>OU426880.1:34076623-35326623 GCA_911387805.1 Cantharis rustica
TCTACAAAACCATGGTACGACCAATCCTACTGTACGCGTCCCCAGTGTGGAGCAAAACCGCCAAATGCAACTCCGACATCCTCCAAACCCTCCGGAACAAATGCCTGCGACTAATCACCCGGAAACCAAAATCCACAGAAAAATTCGAACTCCACGAACTCGCGAAAACGCTAACCATACGGGCGAAAATCAATGAAACAGCCGCGAAATTCTTTACGGAAAGATTTCCCACCAATCCGACAACCGCGAACATTACGAGAATAACTAGATCAACCGCGCCGTTCAAACTCCGCCACAAATTAATACACGACATCGTCTATTGAAAACCTCAACAAATCAAAACCATCCTACACTCGACGATGCTCACAGCAGCCGAAACCGGAGCGACTCGTCGCCACGGTGCCGGCTGCGAGGAGCCTCGTCGAGTGCACCCCCATCGCTCCCACTCTGCGATTGTAAATTTGTATATACGTTTGTTATTTCTTATAGTTTTATTCTGTTTTTGTTTTGTTATTAACTTATAGTTACCAAGCTGCTGGGTTTTTGTACTCGTTTTTCCCCAGTGAAAATCATAATTTTAACTCAAATAATCACGTCACAATAATAGTAATCCAAATCTATCTGGTAAATTGTAATTAGAAGCAATAGGCACGGATGTATTGTAAGGTCATGTACAGAATACCGTTACTTTTGTAACAAACCTGTAAATATTATAAACAAATAAAGAGTTTTAAATAAAAAAAAATCTACTAAATGTGCGTCGGCTAAATATTTTTATAAGTAGACTGATTTAATCTTAAGCTCATAAAACCAAAATAACAAGAAGAGAAGTAATCTTACGGTTTTGTCACGTTTTTAAAAACTCAAGATGTGTATTTTCAAGAATTTTGTTATTATTACTTTATAAATACTAACGTTTTCTAACAATTTTAATTAGAATATCGTTAGGTCACCTTTAGTAGTATTAAAATTTTCTTGGTAAGTTAGTTTACCCTTTAAACGATTTCGATGAAATAAAAGTGGAAACCGGTAGGAAATGCACTGATATCGATAGGTCGCTTATGTTTATCGTTAGGTCATCATTAATTTGATTGTAATAAATTAATTACAATTTTATGTTTCTATTGCGCTTGCGCTAAACAAAAATATTAGTGTGTGCAAAATTACATGTTCGGATGCGTTCCTGCCAAGTCTAAACCTCTCTTTAAAGCAATTTTTTGAATTTCTGATTTTAAACGGCCATAGCTAGATATTATTGATTTTTTAGGCTTAATGCATTAGAACTTTTTTAAAGATCATTCACTAATGTAAAAATAAGGTTATAACTTATACTTTACTTTATTAATTATTATTATATATTACTTACTTATGTTATACTTTTCTTGCGAACCCCATCTCTTTTAGAAGTCGATATTGAAATCTGTTCGATTTATATTACAATAATATATCACAATTCGTTAGGCTATAATTGTTTAAGAATCACACAGGAATGTTAATTCGAATACTTCGTAAGGATTGAATAATTCAAATATAAAATTGAAATTATTTATTTTAAAGTAAATTTTTACAAAATTATTTTTACAATGGTACCTCGTAAGTGTCCATATCACTATCCGAACCCGAAGAAGAACTATCACTATCCGAACTCGAAGAAGAACTATCGCTTATTTCACCTATGCAGAAATCACTTTCTGTCACAAATGATGGCGATTTGTCTTGTGGTTTTTGACTAGACGGCAAGTGATTATTAACTTGTGGCACATTTAAAGTTGTATTTTTATAATCGTCTTCTCCTATCATGGGCATACTGGGCAATAAGCTTGGTGGATGGACTCTGAAAGAGAATTAATTTAGTTTGCTAATTCTAACGATTCAAAGAGAGTTCTTACCCAATATTTGGATGACGATCACGTTTCGGAGAGGAATAATTTCGACTAGCCTGTATCGGAGAACGAACTGGAAGCGTGGTCATGGCGCGGCTGGGTTTGGGACAACCCCTGGCTACTCGAGTCTTACTCCAGGTTCGTTGCCAACTCACAACGGGTCGGGTGTGAGGTCTGCCCAACCTCGAAGAAGAACGATTACTTATTTTACCTGTGTAGAAGTCACTTTCTGCCACAAATGATGGCGATTTGTCTTGTGGTTTTTGACCAGACGACAAATGATTATGAACTTGTGGCACATTTAAAATTGAATTTTTTAAACCGTCTTCTCCGATCATGGGCATATTGGGCAATAAACTGGGTGGATGGGCTCTGAAAGAGAATTAATTTAGTTTGCTAATTCTAACGCTTCAAAATGAGTTCTTACCCAATATTTGGATGGCGATCTCGTTTCGGAGAGGAATAACTTTTACTAGCCTGTATCGGAGAACGAACTGGAAGCGTGGTCATGGCGCGGTAGGGTTTGGAACAATCCCTGGCTACTCGAATCTTACTCGAGGTTCGTTGCCCACTCTCAACGGGTCGGGTCTGAGGTCTGCCCATACTCGAAGAAGAACTATCACTATCCGAACTCGAAGAAGAACTATCACTATCCGAACTCGAAGAAGAACTATCACTATCCGAACTCGAAGAAGAACTATCACTTATTTCACCTATGTAGAAGTCACTTTCTGTCACAAATGATGGCGATTTGTCTTGTGGTTTTTGACTAGGCGGCAAATGATTATGAACTTGTGGCACATTTAAAGTTGTATTTTTATAATCGTCTTCTCCGATCATGGGCATACTGGGCAATAAACTTGGTGGATGGGCTCTGAAAGAGAATTAATTTAGTTTGCTAATTCTAACGCTTTAAAAAGATTTCTTACCCAATATTTGGATGGCGATCTCGTTTCGGAGAGGAATTATTTGAACTAGCCTGTATCGGAGAACGAACTGAAAGCGTGGTCATGTCGCGGCAGGGTTTGGGACAACCCTTGGCTACTCGAGTCTTGCTCGAGGTTCGTTGCCCACTTACAACGGGTTGGGTCTGAGGTCTGCCCATGCTCGAAGAAGAACGATCACTTATTTTACCTGTGTAAAAGTCATTCTCTGTCACAAATGATGACGATTTCTTTTGTGGTTTTTGACCAGACGACAAATGATTATGAACTTGTGGCTCATTTAAAGTTGTATTGTTTAAATCGTCTTTTCCGATCATGGGCATACTGGCCAATTTACTCGGTGGATGTGCTCTGAAAAAGAATTAATTTAGTTTGCTAATTCTAACGCTTCAAAAAAAGTTCTTACCCAATATTTGGATGGCGATCTCGTTTCGGAGAGGAATAATTTGAACTAGCCTGTATCGGAGAACGAACTGAAAGCGTGGTCATGTCGCGGCAGGGTTTGGGACAACCCTTGGCTACTCGAGTCTTGCTCGAGGTTCGTTGCCCACTTACAACGGGTTGGGTCTGAGGTCTGCCCATGCTCGAAGAAGAACGATCACTTATTTTACCTGTGTAAAAGTCACTCTCTGTCACAAATGATGACGATTTCTTTTGTGGTTTTTGATCAGACGACAAATGATTATGAACTTGTGGCACATTTAAAGTTGTATTGTTTAAATCGTCTTTTCCGATCATGGGCATACTGGCCAATTTACTCGGTGGATGTGCTCTGAAAGAGAATTAATTTAGTTTGCTAATTCTAACGCTTCAAAAAGAGTTCTTACCCAATATTTGAATGGCGATCTCGTTTCGGAGAGGAATAATTTGGAACAGCCTCTGTCGGAGAACGATCTGGAAGCGTGGTCATGGCGCGGCAGGGTTTGGGAGATCCCCTGGCTACTCGATTCTTACTCGAGGCAAATGTTGAGGTTCGTTGCCCACTTACAACGGGTTGGGTCTGAGGTCTGCCCATACTCGAAGAAGAACTATCACTATCCGAACTCGAAGAAGAACTATCACTTATTTCACCTATGTAGAGGTCACTTTCTGTCACAAATGATGGCGATATGTCGTGTGGTTTTTGACCAGACGACAAATGATTTTGAACTTGTGGCACATTTAAAGTTTTATTTTTCAAATCGTCTTCTGCGATCATGGGCATACTGGCCAATTTACTCGGTGGATGTGCTCTGAAAGAGAATTAATTTATTTTGCTAATTCTAACGCTTCAAAGAGAGTTCTTACCCAATATTTGGATGGCGATCTCGTTTCCGAGAGGAATAATTTGGACTAGCCCGTATCGGAGAACGAACTGTAAGCTTGGTAATGTAGCGGCAGGGTTTGGAACAAACCCTGGCTACTCGAGTCTTACTTGAGGTTTGTTGCCCATTCAAGACGGGTCGGGTCTGAGGCCCGCCCATACTCGAAGAAGAACGATCACTTATTTTACCTGTGTAAAAGTCACTCTCTGTCACAAATGATGACGATTTCTTTTGTGGTTTTTGATCAGACGACAAATGATTATGAACTTGTGGCACATTTAAAGTTGTATTGTTTAAATCGTCTTTTCCGATCATAGGCATACTGGCCAATTTACTCGGTGGATGTGCTCTGAAAGAGAATTAATTTAGTTTGCTAATTCTAACGCTTCAAAAAGAGTTCTTACCCAATATTTGAATGGCGATCTCGTTTCGGAGAGGAATAATTTGGAACAGCCTCTGTCGGAGAACGATCTGGAAGCGTGGTCATGGCGCGGCAGGGTTTGGGAGAACCCCTGGCTACTCGATTCTTACTCGAGGCAAATGTTGAGGTTCGTTGCCCACTTACAACGGGTTGGGTCTGAGGTCTGCCCATACTCGAAGAAGAACTATCACTATCCGAACTCGAAGAAGAACTATCACTTATTTCACCTATGTAGAGGTCACTTTCTGTCACAAATGATGGCGATTTGTCGTGTGGTTTTTGACCAGACGACAAATGATTTTGAACTTGTGGCACATTTAAAGTTTTATTTTTCAAATCGTCTTCTGCGATCATGGGCATACTGGCCAATTTACTCGGTGGATGTGCTCTGAAAGAGAAATTATTTATTTTGCTAATTCTAACTCTGCAAATAGAGTTCTTACCCAATATTTGTATGATGATCTCGTTTCGGAGAGGAATAATTTGGACCAGCCTGTATCGGTGAACAAACTGGAAGCGAGGTCATTTGGCGCCATAGTTTGGAACAACCCCTGGCTAAACGAATCTTACTCGAGGTACGTTGCCCACCCACAGGGGGTCGGGTCTGAGGTCTGCCCCTATTGGAAGTCTTGGGCATTTTTTGTGGCATTTTTACGTGACTTTGTTCACGATTTGCACCTGTAATTAAGTAATATTAGAATTTCGTACGCAAATATTTGTTTCTTACCTTGCGGTAAACGTGGTTTAACAGATTCATTCCTCGTTTTCTTAACTTGAATATGACTGGATAATTTTTCTAGGGTAATTTCACCGGTTACTTTATCAATTATTAATATGCATTCTTTTTGGCTAGGCCTTTGGAAACCTTTGAACACCGTTTTAGGTACATCTGCACCATCTGGAATAAATTTTATTATACAGGGTAAATTAATAATACAATGCATCATTAATGTGGGAGTATTGCTTTATAACAGTGCGGTATAAAGTTTAAATCGACATCTTACAGAGATTGTTGCCTCAGTATTTTACATATTATTATATTCAAAGAAAAAAAAATAAATGATTGTTAAGAGATCGACACCATTAAATCACTTTGTATATTTTTACAAATGAACAGTAAAACTAAAAAAGCAACGCTAAGGTTGCCAATATCTTTTACTGTGCATTTGTTCGGCAAACAATTACTCTGACCTTGCGCGAAACGAACTAAAAAAAGTAAAATTTTCGTTCCCTTTAAATGTCAATTATTAAACTCTAGAAGCACTATTATTTGCATTATTTGGTAAAATTCTCTTTGAGAATAAATTAACAAAAGCTTACCTAAGTGGGGAACGGTAACTGTTACATCTTGATTGTTTCCAACCTCAACCGATGCAATTTTATTTGCATCAATAGACAAAGGTTTAAAATCATCTAAAAGCAATCTCGATTAGTACACAAAAACTCTAAGAGCATATCAACTTACATCGTATCGTATGAAGGCCAGGGCCTTTCGAATTGATAAAACTCTGACCCAATTTCAACGGTCTTGCTTCATTTCCTAATCCAAATTTGTCTGCCATTTTAAACTAGAATACGATTTTGAAGAACTGTCCTGAAAATTAAAAAATATGAAATTTTTGGTAAAAATCCGCAAGAAATTTAAAAATGGTTTTGTCAAGTACAACATTCAAAAGACGGATAATTTTGCGATTTAATCGTCCAACTCACTTGCAATGTAAGAAAAATTGGCAACATATGAGAACACTTTAGGAGTGTTCTTAAGATTGTTAAGGGTGCGATTTTTGAACCTATTTCAAAACTTTATTTACAGCGCAAAATTGGCTTAAGATATTACGATGATTTTTGTTTTAATAGAGAGAGGATAATTGTTCTTACCTGAATTATTTATTACAAATTTAATAAAACTTACTAAATATCTGTATTTAAATTAATACGTCCGCTATAACTATAACTACTATAACAATAACTATATCACCTTTACTTTATACATTTATATAATGTTAAACCTATATAGTTTCGTTAATCCGTACATCTATCCGTATATCCGTATATACGTATATACGTCCGTATATCTATCCGCATAAAGAATTTCTAATAAGCTTGGCTGGCACCGACTCCAAAGATAACAATAATTGGCCGCTTGTGCCAGCTATAGTTGAAGTAACTTAATTATTTTTTACTTTTTAGTGCATTTTTTTCACAGTAGAATTTTTTGAAGTCGGTTTTATTTATTTTTTTTAAATTTTTTATTTCATGCTTTTTAGTGCACGTTGCGTTCCGTAACAATTTATCGAAAGCGAGTATGGGTAGACTTACTAAACGCAAAAAGAATTTTGAAAATCCGATCATAGTTGATATAAATGTATTTACTATTTACCTTATACTTAACGTACTACTTAGTAGATTAATAAAAGTAGGGTACTTAAGAAAAGATTCTGACCCACCGAGCAGGAACAGGTAATAAAACAGGTACAGGTACTTTTCGATTTCCAGGAGAGTTGAGGAGAAGTTTGAGAATTTTTCACGTTTATCTTCGAAGTTCAAGATCAAATACAAATAAAATTATAATGGGACCAACTTAGAACTATACTTGATTCAACGCCGAAAAAATTTTGAAAATCGGTCCATAAATGACGGATTGCTGAGGTAACAAACATAAAAAAAAATACAACCGAATTGATAACCTCCTCCTTTTTTGAAGTCGGTTAAAAATTAAAAAAAATCATCGTAATATCTTAAGCCAATTTTGCGCTGTAAATTAAGTTTTTTAATAGGTTCAAAAATCGCACCCTTAATCTTTTTAAATAATAATAATAATTCTTACCTGAATTATTTATTGCAAATTTAATAAAACTTACTCAATATCTGTATTTAAATTAATACGTCCGTTATAACTATAACTACTATAGCAATAACTATATCACCTTTACTTTATACATTTATATAATGTTCAACCTATATAGTTTCGTTAATCCGTACATCTATCCGTATATCCGTATATACGTATATACGTCCGTATATCTATCCGCATAAAGAATTTCTAATAAGCTTGGCTGGCACCGACTCCAAAGATAACAATAATTGGCCGCTTGTGCCAGCTATAGTTGAAGTTTTTTCACAGTAGAATTTTGTGAAGTCGGTTTTATTTTTTTTTTATTTTTTATTTCATGTTTTTTAGTGCATGTTGCGTTCCGTAACTATTTATTGAAAGCGAGTATGGGTAGACCTACTAAACGCAAAAAGAATTTTGAAAATCCGATCATAGTTGATATAAATGTATTTACTATTTACCTTATACCTCAGACAGCACACGGCGAACAATGGACGTCCATGCAAAGTCCAGAAAATGTCCATACGTCCATGGACCTTGAATGGACATCCGATGAACGTCCACTTTTCGACATTCGATGTACGTCCATAAATCAATAGCCGCTGGACGTTCAATTTATGTCCAGTTAAAATCTACATGAAGTTTTAATATTTTAATTGTGAAAATTTTGCCCAATGAAAATTCGTATACATTTTTTTGTAATTTTAGTTATGCAAGTTATTTTATCGACTTTGTAGGAATGTCCGATAAACGTCCAATTTTCGACATTCGATGTACGTCCATAAATCAATAGCCGCTGGACGTTCAATTTATGTCCAGTTAAAATCCACATGAAGTGTTAATATTTTAATTGCGAAAATTTTACTCAATAAAAATTTGTATACATTTTTTCGTAATTTTAGTTATGCAAGTTATTTTACCGACTTTGTACGAATGTCCGATGAACGTCCAATTTTCGACACGTAAAATTATTGTCTATAAATCGACTTTACAGACAACCCGAGTGCCACGTGTATTTTTTTTTGAAATTATAGTTATGCAAGTTATTTTATCCACTTTGTACGAATGTCCGATGAACGTCCAATTTTCGACATTGGATGTATGTTCATAAATCAATAGTATACAATTTTTCATCAAGGTTTTCTTATGACCTTATCACGTAAAATTATCGTCCGTAAACCGACTTTACAGACAACCCAAGTGCCACGTGTTTTTTTTTGTGTCACCATATCTTCCGAACGGTTACAGGTAGCGACGTACATTTTTCCAGGGGAGTGAAACTTATATTACTTTCTCTATACATTTTGACAAAATATGCTCCAAAAAGAGTGAAATAAAATAAAAATTAAAAACTTTAAAAACCCCTAACTGTCAAAAAATTCTAAAAATAAAAATTAATAATAAAAGCACCTTTAAAAACTACTATTCCATTTAAAAAGAAAAAAATTATTTTTTCTTTTTCATTCAACAACAAATTCTCAGACCCCCCCCCCGCTACAAAATTTAAACATTAATTTTGAATTCAGGGGAAACGGAGATTTGTTCCACTTACGAAACCTGTTTATACATTCCATATTAAACATTCTCCGTTTTCCCTGACTTTAAAATTAATGTTTAAATTTTGTAGCGGGGGGGGGGGGGTCTGAGAATTTATTGTTGAATGCAGAAGAAAAAATTACTTTTTTTTTTAAAGGGAACAGTAGTTTTTAAAGGTGCTTTTATTATTAACTTTTATTTTCAGAATTTTTTGGCAGTCAGGGGTTTTTAAAATTTTTAATTTTTATTTTTGGTATACCGGCATACCGGTATACCGGTAGCTTTAAATTTTGTCCAATCAAAATCCACAAAAATTTGTTGTAATTTTAATTAATTATTGTGCAAATTATTTTATGGACGTTTTCAAATTATTCTTATGTTTATACTTATCCATCTCTATAATATTATACAGAATCATGTAGGTAATTAAATAAATAAATAGTATGGAAGCGGCAATTTGCTTTTAACGTGATTTGATTTTAAATTTTTAAGTTGGTAAGTACAAAAATTGGTAATAGTTGGTATAGTTAGTAATAGGTTGGTAATAGTTCATAGTTGGTTCATAGTAGTATATTTTAAACAAATAGCTACATCGGTTTGTTTATTTTCCGTCAAATTGTTTAACACGTGCATAACCTAAAATATTAGAGTTAAAAGAACTTGAGCTATTTATGCAAAATGAAGGGGAGTTTAATAAAACGGTAAGCAAATATACTCTTATTTTTAAATTAATTAGATTACTTTATCATTTTTATAGATAAGAGAATTATCGCGCGTCGGAGGAACCACAACATACGATTTCGTGGCTAGAGTAGCCGAAAAATTAATTTCAAATAAATTTTATGGTAAAAAGGGGAAGAAAATGTTTTGCAATCTTTATATGACTAAAATTATAATTTGTAAGTACCTTATTTTTGAGTTTAAATAAAATACATTAATAATATTATTTTCAGAATCAGGACTAATTGCCTTTAAGGATGCCACGGAATGTGCTCTTAAGCAAGCAATCATGAAGTAGTTGAAACGAGCTAAAGAGCGAAAATAAATAAACTATGTAATTATTATGTACATTATTATTTTTAGTATTAAATATATTTTAATAAAAAAATTTGTAAATTTTTTCAACTAACCCACGTCTTTTATCGGCCCTAATTGAATATCTACAGTCGTCATATGGACGTCCGTTGGACTTTCTATTGGTCCAGTAACACACGTTCATTGGATTACCTACCGTCGTCATGTGGACGTCCGTTGGACTTTCTATTGGTCCAGTAACATACGCCCAATGGACGTTCATAATGAACGTTCAATGGACGTCCGTTTTCTGTCCAGATTTGTGCCATCTGGACGTCCATGGGACGTTCATTGGATTACCTACTGTCGTCATGTGGACGTCCGTTGGACTGTCTATTGGTCCAGTAACATACGTCCAATGGACGTTCATAATGGACGTCCGTTTTCTGTCCAGATTTGTGCCATCTGGACGTCCATGCGACGTTCATTGGATTACCTACCGTCGTCATGTGGACGTCCGTTGGACTGTCTATTGGTCCAGTAACATACGTCCAATGCATGGTACTATAAGAGAAGGTATGTTCGTTTTGAAACGCGTTTTGGTTCAGTTCACGCACATATCCAATCGACACCATCTTAGTTTTATTTCGCCGCCCAATTCAAATGTTGTGAGAAATGTAGATAACAAATAAATTATTTCTAGTAATAAATTCGCATTTACTATCACATTTTACTTATAATAAAATTATTCAATTCATGTTTTTTTAACGTAATTGAAATCATTTGTGTTTATTAACAAATAAAATATTTCTAAATATGAAATAAAAGACACTTTCTTGGAGAATTTATATATTTTATATGCGAACTAATTAAGCATAAATGCTTATTTGGTGCTTTTGCCTAGTACATAAAATAATTGCTTATGAATTAAATGAAGAAAAAATAAAATGAAAGAATAAAAAATATTACAAATATTTTTAACACAACTTCTCTCATAAGCCGTACTTGATAAAAATTTTTCGAAAATTAGTTAGGATTGCAATTTATTGTAAAAATGTAAAATCATATAAAGTACTACATTCTAGATAAGTGTTGTACGTTTAATATTTAAAAATGTCATTTTACTGATATCTTGCCATTTTTATAATGTAGAACACCCAAAAATATTTTTCACGAGCCGCCACTGCATTATTAACATGTAAACAAACACACAGAACTAACGTAAAGCCAGCGTAAAGCAAATAAAGAACCAATATGGCGGCGATTGGGTTTCAATGAGCGAGAGAGATTACCCAAGAATGCTATCTCTCTCTGCGCAAGAACATACCTTCTCTAATAGTACCATGGTCCAATGGACGTTCATAATGGACGTCCGTTTTCTGTCCAGATTTGTGCCATCTGGACGTCCATGGGACGTTCATTGGATTACCTACCGTCGTCATGTGGACGTCCGTTGGACTTTCTATTAGTCCAGTAACATACGTCCGATGGACGTTCATAATGGACATCCGTTTTTTGTCCAGATTTGTGCCATCTGGACGTCCATGGGACGTTCATTGGATTACCTACCGTCGTCATGTGGACGTCCGTTGGACTTTCTATTAGTCCAGTAACATACGCCCAATGGACGTTCATAATGAACGTTCAATGGACGTCCGTTTTCTGTCCAGATTTGTGCCATCTGGACGTCTATGGGACGTTCATTGGATTACCTACCGTCGTCATGTGGACGTCCGTTGGACTTTCTATTAGTCCAGTAACATACGTCCAATGGACGTTCATAATGGACATCCGTTTTCTGTCCAGATTTGTGCCATCTGGACGTCCATGGGACCTTCATTGGATTACCTACCGTCGTCATGTGGACGTCCGTTGGACTTTCTATTGGTCCAGTAACATACGTCCAATGGACGTTCATAATGAACGTTCAATGGACGTCCGTTTTCTGTCCAGATTTGTGCCATCTGGACGTCCATGGGACGTTCATTGGATTACCTACCGTCGTCATGTGGACGTCCGTTGGACTTTCTATTAGTCCAGTAACATACGTCCAATGGACGTTCATAATGGACATCCGTTTTCTGTCCAGATTTGTGCCATCTGGACTTCCATGGGACGTTCATTGGATTACCTACCGTCGTCATGTGGACGTCCGTTGGACTTTCTATTAGTCCAGTAACATACGTCCGATGGACGTTCATAATGGACATCCGTTTTTTGTCCAGATTTGTGCCATCTGGACGTCCATGGGACGTTCATTGGATTACCTACCGTCGTCATGTGGACGTCCGTTGGACTTTCTATTAGTCCAGTAACATACGCCCAATGGACGTTCATAATGAACGTTCAATGGACGTCCGTTTTCTGTCCAGATTTGTGCCATCTGGACGTCTATGGGACGTTCATTGGATTACCTACCGTCGTCATGTGGACGTCCGTTAGACTTTCTATTAGTCCAGTAACATACGTCCAATGGACGTTCATAATGGACATCCGTTTTCTGTTCAGATTTGTGCCATCTGGACGTCCATGGGACCTTCATTGGATTACCTACCGTCGTCATGTGGACGTCCGTTGGACTTTCTATTGGTCCAGTAACATACGTCCAATGGACGTTCTTTGTACATATGTGTGCTGTCTGGGACTTAACGTACTACTTCGAATTTTAGTGGCACCCTGTGAAAAATAAAAAAAATCATCGAAATATCTGAAGCCAATTTTGCCCTGTAAATGATGTTTTGAAGGTGACCGGACAGGTGACCTGACAAGTGAACACACGGACGAGTAAACACTCTGACAAGTGAACACGGTATCAAGTCAAAACGCCGTCCCCAAAGACACCGTTTCAAGAACGCTGTGGAAAATACGCCGTTACAAAATAGCCGTTGCTCAATAATGCCGTATAAGAATACCGCCGTCACAAGATGGCCGTGCCAAATTACGCCATCTTAATAACGTCGTGAGGTATAAACCTATTATAATTAGCTTATTCATTTTAATTCATTTTTCGCCCGTTTTAAAACGCCCGTTTGTATACTACCGGTGGCGCAAAATTCAAATTTAAACAGAATATAAAATCTTTGTATAAAGTTCGTGTTTAAGTGACAATGTTTTCCATCTAGATTATCTTGCAACCCTTTAAATTATTATTCATTTAAAACTTCATTCCTAATTTTTTTAAATTTCTCATGCCTACAGGGTAACTGCTAATTTTAGTGACATCTTTAAATTAACCTAGAAATCGCTCGTCGCATCCTCGTGTTTGAAACATCACAATATGTGTGGTTCGGTCAAAGATGTATCGAATGACGTAACAGGGGAGCTGGTATCATCAGGTGCACATCATCATATATATGCAGCGTTGAATATGGTTCTAGCTAAAGGTAGTTAATTAATTTACAACGAAACAAATAACCGGCCTGAACGTTTTATGAATATTTTGGCTCGTTTTAATATGTGTAAACGCCTCAACCTAATTCAACGCGACAGCTTTCAAACGAGACCATTCTTATCGGGTATGCCATTTTAATCTGGTAGTTCTTGACTTCTTGAACCCTGGAAAAAATATTTTATTGAAAGTCCAGGAAAAGCATTAAAAAAATATGTAGCACAACAAGAGCATCACCACCAGCAGAAAATGGTTTTGAAACAATTGCACCCGAAACTCCTAACAATAAACAACACTTTGTATCTACAAAAGAGTATGCTCCAAATATTGCCGAAATTAATCTATCGCCAAAGGAAATAAACGAAGAAACCACCAAATTATTAGAGCGTCTCACGGTTACAGCCGATCAGCAAAAAGAGATTGCTAACGCAACAATTTGGTAGTTTGAAAATAGTCGGTTTATTTCTGAAAGAAAATTTCATTTAACGGCGTCTCATTTTGGTGCCGTTATCCGAAGGAGACCAACGACGTCTTGCAATGTTTTCGTAAATACCATATTAAAATCAAAATCATAAATTTGTACGACTGCAATGGCTTATGGAAAAAAAATGAAATAGTGGCGATAAGAAAATTTTCTAGTGTGCGTGGGAAAAATGTATCGGCGGCAGGTCTTTTTGTTGACATTTTGCATGGTTGTTTAGGTGCATCACCGGATGGAATTATTAGTGAAAACAAAATAATAGGGGTGAAGTGTATGTACAAAGTGGCTCAAATGGGGATGTTCCTTGAACAAGCGGTTAAAATGTTTGAAAATTAAGAATGGGAAACCCAAACTTAAAAAAACTCATGATTATTTCTATTAAATACAGGGCCAACTAGCTATTTCTCTGGCTAAAGTTTGTTATTTTGTAGTGTACAGTGGCTATAACATTAAATTATTTATTGAAGACATTCATTTCGATGAAGTTTTATGGCACACTGTCGTGCTCCCAAAGTTAAAATAATTTTATCTGTAGTGTATTGCTCCGAATATTATTGAAAATCGATTCGAACGTGGGCTTAAATGTAGAGAACCAAAAAAACAAAAAAAAAATATTTAAAAAAACAAGTAACAAAACATTTCAGAATAGCTCCCAAGCAACACCAACGTCGGTTTTGTATCTGTATAGTATTGAAGTATAACGAATAGGTACATTTATATTTTCATACCTGAAAGTTAAGTATCAAAAAGGAACTTAGGCGGCTCATAAGTTTTCATTCATATTTGCACTGTACCGTTGCAGTATAGTTTCAATGCATATAATTTCATACCGTTATTGTAAAGTGAAATGATGTATCAGATATGTGTTGAAATTTTAGTAACTAAAATATATTTGAACATATCGACGTTGATACGGCAAAACGACGTAAACGCCAAAGTATCGAAAAATGAGTTATGCATATTGGCGTAAGTGCCTTTTCACGCCGCATCGTTTGATACCACTAGGATATTAAAAAATAAATATTGTTTGAGAATAATGCTGATTTGAATTTTGCGCATGCGCCACTGTATCTAGCCCAATTGGTTCTCGGTGACGCAAGCGCCAAGACGTCATAAACATAGCACGTGTGTTGCGAAGTCAATTGACGGTGGTTAGTGGATTTAAACGTAAGTATTCTATTGAATAATCACTAGATAATATTGCACTGCTTGATATACCATCAACGACAACTAGAGAACAAGGTGTTTTGTCTTTTAAATCAACGTTTTAGTGAATGGCGTTTACGCCATATCGTGTCGTACAAAACTGTTTGACGTAAACGCCAAAGGCCTATGTTAAAATAATGTATCACTTTTTTATGATTATTTTAAAAAATACCATCATATTTTCGCGGAAAATGGTTTAAAACTATAGAACGTCATTAACTTTATCCATTGATCATCTTAGCATATTTTTAAAATAAATGTTTTAGTAGTAAAAATCATGATTTATTTTTGTCGCTTACGTCATTTGTGATTACGATAAAAAATAATGCCAAACGTGGACCGCGAACAATTTTGTAAGTCTATCTAGTACATACAAATTACAAAAAAAATTGATTTTCCCACAAGTATTATCTGATAGCCAAGTACGATTTTTTACAGAACATGAATCCAAAAAGAAGCGCACGGGGTGAAAAGATTTTTCAACTTTTAAAGGCCGCCAACAGTGAGAGCAATAAAAACAAAATACAAAATGTCCTTAGTGTTTTAGTACAAATAGAAAATATTTAAAAAATTACAAGTTTCGACAAATTCGTCGAACACATTCCAGTTTTACCTCAAGATCCTGCTTATCGGTTACTTTCTTTGACTGAAAAAGTTGTCATAGAAGAACTGCATTTTGAAGATGTAACAATTGAAGATTTGGACTTATTGGATTACATGGGCAAGACGACAATCATAAATAAAGAAAACTTCAACAGTATTAATATCTGTGATCAAGAAACTGGACCAAAATGTGTAAATGACTCAGTACCCAAAGCGTCAAACGATAATGATAGCTGTGATTCTATTCAAAATATTCATGATGAATTCGACAAGACTGATACAGATTATGTTCCTAACGACGTGGAACTTGAATCAGCCAGCAACGAAAAAGATGCGGAAACCAAAGAAGAGGAAACGAAGGCTAAATATGCTGGAAAAGAAAAAACTAAAGCAATACTGAAAAGGAAGAAAGGCAAATCAAAACGGCAAAAAGTAAAAGCACTTGAGAACTTGGGAAAAGAGTTTTTGAATTCTAAAGGATGCCTTATTAAAGAAAGGCGAATGCTGCCAAATCCATGCGCCGGAAAGAAGTGTTTGAATAAACGCAACTCATTTTTAGAAATAGAAAGAAAAGAAATTTTTGAGTATTACTGGAAATTAGGAGACAGTAACAAACAAAAGGCTTTTTTGAGTGAATGCGTAGGCGTCAAAGAAGTAAAAAGAACAAGAAAATCGACCGGAAAAGTTTTCAGAAGAATATCGAATGATTATTTTCTTAAGAAGAACAACAATGTGCAATTTGCAGTTTGTCAACAGTTTTTAATTAAAACTTTAAATATTACTCAACGACTGATCAGAACAATGATTTATTGTTCGTTGTCATTATTATGACGTAAGTGTCAATTTTGGTTATTATCACTTGCATGTGGAGTTGGCGTAAGTGCGCGTAAGCCCCAAAACAAACGTAATTTCGCTGGGGTGAATGTCTTAAACGACACGCCTAAAATGATTCTTGAAATCAATTATGCCAAAATGAAAATTATTTTTACATAACAAAATGCAGAAAAAAAAACGCATTTTTTGATGTATTTGGGCAAAAGTAAAAGTTGTAAAGTTTTTGACAAATCAGTTTTACGTATTTTCTGGAAAACTAAGCTCAAAGGCGCTTACGTCGTTTTGCCGTATCAACGTCGATATGATACCATGTAGATGCAGATTTAAACTTAGCGTTTCCGTACCAAAATTGCAGTAGCTAATATGTACAGCTATATTATGAATTGATAGTTACGATTTTTACATTCCCGGTTTGATAACTTATTAAGTGCAGTTTAAATAGTTACGATTAGTTAGTTAGATGTAATTAGATAGTTACGATTTTTACATTCCCGGTTTGATAACTTATTAAGTGCAGTTTAAATAGTTATGATTTTCACTTTACTATTTTTTTACCATTATTTAACATAATATTTTGTTTTGTTTTCGTGTTTAAAAGAATAAATAATTTATAACTGCTTTAAATTGATTATTATTTTTATCTAATTAAAAATATTCATTTTAATAAAAATAAGTATTTTATTTGTCACGTGGTAGCCCAGCTAAACAGATTATTAAACGTTGTTTAAATTAAAATAAATTGTTAATATATTTTTTATAAATTAAAAATACCTCATCGACCGTCGTAATAACTAACCCCGAAAATGTATCGAATATTTATTGAAACTGGTACCAGTTAGGTGCAGGTTTAATCGTACCGTTTCTTTACAATAATTACATTGTCATTTTGTTTTGAAATGTTTTTGAGAAAAATTTAAATATTTTGTTTTGTTTGAAAGAATAATTAATTAACAAATGTTTTAAATTGATTATTATCTTTAATTTAAAATTTTTCATTTCGATAAACACAAATATTGTATTGGTCACGTGGTGGCCCAGCTGAACGGATTATTAAACGTCGTTTTTTAAATAAAAATAAATTGTTGATATTATATTTTATAAAAATGACAAAATCTTCGTTAGACCACTATAACTACCTCGAAAATGTATCAAATTATCCTTTGAATTTGCGCTACTCTAAATTTTTTGATAAAAACGTGACAATAACGAGGGGGGGGTTGTTAAATGTATTTTAATAATATAAATTTAGGTATATTTAAAAACCGCCAGTTCGATTGGCCAATATGACCGATCTGGGCACCCATAATATTTGTGTTTTACATAGACAGATACAGAGGGTGACTGGGTAAGCGCCCCCCCCTCCCCACTCATGACCCATTAAAATTAACGAAATCTACGGTTTCTATATCACCGGTTTTTGATGCCTATACAGAGCATTCGTACATACATGCAGTACCAGAACCACACCATAAATTTCAGGTTAGAATAAAATTAAGACTTTTGGTTGTACTTTCGAATTTTTCCCTCGGCTCGGGGCTGTTACATTTATTTTTAGACTATAAAAAAACTCCACGTTACATCCTGACAAAACAATGTGTTCAACTATAACACTGGTTGCCGTGTTAAATTCGTTAACATTGAAAACGTGGTGTACAAAATTTTCAAAAAATATTGAAAAATATTATTACCACGCGAAAGTATATGAATTACTAATTACAAAAACAAAAAATTTTGAAAAATTTTTACAAGATCAGCGTTATTTCTTCGAATTACTTTTACCACGAGGTGAAATTTCCGGCCGGCCTTGGGCCGGTTTATCATCTTGACTGGAGCTACATGCAAAATTTAGTGAAAATATTAATTTCTATCAAGATATTCAGTCTAAAATCAAAAAAAGTGAAATAAAATTATTATAAATGCGACTTGGCTAGAGCGAATCCGCGACATTGCTGACTTTAAATCGAAATTTACCAAGTCCGTAAAGCGTGGTCGTACAAAATTTTGTAAAAAAAATGTAAAAATATTATTACCACGCGAAAGTATATGAATAACTAATTACAGAAATCAAACATTTTTTATAAAATTTAAAAAAAATGATCATTATTTTTGCATTTTATTATTTTTGTCAAATTTCGGGCCGGCATTTCGGCCGATTTATCGTCTCGACTGGAGCTAATATGCAAAATTAAGTAAAAATATCAATTTCTATGAAAATATTCAGTCTGAAATCGAAATTACAGCATGTTGCTTGAAGGTAAATTGCAAAAATTGTAATAAAAATTAAATAAAAGCGATAAAAATTGATAAATCTGTAATTAATTAATGATTAAAGCGGTTCTCGCGTTGTAATTGTAATACAACATCTCTAAAAAAATTACTATTAACTTAAATTTTTATGACCGGGCTTTTCATATTGCCGCCACGTATAACAGTATAACAATAAATAAAAAACAGTTATTTACTTGTCATAATTTAAAAAATATTACACGTGGTTTTAAATTATGTTAATTTCAACGTCGGCTTACTACCAAAATAAGATAAGTTCATTTTTGGCAATTTTTGGATTCTTTTTTCTCAGAGATATTATTATTTTTATAAGTTTATTTAAAAATTATATATATATTTCTTATACAATCTTCCGTTTATTACACATATCTCTTAATTTACTGATTTTTAATGTACATCTAAAATTTATATCTTTATTATCTCAGAACTATCAGTATTTTACTTATCTCTGGTTCTAGCAATGAGCCGACGTAATACTAATTAAAGTAATAAATTATATTCCTTGATATTTTTAAACCGAATTAATGTACATAGTTATTATTGGAAATGGAAATTAACCATCATCAAACTTATATCCTTTGTATATATCCTTGGTAGGTGTGACGCTTAAGTAGTATACTTTCAAATAGAAAGTTCGAGTTCGAATCCAGCCACCGTTCGAAAAAAAAAGTAAGTAAATATTATTTGCGTGTTAATGTTAAATTTTAGATATTTCAGGAATGCATACCCAGGGGGAGTAAACCAATCACCAACCAAAGCCCAATGGCTGGAGCAACATCGTAAATTCTGATTAAATAATTAAAATTTATAGTACAAATTTAAATAAATGTGTAATGGTATCTGAATACAAATAAATAAACGATTGGCGCAAGTCAACGATTAAACATCGAATTTCTAAATAATTACAGAAATTAATTTTTTAAATTATTATTGAATATTTTTTAATTATTTATTTTAATTAAAAATCAATGCCGATTAGGAGCGTAAATTTTATGTACCCAGACGACACTGTAAATTTCTAAATATTCTGTTCATAAAGAATCAACACATAATATGTTCATAACTGATTCACCAATTCGGTAACGGAAAATTGAGCAAATCAATACCGTACCGTTACGAAAATTCTTGTACATTAATGTACATAATTGATACATCAAAACAGTAACGGCTAAAGCGGTAGTAAATCAATGCTAAACCGTTACGAAAATATCTGTACCGTATCAGTTAATAAATGACACCTTAAAACAGTAACGATAAATTGGGCAAATCAATGTCGTACCGTTAGGTAAATATCGATACCGTTTATGTACATTTTTGACGGCTTTGTGCTGCTTGGGCTGTGTAGAAATCATCATTACAAACTACACTACACAAATCATCACTACAAACCAAATCCGTCAATGAGTTTCGTGTGTAGTTAGAAAGTCTTGACAACCTTAAATTTAAATAAAATTGCTGTTACGCGAACGGTGTTTTATTGATTTTAACAATCTTTGGTTTAAGACGATAAGAATGATGTAGCTTGAAAATCTATAAGAGAGGTTTGACGGCAAACTTTTTTGCCCTAGCTAGGGCAATTTTTAACACGTACAAATCTTTCTGGAGAGATGCAAATCATAAACCGCATGCAAATTTGTTCAGTGGTTCTCAAAATTAACGTGATAATACAGACCGCGACAGACGCTTGCTAGAGACTTTGGTGGGGGGGAGGGGGGCACACTTCTAGAAATATATTTAGATTTATAAGAACAATTAAAAATTACAAAACATTATAATATTTCATAAAGAGATTTTCTTTATTTATTATTAAATTTATTTATTTTTAAATTACAATCAATTTTTAATCGATATTTCTATATAAATAACAAAGAAAAATAAATAAATACATTTTAAAAAATAACAATTTTATATATTTTTTTATTTCTATGTATTAACAAATTACAGTCAGTTACAATTTTTACCACCATCTCTCCCCAAGTTAACATGTAACCAATTTTATCATGAAAATAAAAATAAATATAACATCAGTAAAAAATAAAAATAAAAAGAATTTAGATAATAATAATGATGATAATCAATGGATAAGTGGTTTAAGTAGTGTAACTCGACATTAATCATATCAAACTTTTAGCATAAACCAAAAAATGCACAAAACACTTTTTCGAAACTAAAATGTTTAAGTTATCACAATATATAAATACACTGTATGTATATTATCGCAAACGTTTTCACCATACTATGGCATCATCGTTCGTCGCCTGATGAAAATTCGTTCGTCGCGCGATAAAATTTCGAATGTCCGATTTTAATTGAGTAATATCTCCATGTGCATTTGCGTACACTGTCTTCTGAACAACTTTGACAAGCTGTTTTATATTACTGTCAGAAAGAAATTTTCTAGCTTGTAATGAAACGCTTTTTGTGTCAGTTTTAATAAGATTCAAATTTTGCTGTAGTTTTTCAAGCAGTGGTTTATACATTTAATTTTTGACACTTCTAAACCGTATGTTACATGCTGTCTAATACTTGTCATAACGGTAAAATTGCCATCAGCAATAAAAGTTTTGTATCGAAGACCATGCATGAATATACTTAAATTAAAACCTTCCACAAAAATATCCCATTCCATACCAGATGACGACGAACCCGAATAATTTTTAAAACATTTATGTGGATATGCAACTTATCAAATAGAGACACAAATAGCGCAATATTTATTTCGTACCCCTAAAAATAATATTTTAACAGTGCGTCTTCCAATAATAACTGTAACTCCGGAAGCAGCATTATAAGTATGTGCATAGCTTCTCTTGGACCATCCTCCATCTAAACAAACCGCAATCGTTAAGGCACACCATCTAAATCTACATTTTGATTATCAATGACCAGTTGATGTTCTTCTTTTCCTGCTGCATGCATCTCTTCCCACAAGCTATTCTTACAATAACTCCCTAAATTTCTTTGAATATCATAATATAAAGTTCCTGATATAGTAGGAATACTTAAAATTGATAACAACTCTGATAAATGTGTATAAGTACTTCCCGTTGAAAGAGTGGCCCAAACAGCTGCTTTATTCACTACACCCATTTGAAGATCTTCCGATGTAATAGATTCTTCACGGTCACAAACATTGCATTTGAAAGTACAAGTGGTTTGCAGACTCTTGGTTTTTTCGGAAAGGAAAATCAGTGTCCCTGCGGTGCAAAATCGGTTGTGCGATAATGGGAACGAAAGAATTTTTTTTTAAAATAGTCTATTTGAATAATTCTATAACCGGCTATTAGTTCGTCCTGTTTTTTATTTTCAATGCAAAGTTTATGCGTATCGATCGATTCGTACTCTTGAGGAGTTCTAAAAGATGGCAAATCATATTCGTCGTGACAGACGATGTCTAACGTATCATTAACAATGTCATCAACAATTTCTTTGCACGCATTTTTTGTCCGATAAGAAACAATTGTGCTTACGTTATCAACAATTGTATCTAGAACTTGATTTATCACATTGTTTCGATCAATCACATTTCTTCGGGATTTAGACGCCTTACTTCTCTTGACAATTAATTTTACCGCTCCCTTTTTCATTTTTATTTCAATATAATTATGCTAAATCACTTCACAAATTACACTAGTAGTTATAACGAAAACTAAGAATGAACTGAAAATTATAATACAAACGGTATTTATATATTCAAGATTTCGCATCTGCTAAATGTGCATTCACTAGTAAACTACCGAAGTGTGCAGACGTGTACCTAGGAGCCATAGAAAAAGTGAAAGCAAAGTTTTAGTTCAAACAGCTAAACAAAAAAACCAACGCGACCATTACGAAATCTACCGGAATAAAAAAGACAAAATTCAAGATTATCGGACCCAATGAGTCCTTCTACAAAAGGCTGAACAACATTTTAGAAAAGGCCAATATTTCACCACGACCGCTAAAAACCCAGGACGAAATCTAAACTACAAAAACCATGACCAGCTCAGAAAAACCAAACGAAGCCATCAAGACAACAACTCCAAGTTCACAAATCCAGACCACCGCCATGAAAATCGCGGAACCGACGACAAGATTAACCCTTGTTACGATTAGCGACAGTTTCATTAAATTCTGTTTGTCATGTAACTGTAGGAATACGGCTGTTTGTCCTTGAGCGTTTCATGTCTATTCGTGCTTGGGTAGGTTCAAGCGGAAAAGCCGCCGCGCAAACTCTGTATTTAGTTGGATCGGCGCGTTTACCGACGTTTTAGAGGAACTTGACTTCAAGTAGCGTTCATGTTAACATCGCAGAGCGATTTGCGCAAGTAAAATTTATTATCTTATGTTTTGTTCAAATTTTACCTGTTCAAGCAACTGCTATGTGTTTCGCGCTATTTTGACACCTCTATTTTTTGCATTCCGCATGGTTTATGTTGTGTTTTGTTATGGAATTATTTGCTACTGGATGGACAGTCAATTAAATTATTATGGTTTATCAAGGCGTTTGGTTTCGCTATTAAACAACCACAATTTATCCTGGAGCCGAAAGTTCAATGATGCCGCCCAGAAGGCAGCCAGTTAATATCAACAGGCGTTGACAACAATAAAGTCTGTACATTTATGTTATGTTCAGTGATATCTTCATTACAACAACTTATCGTCACTGGGAACAACCCAGCAATTTTGTATCTTACCGATAGTAACGTTCAAGCAAATATTTTATGTGGTGTTGGTAACTCAACACATGGTTGTGTTAAGCACACGTCATGTTTTATCTTTTGTGTTAACTTATAGTCATTTGAATAATTACACAAAAGTCAATGTGATCATCCTTGTTTATTCTTATGATAGCTTTCTGTTTTACCTTTTGTGTCAAATTATAGTAATCTGAATAATTGCACTAAAGTTAATGTAATCATTTATTATCGTCACGAATACTTGTCTTGTCTATAAAGTATGTTGAGTTAAAAATAATATCTCAAATTTGTCTTAGTATTTTAACTTATCGATTTATGTTTACCTCTGGCCTTTCCAGAGAATACCTGTACCTATATCTTATATGTGTATTATTTGTGTGCCTAATTGTCAATTAAATATTTATATGTGTAATTTTGTTTGGTCTTACAAACCCACCCTGAGTCTGTTTTTTCGTCGACTGAGCTACGTTATCTGGAGTCTGGCATTAGCGCCGACATTAATTAATTTACCTACGCGGGGCAGCGTAACAAATTGGCGCTCAACGTGGGGCTTGTAAGACCAATAAAGGAGATAATTAACTTTGAATTTCAGGCATCCAGGATTAGATTGTGGCATATTACGTTCTTTTGTTGTTGTTTATGTTTCCGGTTTTGAATTTAAATTTATCGATAATGGAACCCAAACATTTAAGCCAGTCTGAACTTGCATTCGATTTAAATTGTCGCGGAATTACCCCCCGCATAACGGAGGTGTCTAAAAGAATTCAGTTAGATATTGCTTTGAAAGAACCTCATATTAAAGTAGAGTTAAATGAAGTAAAATACCGAAAAAGAATTAAGATTGTCGTTAAATGAAATTTCTGAGTTGATAGAAATTAACGAATCAAGTATGACTCAAGAGTTACGTGAACATTGCATTCAAGGTTTATACACTTAGATAATAGAATTTCATTACTCAAGATTATCGCGACGAAGGACGATAAAGTTGATATCGTTGACGTTTTAGAAAAAGAATTATTAGTCATTGAAGGTAAAGCCAATGAAATAAATAATTTAAGTCAAGATGATAGCGACATAGTTAGTTTAAATTCACAAATTATGACAGGGCAGGGTTGTGAAGTTAAAGAAAGTCGTTGTAAAGTTTCTATTTACAAATGGAACATTAAATTTAGTGGTCATTCCGATAAAGTAGGAATTATTCAGTTTTTAGAACAAGTGGAAGATTTTAAGGAATCGCGGTATGCGTCGGAGGAGGAATTGTTTTTAGGCGCAACAGAATTAATGTAAGGTGACGCAATTGGCTTCGGAGCCAACGGAATAAAATTAAGAACTGAACGGAATTAGTTAAAGCATTAAAGAAAGAATTTTTACCGCGAGATTTCGAGTATCTGTTACAAAAACAAGTTTATGATCGGGTGCAAGGCACCAACGAAAATGTTATGTCATTTATTATGGTTATCGAATCCCTTTTATTTAAAATTGATAAGAATACTTTCGAAAAAATTATTGTCGATCAGATCGTAAGAAGTTTAAATTCCTTTTTCTCGCTTCATATCGCGTTAAATGATTATGATGACTTAGTTCAATTAAAAGATCGTTGTAGACGAGTTCAAGAACTCAAATTTAAAAATGATAAATATTCTTCCCCGTCTAAGGTAGCTCAGCGAGTATTCGCGGCGGATAGTGACTCAAGGTCGTCATGTTCGCGTAGAGAATTAGATTTTGTTAAGGAATGTAGGTCGGAAGCGCCTTCGGCATCCATCGACCAAGATAGTCCCTTGGCAATAGGTGAGAGCAGGTGCTGGAATTGTGACGCAGTGGGACATCGATTTCCAGAGTGTGCTATGGCACGGAAAATTTTTTGTTATGGTTGCGGATTAAAAAATACCTTTAAGAATAAATGTTTCCGGTGTATCTCTCAAGTATCTTATGTTTGTACTATCCAGGGACGGCATCAACCCCAGAAAGTTAGATCGTCCCTTAGAAGTTGTATTCGACGCGCTGCAGATAAGAGGTCAGGACCGTACTCGCGGCAACAGAAGAGGCAAAGGCGCGTACGTTTTACCCTTTCTGGCGAAGAAAAATTAATGAGTAAATATTTTAGTAATGCCGATTGGGAGAATTGGTTAAAGATAGTTAAAGACTTTCATGTTGAAAAATCCATTGCGCCGGTTTTAATAAAAAAACCTTTTGATAATCGACCTCATTTAGAGATTTTTATTAAGAGTCATAGATTTGTCGCTTTAGTGGACACAGGAGCCATGGGCTCGATTATAGGTGGAGAAGTTTTTAATACTCTACAGCAAGCGGGTATCGGAACACTTGAGCCTTCCGAAACAACAAAAATTAGAGTAGCTAACGGACAGAGTAGTCAGGTGACTGGTGTTATTAATTTAGAAATACAATTAGGTTGTACTGTGAAAAAGGTTATGTGTTTTGTCGTACCGAATCTATCTTATGAATTTTTGTTAGGAGTAGATTTTTGTAATCACTTTCAGTTATCGTTGCATTTTGATAAATTTTCTTGGAATACTAAAAGCATTCCGCGTATCGCTGCCACTGAAGGCATTATTAATCAAGCTTCCTTGACACCGTGTCAACAAAAGCGGCTTTATGAAGTTATCGGTAAATTTGCTACCTTAGCTACTAAAGAATTAGGTCGCGTTAAAGGTGTTTATCAAACTTAGAACGGAAATCGAGCAGATGTTGGCAGATAAGGTTATTCAACCTAGCAATTCCTCGTGGGCGAGAACATTATTACTTATTAACAGGGCTCGGAACTTTAGGTTTTTGCATATTTGTTTGGAAATGCATATTGTAATTGTGGTTAGTCAAAAATTCGTTTCATATTACCTACATGTCAAATATAAAAGTTTTTGTCGCATAATCTTGCATATTTCGTTACTTTTTAGACAAACTCGCATATTTTAGGTTTAAGAACATATAATTGCATATTTTGTTGATTTCGGACCACTTGTACAGTGTGAGTTTAATTTCGAGCTTAGTAAAACTTCGTTTAATTTATAAACAACATTTAAAAAGTAGGTGTTTTTAAATTATTTTAATACCAACCATACAAATTACTGTTTAATTTTACTAGTTTAGCATAAAACATCGTTTATAAATTAAACAAAGATTTACTAAACTCGTAACATGCCTATTAGAAAAAAATTAAAAAAATCAAAACTTTTGCTTTAAGTTTCGTAATTGGTGGAGTTTCTACTTTACCTTTCGCAATTGCAAAAAATGGTATATGCTCCGATGATGAACGATGTACTTCTTGGCAATATGGAGGTGCCACGGCGGAACCGTATATCTCCTTCATCTGATTGTGGGCGACGGGCGTTGAGATTTATTGAGGTGTGATTCCTTATTTGAAGCGCTAAGCTTGATCGGGCTGGGTTTTTGGTCCATGTGAATAATGTTTCCGTGGTTTGCGGGATCCTAGGTGTTTCAAAGAACTTTCCTGGCGGCGTAGTTATGGGGCCAGAAGGGCGGTGGTGCGATGTGTGTCTGCGATTCGTGGATTCGGGTCCCTAGTATTCGATGAACTTGGTCCCTTGGTGTCGGTGGGGCGGGTCGAGCTTGCGATCCGTGGTGTGGGGTCCCTAGTATTTAATGAACTTGGTCCCTTGGTGTCGATGGGGCGGGGCGAGCAATTTGGTGTAATTCCAGGCGTCTTTGCATGGTTTCTTGGCAGCCGGGTGTTTGATGAGCTCGGTGCTTGGTGGGAACCTAAAACAAACATGTAAAGATAATCGGGTTACTTACACCCCGGCTGAATATAATATACTTTTCGGGAATAAAGAGAGTTTTAAGCTGAGGGTAATTGCTGCCTTCGGCTAAAACCTCGTGCAAACAAACTTTAACCTTCTTATCAAAAATTGATCACTTTTATCCTCTTGTTGCATAACGTACTATTTTGATTTTCCAAAGTTTATTCTTTATTTTTAATATTGTTTTTGTTTCTTCAATAAAATGATGTTAACAGTTACAAATTTCTTTATTTGTCATTTTAAGATTAAGTAAAATTTTTTATAAATTTTGTATATTATCCTAATTTTTACTACATATTATACCGCATATTTTACTATTTTTTAGCGCATACGTATGCACATATTTCATTATTTTTTAGCGCATAAAGTTTCGAGCCCTGCTTATTAAGAAGCGTAATGAGGAATTAAGATGTTGTTTTGACGGAAGACAACTGAATAATCTGACAAAAAACGACGCTTACCCATTAAAACGGCCTGACTGTATCTTGAATCGAGTCAGGCAAGCCAAATTTTTGACTTCTATCGACTTACGTAAAGCCTTCTGGCAAATTCCTTTAGATGAAGCTTCTCGAGATAAAACTGCCTTTATCGCGCCGGGGCTCGGCTGGTATGAATTTTTAGTTATGCCTTTTGGAGTCACTAACGCCCCCAAAACATTACAGCGTACTATCGAACAGGTCCTGGGTTCGGCCCTGCACGAAGGTAACGCTCATGTCTATTTAGATGATATGATAGTAGCTTCGGATACCTTTGAATCTCATATTCGTACATTAGAAATTATTTTTGAAAAATTAAATGCCGCCGGTTTCCGCATAAATATAGATAAGTGTGAATTTTGCCGTAGTTCCTTGAAATTTTTAGGTTTTGTGGTTTATAATAAAGGTCTGCGCACTGACCCCGACAAGGTAGACGCGATTAAACGATTTAAAACTCCTAGTACTACCACGGTAGTTAAGCGTCTTATCGGTTTAATTAGTTATTATCGTATCTTTCTCCCGAATTTATCGACTATCTCGTCGCCGATTACCGCTTTAATAAAGAATAAGAAAAAGGGACAGAGTATTGTGTGGAACCAGGAAGCTGAACTAGCGTTCCAAGAGATTAAAAAGTTAATTACTGTCGCTCCGATTTTAATAAGTCCCGATTTTGATAAGAAATTTTTTATTCAGACAGATGCGTCGTTGATAGGAGTGGGCGCCGTTCTATTTCAGGAACAAGGTAGACTTGAACATCCAATCGCTTATGCGAGTCACGCTTTATCTACCGCCTAAGAAAGAGCTTATCGCTATAATGTTTGCTATCGAGAAATTCCGAGGTTATATCGAGGGTACCGAATTTGTAGTTATCTCTGATTGTTCTGCCTTACAATTTTTAACGCGGATAAAAAATCCGTCGGGACGCTTAGCTAGGTGGGCCATGCAATTAGGTCAGTATGACTTTGAAGTACGGTATAGGCCGGGAAAATTAAATGTTGTTCCAGACATCCTTTCTAGAGATGCCGCATCTCTTAATATCGAGAAATTAATTTCGGATCGTTGGTATAAAGATATGCTGGATAAGATTCGTAGGGAACCGGAAGGTTATCTTTGGTTTAAGTCCGTAGAGAGCAGATTATATAAATTTTTATCGTCTTCTTTACCTACCGTGTCTAATATTCCTGAATAGAAATTAATAGCTCCGACAGCCAATCGAGCTGAGGTTTTAAAATCATGCTATGACGACGCCACTGCCGGCCATTTCGGTGACGCAAAAACCATTGCTCGTGTGTGTGATTTAAAAATGATGTCATAAATTATGTTAGTAATTGTAATACGTGCGCCGCACATAAAAACTCGACCCAAGCGCGTCCGGGTCTTATGAGCCATTATAAGAAGGTATCTTTTCCTTTTCAGCTTATATCTGTAGATTTGTTGGGATCTTTACCGCGTTATAAAAAGGGGAACCAACACCTATTAGTCGTGACCGATTGGTTTACGAAATTTGTTTTAGTCTAGCCTCTCGCGAAACTACCTCTTCCGCTGTGGTTAAGTTTCTTGAGAACCAGGTTTTCTTGTTATTTGGGGCACCCCAAGTCCTGATCTGTGACAATGAAATACAGTTCACATCTCACCAATTAAAACAACTTATGAAGGATTATCATGTCCAAGGCGTGTGGAGAAATGATAAGTTTTACGCCCAGAATAGCTTCACTGAACGCGTCAATAAAACTTTGATGGCGGCTATCTCTTCCTTCGTGAATAAAGATCACAAAACTTGGGATGAAAATATTTATAAAATTTCGCAGACCATTACCTAGAACCGCGAAGCACGATGTTACCGAATTTTCTTCCGCTTATCTTATGTTTGGGCGTTATGTTCCTATTGATGGTAGTTTTTATGGACCATTTCCGGATGATAGTAATGTTATAGAAATGGAAAAAAGAGTCCGATGGGACAAAGACCATGTTGCCATTTCCGATTTGTATCGTCAAGTGAGCGAGAATCTCAAACGTTCATACGATCGTACTAAAAAAAATATGACTTGCGTAAGCGGCCATTAGCATTTAATGTAGGAGACAAGGTGTGGAAAGGAAATTACGTTTTGTCTGATGCCTCTAAAAATTTTGCTAATTTTGAAATTAGCTCCTAAATTTCTTTTGTGTACGGTGACTAAGAAGGTGGGACAATTGTCCTATGAATTAAAAAACGAAGTAGGAAAGAATGTCGGTATGTGGCATGTTAAGGATTCGAAACGGTTCCGCGGCACCACGCCGCCAGCTTCTTAATATCGTTGTAAATATTCTAAATAATTAAGTTAAACTGTAAAATTATCTTTGAAGAATCTCTCTATCGTATCTATTTTTCATCTTTTCTCTACTATCGTCTTTAGGAAAACTTTGCTTTTTCCGTTTTTTATATTCTCCGTAATGGTAACTTTTAATTTCGAGGACGTTGTGGTTAATTTAGCCGATTCTGATTAAATCATTGCTTGTTAGCGACCTTGAACTTAGAAATTTGACTGGTTATTTTTAGGTAAATTTTGTGTATAATAATCTATTTTCATAATTATTTCCTTTCTTAATTACAACTTATTCTCTCAAAATAAGTTGAATACGTTTCTGTCTTGTATTTACTTCCGACCTACCGCAACTGCATTTTTGTATCGAGACTTTTCTATTTCTGTTCTATCTTATCGCGTTAGTTGATGTCATTTTAACGTTGGTTGAAAGTAGGTCATTCCCTTCAATTCTATACTGAAAGTTTGCGTTTTCTTAAATTTCGTGTTTATTTTCATATATTCGTCTTAGTTTAACACGAACTGATGTTGTTTAACCGACTTGCATATTGTTTTTAAAATTTTGTTATATTGGTTATCGTTATCTTAAGGATATCTGCGATGTGTCATCGCAATTGAAGGCATTTCTTTCACTTGCCATTAATTCCATACGGGTTTAGTTAATCATACTGGTTAATTATTTTCAGTGGCGTAGTTTGATATTTCACATCTCTTTAAATCTGTTAGGTGAACCGTTTAGAGTAAATGACGCAAGATCATATAGAGGTACCAGCGTAGATACAGATCACAATATGGTCATAATGCAAGTTAAATTGGGCAGGATCGAAGCAGAGACAAAAAAAAACAAAAAAGAACATACTAGCAATAGAAAAGCTGAACGATGAGAAAAATCAGGAGAAATATGCCCAAGCGCTACAGAAAGAGCTTACTGAAAAACAACAAAGCCAGAATATAGAAGAAGAATGGAACAATATTAGAAGTAGCATACTGAGGGCAGCTGAAAAGGCAATTGGACAAATAAAAAGAAACACCAAAAACGAGTGGTTTGATGAAGAATGCGAAACACTGATTGAAATAAAAAGAGAAGCCAGATTAAAATGGATAACTTCTCATACAACAGAAGACAATAAAATATACAAAGAAAAGAGAATGCAAGTTGTGAATCTGTGTAGACATAAGAAACAACATTGGATTGAAGGAATGATGGCAGACATAGAAAAAACACAAAAAAATCCAAGAGAATTTTACAAAAAAATAAAAGAACAGAAAAACAACAAAAAAACTGCAGCAAGAGGAATGAAAGACAAAAATGGAACCATGAGATATAAAGAGAAGGAAATTAAAAACATATGGAAAGAATACTTCGAAGAACTGCTCAACGAAGACTCGAAGGAGGAAACTATGGATAATACAGCACCAACAGTGGAAGAAAAAATAACGGAGGAACCGACTTTCGAAGAATTCCGCAGAACATTAACAGCTATGAAAAATAGGAAAGCCCCAGGATCAGACTGCATAAACACTGAACTAATAAAAATGGGAGAAGAAGCAATGTTGACCAGACTATACGAACTGATAATGGTAGTATGGAGAGAAAATGCCAATTGAGTGAAATACAGCACAAATTATTTCAATATACAAGAAAGGAGACTTGACAGAGTGCAGTAACTATAGAGGAATATCGTTGTTCAACAATAGCTATAAAATCCTATCAATAATGATACACACGAGACTTCAGGAATATGTAAATAACAGGATAGGTGATTATCAACAAGGATTTCGTCCTGGTAGATCTACTGTAGATGCGTTGTTTGTGGTAACCCAAATAATGGAAAAGTGCTATGAACATGACATTCGATTGGAGATGCTGTTTATAGACTTCAGACAAGCTTTTGATCGAATTAGAAGAAGTAATTTAATAAAAGAAATGGAAGACATAAAAGTACCTGCAAAACTTATACGGCTAACTTAGATGACGCTCAAAAAAACAACAGCGGTAGTTATCAGTGGCGCAGCCAGGATTTTGTTATGGGGGGGGGGCTAAAAGATGCGAGCTGTGCTGAAGGCGAGCGCCGCAGGCAAATTTTTTTTGAAAAAAGGGGCGTGGTCATCTTATTTTCGAGTATAATTATTGTGTTACCACTATTACCTACCTTAAATTAAAGTGAGAATTAAAGTACGGCATTTCCGAAATAACTCAGGGCGAAAGATTTATCATTGATTTTTGTTGCCAATCTTTTTATTGTAATATACCTATCCTTATTGGAACAAAGTTCCTTATGGGAGGATGCGAAGGGGGTACCCTAATCGAAACCCACGAGGTTTCGTAAGGTTTGCAAATTTCTCTAGAAAAAAAGTTGCCTTCACCGGGATTCGATCCCTCGGCTAAAATGTGTAGGCGGAGCCCTTTGCTCTACGCCACAATGGGTATCGTTAAAATTAATAGTGATACGCTATATAAGCTACTCTTTGCGTATTGCGAATTAAGAACGCGTTAAAATTATTAAACCGACAAATAATTTAAAAAAATATAATTTAATAATTTTAAAAATTAATTTTAAAAATTTTCAGCCGAAAATAAAACCTCCAAAATTTAAAAAAAAATCGATTTTGAAAAATGCCACTCAGATGCAAAAAATTATCTAAAGCCGAATGTGCAAAAAAAAATTTCGAAAACTTCAAAGATGATCGCGATGATTGCGGATTTACATCGACTTTGACACATCATGCCGAAATCGCTATTTTGGAAAGTTTGTAAAGTAGTTTTCGATTTTTATCAATAAAAATATCATAATGAAATATTTATATCCGAATAATACCTCGACTAGAACTTGAAATTAATATTTATGTAATAAGGTACTTCGTTCCTATCTGGTGTCCCACGACACCACATTTTATATTTTTTTTCAATAAATAGCAGCCTTAAAGTTATCAATTGAAACTGATTGCTAATTATATCCATAGTAAAGTTATTTTGTATTTGAAATTTCCGTACACACTAAAAACCCGTGACCACGCCCCTACCTGCGGCCCCCCTCTCTTTGCGCCGGTCCACCCTTGTTAGCTCTTAAGTATAACAGTAAGTATAAATCCGCTCTTGAGGGCCCGATGATGCCAGACTTAAATTAACTGGCTTGGCTTTTTGGGTTATTTTTTCATTGCACCGGTAAAACAGCGGCTATGGTCATTAAAAAAAGGAAGAGTATCTGGGGGGGGGGGCTATAGCCCCCTAGCCCCCCCCCCTCTTGGCTGCGCCACTGGTAGTTATAACCAAGGAAAGAGTAACAGAAGAATTCGACATAAATTCAGGAGTAAGACAAGGAGACGCTTTATCGGCCACTCTGTTCAACATCCTATTAGAAGGTATTGTGGGAAGAGTCAAATGTAACGGAACACTAATAAATAGAGAAGTACAGTTGGTAGCATACGCCGACGACATTGTAATAATGGCAAGAACACATAAGGCACTAGTTGAAACATTTATAAAGTTGCTAAAAGAAGCAGAAAAAGCAGGACTTCAGGTAAACGAATCGAAAACTAAATTCATGACGTGTTACAGAGGAAGAAATGAACCAAGGGAAGAAGATAATTAAGGAAAAAACTAGCTTGAGTTCTTTTAAATGTAAGCTATCTAGATATGTTTTCGAAACTTTTTGAAGCTACTGTGAGAATAGGGTTTTTTGTAGACTTTCTTATTTTTGGGGTGTACATAAATATCTATTAAACTATTTTGATAATTTGTAAATTGATTGTAAATATTTGTATAAAAGTTTTTCTTAAACTAATAAAAAAAAAATAAAAAAAAAAAAAAATAAAAAAATAAAAATACAAGACTTTACCTTTGAAGAAGTGAAAACTTTCAATTATTTCGGAATGCGAATAATAATAATAATAATAATAATAATAGACATTTATTAAGAGAGCTACTTTACAAAAAAAAGGGTCTCTTAAAAAGATGATTTCTAACAAGTTAGATTTTTAAATCACCTCTTTTAACAATGTATTATTTACACCGATATATAACGCATAACAAAATTCAAATCGCATGATACCTACTGCTCCAATTGCAGTGCGTCGGTTAAACCACACGGAAAGCTGTCAAACTCGGAGATTCCAAAAATAGTTGTCGATGCCTTTCCACAAGTCTCGGTGCCCAACATGTAAACCAGTGCTCAAACTTGGCTGTAGAATGAGAAGGAACGTCAAAATTTCCCAGATCACGCAGAGCCCGGGAATGACAAATAGAGCGGGGCCTAATCATATCTCGAAGATGTGTCGGTTCACCACTTCTGAATATTTTAAAGAAAAGAATTCCAGCAAGTAACAGAAAGCGCTGGTCAATTTTCAGGACATGCAGATCACGATAATATGGTGTAATGTGATCATACCTGCATATGTCGAATGAATAACGTAGGCATGAATTCTGCTGAAGCTGCAGCTTGCGTTTGTACTCCTGAGTTAGGAAATCGTAATAGACCGCTGAACCATATTCGATGTTAGACAAAACTGTGCTGCTGACAATCGACCACTTCACATGAGCAGGCAATATGGTCTTGAATTAGTACAGTGATCTCAGCTTATAGTAACATCCCATCATCTTGCGGTTAACATGTAGACGAAAATTAAGTTCTCCATCCAGAACAAAACCCAGGCTACGTGCAGAGTCGTCCATCCTCACAATCCCATCACCGATCCTCACTCGAAGAGTTGAGCCATCGAGCGCTCTACGTACCAGCAGGGGACTACCCAAAATGATTAGTTCCGACTTCGCCGGATTCAATGTCAGACCATTTACTAAGGAGCACACACGCAGTGATTCAAGGTTACGATTTAACCGAGTTATTGCAGCATTCAAGTTCGAGGGAGGACAGGATATACGTATTCGGGAATCGTCCGCATACAGATCCAAAGAGCAGTCTGGATCCACTGCTTTCTCCAGATCAGATGTGTATACTATAAACAATAGCGGGGCAAGGATACTTCCTTGTGGAACACCCCGAGAAACCACTAATGGCTGAGATAAGCTGATATTTAATATAGCTTGTCTTTTCTCTTTTAACCGCGCCCGACAAGTAATTCCTGAGATCCCGATAGCACTCAAAATCTACTGCAGATCGCGAACGTCTGTATTTATTGTACGCCGACGCCTTCAACTTAGTCACTTGTCTGATCGTCCATGTGATCCACGGCCTGTCTCCCTCCCTGAGAACTCTGGTCCAAACCGGAGCATGCACATCAAAAAGTGCCAGAATAAAAGTATTTAAGCATTCCACCCGTGAATCGCAGTGGTGAAACTCATCAACAACATCCCACGGTAGCCGAGCTGCGTCAGCAGAAAAGGCATCATGATCAAAGTTTCGGAAATCGCGGTAAGTGAAAACCCTAGGTCCAGCTGACAGGGCACGCAAATCCAAATAACAATACACCATGAAGTGGTCGGTGGATGCAAGCAGATCGATCACGCCGCTCTGTGGGGAAACCCGATGCCTGCTAATACAAACAACATCAAGTAGCGTGCTACAAGTCGAGGTGACATGAGTGGGTTCCGCTATAACCTGACGAAGTCCGAACAAATCGAAAATTCCCTCAAATCGCCCCAGCTGAGGCGATGGGATAAGGAAATTAATATTCCAATCACCCAAAATAATCAGCTCTCCACATTCAGTACTCAGTAAGGAGAGAAAATCCTCAAACTCTCCCAGACAGGAAAGAGTAGCAGTGGGAGGTCTGTAAACCACGCCAACCCCAATCGCTAGGTCGCTGATCTTTAGTCGAATCCAAAGGTGCTCAAGGCCACTAGGAAAACGATGACCGTCGTGCAAGCGTGAAAAATGCAACGATTTACGACATTAACATTAACGTTATTAAAATTAACATTACAACATTAACGTGAGCTGAAGGACAGGTCGAAGGCTGATCACCCGGAGCTCCGTTCAAAACTGAGGCGTAAGAAATGACTAAATCGTCCACCGACCTAGGCTCCACCCCGACAGCAACAAAACCGGGGCATCTAAGGCTCCAACATCTAACTGTTGGTGGCGCTAAGGCCACCAACAGTTTCCACCCCAGCCCCAACGCCCCCACCTCTTCGCGCGGAAGAAGATACAAGTCGGTTAATTTCACCCCTAAGCGACTCATTTTCAGTTTTAAGGCAGTTATTTTCCTTTTTCAAAGCAGTTATAAGATTAGATCAATGTTGGAAGGGGTGTGATGGTCGATTAACGGATGGTGTGTGTATTCGGTGGGGAACGATAAGAGGACCGGGTTCGCGTTGACGTAGTCTCGAAGTATTCTCCCGTTTGCGTTTACGTTTACGTTGTTCCACTCCGTGTGCCTTGCGTTGAAGTCGCCTGCAATGACGACTTCGTTTCCGAGGTGAAGTAAAGTTTCAGGTTCGTTGGGGTTGATTGTAATAGAGAGGGAATTGTACAAATTCACTATAGTTAAATTATTAATTTGTACGGCTTGCGTTTCGGCGGTCGTATTATTGGTTGGTGTTACCGTAGCGTTTAGCGCGTTCGCGATATAGATAAGAAGTCCGCGGGCGGTCGTTTTTGGTTGGTTGATCGCAATGTAGAGAGGGATTTTAGGAGAAGCTCGTTTATTAAGACTTGTCTGCTGGATTAAGATTATGTAGGGTTTTGATTGGGCTACTAGCAGGTGAATTTCGTTGAAGCGTTTGTAGAGCCCGTTAGCATTCCAAGTTATTAGGTTGAGTTTGTGCTCGATCTTTACGGGTTTAATTATCATGTTTGGCCGCGATTTCTGATAGGATCTGGATTCTTGAGAGCATATCGGTTGCCCCTGCAAGTCTGGTTTTTAATTCGCGCACGATCGCGATCATTTGTCCGATGTTACAGATGTCGTTTAATTCTCTGATTTCCGCTAAGAGCGTTTTTAAGTTATCCGCGCCTGCTATGGCGGCAGCAGTATTCGTAGTGGTGCGTTCTGCGGGTTGACGTTGTTCGACCGGAGTTAGATTTTGCGTATAGATTTGCGCGTTGGTGATTGGTGCTCATGGGGCAATAGGGGGAGGAACTAGTCTCTGCGATGGTAGTGAAGGAAAATTTGGCTATGCAAGTTGAAATTATTGTATCGCGATTGCTGAGGGCTAGTTCTGTTACCAAGTTGCTGAGTTTTAGTACTTACCCTTTCGGCGTATTTAGCGTAGATTGGGCGGTCTCGGTAGTTCGCCGCGTGGTTGCCACCACAGTTGCAACATTTCACGTGTTCATCTTTTTCTTTTCGGGGGCAGTTCGTCGTGCTGTGTTTTTCTGTGCATTTTACACATCTGGGGGCAATGTTACAGTTGGACGAGTCCTGTCCGTAGTTTTGGCAGCGATGGCACTGGGTTCTTGTTGTACGCTTGACGTAGTCCTGATATTTTACAATGGATCCGCGGACGTTCTTCGGTTGGGTGATTTCCTGGCTGGTAGTGGTTGGCTCGAACTGCAAAAGACATGAACCAGAACTAGAACCATATTTGGTTTTCATGTTAAAGACTTGGGTCTTCCTGAAGGCTTCCTTGATCATCTTCTCGTCTAGGTATGGTGATCCTTTTAGGACGAGTTTGATGTTGCGTTCGTGTTTGGGGGTAAAAGTGTATGCTGTGGCTCCGCCTTTAAATAGGTCGTCTTTAAGTTTATGGTAGTCGTCCGACGTCTTGGCATATATCCATGTTTGACCACAGATCGCTTGGAAAGTGATAGGGTTTGCTGCAACTTTCTTGCATTGTTTCTGAAATACAATAGGGCTAACGGAATGTGTAAGTATGATAGGGGGTGGTGGTTTGTGAGGGATGGGTTTTACTTGCAGCCACCGATACTGGGGCTGCAAAGGCTTTCGATGCTGCTGCCTTTGGTGATCGTACGGGGTTACGTCGCCGCACTTCCGTCCATTGTTGGCCTTCCGGGATGTTCGCGAGTATCCCGTACCGATTGAAGACTTCAAGGGTTAATCCGTTCGTCGGTGCCGCGATTTCCATGGCGACGAACTAAGAACGATGTTGCCATAGTATGGTGAAAACGTTTGCGATAATATACATACGATGTATTTATATATTGTGATAACTTAAACATTTTAGTTTCGAAAAAGTGTTTTGTGCATTTTTTGGTTTATGCTAAAAGTTTGATATGATTAATATCGAATTACACTACTTAAACCACTTATCTATTGATTATCATCATTATTATTATCTAAATTCTTTTTATTTTTATTTTTTACTTATATTATATTTATTTTTATTTTTATGATAAAATTGGTTACATGTTAACTTGGGGAGAGATGGTGATAAAAATTGTAACTGGCTGTAATTTGTTAATACATAAAAATAAAAAAATTTATAAAATTGTTATTTTTTAAAATGTATTTATTTATTTTTCTTTGTTATATATTGCTATGTTTATTCTTGCCCATAATACTAAAATCTTGAATTATCCATAGTTCGGGTAAAATTTATGTACAACGACTTTGGTCGAAACCATTGGGTTAAATAGGGAAATCATCTTAGAATTATTTTTAGCAAATTTCTTTCCAAGTTTTCATTAGGGGAGATTCAACTGAAAATAAAATGTTTATTAATTTATAAAGTAAATTTAGGCAACGTACTAGATATTTGTTATCGGAGAACCTTCAGCTACGTTTGGTCTGGCATTGCAAGTTTTGTTATGGTTAAAGTCAATCTGGACATTCCAATATTGCAAAGTTGGATTGTTTCCACCATAAAAAAATCGTTGTGCTGAAAATTGAAAATATTAAACATGCTGGAGTGAAAATTGTATAAAATTTGTGTATTATTGTTAGGTTAAGAATAGATTTAAGTGGTTACATTTTGGGACGATTATATTGACCAAAATATTATAAAGGTGCGACGAAAGACGATTAGGTTCGCGAGTGTTCACGGGTTTGTGAAAAATTTGGATTTTTGTGGTGCAAATGCCTGTAAGAAAAACGGTTGCATCGGAATTCAACAAAAAGTCGTTTGGACTTACGAAAAAAGAGTCAAACGAGAAATGGAAAACATCATCGGAAAGAGCAGGAAATTCTCTTTAATTTAGGACAATTTGAAGATCCGATGATAAAAATTAACAGTATAAGAAGAGATTCCATCCGAGAATGTGGATGGATCTGGACAATTTGAACTTTTTAATTGAAGCTGGAGTCCGACCGAAAACATTTAGGATAGGAAAATTTATACCAAAAGATGCAGGATTAAAAGTTAATGACTTTAGATAACTTTTAATCTCAAGAAAATTGTGTTGGTGGATACACCAAGTGAAATTATGTACTTTAGTTAGTACAGAAATGCAAAATTTTGGCATCCTATGAAACCGCGAATTATCATTGGCCGACGCGAAGATCACCCACCACCCTAAATTTATATGTGATTTAGTGGATTGTTATTGGTAAATGGCATTATCGATAGACATTGGTCAATCGGCCATAAAACGAATAATTTGGTCCGGATTTCGTATAAAAGGAGGTGCGTTTGTAAAAATAAGTGAGTTCGTTTCCAATTTTTGGACTGATTGCTGCGGGAGCTTATGCCCGATAAATTGGCAAATTTAAATAAAGTACTTTTCGGTGATAGAAAAATTTAATAAAGTAATTTTTCGGTGTTAGAAAAATTTAATAAAGTAATTTTTCGGTGATGGAAATTAAATAAAGTATTTTTCTGTGATAGAAAAATTTAATACAGTATTTTTCGGTATTAGAAAAATTTATGAAATTTTTTTTGATAATTAAAAATTAATTTAATTATTCTTCAAAGAAGAAGATGTTCATGGAGAAGATATAGTCAACTATAATTTCAAAAGGATTACGTGCAAATTTACCTGTTGGTTATGTGATAGTGCCGTCCTTAAATTTAAGTGATTACGTTGTGTTGAGAGAATTTAAGAAGAATATACAAGGTAGATAAAACAATTTTGATTGTAAAAATGTTGTGTTTCTTTTTAGGTAAAAACGTTGTTTTTTAGTTTAAGTTTTAAAAATATGTGGGGTTAGGTTTAGGTTTTTGTTTAATTTTAAAAAAAATTGTACTTACGTGTGTTCTGCAATTAAACCAGATGACAGAAATTTATAGAATTTCAATTCACTCCACAGCACAACGTTTACAATTTGTTTTCAGAAAAGTTTTTAATACGGTCACGAAATTTGCAGGTACATTTGGCGAGATAACAAGTATTGGTGGTTGCTAACTTACTTTCCTTATCATAGTAATGGTATGTTCAGTGGCGTGTACATGATAAGTACGATAGGTAGGTCTGCTATAGTTTTTTTTTTATTATTGTTATCAATAAATGATAACTGGCGCCGGGCAATTTTAGGAGACCATCGTAGCTTATTTGTAGCGTATCACAGCAATATATAGAAATATCGATTAAAAATTGATTGTAATTTAAAAATAAATAAATTTAATAATAAGTAAAGAAAATCTCTTTATGAGATATTGTAATGTTTTGTAATTTTTAATTGTTCTTAAAAATCTAAATATATTTCTAGAAGTGTACCACCACCTCTCCACCAAAGTTTCTAGCAAGCGTCTGTCTGTATTATCACGTTAATTTTGAGAACCACTGAACGAATTTGCATGCGGTTTATGATTTGCATCTCTCCAGAAAGATTTGTACGTGTTGCCCTAGCTAGGGCAAAAAGTTTGTCGTCAAACCTCTCTCATAGATTTTCAAGCTACATAATTCCTATCGTCTTAAACCAAAGATTGTTAAAATCAATAAAACACCGTTTGAGTAACAACAATTTTATTTAAATTTAGGGTTGTCAAGACTTTCTAACTACACATTAACTAATAATACACAAAATTGCTCTCAGCTGGTCACACACGACCGTTCTCTTTGGTTCTGCGCTTAGAACTGATCTGCGCAGTAACCAAACCGCCCTTCAATTTAAACAGACTTATGCCTATTTGCACCACTGACAGTTAAACTTCTAACTGACGGTTATTTCGGTAATCTACGGTTATTCCGTTGCACCGAGGTATAACTACAGATTAAATTCGGTAACCGTCACCAAAATTTAATCCCCAGAATTCTACCGATTAAAGTTTTAGTTAACCTCAAATACATACGTCGTACTGCATTTATAGGTTATAAGTTATATTATTATTGTGATTTGATGTGTCGTGGTTACAAGTCATAGTGTAATATGGATTTAAATTGGATGGATATCGACGACGATTTAGAGATATTTGAATTATTGAACGTAGGATTTCCTCGTGAAATTTATGTAAGAACTCAATACTTCGATTCTTATAACGAAATGCAATTTTTTAAAAGATTTCGTTTAAAAAAGACAACAACACTAAATTTGTTCGAACGAATAGAAAGAAATTTAGAGTGTTCATATAATACGTAAGTATAAAATTATACACAAAGCACTTATTAATTATTACGGTATGAAATGTTTTAGGAATAATTCAGTGTCTCCGATAAACCAACTTTTGGTTGCATTGAGATTTTATGCAACGGTCAGTCATTTATTAAGTGTAAGCGACTTTTGTGGAGTGCATGTCTCAACTGCTAGTCGCATTGTTAAAAGAGTTTCGTTTGCAATTACTCAACTATTACCCCATTTTATTAAATTTCCGGAAGATAGGGAGGAAGTAATTGCAAATGAAAGAGCATTTTTTGAAATTGCTCGCTTTCCCAGAATTATTGGTATTATTGATGGAACACATATAAAAATTCAATCTCCTGGTAAATTATTATAAATTACATTTTACTGTTAAAATTACTTATTTTTTTATGTTACAGGTGGAGAAGATGCCGAGGTTTTCTATAATCGAAAAAACTATTTTTCTCTGAATGTACAAGTAATTTGTGATTCCAAACAAAAAATTATAAATTTGGTTGCCCGTTGGCCAGGTTCAGCACATGACCAAACTATTTTTAATTCTTCGGTAATACAATTTAAATTAGAAAATGGAGATTACGGTAATAGATTGCTACTAGGTGAGTTTTTAAGTAATTAAATTAAATTTAATTTATAAGTTTATTATTTATAGGTGATAGTTGATATGCGTTAAAATCATATTTACTGACTCCATTCTTAAATCCCATAGGACGGGCACAACAACGATACAATGAGTCTCACATACGGACAAGAAACATCGTTGAAAGGACAATAGGTGTTTCGAAAAGAAGATTCCCCGTGTGTGCTTATGGATGCAAATTAAAATTGGAAACCGTATGTGCATTAATTGTAGCTACAGCAGTTCTGCACAATTTAGCTGTAGACATGGGAGACGAAGAACCTCCCATTGGTGATGATCAGCAGCAACATATTTTAGATATGGAAGTTGCACGAGGGCATGTTCCGAATTTGAACATGATTGATTTACAACCAGGGAGATCGGGAATCACTATACGCAATATTTTATCCGAGGAATATTTTGGAAATTTAAATTAATTTATTTACAATATACAATTAATAAAATGTTTAAGGTTATTAACATGTGATAAAAAAAATATATACAATTAATAATTATTTATTTGATAATAATTTTTCTTTCAAACTTACATCTAACTCTAAACTTCGCAATTTTAAAGCGTCAGATTTTATCATTGTTTCTAGTTCTTTCTCTTTAATAGCTTTATCTAATGCGATTAGTTCTAACTGCTTTTCCGCAACAGCTATTTTTAAATCTGCCAATTTATTATATTTGTCGTGAAGATCCGTCAGTGGAATAGTATTTATTACCGGCCGTCTTCTTTTTCTCCAGTTGGAATTACCTGTCTGGAGAACACTATTTATGGGTGTAGTCAAATTCACGGGAGCTACATGCGACCAATTGCCGTTTTCTATCTGCATAATTTCTAATTCTTCCAAGTGTGGTTCTTGCAGTGTTTCTACAAGTGGTTCCTGCGGTGTTTCCACAAGTGGTTCCAAATTACAAACCTTTAAAATACGTACACATATAATATAAAACTAAATAAAATCTTTTTACTATTTACCTTGGATAATTTCCTATCACTATCTAATCCATAATTTAACCCGATAGTAGTTTTGGGGTTCACCAGCGATAACAGCAACTCATCAGATTTGCTGGTCGATGCTTGGTTTATCCCACCACCAGTTCTTAAAACTTCTTTACGCTCTATTGCAACAGCTTTTCTCAGTTCTTTTTTTTTGTTTTCGTAGCATGTTTTTAGTGAATCTTTGGAACGATAAATGCTACTTCGACATTGCTGGTTAAAAAGTATTGTAATGTCGTTCCATGCCTCATCTTTCTGTTTCCATGTTATGCTATCTGTTCTTTTATTTTCTATAATTTCTTTCTTCTTCATTATTAGTTCTAATAAAAACATAAAATACAATTTTTGAATACCTGATAATTATACAACTATCGAAACAAAGTGAAAGGCAAATAGATATCAATGTGTTATCTCTATTAAAGCCCTCTTAAAAAAAAGGATTAAAAATCAAAATTATATGCCCCTCTTCCAGCAGTCAAAAAACGAGATTCGGTAGCGCACTGTGGCTTTCTTGCAATATGTTACGAATTGTTTAGGTTTTGCATTTTCTTACCTTTTAGAAATAATGTTACTAACTATGACGATTGACGGTTTTATTTCTATTTGGCGCGAGCTTTAAGGAGAGATGTGTAAGCTTGAACCCCCATAAAATTACCCCCTCTAATGTACCCGAACCTTGTCGTGGTGAGGGAGCTTGCAAGCTTCGAGGATGCGGCGGGCATGTACCTGCTAGGACTCGGGCCAGAAACTTAAAACTCTCTCGTCCTTGGTCTGCTTTGGTACGCTAGGTTCGGGACAAGGTCTAACACCATCCGTGTTTGAACTCTGAGCCAATAAATCGGGAGAACGGCAGTCGTTGAGAAACCAGGCTAATTACAGGTTGCGGGTTCGCTTGTCATGTGGACACCTGTGATAGAATCATAATTTTCAACTAATTACGTTTTACTTATTTATGTGCGCAATTTGCGAAAGCTAACTTATGGAAAAAAATTATTTTAATAGGTCGCTTGTTGAATTTATGCTAAATTTGCAGACATTACCTACGTTTAGGCTTGCGAATCTATGGGTGGTTTGTTACAACAGGACCCCACGTTGTGTACACAAGAAAGTCCCTACTACAAACCAAATCCGTCAATGAGTTTCGTATAAAGCAGTAAAGCTGAAGGTAACTGGTGACTCAGGAGACAAATCGAACTTTGACACGATAATACACATTAAGATGGTTGCGAATAAATTCGAATAAAACCTGGGCAAGTACCACCTTATTCGCTCTATGAAACATGTTCTCGTTTATAACAGCGATGGCTACTCGAAAAATTATACGAATAAAACTGGAGTTCGATCCTTGAACAAAGCATACAATTTTTGAAGTTTATAATAAATTCGATTACAAGTTTTTAAAATCGAACTTGGTTTTCATTTAAAGAGAATGCAAGTAAAGCTCGCCTTGCACGATGTTTGTTTCCTTGCTTGGAGCCGTGATAGTTGCGCTGATGCATGCGCAGTCGTCGTGCAGACTTGGCTGCACGATTTCTCTGATAGAACCGGTGTTATTTTCTGTGATGGTTTACGTGCATGTTTTCAGCGCTAACCAATGATATAGCTGCATCGTGCGAGTACTACCGAGAAATGCCGAGTTTGAATTGAAATGAGGTAAACAAATAATTTTATTAGGTTAAATAACCTAATTTATTTTAATATTAAAAATAATAAAATATTTTTATTATATTGGTTATTATTATTGCTTCTTGTTGTTTTCTTTATTTTATAATTTTTTCGAAATTGTTGTTTTTTGGTTAACCATATTTGTTTGTGTATCGATTTGTGTATAATAGCAATTAATATTGTTTTGTGTATTTTGCACAAAAATATGCTAACAGCTAATATTCTACGTTAAATTTCTATTAAAAGGGCGTTCATTTTTACAAACTTGAGACTGTCACTGCGTGGGCATTGAAGCTTGAAACCATACTTGCAAACCATCATGCACAAAACCCGTGTGAAGCTAACCATGCACAGGAGCTATCATGCTAGGTACCATGCACATAAACAAGCAAGAAAACCATCAGCAAAACAAGCATCGTGTGAGGCGAGCTTTACAATACTTCAAACCGCATCCTGGGAGGTTTTCCGGCTCCCGCATCCCAAAGCTACGCCGCGGTAGAGAAAAAGTATTTGATAATTTTTTTAGAAAAATATCATTACAATATATTGCTTTGGCCACTTTATCGTAACACCGTAAAAGGTGAATTTACCACTTTTGGCGTTTGGTCAGGTTTACTTTCTTTGAAATCGTTAACGCAGTGTTATAGTTTAAGGCTTCTTGGAGGAGCTTGACCTCTACAGAACGCGTCTCCATGTGGCGGATAGATGAATGCCTTACCTGCTCTGCCGGCGGATAAGTAGGATATAAAACACTACTTTTGGACCAACATGCGGGGAAGATGGAAGTCTTAAGATGCGGGGAAAGCAGCACATCTAGAAGAAAGGAACTTCAATACAAAACCTTGACCATATCAAAAGAGGGCACGTAAGAGGGCAGCAGCTCTTCCAATACCTTGCAGAGGTCACCGAAAAATTATTTCATTGAGAGTTCGTGGACGGACAAGTAGAGGCGCAGTTGCAACAACAGTTACGGTTCTACTACTGCGGTACGGAAAGCAACGGGAAACTACCATACTATTTATATCCCTAGTATTCTATTCAGCATGGCAAGTAAAATTAAAAATGGCCCCCAGTACCGGCGTCACTTAAATTTTGAGGAAGTAGTAAACGAAGTAAATGAAAGACAAATACGTTCCAAGAACTTGATCGTTTTTGGTGTTGGCGAACAGGGGGGTGAGCTTGAAGATCGAGGAAGGGACAACGAACGTAAAGTATGTGAGATATTGCATGTGATTTTTCCAGATGCTGGTCGTGACGTTGTTAAGGTTACCAGAATTGGTAAAGTTGCAGGTGTGGGTCGTTCTAGACCTATTAAAGTTGAACTTTCTGATCAATATGTTACTAAAAAAATACTTAGACTGAAGAGGAATTTAATAAATAGCAACTTTTCAAGAATGACGATTAGAGATGATAAAACCTAAGCCAGTTAGAATTTTTACGGTCCGTGCAGAGTAGCCTCAAAAGTCGCATTGATGCCGGTTTTAAACCTACCCATACTATAAACTAATATTTTTTCTTCGAGTTCTCCGAATTTGTGCCCGTGGTGCGACGTGTTGATCCGGTTCTTGTCTTTTTGTGCGAGACCTGGCTTTCCGAGACACTGCTGGATTGCGGCTTTTCATTGTATCGTGCAGACAGAGTGAATGGCAGAGGTGGAGGTGTTTGTGTTTACTTGAATAACAGTTATTTCATTTCCGGTTTAGGACCTGGGTGAGATACATGCCGACTTGCTTAAGCTCTTTAAAGAAAAAAATCTCTAAGAACTAGAAGAACTGTACAACAAAATCTCCGAAACTTTGAAATCTATATTCATCTTCATTTGCAAATCCAAAAAAGTACAAAGATTTTAGATTGATTAGTTTGATGAGTTATATGCTTAAAATATTCTTAAATATTAACCAAATTTTTAGAAGGTGTAAGAAAATTGACGATGACACAGTTTGGCTTCCGAAATAGACTAGACATCAAAAAGACCTTGCTTTTTATACAGATTTTGGCACAAAACTGTTTTGGTCGTGTGGTCGCGAAGATATCGCATTCAAGCTGATAATTCAAAATCGTACGTTCAAACTTCGAGCAAAGCAAAAAGTTTTAAAAATTTTAAATTTACCATTGCAAATTTGTGAAATCTAACTTGATATTCTTTTTGCTAACAGAACGAGCAAATAGGATAAGAGTAGAGTTACCCAGGGCAAGAAAGTATTTTGGTGTTTTCGGAATTTTTACTGGAATATCATTGTAATAATATTGTAACAAAAAATAAAACGTTTTTTTATTTTCAAAGGGCTAATACAAATATTTACAGAATCGGTTAATAACAATTACTAAACTAAGATTAACACTAATACTAATTACACTACAATTTATTTACACTATAATTTATATTTAACACTGGGTCTATATTTATTTAAACACTCTGTATACTGTTTATCACTTCACTATTTATTTATGTTCACTGTTCATTTATGTACGTTCGAACTGGAATTGATTCGTCACTAAAAATCGCGCTGCATTTATACTTAAATGCAGCTCTCCAGAAAATTTCATAACCCTCCAGGAATTTCTAGTCACTTCCTCGCGATTTCTAGATCGCACATTCATCGATATTTGAATGACTAATGCCGTTATCATGTATGACTCATCATACATGACGTCATACATTAGTCATCAAATATAATTAGACGTTCTTTCGTAATAATATGTTTCATCGATTTCGAGAATCCCCTTGATACTGTAAACCACGTTAAACTTATTCAAATACTTTAATAACTAGGCGTCGAGGGGAAAAATGTAAACATCATTGAAAACTTGTACTGGTACCAGAAAGCAAAGATACTCAAAAGAATGAAAGTTAAGGTGTATTGAGTTGTCAGTCAAGGATGTGTAATGTCGCCACTACTGTCCAATATAGTACTCCGAACAAATCTTTCGGCCGCCCGATACAAGGCAACCGAATGCATTACGGTAAACGGCGTACCAATAAATAACATACATTGTTCATACGTTGACGGACAACGAACAACCTGCAACACCTCTTCTAACGAATTGGTCAGGAAAGCGAAGCTATAGGTATAAAAATCAATATAGACAAAACAAAAGCGATGGTGAAAACAAAGAATCAAGCTATACAAACACCTATAAGTTTAAATCTTTAAAGTATCGAGCAAGTAGAAAAATTCAAATACTTGGGCTGCATGCTAAATGAAAAACTGGATCCTGACCAAGAAATAAAGATAAGAATAGAAAGCAGGTTTCACGAGAATGAAGACATTATTGTGTAATGAAGATCTAGATTTTGATCTGCGGTACAGATTCATGAAATGTTACGTATGTTCCCTGCTACTCAATGGTGTGTAGGAGTGGCGACACTTAAGGTTGCAACCATGAACAAAATTAAAGAATTTGAGATGTGGACTCGGAGAAAAATGATTCGGATACCTTGGACTGACCGCGTGACCAATGAGAAGGCGCTTCGTCGAGCATGTAGACATAGAGAGTTGTTGCTTGGGATAAAGAGACGGAAAACGACATACTTTGGATATGTGTATTTCAACATGAGGAAAGGATGTCACGTTTTTGAAACATCAGAAAATGGGCGGAGTAACGGAGATGAAGTTTGAAATGTTAATTGCAGTGGCTAAGCATCGAGATACTTTTTTTGAAGTTATCGCCAACCTCCGATAGAAGAAAAGCATCTGAAGAAGAAGATGGTCCAATTTACAGCTATAAAAAATTCGAAATACTTTGCTCGTTTGTAAGAGATGTCAATTTTGGATCATTTTCGGATGACTCAAATATTTTAATAAATAAACTAGTTTTAAACTAAGTTCATACACATGAAATTTTGAAATTGGGGCAATCTACAACTTTTGTAATTTTAAATTACAACTAACGTTTCAATTTAGGTTTTTTTTGGGGGTTAGTTTAGTTTTCCGGTTTAGAATTTTTCAAAATAAGTTTTTTTATTCATTTTGGCTTCAAGTAGGTATAATTTTTATTTTTATAAATGTCAAATAAATTTGACACTTAATCAGTTTTGAATTTTAATTTAAAAGCATAACTTTTCGATATTTTCTACATTTTTCCAGGTTTGCCTGATGAGATTCCGAAAATCGAAACACCAAGTTATAACAGGGTGTCGCAGACTAATTCATTTTAATAGTTCTTGCACAATTTTATGTAAGTTATGGATTTTAATTATTTTTCAATTTCATATAACATGTAAAAATCAATTTTAATATAAATATTATCACATGTTAATAACTTTTACCATTTTATCAATTATCATATTCGTTATATTAACATATAACAAATTAATACGTAGATCTGTCCTGTATATTTCTCTAAGTTCATACACATGAAATTTTGAAATTGGGGCAATCTACAACTTTTGTAATTTTAAATTACAACTAACGTTTCAATTTAGGTTTTTTTTGGGGGTTAGTTTAGTTTTCCGGTTTAGAATTTTTCAAAATAAGTTTTTTTATTCATTTTGGCTTCAAGTAGGTATAATTTTTATTTTTATAAATGTCAAATAAATTTGACACTTAATCAGTTTTGAATTTTAATTTAAAAGCATAACTTTTCGATATTTTCTACATTTTTCCAGGTTTGCCTGATGAGATTCCGAAAATCGAAACACCAAGTTATAACAGGGTGTCGCAGACTAATTCATTTTAATAGTTCTTGCACAATTTTATGTAAGTTATGGATTTTAATTATTTTTCAATTTCATATAACATGTAAAAATCAATTTTAATATAAATATTATCACATGTTAATAACTTTTACCATTTTATCAATTATCATATTCGTTATATTAACATATAACAAATTAATACGTAGATCTGTCCTGTATATTTCTCTAAGTTCATACACATGAAATTTTGAAATTGGGGCAATCTACAACTTTTGTAATTTTAAATTACAACTAACGTTTCAATTTAGGTTTTTTTTGGGGGTTAGTTTAGTTTTCCGGTTTAGAATTTTTCAAAATAAGTTTTTTTATTCATTTTGGCTTCAAGTGGGTATAATTTTTATTTTTATAAATGTCAAATAAATTTGACACTTAATCAGTTTTGAATTTTAATTTAAAAGCATAACTTTTCGATATTTTCTACATTTTTCCAGGTTTGCCTGATGAGATTCCGAAAATCGAAACACCAAGTTATAACAGGGTGTCGCAGACTAATTCATTTTAATAGTTCTTGCACAATTTTATGTAAGTTATGGATTTTAATTATTTTTCAATTTCATATAACATGTAAAAATCAATTTTAATATAAACTAGATTTATTATGACCGATTTTGTAAATTGTAACACAAGAAAAAAAATTAGATTAACACGTTAAGCGCTATGTATACTAAAAATATGTTTGGCATATGGACCACATGCACTGCAATATCGCATGTTGGTATATGCTGCGTTTGTATCTTTAAGGATACGTGCAACCCCACAGTAAATATCGACTTGTATCTTTGAGGATACAGGTGACGCTTAACGTGTTAAACAAAATGTATTAAAAATTAACAAGTAAATAGGAAAAATTTAGGCAGGAATTAAAAGGTATTGCAATGCCCCCAGCTATAAAAATTGGAAAATATTTAATTTACTTCAAAATATTCTTGCTAGGTTAGCATTCATTATTATTTGAAAAGCTGAGACTCTTGTTTAGTATTTTAAATTTAAATTTAAAATGTAAGTTTTCGCATCGTTTTAATTTTGTATCAATTTTAAATTTTTTTAAACGTTGGTTTTCATAAAATATTATCTTACCTAATCGGTAGGTGCGAGTAGGTTTAATTTTGTTTTTACAAAAGTCAAAATAAATTTTACTTTTAATCAAGTTTGAATTTAATCGCATAACTTCTCAATCATTTTAATATTTTTCCAGGTTTGTCTGATGAGAATCCGAAATTCGCAACATAAAATTATAACATATTATGTAGCAAGCTATATCATTCATTTAAAATAGTTTTTGAACAATATTATGTAAGTTAAATATTATTTCAATTTCATGTAACATGTAAAGATTAATAAAAAAATATATATATTTAATTTATTAAAAATATAATAAAATAAATTTTTAATTACGAAATTTATCAAAAATATATTGGAATTAATTTAAATAATATTTTTAAAGCAAAACTTTAAACTTGAGGATATAGATTCCTATTTATTAGATGGCTAAAAGACTCCTGAAATACATATCAAAATTTTGTGTTTATTCTTGCTTTAAACTTATTGATTTTAAATTTTAGAGTTAACAGATCTAATAGAATTCTAAATAAAATAACATTCGCTGGAGTTAAACCTTATGAAGAAAGTTGAAAATTAACAAAATTGCGGCAAAGAAAAATTAATTATTGGGACTTTTCTACAAAGCACATTCATTTCTGTACTCAATTATTTACAAAGAACTGTAGTAATCACAATTTTTTGCGTCATACCTTGTTATAAAATGATTATATAAAATTATGTAATAATCCAAATTTATAAATTTCTACTATAAAATTTAAAATAATAAAAATAATGTAATTTTTGAATTTTTTAATTTCGTTATTTTTTAAATAAAAATATTTTTAAAAAATTTACTTATATTTGATTTGTTTATTTGTTTTAATCAATTTAAGATTTGTTATAATCTGAAATAATAAATTCCATATTAAAAGTTTTATAATCATTACGTACTGCGATAGTCAGATTGTAAATATACAAATTTAAAAGTTAGAAATGTCAGCTTGTTATTACACAAGTTAACATAAATTCTACGTCATAAAACTGCAGTACTAAAATTTTGCAATTTTTTTCAAAAAAAGGAATATAAATTTTACCTTCTTTTACCTTAATTTTACCATTCAGTCGATCAAATTTGTAGTTAATTTCAAATATTTTAATTTTAAATAACCATTTTAATTTATACGTTGGTTAAATAAGCAACTTTTAACAACCTCTTGAATCATGTTTTCTGTAAAAATTTTGCATTTTTAATGCTTCCATGATTAAAATGCATGTTACGATAAGTAAGATAAAAATAAAATGAATTAAACTAATTCATTCTCGATTAGAGATTTCATCGAACAACAAATTAAGAGAAATAATGAGCTCCTTACTGTTATTATTAATCGTGGTTGCAATAATTACGTTTTATTACTTTCGGACATTCCATTATTAGAAGAGAAGAGGAATAAAAACGTTAACGCCAAATCTGCTGTTTGGAAATTTAACAGGTGTAACCCTGAGAAAAGTTCCTGTGTATGAAATGTTTAAAGATGTGTACAATGCGTGTAAAAAAAGTGGAGATAAATGTATGGGTTTTAATTTCTTGAACATACCTACTTTGGTGATAACCGATATTGAATTGGTGAAGCACATTCTTACGAAACATTTTGGTTCTTTCACAGATCGTCCATTTTATCTCAATAAAGATGATCCACTTACGATTAACATAGCTTCTGCAAAAGGTGATCAATGGAGAAAAATGAGTAAGCAATTAACACCAGCTTTTTCACCGAGTAAAATTAAAAATGTGAGCCAAACGTTATTACAAGTTGGCGTTCAGTTGAAGTCAACTTTGGATAAATCCGCAGAAAACTTTGAAGTTGTTAATTTGAAAGATATATGTGGCAAATATATAGTTGATGCTACCTGTATGAGTATTTTTGTAAGCGAATGCAATACTTTAACACTAGAAGCGCCAAAGGGGTCATTTTGACACTTTTCAAACAAAATTTTTCTAAATCTTCAAATGCGCCAAATAGACCATAAGCTATTATTTTAATCTGAGTTTTTCAATATATAAACAAAAATAGATTGCAGTGTTATATTTTTTATTCGTCCAACAAAATTTATACAATAGAAAATGACAGAATCAAAATGACCTCTGTGGCGTTAATAGGTATGCAGGTAAGCACGGCACTTCTAGTGTTAAAAAATTTGAATATGGAATTTAAGAAATTTGTCGAAAACACGTTTGGATATAGTTTTATTCAAAGTATTAAATTGACGCTTAGTATAATGTGTCCATCGGTGCTACAGTTGTTCAAAATTCCTTTCGCCAGTTTGGAAATTCAAAAATTTTACTTTGATTTAGTCAAAACGACTGTCGAATACAGAGAGAAAAATAATGTTGTTCGAAATGATTTAATGCATTCGCTAATTCAGCTGAGAAATAACATTGACATAGAAAAAGAAAATAATGTGAATTTAAGCAAAGTTTCAGAAAATAAAAAATTCTTGAAGATCGAAGAAATTACAGCCCAAACTATAATATTTTTGAATCTGCTTATGAAACTTCCTCATCGACAATTTCTCTTTGCATTTACGAATTGGCTTCGAATGAAGATATTCAAAATAATTTAAGGGAAGAAATTTTGAGTGTTTTGGGGAAATATGAAGGAAAACTTGGTTACGACGCTTTAATGGAAATGACTTATTTGGACAAATGCGTTACAGGTATTTAATATTTAATTAAGGTAAAATAAAATGGTGACCCTAATATGCTTTCTTATAGAAACTCTACGTAAGTATTTATTGTCGGCCACAATGTCTAGAATCTGTACCGAAAGGTACAAATTGCCCGATACTGATATTATCGAGGGGCAAAGAACCACCCTAAATAGTGTACACCATAAATCCTTTTTATCGAAATATGCATTATAAATCCTCTAAATTTTTAATAAATCCTTATGACTTCAAATAAATCACTGTAAATCCTAATAATTTCTTGTAAATCCTAGTAAATCACAATAAATCCGAGTAAATCCTTATAATTCTTAAGAGTTTTAGTAAATATATAATAGGTATATACGTTTTATTAATTACTCAAAGCATACTCAGCAGCTTAACGATCAATAATTGAACTAGAGTTAGTAGGTATATTTTATAAATTTATTGACAAACAGTTGATAACAGCAATTAACAAATTAAATTAAATAAGAGATCAAATAATTGCAAAAATTACAAAAGTTGTTCAAAAGTTGTTTTAATCATGTAACATGTAAAAATTAATTTTATAAAAAAATATTATCTCATGTTAATAACCTTAACCATTTTATCAATTATCATATCCGTTATATTGACAATATAACTAATTAATACGTAGATCTGTCTTGTATATTTCACTAAGTTCATACACATGAAATCTTGAAATTGGGGCAATCTATAACTTTTGTAATTTTTAATTACAACTAACTTTTCATTTTAGGTTTTTTATTTGAGTTGGTTTAGTTTTCCGGTTTAGAATTTTTTAATAGTATATTACTGGCCAAGCCTCGAAAATTATCCGTTACTGGGCGCGCAGCTATATTAAAAAGCGAGCGTGAGCGAGGCATTCCTAGTAACATAACAAATCGACTGGTAATGTAAAATCGACTGGTAATGAGTTTTCATTACTGGTCGCTTCTGTCACTTCTGTATTTCATATCATTTGTATTATAAAATGCCATTAAAAAAAGTTTTGTCCGACGCGCGACGTGAGGTTCGAACTTGCGATCACTAAATGACGTTATTATGATTCAATCACTTCAGTATCAGAACAATATTTATTTATAAATTAACAATACAATATATTTTAAAAACATAAACATTATATTTTAAAATTTAACAAAGAGCGAGATGTTGCGGGACCCTGCCTAACGCATAACTCTCTTTGCCTAAATATTTAGTGCCAAAAGCAGTTTTAGGTAATGAAGAAGAATGACGTTTTGTTTATTTGTCTTTTTCATTATGTAATTTTTTAATTTTGGAAATATTGCAAGAAAATTTAAAAAACCTGCTTTTTGTATTATTTTTTTTAGAATTTTGAATTTAGATAAAACTTATTACTAAATGGTTAAAAACACTATTTACATTATATATACATACACAAGAATTTGAAATAGTTATACTCCATCGCGGTGGCGCTGCAGGTTAAGTATCGTTGGTCATCGTCTTCGTTGCCGTCATTGTCGATCGTCGATGTCTATTCAAATAGTGGTATTTTTGATATGTCAGTTTGTATTTGATTTTAAAAGGTGCATTGTTGTGTCGAATTTTTGTCAAGTCTTTAGTAAGTTTACTGTTGGGTATTTGCGTGTCATAAAATTTAGTAGATAGTCTGTTTACGTAATCTTGAAAGTATTCCATGTCAGTCAGTTCATGAAGCGTCGTAATGCGTGTGTAGCGGTTCAGTCCAGTTATTTCCAGTCCAGTTATTATAAATTTTTGTTTTGAAATACCTGTAGAGGTTTGATGGCTGTTTTTGAAATATTGCACCATGCTGCTGAGGCGTAAGTCAGTACGGGTCGTAGTAAAGTTTTGTATAGTAATAGTTTATTTTTGTCAGAAATCGTTTGTCCTTTCATAAGTGGGTAAATTTTACGCATTTGTCCGTATACAATTTGTTTTCTGTTCTGTAAGTGTTGCCGAAAATTGAGTCTAGCGTCCATGTTAATGCCTAAATATTTAACGTTCTTTTTTGTTTTAATTTTATGTCCGTCCACTGTTAGAGGTTGAAAAATTTTATGGTTCGTTCGTTTTCTCGTAAAAATGATCGTCTCTGTCTTTTCTGAATTTAATTTAATTTTCCAGCGTCTAAAGTATGGTTTGAGTTTGTCTACATGTATCTGTATTTGTTTGTTTACGACCTGAGCGTAGAACGAATGAGCGTATATTGCCGTATCGTCTGCGTACAGGGCCATGTTCGTCTTAGTAAATGTCGGTATATCGTTGATGAAAAGATTAAACAGTTCAGGTCCGAGCACGGAACCTTGGAGAACCCCTGCATGTATATTTTTGGTTGTCAACGTTGCGTTGTTAATTTTTACAGTCATGGCACGTGAGGTAAGGTATGAATGTATTAATTTAATTAGGTGTGCCGAAAATTTGTAGTTTATTAATTTGTAAGTCAGTCCGTCAATCCAAACTTTGTCAAAAGCTTTTTCTATATCGAATAGTGCCATGACTGTTACTTTGTCTTTGTTAAAGTTAGTTAAAATGTCATTGGTTATTCTTGTTATTTGTAATGTCGTATTATGTCTTTTCGTAAATCCAAATTGGTTTTTATTTGTAATTTTTAGTTCGTCTTCTTCTTGTTGCAGTCGGTTGAGTATAATTTTTTCTGTTAGTTTCGAAAGTGTGTTTAGCAGGCTGATGGGTCTGTAACTAGTCGGTTGAGTGGCGTCTTTATTTAGTTTGTGTATTGGTATCACAAGTCCTAGTTTCCAGTCGGTAAAAAAATGCTGTAGTTTAATAATTGCGTTTATTATATAATTTAGCTGCACTATGGCTTTGTTCGAAAGGTTTTTTAAAATTAGGTTTTCAATCTTGTCAGGTCCTGGGACTTTGCGGTTTGGTAGTAATTTTATTAAGGTCTTAATTTCGTTGGGGCTGGTCATAATTTTGCTGAATTGTGCGGTAGTTAAAGTGTATTGTCGATTTAAAAAGTTTTGACGTCATTTCGTATCTTTGTTTGTTCGTTGGTGTCCGTCGTGTCGGTATTGTGTACTTTTTGAAAAGTTACCGCTAGTGTTTCAGGTTTTTCAGCGTCCGTCATAACGGTAACATTGTTGTCCAAATTTAAGGCCGGAATGGGTTTGTATGTCTTTTAAGTTTATTTGTCAGTCGCCAAATAGAGTTGTCTTGTGGTTTTAATGTCGAAAACATGTCGCTCGCTTTTTAATATAGCTGCGCGCCCATTTAACGGATAATTTTTGAGGCTAGGCCAGTAATATACTATTATCGGAAAACATAAAAATTAGATATACCAAAAATAAAAAAAATTGTATAATGTAATATTTTTACGTTTTAAATATTCTGTCATAAGAAATAAAAGTAATGCAACGCCCATGGCATACTGGAAGTAATCCGATTCTATCCGATCAATAAGGTCAGGTTAGGTTTTGCGCGGTTAGAAATTGGATGGGTGACCGCTTTGTAAATATTTTACTTAATTTTTTATTTTATAGAACCCTTCTTAGTTGCACGAAGTGCGTTACATTAAGTTTACGAAAATTTTATTATGTGTTAATATTTCACGTTTAAAAATTTATAAAAAGTAAAATTTAAATGTTCACGAAATTTCATTTCAAAATTAATTTTTACATGTTACATGAAATTGAAATAAAATTTAATTCATAACTTACATAGTATTGTTCAAAAATTATTATAACATGTTAATAATCTTAACCATATTAAAACAATCTTATTACATTAACCCTTTATGATGCAATGCATTAACTGATGGAATCGTAATAATGTCATTTGGTGACCGCGAGTTCGAATCTCACGTCGGACAAAACTTTTTTTAATGGCATTTTATAATACAAATGATATGAAATGCAAAAGTGACAGAAGCGACCAGTAATGAAAACACATTATCAGTCGATTTTACATTACCAGTCGATTTGTTATGTGACTAGGAATGCCTCGCTTTGTCACCCGAGAAGGCATTCGGAAAGCATCGCTTTGTCTATGTTTTCCGATAAAATAATTTTATTTATTCATTTTGGCTTCAAGTAGGTATAGTTTTTGTTTTTATAAAAGTCAAATAAATTTGACTTTTAATCAAGTTTGAATTTTGAATTTAATAGCGTAACTTTTCAATCATTTCAATAATTTTTCAAGTTTGCCTGACGAGATTCCGAAAATCGAAACATACGGTTATATAACAGGATGTCGCAAACTATATCATTCATTTAAATAGTTTTTGAACAAATTATTCTTCAATTTCATGTAACATGTAAAAATTAATTTTATCACATATTTATATATTTATATAAAATATTATCACCTTAACTATTTTATTTTCTTATTTATCAAATAATTCAGTGTTTTCACGAAAATGAGTTATCAAATTGATCGAAGCATAGTCATTTAATTCAAGACAAATATAGCAGTTAGATGAAATAAAATTTTTCCCAATTGTGCAGGCGTTTCTGATAAGCCAATTCCTTCAAATTCGTAAAAAAAGTTGCAAACCAAATTATGTACACACGACTTGCAATATTTAATTTGGCGTTCAAAATGAATCCATATCAAAACGCATCCGTTTTAAATAAATTATTGTGGTGTGCCTTAACAAATGAACGATAAGCATAATTTTCTTTATTGTAACCTTAACCAATTCTAGTCGTAATATTTTTCATAAGCCTCCGGCACTGGCAATTAGACACTTCGTTCCATTGCTTTTAAAAACCTTGTATCTCCATCAGAAGAAAATCCTAGAAAAGTCCTCGTCTCTCGGCATTCAACTTTATAAATTTCCATCGTTCTAAAACGTCATTGAAATCAAATTTGTTGTCCGTGGCAAACATCACGAGTTAGAAGGAATGTGCTAGGCGAGATAAAGGTTGCGTCGTAACTAAGTAACCATAATTCCATTTACCTGCTTGCGAAAAATGTTCTTTGATAGCTTTGTCGGATGTGGGCAAAAATTAATCAGTCTTCGGGATTCCGTTATCAAATGACATGGAAAGACCTTCGGTAAATTTCGTTCGTTTAAAAATGCACAGACTCGTCAAAATTGAATATTTCTTCATGTATTTTCCCGGTTTTCTGTTCAAAACAAAATTGTTTTGAGAACGGAGAACTAAAAAAAAATAAAATATGGTGTCGTGGGACACCAGATAGGAACGAAATACTATATTACATAAATATTAATTTCAAGTTCTAGTCGAGGTAAAAAATAAATAATTATTCGGATATAAATATTTTATTTTGAGTTTTTTATCGATAAAAATCAAAAATTACTTTACAAAATTGCCAAAATAGCGATTTGGGCATGTGTCAAAGTCGATGTAAATTCGCAATCATCGCGGTCATCTTTGAAGTTTTCGAAATTTTTTTTTGCACATTGGGCTTTAGATAATTTTTTGCATCTGAGTGGCATTTTTCAAAATCGATTTTTTTTAAATTTTGGTGGTTTTATTTTCGGCTGAAAAATTTTAAAATTATTAAATTAAATTTTTTTAAATTATTCGTCGGTTTAACAATTTTAACGCGTTCTTAATTCGCAATACGTAAAGGGCTCCGCATACACATTTTAGCCGAGGGATTGAATCCCGGTGAAGGCAACTTTTTTTCTAGAGAAATTTGCAAACCTATGACTGGTGGTTTCCGAATATGTACTAATGCTGAGCAGATGGTTCACTTTTGACCACCAGATGGTGTAATTATCGAACGATATAAAAATCTTACGCATTTTCGTTACGGACGTTTTTTTCCGATTAGGGTACCCCCTTTGCATCCTCCTATAAGGAATTTAGTTCCAAAACTACTTAAAAACATCGCATATTTTAGCTTATCTTTTTGTATTATATAGGGTATATTTACCAGTGGCGGCTGAAGAATTTAAAAGTAGTAAGGCATGCGTGTAAAATCAAGAGGTTTTAAAAAAATATCAATTATGTATTTGTGAAACTTGGCTTGTATATAGGTTTGTGCGGCACTGCCTTCCTTACCTATCCTGCTAAACTGTCACTGATATTTACCATTTTTAGGTTATCTATTAGAGCCATAATTAGAGTAGTACGCAGACGCAGTAGGTGATAAATATAAAATAAATCTTTTGTAAATCCCCCAAGTTTGATATAATTCTAAGTAAATCCTCGGAAATCACTAAATAAATCCTTTAATTCCATTTTAAATCCTTCTGGATTCCTGTAAATCCCCGTAAATCTGCATAATCCCTGGGAGGTGTACACCATAAATCATTGGTTGTTTACCCCTCGGATATTATATTGGATGTGGGTGATATGATATATGTACCAATCTACAAATTTCACCAGGATTCCAAATATTATCCCAATCCGGTTAAGTTTGACTCAGAAAGGTTTTCGCCAGAAAATAAGGTAATGCGATCCACTTACACTTTTTTGTCGTTTGGCGATGGACTGCGTAATTGCATAGGTGCGTATTTTTTCCAAGGCTATTTAAACTGCGGTTAGGTTAACCAGCGATTAACTAGCAGTACAAATATATAACTATATTGTCTATTTTATATGTAATTCTATTTTTAGGTTTCAGGCTAGCCCTACTGGAGATTAAAATATTTCTTGTGACAGTTTTAAGTAACTACAATTTTACAATCAATTCGAGGTTTAAGTTACCACCAACTCTTGGTAAAAATAGTTTGTTGATATCTCTGGAAAATCCTCTTTATTAAAATATCGAGAAAATTTTATGAATGACGCGCCCAACCTGAGAGGCGCCTTTACTACAACAAAATTAACAATGTTTCAATTAATAATATTAGTCAATTAAAAATATATATGTATTGTCATGTTTCAAAAGTGATTCGGACCCACACTATACATTTTGGTGAAAATTTATTTTCTATTTAAATTATGTTTAAATTTATTGAATTGGTGAGATTGAGAAATTTGTTAGGTGGGGTCCGATGACAGGTAATTCAAGGTCTTTTGCCGATAGTGACGGCACGAGCCTGGTGTGCGATTTTGGCTCGAGGCGATTATTTTGAGTTTTGATATAAATTTGAATTTGTGAGTAATATTTTGATTTGATTTAAATAAAGTGATTTGATGCGAATGCATTATTGCGCCTTTTTTTTGGATGATATAATTTTTGAAATTTGGAGTTTGGATAAAATTTTTATTGAGTGGCTACTGAGCGATAATAGTTTCGATCTGGTTGATTGATTTGCAGAACAAGTATTTCGAGTAAGACATTCGATTTATGTTAAAAATTGGAAATTAAAATTATTTGTAAGAGCGAGCGTGTGGCCAGACAGATAAGCAGGCGATTTGGATAACGGTAAAACCAAAACTTCGATCCCTTGAAGAAATTTTTGATTTGAAATTAAATTGGATTTGATTTTAATAATTTTGAAAAACAAATTTAATTTGAAAAAAGAAAAAAAATACAAGCAGGGTGAATTTCACGTCAGTATATATTGTGTTTAGTAAACAATTAATTATTATTAGTTACCAGTAACCATAAAGATTCCATTATTTATAATAAGATAAAAAATTTTAATTCATGATAAATTAAACATCAATTTATACTTTACTTATAAGTAGAGCCCGGATTCTAAGCATTTTACTTATTGCTCTAAATTATAAGCAGAAGATATTCTTTTTTGATCTTGACGTTTCTTAAAAATTGCAGTGATTTGACCTAATGTTGATAGTGCTTTTTCTGCTTTTATTCAAGATTATTCTTAAAACGCATGTTGGTGCCTATTAGAGCTTTTTTAATGTTTTTTTTTAATGACCGACGAAGTACATGATTAAAGCTGGAACAGAACTCAAAGTATTTATGAAAATTTAATTTACTGTACATGTCTGGCACATGGGCTAACCCGTGTTGCCGAAACAATTTGTCTTAAATTTTCTTTGGTTATTAATTTAATTTAGAATGCAAAAAGAATTTTTGTAAAGGCGCCTTTGATTGCGCAAGCTTTTAAAGAAAATTTTCCCGATTACACCTCTACTTCCTAAACGAATGCTCAGTGGCGGATCTAGGATTTTGGTTTGGAAGGGGGGAGACTTGACCTAGCTAAAGGTTAGGTTTTATTAATATAAATATGAAATACTAAAACAGCGCATAAAATTTTTTTTTATGTATAGCGAGTCTCCCCGGATAACATTTTGCAAATTCTTCAATGACTTCTACAGGTTGTAGGCTACCAGATATATTTCGGTGAATATACTGCTGCGACCTTATGCGCGCCTTTACATACAAAATCTCTTTATCTCGTCTATGGGATACGTAGGTTCTCGAATGCGAAAATTGTTACAATTAAAACAATAAAATAACTGTTGGATGTTTTTATTTTTATTTGCAAGTCAAAAATTTTATAAAATAGGAACAATTATAAACGAAAGCAAAACTCACGCAAATAGCCGACCCCAGCTTTTTTATTGCAGAAACCAACGTTATCTTTCTTCGAACAAATATTGCGCACAAATAACACGTGACCTTCTTATCTTCAAATTCTTTGAACCGCTTTGTCTGCTCGATTATTTTCTCTTCCTTCTACTGCTCACCGGATATCTTCAATCCAAAATTCACTTTATCATCAACTCTTTTTCCACTTTAAACAATTATTCTTCACACGAATAAACCTCTATTGAATTCTTTTGTATGCCTCTTAGGCATTAACACGACTCCTTTCTCAATTCAATTTATAAAATTCTTCTTAAACTTTCATCGACCGACCGCTCTGCTCAAAATATTCCGACTCTCTATTTTCTTTATTGATTCTTCTATCCCCTTGGATATCCTTTGCAATGTGTCTGCTTTTCATTGGTTGCACTTTAATGTCCTTTTATTTTCAAATCTAGATTTTTTATTATTTAAATTTCGTTGCTGTGTCGGCATTTGGTGAGATATAATACAAACAAAATAATAAAATCAAAATCGAAAAACAAATAACTTACTAACTAGACAAACATAAAATATTAAACATACTGAAATCAAAATAAAGAATACACAAAATAAAACACACACTGGTAATAAAAATAATAAATAGAGTTTTGCTTTGTTTTGTTCCTCTAGTTGCAAATACAGTCAACCCATTTGACTTTCGCAACTCATTTTAAACATTTAGTGCGGACACAACAATACATATGGCAGCAAACCGTTCAACCTATTTTCCGTCATGTACAATTTTATCAGTTTAAGCAAAGCGAAGCTGCGCTCTACACTAAAAGTGGATACTGGTAATCTAGCGAGGATTTGTAAAAGAATTGTTATATTTGGAAAACACTCATTAGTTTTTTGGTGCGCTTCTGCTGCTGTTTGTGGAAGATGTTCCCTGTCTTACCAAAGCTCCCTCCAAATAGTTATTTCTTTTGATAACGAAAAAGGATGAGGCAAGTCGCTACTGTAAACACGTGCAGCTGCCACTACGAAAGTAAGATTTTCTGTTTTTACGATGGCACTAGGTATAAGAGTGAGCAGATCGAGAATTGAAGAATGCTCTGTTTTTGAAAACCGACTTCTTAACTGTCTCAAGTACCACGCGAGACTGTGGCAGAGGAGGGCGAGTGGAGGTTTCGTGAAGGGGGAAACGGATTATATAGCTGCGTTTTAAATAAGAGGCGCGTGGTTTATAAAATCGTTACGTAACTGCTTACGACTACACCTTCTTATAAAAATTTAAAATTTGAAAACATACCTACTATAGATGTTGTCGTGTTTTTTTTTACACTTCAACCAGATAAATCCTCTGGTGGTACTTGGAGTTTTGGTCACCAATCTAAACGTTTGTAATCTTGAAAATAAAACTGAATGTGGTTAATCACCGTACCTTTATTTTCTATAAACCTAAAACAACATGAACATAAACAGAAACAGAAACTTAAACTAATGAAATTAAACTTTAAATATACCGTTAACGGAATACCTTTTTTTTGCACTATTTTCCCTCCTTTTTGTATTATCGCCGCCGTTCTTTGCTCCGCCACAGTTATTTCTTTTCTAGGAATCCTCTTTCCAAACTTTACTTCTACCCCACTTCAAAAATTCTAATTTCGATACTTTCGAGAGCTTCTTCTCGAAATTAGTCGTCCTTTTCTTTTTTTCTTTTATTTAATTAAATTTCGAGAGATCAATTTCTCTCAAAATCCAGCTAGAACCTGGTTTATTATTATTCCTTCACTACTCTCCTTTTTTTTCACCCTTTTTTAAATACATCTCAATATATACAGTAGCACTACAACTTACAGTGAGTTTTGGCTAACCACTTCATTTTTTGAAGGGTTTTTCAAGGCATATTACCTCGGTAGTTTGTCATTAGCCGCCGAGGAAGGACGGTTAGAATAAAGTTCTTGCTCCACTCGGACTCGAACCAAGGATCTCCGCTTGGTAGTCGAAGCATTTAAGCATCAAACCGTAACCGTCTTACTTAAAATGAATGAAATAAAGATAAACGAGGAAAGTTTTACTGTAGATAGTAGTAGTATAACTAATATAAGAAAGTAAGATAATATCAAGTTTTATTTGAGAATTGTCTAGAGTGGATTCCTACGCTTCTGAGAGAGGGGTTTGAGCCCCCTAGCCTCTCCTAGATCCGCTACTGCCAGCGCTTATACACAGTAAAAAATTTTGTCGTGTAAAACATCTAGTGTAGTTGGTAAATAATTTAGTGTTAATTTTTAGTGTATAATTTCTCTCTACTTTCGCACTAAAATTACACTAAAATGATCATGAAAAAAAAGCGCTATGTAAAATGAATCTCAACCTTGAAATATCGAATCTAGTAGGTGTTAGGTGACATTACAATAATTACCGATGATAAAAACGGACAAAGGCACATTTTATCAAAGTTTGTTGCCGGTGATTCCCGGATAAATAAAAACGTTGACCACTTGCTATTGAAGATTACCTCCGTGTTAATATAAAAATACATTCATCCGTGTACAGTGAGCAAGTTAATATTGTTCAAGTGTTTCAGTTCAAATATTTTTTTATAGTGTTGGAAATTTATGGAAAATCGTTGGAATTTAACGTATTAAAAGAATTTCCAAGATTGCTCCATCATTCGTGGTGTGTAAGTTTTATTATCCCTATGTGTTTGTACTGTTACTGAAATATAAAATTTTGCTTTAGATCGAGGAAGATTTTCAACAATTATAACCAGGTATTCAAATAAATTTTGAAGAGATATTTGGTCAAAATATAGATAAAATTATTAAAAATACCAAATGACCGTAATATACCCGAACCTTACGGTTATTTCAGAATATGAAACGGAATTCAGTAGTATGTGAAGATGTTATTATTTTTAACATTAGATTTATGAATATTTTTTTTTTTAGATCGTTGGAATAGGGCAACTAAAGTATTATTTCTCTTCCAAGTAAAAAAATAAGGAGAAACGTATATCAAAACTTATGCAACGTTGACGGACAAATTAATTACTCTGCAACCTGCAAGTTATTTTAAAATACAGTGGAAGCCGCTTATTGGAATCATGGTTAAAGTTATCATTCGAGTATTATCACTTTCACGAAGAACGGGCTGAAGGAATATGACTACAAGCAAAAAATATCCTTTCTTATAATCAAAAATTCGGTTTATGTTATCAATAATTATTTTTGTGATGTTTTCTTCTACTGAAAATGGAGTCCGTTTGCAGTTACAAGCATTTTTTTTTATATTTTTCACCCAAATCGGAGAACCACCCAGACCTGACTGGTGTAATAAGCAGAAAGTTGCTAGAATGTTGACAATGCACTATGATTTAATCTGTTCTATTTTAGAATTTCACAATATGCGACATAAAAAATATTTTTAGATTTTTAGATAAGAATTACTTTTTGTGTTTTTTTATTTTTAATTATGTAATATATTTATAGTAATAAGTACTCTAATTAATGTTTTTAATTCACATGTGGTCAGGTAAATTTTACATCTAAATAAAGAAATTTTTACACTATAATTCTGTATTTTATTTATATAGTGTATTAATATACCCCAGATTAATTTAAAATATACCCTAATTAGTGTTTTAATTCAATCTATTCATCTAAAAAAGTACCTATACTAGAGTTAATAAATCATCTGTTTAGTGTGTTTAAACTAATGTGTTTATCTAATATATACACAAAATAGTGAAAATTAATTTAAATTTTCATTTTATTTTAACACTAAATTTTGTTTTGTGTACCCGAAATAAGGTAAAAATTTTAACAAATTTTAGTGAACTCTTTACACTACACTTGATTAAAACATTTAGTGAAAAATTTACACTAAATTGAGTGGACCTATATGAACACAAGCTAGTGTTTTTTAGTGTAAAATATTTATTCTGTATTTTTTACTGTGTAGGTAGGGAACGTAACTTAATGCTGTTGTATATTATGGGACAAATTATGAAAATTTTTTAAGATTATTGTTTCTGTTCAGTAAAGAATACATACTTACATAGAAACATTATTTAAAAAACACTAAAAATGACAATAATACATATTTAACAGGCTAGAACTTAGAATATTTGAATAAACAAGGAAAAGAATTCTAAAAAATTACGTTACTATAGAAATAATAAAAATTTTTAAAATAAAAAGTATGTAATAGGATACAAAGGCCTTTATTCCACAATTATTTTTGATCATCAGTCGTATATAACATAAGAAAAACGTAAAAATAATAAGTAGGAAAATTATACCAAACAAAGATTGACAAAATTAAAAATCAAAAATTCAAGAAATTACCGCAAGGCGAGATCGTATAGAAAAATTGTTGAGCTTGTCAAGCAAGAAATAGAACTAACAAAAAATGTGCGTTAATAAAATGAAATTTGATGATCTTTAATTATTTACAAACTGCAAACTACTTATGCACATATTTCATTATTTTTTAGCGCATAAAGTTCCGAGCCCTGATTATTATTATATAAATGTGGTTATCCAAAAAACAATTTCGAAAAAATTATAAAATAAAGAAAACAACAGGAAGCAATAATAATAACCAATATAATAAAAATATTTTATTATTTTTAATAATAAAATAAATTAGGTTAAATAATGTACTTGTTTACATCATTTCAATTCGTCGTCTCGAGTTTGTACCCCCACAATGGAAGGTGGCGCAAATTAACCTTATCCATAAGGTTGGAATGCCAGCAGAAGAGACAACATCATATCGCTCATAGGACTTTATTTTCGATAGTTAACGGTGAGTTTCGATCAATTGGCCAGTACATTTTACTTAATTTAATACATAACTGTTTACGCTTTGACTATATGTGATGTTTCCATGTGAGCCTACGATCAAAATGTATGCCAAGGTATTTTGCTACATCGGCTTGAGGTAACATTTGGCTGTTTAAAGTTACTGGCGGACAGGTATCTCTCCTCATAGTGTACGTAACTTGTACAGATTTTGTTCCATTGGCTCGAATTCGCCATTTCTTTAAGCAATCCTGAACTTTTAGAAGGTGAGCTTGTAGGTTAGATGTTGCTTGTATTGGATTGCAGTGTGAGGCCATAATTGCTGTGTCGTCCGCATATGTTGAGATATCTGTCTCGGTGGTGGTTTGCAGATCAGATGTGTACAATAAATATAGGATTGAGTCCAGAACACTACCTTGTGGAACTCCTGACTACATTGGATATAATTCGGAGAATTTATTTTGAAATTTTACGTAGTAAAGTCTATCGAGAAGGTATGATTTTAGTATTGAATAGTAAGAGTGCGGAAGTTTCAATCTTATTTTGTATAATAACCCGGTGTGCAACACCTTATCAAAGGCTTGTGTGATATCCAGAAAAGCTATGGTACAATATCTTTTCTTTTCTAAATTTTCGTTTATGATGTTGATGACACGGTGAACCTGCTCGAAGGTGGCGTGCTGCTTTCTGAATCCAAATTGATGCTCGGGAATCACCTCTTTTTTCAGTAAGTGGGATTGTAGTCTTTGTAAAAGTAGTTTTTCAAACACCTTTGAAAGAACCGGAAGGAGACTAATGGATCGTTATCTTGGTGTCCTTTCCCCCAAAAGAGGGAAAGAGTATTTGAGTTTGATATCTCATCCAACGTTTGAATGCATTCTAGCACCAGACCAGAAGTGACCCTATGACTCCTAAGTGTCACAAGTGCCGCCCTGCTGTTCGTAGATATCTGAATATTTTTGTCGCTTATGCATTTGTCCTGGACTGTCTTTGCGCAGTGCAATATGCCCATCAGCTCCGATTGGAAAACTGATGTGTATTTGCCCAGCGGTATACTCATGCTTAGATCAAGTTCGGCAGAATATACTCCTGCTCCTGAGCCAGCATTATTTTTTGATCAATCCGAGAATGGACAGATATCATACTCGTGGGTCTCAATTAGATTCAGCAGGATATTGTATTTCCTGTCAAATCTGTATTTGGGAGGAATTCTATCGGGCTCAAGGTGCAGTAGAGGTACTCTTGCCGAGTAGTCTTCCAGAATCCGCATATGGCCCGCAGTTCCTCGCCTGTGATTCCACAGCCCCCTGCTGCGTAGTCTGAAAGCAGCCCTAACCGCCATCTCCTGTACATGAAGATCAAGTGGTGGGAGGCAGAGAACGGCCTCCAACGCCGCAGTGGGAGCCCTTCGCATCACCCCCGTTACCGCCAGACAGATTAATCTCTGACATCGGTGCAGGGAGGACGTTGTTGTTGCTTGCTTGGTTCTGGGCCACCAAACAAGTGCACCATAACAAAGCATAGGTCTGCCAACCGCAGTGTAGAGCCAGAGGGTCATCTTAGGAGAAAGATCCCATGACCGTCCCATTGCCCTCTGACACTGCCAGAAAGCCATCCTTGCCTTGCTAAGTTTAGTTCTTAAATGTTTCCCCCAGTTCAGCTTCTTGTCAAGTATTATTCCCAGATACTTGACTTCATGCGCCAGTTTTAGGGGAGTTCTCATTAGGTTGGGCATTGTCATGCCACGTAACTTTCTTTTATTGGCGAATAGAACCAGCTCAGTCTTTACCGGATTGACCGAGAGAGAGTGTTCAGTACACCAGTTCTCCACTATTTTGAAAGCTGTTTGCATTTGCATGCAAATTGTGTTTTCAAATTTCCCAGTCAGCAGAATGGTGATATCATCTGCATAGCCTAGGGTTTAGAAACCTTCTTCGTTGAGGCGTCGTAATAGGCTATCCATTACCATGATCCACAGTAGTGGGGAGAGTACTCCCCCCTGAGGACATCCTTTAATTACTGCTCCTTTGATTTTTACGTCTCCAACGCATACCTCCACGGCCCGCCACTTCAGTACAAAACTGATCCATTTATAAATGGTTGTGGGAACACCGTATTGGCGTAGCGCTGCGTTTATACTGTCGAAGGTGGTTTTGTCAAAAGACCCTTCGATGTCAATGAACGCTCCCAGGGTTGACTCTTTATAGCCTAGCTACCTCTCGATGCGCCCCACAACCTTGTGTAGCGCCGTCTCGGTAGATCTCCCTGGAATATATGCGTGCTGATTTTCATGTAGCGGTCTGTCGGTTAGAACCGAATCACGAATGTTCCTGTCGCACAGTTTCTCCAACGTTTTCAAGAAAAACGAGGTTAAACTGATCGGTCTATGTGATTTTGCCAGGGAGTAATCACTTCTACCTGGTTTAGGTATAAAAATAACTTTAAGCTTTCTCCATTCCTTGGGTGTGTATCCGTGTGCAATACACGCTTTATAGTACACTCGCACAAGGTGATCGAGAAGCTGTTCCAGGCCCTACTGCATTAGGGCCGGAAACACACCGTCAGGCCTAGGCTATTTGAAGGGGCTAAAAGATTTTATGGCTCATGCCGTTTTCGCGTCAGGCACGACCTCCTTTGCAGTTTCCCAATTAGCTTCAGTTGGTGGTCGACCTGTTGCGTCAGTCCAGTCGAAATCTGACACTATTCTGCTATCGGGAAAGTGTGTTTGTAGTAGTATTTCGGCGGTTTGAGAGGGGGTTTCTGTGGATGACCCGTCCTCTCGACACAAACTGCCGGGATGCTGGACTGCCACTGCCTTACGACAATGCTGCAGGTTGGATTGCAGAAAGTTCCACCCTGGGAAGGAAGCCATTTGGCCTTCTTTTGGGGGAGCTTAGTGCCCTGGTTCTTCTATAGCCACCTCTACCGGATTGGTATCCGTTTCCATCAAGGTTGTGGTGGTGGCTGTCGCAGACGCTTTAGGTGCTGTTGTTTCTTTGAACTTCTGCACCTTAACTTTTAGTGAGGTGAACTTGTAGTTCAACCTCTCTCCCTTGGTTTTGATAGCGGCACTGTCCGCCAACCCTACGTCAAAGACAACGAGTTTACCTTTCGGCTCTTCGGTCCCGTCTGCGCTGTGGAAGACGCACCACTCCTTCACTTTGATCCAGATGTTTTGAGCAAGGAGGCGTCTCATCACAATTTCGGTGGGCTCCGGTTCCCCGGGGACCCAAAGGGTGACTTTAACCAGCCTCTGCAGATCATCCACCTGGACCACATCCAATTTGGTTCCTTCGCAGACAGTCCAGCAAGTTTTGGTCACTGCAGGTGATTCTGAAAATCTCCTCCGAGTGAAAGAATCCGCCGAAAGTGGGTGCTGATTTTTCCTTTATAAATATATAGCTGCCGCTATAAAAGCATCTAGCGCAATAGTGAGGTTACTCTCAATAATACCCACCTGGGACTCGTCGAATTTGTTCAGGGGATTTGAGCGGTTAATCAACGCTACTCGGAGGTGCTTTCCAGCAGCCTCTTTGTAGGTGACATTGCCCGCTTGATTTGAGTTTTTGGTCTCAGATCGTGGTGGAACGTATGTTGTTCTCGCCCTCTTCCCTTGATTGCTCAAGGGTGAGGGAAGAGAATCATGAGACTTGAACCTTTTTTTAGCCGCTACTTTGGCTTGTTTTTTCTTTTTTAGTACCGTCATCACGAGCAGGCGGCTTCAAGAGCCTAGCCTGCTCATGTGCGGTACCTTTCGGCTTCGAGTTGCCATCGCCTGCTTCCATAGCTGCTAGACGGGCTTTTCTTCGCCTTTTTGCTTCCGCGCCGCAGACTCTTCTTCTCCCGGCGGGGAAAGTGAGTTTCCAGCGAGTGGAAGCGCTGCCGGCAATGTGTCCTGAATATACATATCTGCCTGTTGAGGCGGTGTATCTCTTGACGCACCCGCCTGTGTGAGCGGGGTATCCACGAAGAACGCACCCGCTTGGTGGTTTTCTGATTGCTCAGTAGGATTTTTGTTTTTGTTTTCTGCCATGTAGAAAATTTTAAGTTTCATCTCCCGGGATCTTCCCCCTTATAGAGTCCACACCTTTGGGGGCGTCGACAATCGACCCCCAGGGCTAGCCAAGAGATATAGCTCCCAGAGAGGTGAGGTGTTTGCACACTCTATCCTTTCTCAAGAACTCGTCCTGCTGATCCAGCCGATTGATCAGGGTGGACTAGTCCTGACCTCCCGTTTGAGTGTAAATCCAGGCCAAAGTGGAGTGTTGCCAGACCCAAGGGAACTACTACCGCCCCCGAGTGGGCTCAGCCACCAGGACCCCTTCATCCCACCGTACGGGTTACCGCGCACGGCACAAACACGCAGGTACCTGTAAGTAGTCTGGTTTCTCCACGCCGACCGTCATCCCGATTTATTGACCCAAAGTCCGAACACGGAGGGTTTTAGACCTCGGTCCAAACCCAACGAGCCAAAGCAGACCAGACACGAGTGAGTTTTATGTCCCTGGCCCGAATCCTAACAGGTACACGCCCGACGCATCCTTGAAACACGCAAGCCCCCTCACCACGACAAGGGTCAGGTACATTAGAGGGGGCTTAATATGTTCATTATATCTTCTAACTTCTAATCTTTTATCTGTTAAGATAGAGGCCAAAAAGACGGCAAATATAATATTAATTATATAAATTATAATAAAATAATAATTTAAAAAAATAATAATATTTGAATATAATATTGCGTTTCTTATTATTGTATTGATATTTTTTTCGTTACGTTTTGTGATAGGGGGTAGCAAAATCTGTAAAACCATAGTTTCAGCCGTCACTGGTGGTCGGTAAAAAGTGCAACTGCATCAACTAGGGTGTATTCACTACCCGATTTTCTCCGCAACTGATTATAACAGTTTTGTAATATTAATTTAAAGACTTGCTCATAAATTATTAAAATTAACCATTAACCGTGTTATTCAACCCTTCTATAATTATTATTATTATAATCTTTTGAAATTTGTGTGAAAAATCTAAACCTATAAAAGCTCTCTCGAGCGCTCGCGACGAGCGGATGGTGAAGGATTATCGAATGCTACCATTAAATTCGCATTCTTCGGTCGCTGGTCTATGCTTTACATCTGGATTATTTTTTATCAATAAAAACATTGCGAAGTTCACGAAATTATTACAAAATTAAAAATTTTTGTAATAAAATAATGGACGTAATAAATTAAAAATTGTGTTTTATTTTAAAAGTGAAGTTCAATTGAATTTAACCACACTTTTTAGTTATATTGTTACAGAGGTAAGTTCTCATTATTTCATCTTAATTAATCATGTTAATTAACTGTAATACTTTTGCATTTATCCTATCTTTTACGAAGTATTTAAATTCGGTTGGTAATTTTATTGAATTCATCAATCTACATAAAATTATTTTTCAGATGGTCTTCCGAAATGTAAGCCGGTACCGAAATCTTCACAAAATAATATTCGAAAGGGGAAAAATATCCGAGTCTAAGTATTCTACAAGTAGAGGTGAGTTATTTTCGTATACAAGTTATATTTGAATATTGATTGTTTTTGACATCGGAAAAATAGTTGAAATTATAAATCGAAAACTTTCTGTTGTAATCTCTATTAAAACTGTTTGTTTTATATTCATATTATTTTTATAAGAGAAACTATTTGTTTACTATACCAAGTTTTGAAACTAATGATATTGTGGCTAAATTTAGAAAACTGCCAAAAGAATTTGCCTCAGTGCTTAGCAACCTTTCCAAATGCTTGACTTGTTCTAGATTGTACAAAATTTGAAGTAACAACACCAAAGTCCGTTGTAGGCTAAAAACTTACTCACATAAAGGCAAGCACTCGTAAACTTATCACCCATTCTAGCCGATGACAAATTTATTAGTAATTAAGTACGTAGATATAATTTAGTTTGCTATAAGAAATCAAACTAAAGACAAAGTTTTTATTGATATGTGATATTTACTAATAAATGAATTTGAATATGTCGAATAACAAATAAAATCGCATTCTGGTAAATTTAGTATTGCCATACCCAACTGAACTTGGCCATAATACTTTACCTTCAATCGAATTTCGTTATTTGCATCGTAATACAAATACTTACATTTGTCAACAAATACAGTCCTTGCTCAATTTATTAGACTCACCTATAAAATTTTGGATTTTTCAAATTTAAGTCAAAAATACTAAAGATATTAATGGCTAACGGTAATGGACACGTGGTAGAAGGATTATAAATGCCGTTATTATAACAAATCTAGTGATTTAATTATTTACTGAAACAAAATTATACTAATTTTGTCATTTTGAAGTTAGTGTTCAAAGCGTTTAGTTGAGTTGCGGTGGAAAAAAGTTGTTATATATATTGAATTAATTGTTTTCCAGCAAATATTTTTAAATGTAAGTATATAAATATATTATAACTAGTTGTACTAAGTATTATTTAACTTTATTCAGCACGTGTATTTAGTTTTTTCTTGATCAGAAAATTAAAAAAAAAATTTTAGATGGGAAAGTGTGAAGATCTCACAAAAGAGAAAATAGTGGCTGTAAACACACTATTAAATAATACAGAGCTCAGCCAACGCCAAATCGCAATAAAATGTGGCGTTTCACAGTCGTCGGTAAGGAGAATAAAGGAGAAAATGGCAAAGGTGGGAGTATTCGAAGTCTCCCGGAGAGGTTGATGTGCAAAAAAAACCCATCGTAACACCCAGGGGCAAGAGAATTTTAAGAAATTTAGCCAAGGAGTTCAGGAGAGCAAGCCATTCTGAACTCCAGAAAAAATTTCAGGAAGCTGGGGTTAGTGTATCGACTTATACATTGAGGAGAAACCTGTATGAACTTGGTTTCAAATGCAGGAGGCCAGTCAGGAAACCAAGAGTAACACCAGCTATGGTGAAAAAAAGGCTACAATAGGCCTATGCCTATAAACATTTAACAGTAGAAGACTGGCGTATAGTAAGTACATAAAAATTACTTATTTTTTAGTATTAATAATTGATTTTCCTTAATTACAGACTTGCTTCAGTGACGAGTCAAGTTTTCAAATATTGGCTGACGCCGCACAATTTGTGCGACGTCGTCCACATGAAAAATTTAGCAATAACTGTGTTGCTAAAACAGTTAAGCATCCCCAATCTGTAATGATATGGTCTGTGATTAGTGGGAAGGGCATGGGGCGATTGTATATTGTTGAAGGAACTATGCGACAAGAGCAGTACAGAAAGGTATTGGAAACCAGATTGCTTCCCCAAATGGAGGAATGGTTCGGTAATGGCAGGAAAGTGTTCATGCAGGATGGCGCACCCTGTCATACTGCAAAATCAATCAAAAAATATCTGGAAGAAAAGAATATTCCACTATTGCCATGGCCAGGAAACTCTCCAGAAATGAACCCAATCGAAAACGTTTGGGAACTCTTAAAAAGACTCCTGGCCAAAGATAAAATAACAACAAAAGTTCAGTTGATTTCTCGGATAATTTATCACTGGAACCATGACGAAAATCTAAAGCAAATGGCTTCTAATTGCATTGATAGCATGCCCAGAAGAATCGCTGCAAAGGGGGTCCTGACTAAATACTAAAATTTTTAATTGTTTTTTAATTTTTTTCAATTTTTTTTTCATTATATATATATAATAAACTATAGCTTTCAATTTATATGCATTTTTATTACCAAAACAACCATTTTTTGCTAAATTCCATAAAGTTTGAAATTTTGTAAGTGAGTCTAATAAATTAAGCAGGAACTGTACATCAGCTGCATTTTTCAATTCTGTAATTAAGTATTTAGTTCTATAAATCATTTCATTTAATATTTACCAGCAAATGAATATTCGATTTCTAGCAGTTTTATGGATTTTCCCTCTTCCATTATTCTACTATCTGTTTAAACTCCCAATCAGGGACGTTTTTCACAAATAATGAATCCAACAGTTCGGTCTTTTCATCGAATTTTATGCTATTCTACTTGAGTAGTAGTTACTACTTGAAGTAGTTTATTGTTACATTTACAAGTTAAATTAATTGTTAATTAAAGAAAAGTTGCTATTAAGGCTAGGATTTTGCAATTTGTTTAACTAGGGATGGTTTAGCTCAAAAACGGCTTAATGGATTAATTTAAAATTTGGAGGGTACATGTGGAACACATGAGGGCACAATAAGACAATAAGCACAATAAGCACCAGTTGTGGCCACTTTTAGCAGTTTACGTACTTTGTAAAACTGAGCAAGTTATATGTGTACCAGTTATCGATTCAAATTATGTGGGTATAATTTTGTGGTGGCTTAATTTATCAAGACAATATTTTTATTGGGAATACAGGCTTGCATTTATCAAATATTCTATATTTTTTGCTTTAAGTCGATTTTCACCATTTGTTGCCACATTTTACCAGTTTTGGCGGCCTGACACACCATTTGTGGCCACTAAGATTAAGAACAGAAAAACGGAAAAGTACAACAAATATTATTATATAACTTTTATTATAGTAACACAAATTAAAAAAATAAAAATTCTAAAGTAATGTAGATAATTCTGGAACCGCATATACGCCTCTGGAGTTGATTAGCTTTGGTTTCTCGTTTCTCATTAAAACATTGTTTAATTTATACCAAAGCAAGTCATTTTTTTCGGGCCCCTTCGAGTTCCCAGCACTCTTTGTCATTGTACAACAATAAAATTCATTATTTTCTATTTGAAGAATTTTTGCAGGATATAAAATTCATTATCATATTTCAAAATAACAAATGTTCCTAAGGTTAGTGTAGTTGAAGTTGCAGCAATGTCACGTCTTTGCTGCTGTTTTTTTTTCTACTTCTCCTTGGTCTTTTCTTGGTTCTTTTTTAATTTTAATTTTGGCTTCAGCTCTTTTTTCTTTTTTTTTTAAGTTTGCTTTTCTCATTCGTCGGTTTTTTCTTTGGCTCTTTGACCTTCATTAGCTCAATCCATTTATCATGTGTCATCACTGAAGGTAGACGTAATTTTTGTCTTTTTGAGATTTGGGCATTAAACGTATTTTCTGGATAAATTGAAAGTTCTTTCAAAACGTCACTGACAGATCTCTTTTTAGAAAACCTCTCATCTTGATTCTCTTTGTTTATTTCTATGTCCGGACGTTCTTCGTTCTCAACTATTGTTTCATCATTCTTGTCGTTTTCTTCATTTGTCTTTACTACTGTTTCCTTATTTTCTTCTGTTTTTGATTCGGTTTCTTTGTTTTCACAATAGTTATTCAGTTCTATTTCTTCTGCTTTATTGCTGATACCTTCTAAATTCGAGGACTCGTTCATATTAAATTCAAGATCCAAATTATCGACTTCATTTATATTTTTTGTTATTAAAGGTTTAATTACCAAATTTTGTAATATATTGCAGTGGTTTTCTCCTTCTTCTTAATGAAGAGGCAGAATCCTTTACTGTCTTAAATTTACCTCGACTAGCTTTACCTCATGAGAGCCTGAGACTTGCAGGAGTGGGTTTCTATGACAAACTCTATTGTCGATGGAAAAAAAATGCTCTTTTTAAGGCAACTGAAATTAATTTTATTTTGAAAAACGGAACCGGTTGGTAACAATTTTACCTTTCGTAGATTTAAAAATTGGGTGTATCATGTAGGTTCGTAAAACCATATGCATATTTAATGTTAAAATTGCTCGCACTAGCTTCTAGTTTTATTAACTTTTTAAGTGTAATGTTTAAATAAATTTTATACAAATAATATTCAGGTTTAAAAATAAAAAGTTCAAAAATAACCTGCAGATTGCTTCTAAATTGTTCATTCAAGTGATAACGCAAATAATTCCACTCCTTTATTCGGCTTCATAAAAATCCAAAATTCCGTTCGCATCTGCTTGTCAATACAAAGTGTGCGTTAAACACCTTTGATTTTTTGAATAATAAAAACCTAACTGCAGGAACCAATCTAACGCCGCAAACGAGGTCTTCTTCGAAAATTGACGAAGAAAAACTCAGTTTCAAAATAAATTCGCTTTTCACAAAAACTTGTGAAAAATTCACTCGTAAAAACTCTTTGTCGCTCAAGACAAAACGCAAATTCGACCAACTTGTACGGCCTTCGCGTCTCTTGTCTTTGCATTTCCGTTCGCTACGCCAATTTTCAAAATTCTTCCGTCCAACCTGAATAAACCAAAAACTCCACCCGCAATTTGATCGTTATACCGTCACGAACCTTTTTATCATTATCACTTTTGATTTCACAGCACCTTATACAAATTTTGTGTTGAAAGTTTGTGTAATTGTGTTTAACATAAAATTTTATACTGCGTGTTTCGTCTTTCAAAATTGTTGCTTCCTTCAATATGATTGCTGACTGTGAAAATTCGACAATCGAGCTTGACACAAAATTACACCACAATATTTATTTTTGGAATTGTTTGATCAGTAATTAAACATACTTCCTCATTGGCAGAAAATTCTGGGAAATCAAAAATTAATGCATCATTTTCTAAATTCAGGTTTAGGGGGGTTTCTACTGTAGATACTATATCACCCAACGAAACATCTGAAAACGGATTGATTTTCTTTGTTTTTTCCTTGGCACTCTTCCACACATTGTACAGTTCTAAATACTTTTCTTCTCCAATCCAGTCATTGCAATTCGAAAATGTTCTTTTAAATTCTGACAAAACTTCAAGATTTAAATAATTTTCAAGGACCTTCAAGGGCTCTTCATCTTGTTTACCCTGTTGTGTTAATTATTCATCAACTGGATTATTTGATTTTAAATGCCTGACACATTTGTCATAGTTGGGTGCGTTTTCATGAAAAGGAAATAACCCACATGCTCTGAAACCTGACTGTATCGTTTTAGAAAAATCCTTGTGCATAAAAATCAAATTTAAGGTGGCTGGTACATCTTTATTTTGAATAGTCTTTCCACCATTCTCTAACTGCCATTTCTTTGATAGTTTTTTCCATGTCGCTGTCAAAGGGAAGAAGAAAGATACGTCAAGTGGCTGTAGAATATGTGTGGTATTGGGGGGAATACAAATTAATATGATTCCATTAGATCGACAAAAATTGCTCAAATTCAAAGAAAGGTATGGACGCATGACTATCCATAAAAACAATAACTGGTAGCTGAATATTTTGATCTATCAAATAATTTAGAAAAATGTTTGCAAAATATTCATAAAATTGCTTGTTTTGCATCCATCCTGTTTTAGAAATGCCTATTCCCCAGTTTTTAGGAGCTGCCGCAATATAAACTTTTGGAAGTTGTTGAAACTTCAATATTGTGAGAGACGGAGCTAGTAGTCCACTGGCATTGGCAACAATCAATATTGTAACGTTATCTTTTTCAGACGTAGAGGTTATGTCATATACACCTTTGTCTTTTCACCAAGAACAAGATTGCTCTTTGGAGATAAAAAGATCCATATTGAAAATTCTATTTGGATTACTAAGTATTTCAATATTTGGTCCTAACAAATCCGTTATTTTAGAAAACCACCGTTTGATGCTATTTTCTGTTACTGCTGCTCTTGCTTTATTGATATATTCTGAATGTTTTCTACTCAACGAGATTTCTTTTTAAAAAGGCGTCAAACCACTTTCTTCCTGGAATATTGTTAACAAAGGGTGTTTGAATTTTGAATTACACTATATTCCTTAACAATATAATTAAAATTACGATGACAAGAAAACATGTGCTCTTTCATCCCGACTAGAAATTTGTTAGGGCATTCCCTATCATTCTCAGGGCCAGATCAGGTTTTAGCATGGCATGCCATGTTAGGACATCTATCTGAGGCCCTGATCCGGCGTAGATCTGGGGAGACCTATTTGGGCAGTCCATGACTGAACCTGATTGCTGCCTGATCTGGCCTTGATTTTCAGCACCTTATTAGTCCCGTCCGGTTTTAATCTGGCAAGCCTAACCGGGCAACCATGACTGAACCTGGTTGCTGCCTGATCTGGCGTCCCTGATCTTAAGCACCTTATTGGTCCCCCGTCCGGATTTAATTTGGCAAGCCTAACCAGGCAGCCATGAGTGAGCCTGATCTGGCGTTGCTGATGAGTGCTTGACGCATCGACGAGCGTCTATCCAATGAGACGGAAAAGCAACATGCTCATCGTCTCATTGGATATAACAGTTGCATACCCATACCTCTATGAGTATTACGTATGGGGCGACTAAAGGTTACGGAGATGAAATAGAAATTTATATCTAAAGTCAGATGTCGTTCTTAATTATTTATTTATTAAACCTTTATTTACCGTAACAATTTTGATCATTAATCCCTTTAGGCAGAGATCGTTTCTAATGACTTTTTCATTTATCCCTTACCAACCGTAACAATTTGGATCCTTAATTGCTTTGGCAGAAGTCGTTGCTTATATTTTGAAAAGTGTCTTGCTCCACATTTTTTATGGGCCGGCTTTAGGGTAAAAGAATGTGCTTTTAAGTACCTTGAAAATGGAGACTTTCTTTATATGAGTGCTTTTACTACTTTTTGCGTAATTTTTGAAATTAATTAATCCTTCACCAGCAATGAATCCTCGGATTAATTTTCGGACTAAAACAAGTTTTACACCCTACGGACATCGGTTTCTAAGGGGGCGGGCATAGATTCGCTCTACAATCTCAGCAGGCACGTACTAAGATTTACCTTGGTAAAAGAAATTTTGCAAAAGGGCAAAAAGATCGACACCATTAAATTAGTTTTATGCATCTAACACAGAAATACTAAACATATAAGTATAATTTTTATTGATAAAAAAGTAACTATTGCTTACATCGTTTAATACATTGCGGATTATTATTATTTATTATCATGTTTAATCTACAAAAGTTATGATTTTACCAGGTATTATTTTTGTTTTATGCAATAATCAAGGTATTATTCCTTTTTATCACATATGAAGCAATGGCATCACAAAAGTGTTTTTTCTTTCTCAACAGACAAGATTCAGAGGCCAAATTTTTTTATTCTGAATTTTCTTTTCGACCACCCACATTTTCATATCGTTTGAAACGCAAGGATAGGTAAAAATTGATTTCTTTCTTTTTAAAACCGAACCATTTATTTGAATTGAATTTTCATCTTCACACGGTGGAATATATTGTAGTGGTTTTTGATTGTTTTAGTTGCACTCAAACCCTTTACCACACCAAAAATTATACCTCGACTAGCTCTTTCTTTGCGGTGGAGCAATGCGACCTCAGAAGTGAATTCCTGTGACGATTCTCAAATAATTCTTCTTCCAAAATCAATTTATCCAAATTTATAAATCGTAAATTTAATTTCAAAAACAATTTTATGTGAAATTTTAAATGGGCTCACACTTTCTAACTTATGCCTATCCAAATCGTCGGCTTATCTATCATCTGCCACACGCTCGAACAAATGTAATTTTAAATTTTCCAATTTTAAATTCAAATCGATAATTATAATTTCCAATGCTCTTTCCAAATTATCCAGATCAATCAAATCTCCTACCGTTCGGTAGCAACGTATCAAAAATCATCCAAATTCCAAATTTATCAAAATTAAACCAAATATCATTCAAAAATTGCGCAACAAATGCATTCGCATCAAAATCATTTATTCAAATCAAAAATCAAAGTACTCACAAATATTCACAATTTAAACTTATCTCAAAATTCAAAAATTGCCACAATAACTCACTCGAGTCAAAATTTTACGAGCCAAAAGTCGGCGCTGTCACTCGCGCGGCGACCTGTTGGCAAAAGCCAATCTCCTTGTCGGTTTGCCCCCACCTGTCTAATTTTTACAGTCTTGCAACTTAAAATTATTTACAAACAAAATTTTCATAAAAATGTACAGGGTAGGTCGCAACCATTTTGAAACACGACAATATATATCATCAATCTCTAATATGACGTTATTCGACAGCAATACTGTGTTGTTGGGAGGTTTCGTCGTTAGAAGTGAATCTTTATACTTGATTCGCCTAATAGATATTTTCCCTTCACGATCTGGTGGCAACTTTTTTAACACACATATAGTTGGTGTTATCGTAATATTTGAGTTTTGTACTGAACGTATTTCATCTAATCGGCGACATATTTGCATTAAAGGCTTGTTCCCATTGCGCAGTAGATATTTAATTTTTCCAAGTGCGTTTTCAAATGAATACGTAGATATATCGGATAGTGAGCACTTCATATACTCAGTATCGTCAGCGAGATGAATAAGATTGTGCATCATCCCATGAAAATATTTACAATAGGCCCAGCATTGAGCCAGCATTGGCCCGACGGTGCTCAACTGTTGGCAGTACGATTGGGAGATCGTTGGCCCAAAGCTGTAATGATAACATAGGTCCTACGGTTGGCAACCAGCGTTGGCGCAACGTTGGCTCCCAGTACTGGCCCAGCGTATGTCCCAGCATTAGCCCGACGGTGGTTGACGCTTGGTTAATTATCCGTAGTACTACTGGGAGATCGTTGGCCCAAAACTGAAATAATAACATAGGTCCTACGGTTGGCAACCAACGTTGGCTCCCAGTACTGGCCTAGTGCATATTCCAGCATTGGCCCGACGGTGTTTGACGCTTGGTTAAGTATCGGTAGTACTACTGGGAGATTGTTGGCCCAAAGGTGTAATGTTAACATAGGACCTACAGTTGCCAACCAGCGTTGGCGCAACGTTGGTTCCCAGTACTGGCCCAGCGCATGTCCCAGCATTGGCCCGGCGGTGTTTGACGCTTGGCTAAATATCGGCTGTACAACTGTGAAAGAATTGGCCCAAAAGCAGAAATAATAACATAGGGCTTACTGTTGGCACATCGTTTGGCACAACTATTAGCAGTTAGTCAAGCCTCCCAGTACTACTAGGAGACCGTTGGCTCAAAGTTAATTTATTTTTTTAATATGTATTAGATATGAATTATCTTAGTGGTGCACAAGTAATACATGTGATGATTAAAATTTCAAATTGAAAGTTTATTGTTATAACAATTTATTAAAAATAATTTATAATTGGAATTCAAATAATAATTACAATTACAATAATTTACAATAATTATAATAATTACAAATAATAATTTATGTATAATTCATAATTGAATAGGCAAATTTCTCTGTCGCCGACCACCCTCGCGATCACCTGCTCCTGCCAACCAACAGATAACTTTAGTAATAATTTGAAGTGGTTCATTGCGTTGATCTCACTTCTCCTCCAAAACCTCTGAAACAAGAAAAAGTATTAGTTATTGTTATATATTACACTATTATTATTATTATTAGAAAATATAATAATTTATTAAAGTACCTTTAATACAAGTGAAGGTAGCTGTGGCACTGAAATTCAGCTTTCCTTCAATGGATTTAGTTTTTCTGCCACACCCGCTATACTGTATTTGTACAGTTTTTGTAATGATAGCGGTAATCATATGCCCAATATCGTCTTTCACGTCTTTTGTTCCTCTAATTAAAGAAGTGAATAATGTTTTCTGCAATGTAAAGTAAATTGTTAAATAATATTGAAAGTTGAATTATACATTTTAGTCGCAGTGAGCATTTTATAAATTTCACAAAAATATACTTACTAAAGCATCTTTTTTTGTTTCGTCATTTTTTATGACATCAAATTCTACAAAATTTGTTAACGTTGATATCGGAAGCGGTGAAGTTATAATTTTTCGCACGGCAGAAATTGTTTGTATTGGAGCAGCCGGCGATAAATTAAAATTATTTTTCAATTCGTCTATTTTCTTATCGATATCGTACAAAATACTGCGTTTTGCAGATTCAATTTTTTTTGTTATGTTATTCTCCATATCCTTAAATTTGACATCGATATGTTTTTTCAATAGGTTTACTACAGGTTTACAAAGAAAATAATTATTTAGTATTTACAAAAATGGTTACTTTTTACTATGTTATTTTAAACAAAAATGGAGAACGTTTAAAGTTGTTTTACACGATTGTAATTCTTGTTAATAAATTGGTATATTAAAATTGTTCAGACTTGTTAGCATATGCGTAGTACGTTCTGTGTAAATCTCGAATTATTATAATCGTGTAAAACAGTAATAAATAATGTTATCCACGTTTTTATGGCATATAATATATACAGTCGTGCTTAAAAGTATTGAGCCATCCTACATATTTACTAAAAGTATTAAGCCCTTCCTAAATTTTAAAAAATTTTACCTTCTTTATAATCCGAAAAAAACTGAAAATTGAAATTCCCTTACTTAACCTATCTAACCGCCTTTTGGTTCAAATTTGAATGAAAATCTTTTTGAAAGTAGCCAGGTATACAATGTGGGGTGGTTCAATACTTTTAAGTACGACTGATAATAATAAGATAATCATTATCTTAATAAGATCGTTGATAATAAGATGAAAATGTTATTAGCTTTTTGTACAAACCGATAGCATAATGGCTTTTGTCAAGCAACTGCTCATCGTCACTTTCCGCATTGGGTGGATCTCCGTTTTCTTTACTAATTCCACTAGCTTCCTCTGTAAAATAATTTAAATTTAACTTAAACTTGATTTGTTTTTGTCTGCTTTAATCAGCCCTAAATAACAATAACATACTAACTTACCTTGGATTGTGTCCAAATTCGATAATTCGTATTCACAACACAAAATATCGGTTACTTTTTTTTGCGATAGTACGGTCACATCAGCCTTTGGGTTTGCTTCCGAGTACGTACTCATTGCGATTTCGGTATCTTGTATGGCACGCTCTAAACGCCTTATACCTTGTTCATAATTTCCTGATAATGCAAAAAAAGTATTTAATAACCAGAATTGTGAACGTTTAAACGTACTTACGAGCTTCGCTGACGACTTTTGCCACAGGATAAACTTCCCAACTACTCTCTGGTTCTTTTATAGCTTTCACATATTTTTTTATTTTTCCGTACGCCGATTTGTCGGGATAACGACACAAAAATTTGCCTTCTGATTTGGTTACCCACGAACATGGCACCAAATCCACACTTTTTTTATCTTCTTCGTCAAATTCCACAATTATATATAAAGAATTTTTATGGAAATTCATTGTGAATGGCAAACGATGAACAATGAACGATGAACTTCTTGGCTAACTGATACTGACTGAACCACAGAACAGACTAAACTAAATAGTTAAATAAATATTTTTACTTACCTCGTCGTTTTACCGTTTTACCAGCATCCTCGTTTTACCACCCTTCGATCATTTAAACTTATAGATACGCCGTTTCTAAATACGTCTAAAGCCAACACGTTCTGCGCATATGAGCCACAAAAGGGCAAGAATTCGAAAATGACCATAAGATTTGTATTGCAAGTATGAACTAAAACTCGTATTTTTTACTTTTCTATGCTCAAATTAATATTAATAAATATTGTAAAGACTTATATAAATTAAAAAAACAATATAATTAAAAAATTGTGTTTATTTCACATAAATTATCAATTTTATAAAATAAAAATCTTGTTAAAAAATAACATTAAATTTGTAATATGATTCGATTCAACATCATGGTCATATATAATGTTCCTTGTATTTATCAAAAACTGTACCGCGGACATTGCACATATATTTATAATTAACTTTGTCAGTAGATTTTTTTCAGTTAATTATTTGTTTGTTTCGTCTATAATTCTGATTACACTTTCACCTATTTTACAAATATGAATCACATCTTGGAAGGGCTAAATTAAACACCGTTTAAAATAAGTTATTTATCTTATCAACATTTTTATTTATTTTGAGCAGTTTGAAAACAGTTAACAATATATTTAAACAGTTTGATTATAATAATAAAATTTCTTTGATATTTTCAAAAAAATTAGGTGAGGCTATTCCTATTTTCTTCACTGTATATCAACCTGTAACTTTATGCTCAAAATAAATTCAAATTATAATGTGATGTCCAGATGTTATTTAATTCTTTCCAGTAAAGTTGGGTTTTCCAAAAAAAGATATACTTTTAAGAGCCGACAAAGTTAGCAATAAGCAGAATTAAGGGTAGTTTTATGGCTTTATTACTATAGTTATTTACTTATTAAAATAGTTTTGCCAAATCAACTTTTTATTATTATTATTACTTAGATTATTTACCGTGTGTATCGATAAATTGTAAATACAATTTTTTAAATTATTTAGTTTAATGTTTTCTTTTCCAAAATTTAATTTAATTTGTATTTTCCCGTGTGGTGCTCGAGCACTCAACTGTTGCTGGTCTCCGGATGTCAATGTTTGATTATCCATATTTAACCGATACTGACCCGGCATTGGCTATTTATTGCATGTTAATGTTTAAACTGCGATCACACATGTAACCGTAAACTGCATTGTCCCTAGGTCGCACAGTGGTTCATTTTCAAGTTTTAGAAGAAACATTCTAAAAATTCCTTACATGCTCTAAATATATATTAAAGTACTGGTAAAATATTAATAAATTTCTAAGCATTACGAAAAAAGTTTTTGAGAGCGCAAAAATAGAAAAAATAATAAATAAATAAAAAAATTGTATGTCAATGCTAATTGTTAAGAGAGAAGAAGAGGAAGTTATTGGAAATCTTAAGGACTCTTACGTTGTGGACGGGAAGGGGTTTGACGTATTCTTTGCGTTTTTTTAACTTAAAATATTTTTTTAAATTAAATTTAAAAATCACATAATTAATTATCTTTTTCGCATTTTGACTAATAATGTGCTGTTTTATTAAATTTAAAATCATTTAATAAAGTGGTACTTTAGCACATAGATATGTCACTTTACTACATAGTAATGTCACTGTCAATAAAAAACTATTGGATAGAAGATTATTTATTTAAATATTGGAATCATTGTTATACATTTATGTATATTAAAAGTACAAAATTATTATTCAAACTAGAAAACTTAACAATCTCACTTTTATAATTAATATTATGTAACTTACACAAAATTCGAATCAAAAAATAAAAATTAACTGTTGTTATGTATGTAAATAAATAAAGCCGTGTCTGGTTACTAGATTACGAAAATTTTACACAAATATCTATTTAGAAACTTTTTGAATTAGCAATAACTCAAGAACGGCGCTAGATATCGAAAAACTAAGTAAAAAATTGACCCCCCTCGCCTCGTACTCACCCCCAGTGAATTATCGGTAGGAAGGCATACGAAAAAATTTAGACCGATCGCGCGCAAAAAAAATTTACCCATAAACGTCTAAATTCATATTTTAGATTAGATTTTCACAAAATACGAAAAAATTGTATAAACAAACCTCGTAAGAAAAGTAGTTTTACTAAACTCATATAGCTTTTAAGTTACTCGCTCGCTGTGCTCGCTCATACTTAAAAGCTATATTCGTTTAGTAAAACTTCACTTTTCTAAACTTGTTGTTTAATATACTATTATAAGCTTTTATCTGCATAAATAAAATTTAATGTAAATTTTTGTATTTATAACTGCAGTATATCTTTATTTATATTTATCAAAATAAGAGGCGGGAGAGGGAATTAAAATTAATTTCAAAAAGAATCATTGCGTAAGAGGAGGGGGTTGCTACAATCTTATATACCTTTACGAGGGGGAGAAGAGTGGGTCAAAAATTACTAAAATTGTCCTTACGTAATTAATGGTTGCTCCCTAAACTGATCACTGGCAAATTCATGGTAAACAGCACTGGCCGAAGGTCGGTTCAAAGATCGAATGCCAACAGTTGGTTGCCGACATTCAGCCGATATTGGCCCAACATTGGCTATTTATTTCTTGCCAATGTTTAAACTGATCATTGGCAAAGTAACGGTAAACAGCATTGGTCCAAAGCCAGTTCGAACATCGGATACCAACAGTTGGTTGCCGACACTCAACCGATACTGGCCCAACATTTGCTAATCATTACATGCCAAGGTTTAAACTGATCACTGGCAAAGTAACGGTAAACAGCATTGGCCCAAAATCGGTTTGAACATCAAATGCCAACAGTTGGTTGCCGACATTCAGCCGATATTGGCCAACATTGGCTATTTATTTCTTGCCAATGTTTAAAACTGATCACTGGCAAAGTAACGGTAAACGGCATTGGCTCAAAGTCGGTTCGAACATCAAATGCCAACAGTTGGTTGCCGATATTGGCCAACATTGGCTATTTATTTCTTGCCAATGTTTAAACTGATCACTGGCAAAGTAACGGTAAACAGCATTGGCCCAAGGTCGGTTCGAATATTGAATGCCAACAGTTGGTTGCCGACGCTAAGCCGATACTGGCCCATCATTGGCTATTCATTGCATGCCAATGTTTAAACTGATCACTGGCAAAGTAACGTAAACCAGCATTGGCCCAAGGTCGGTTCGAACATCGAATGCCAACAGTTGGTTGCCGACACTAAGCCGATACTGGCCCAACATTGGCTATTCATTGCATACCAATGTTTAAACTGATCACTGGGAAAGCAAAGTAAACCAGCATTGGCCAAACCTTGGCCCAGACGTTGTATGCCAATGGTCGGTTTGCCAGTACCGGGCCATGCATTGGCCATATTGTAAACGTCGGCAGTATTTTCATGGGATATTCCCAATAAGGCATTCTTTTCCGTAAAAATTTGGTGACATTTTTACTTTAGCGTGCGCACAGTTCTTAACAGCGGTATTTTCGGAAGATAGAATTCGACACCCAGCATGAAAAAGAAGAAAATGCTTATAGATATCCTTGGACAATATTTTTTGGAATACAACTGGCCCAGCATGTAATAATAATAATTGAAACTCGGTAGCTTTAAATTTTTCAAAATACTATAATGATCTTGTGATGACCGCAGTTGTAAGACTTCTATATAGCTATCTTTCTATTTTAAAAGTAAAGGAAACCTCGACTTAATTCATTAATCTGGATTAATTGCACCGGTATAATCGATAATTTTCTTGATAAATGAAAAATATTAGTAAGTATAAGAAATCCGAACTTTATTTACTTTTAATTTTGATATTCGATGTTTCAAATTTGACAGATCCGTAGTCAGGATTTTATTTTGGAGGGGGGGTAAAGAAGTTTTGGAAAAAATTTAAACTTTTATCTTTTTTTTTAGCATTTCGGGGGAGGCACCTACCCCCAGGTGCCACCCCTCCTCCGACTACGGGTCTGAAATTTAAAATATGCGGAAGAACGGACACGGAAACAGATCATAAGGCTACTTCCTATACTTCGTATAGAAGCATATAGATTTTATTACAATATAAACAGAATTACTTACTTATTGTGAATTTTGAATTTTAATTCGACCAAACTATAACATTCATTCATAGCATGGATTGTTGATTTTCTTAATTATTAATGCTCGGTTTATTATTGTTTCTATTTCTTGACCCAATATTGCACCAATCAACAGCCAATGTTGGCGCTATATTGATTACTTATATTGGTGTTATATTGGAAACCAATATTGAGTCAATATTGGCAGAAGGTTGGCAATCAATATCGGTAATCAGTATTGACTCAATATTTCACCAATCAACAGCCAATGTTGGTGCTATATTGATTACTTATATTGGCACTATGTCGGAAACCAATACTGGAAGAAAGTTGGCAATCAATATTGGCCCAATATTGCACCAATCTACAGCCAATATTGGCTAAATCTTTCAATATTGATGTAGCACCAATTGCGCTAGCACGGCCCTATTAGCGTTCGTGGGTGTACTTTACGTAACGGCTAATTCAGAAAATTCGGTGGCTATGAGATGTTACCTCAGGGAGTGAGATTCGTTTGGCTTCTGCTTGTGTTTAAAATGGTTGACGATCCACCTAGAAGAATTGCGGCGCCAAAACTCAAAATAAAACAAATAGAACAGGAAAAGAGATTTATTTTTCGTATTATTAAATGAAATTGAAAGATAGTTACAAGATGGATAACTGACACTGGTATTCGTAGACGTAACAATTTTATAATGATTGGAAAATTCCAATCCACACTCGTGTATCACTTCTGGATGGTGGTAGTATTGTTGCAGGCAGTGTGACAAAATTACCAGTAGCGATTAGCAATGTAAACTGATAATCAGTTGCTCAAAAAAAGAAATAACAAAAAAGTCTAAATGGAGACCAGTGAAGTAGCAACTCACAGTACCAACTTGTGTAACAGTGCAATATGCACAAAATTAAAGCAAAGCAGCAAATAAATGACAACAGATATGCTAAAATAGAATCTTGCAAGCCACTTACTCAGTTTACCTTAGAGGTGACAAAAGGTTCTTTCGATACAGATCTGCCTCGATTCCTTGGTATTCAAATTGGTAACTGTTGGTAATCTACAAAATAAATAGCTGCAAAATAACCATTAAAGCACATTATCGTCCACTACGTGTATGTGAAGTAGCTGATACACAGTATTGGTACAGGAGCCAACCTCCACTAATATTATCTCCGACTTCACGGAAGCAATCGAGATGATATTTGCTACTGATTGAGTCACACTGATCGATATATAATACTGATATCAACTCGATGTTATTCCATATATTAGATTGTCATCGGTAGGGATTCGCAGTGACGGGAATGAGCTCCAAAAGAATTAATATTTTCCAAAATTAGAATTTCAAAATTGCTCTCCAAAATGGCGTCCACAGCTGGATGTTATCTCTACCCTAATAATTCAAATATTCATCCAAACGATGATTCCAAAATAACGGGAACTAATCGGCTTAAAAAAATATCTCAATACCCTCAAGAATCCACAGGAAGGATTTCTTAATTGCAAATTTACGGACTCTTGATATTCTACCGTGTTCAACTATTAGACTCTATGAATATCTTCGAATTCTTATCTTATCACCAAGTGAAAAATGTGTTTAGTTAGGCGAAGTTCATACCTAACTTTAAATAAAGCCGAGTAAACATATCGAGCGGAGGACGTAATTGTAACATGCAAAATGCATGTTACATCGAGCCAACGTTCTATATTGGCGCAATATTGCTCCAATATTGCACGAACATTGTGTGCTACATAGGCCGAGTGCTACTTTGTTTTTTAAAGTACTAAATACATGCATTTTAATATTAATTATTACAACTAAATTTTTTGTTGAAAAAGTGTGATAGGATTTAAAAATGATATTAACAGATGGTATTACTAATTAAAAAAGTATCTCTTAGGTACGAATAACAATTTTTGTTATGTAAAATAATAAATATTCGGGAACGTTTATAAACCACGTGGTTCTATTTTAGCTTTTTAGCGTGACCCCCCCCCCTCGTTGAATGTATGGTTTTAAATCCGCGAGGAGCTTCTTATTTACCAGCCCCATTCGTCGACATCATTTTAAATCGTACCACGTTTTTTAAACGAAAAATTAATTTGTAATAGCTATTGAAATGCCTTTACTAAAAAAAATTTTATTAATCTCGAAGAAGTGATATTTATATTAATTAAAATTTATGTAGTATTTATTCAAAACATGAAATAGTACGGGAACATTCATAAACCACGTGGTTTTATGAACAGAGGGAGAGATTAGGCAGAAACCTATGCGGGGCTACACAAGAGTAGCGGGAGCTACACTGCCCTGTTAAGAATAGAAGTCGTAACTGACAAAATGGTTATTTTGAGATATAAGAAAATTAAGAAAAGTTGCTATGCCATCAAATTAGTTATTGTTTTTTCAAATTAAATTTTACCTGTTAATATATTTTCTTTGTTAAATTTCAATAGGATAAAACATAATTTCCTTCTATAAGCAGAAATTAAGTTTTTGATAGATACGACATTTAGCACTAACAATAAGCGTGAGAAAAAAAAAGAATAATAAAAACTTATCTACAAAAAGAAAAATAAATATATATTTATATAAGGCAAACTTCAGTTTGTCACAAAGTCACAAACTGAAGTTTTTTGTTTAATTTGAAAATTCCCAGTCAACCCGTAATCCTTTCCTTACATTAAAAGTATTTATTTTTTCACATAACATGTGAAATTGTATATAATGTTGGATGACGTAATATTGCGTCAATAAATCCAAATTAATTTTAATTTTTTATTTACATTTTATCAAAAGTACAATAAATTAAATTAAATCTTTCTTCCTCGTTGACCGCCCTCCGTCCCAATCTCCCGCACCAGACAGTACAGACGTGATTTCTCTATTTATTTCGGTATCCTTTGCTTCCTTGTAAAGTAATCTTAAACCAGCTGAAACCAATATTTACAGTAATTATTTTGGAATAAATGAAAAGCAAAAGATACTACATACCTACTACGACTCCATATACTTTCAACTTATCGAAGGAGTTTTTACCTTTACGGCCCTTCAAAGAATACTTTAGGGCCATATCCCTACTAAATATTTTTTTTATCATTAATTTGAGGGTGACTCGCATATTACTGCCACCCACTAAGCTAAGAATTTTTTTCTAAAATGATAAAATATTTAATGATTATTATAATATTACAGGTGCAAATTTTATGTTACCAATTTTACGGAATGCTCTTCCGAGTCGAGCACCTCCTCTAAATGATTTAGATTTTCTTCGGTATCTATTGGTAGTAGATAAAGTGCATCTACCACCTCCAGATTCAGATCTTCATGATTTCCGCTACTGTCGGACAAAGCACTCCTTAATTTTGCAATCTCAACAGTGTTGAGATTTATTTGCTTTTTTAAATCTTTTACATCGTATGACAACATTGTTAGCTTCTTTAGAATTTTTTTTTCAAATGAAATTTTGTTTTTCTTGGTGTTATCTAAAATGGTATTAACAGTAAATTAATTGCCTAAGTTACAAAAAAGTCCCGTTATCAGGGATGACCAGCCATTCCATTGGCTGAGAGAACGTTATTCAAATACAGGGTTTCCCACAAGTCCGGGTAACGTTTTGTATCTCAGAATACGAAACTTAAGTTAAATTTAAATTACCTTCAGCATTTTCCGAGTCATCGTTAAACAATTTCCTCTTCTTACTAATTTGATCTAAAAAAAAATTTTAAAATAGATTACCAGAATGTTATATGACTGTCCTATAAATCTGTGGCAAAAAGTTAAAAGGGAATAAGTACTATTTACAAGTTTGTAGAAAAACGCACTTGAAGTTTTTAATAGTATTCACATTCAGAGAATCATTATTTTAATCTGAAAAATTGTGTTTCTAGATTATTTTAGTTTAAAATTTCAATACATAGAAAATTATAATCAAAATTAATTTTTTTTTACAAAAAATACAATAGTTATATACCTTTTATTAAAAAAAGTTACTACGTATCATTAATAAAAAGGATTTATGTTTACTTACGTTCCTGACTTAAGACAATAAAATTGTTATAAGTGCATATAATTATTAATGTTAAAATCAAAAGCGATTATAAAAAGGGAATAACTGTACTTAATCTAACCATTTTACGATATTCCAATTGATGAAAGAAACATATATAAACTTATTGGAGATGTATTTGCGGTATTTATATTTAAAAAGACATAATACTACATATTGCTTGCTGTTTATACCACGTATACACGTAAGATTTATGCAAAAATTGCTGTTTTCTGATTATAAAGACAATTTAAGTAAATTTTATTTTAAGTAAAAAAATATATATAATTCAAAACTATAAAGATAAAAAACTGAACATGTAATAATACATTATCATAGACCCAATATTTTTTTTTAAACTTATAATTACTCTTATTAATACTTAACTCTAACTTACAACTTACAATTCTTAACTCTTACAAAGTAAACAAAAACTTCATAATCTAAACTAAAATTAAAGAAAATTCAGCAACCATTGTTTAGTAGCATAAACTAAAAACAACACGATTTAACCACAGTCAATTAAAAATTATAATTATTGACTTTACACAGTTTTGACCATTCACTTTTAATCATCTTCAACTTCTGAAAAACATCGATCAATATCTGGATCTGTGTCGTCAGACACAGATCATTGATAATTTATCAGTTTTTAAATTAATATAAAATTCTTGTAGATCTTTATCAAGAAGATTAATTATTTCTAGCAAATTTTTCTTTTTCAATTGCGTTATTGCACGAGGACCATCATAAACCTCAGGTAATATAATGTTTTTCAAACAGGATAAAGTCTGACTTTTTCTAAAAAAATTAATTTCTTTGAAATTTTCTTCTACACTTAAACTTTCTTTATACTTCACTGTTTGTGAACCATCAAATCGTAACCACGCTACTTGTTTAAGTTTGAAAATTTTAGGTCTCTTTTGTAATGGACCCTTACTAGACGCCAGATGAGAAAAATTTAGAAAATGCTTTTGTTCCATTACAAAAACTTTGAATTTACCCTTTTTACTAGCATTTCTAACTAACTGATACCAATCTCTAGGTACGTGAATTTGAACAGACGATTTTTTCTTTTCTCTTTCAATAACAGAATGATCAACATCGCATTCTAGATGTGTATGGCCAGGGACTAGAAATTTATGTTCTATCATATTAAGAGTGGGATGCTGATGAATAGCCCACTGAAACATTGCAATGACCATCATGTTCTTATTTTGTCCACCGCATGTGTCAGAGTAAAATATTACAGTTTCTACCCCATGCGGAATTTCCTTTAAAAATCTGAATAGACAAAAAGCTATCTCATTGGCTCCCCTGCTAGCAACATTTTCTGGCCACATAAAATGCCCAGACTCTCCATTAGTACAATCGTGTATGGTTAGGTTGTACGTTGAAAGTTGTCTCAAATAAAACATTTTATTAGTACTTAAATAGGGGGTGGGAAGTACCTGCTGTAGATCAAATGCATATGTTTTGTATGTGGGATCTATAATCGATCTATTTTTATCGGCGGTTTTGGCATCATATGCTTTTTCCGCAGCAGCTTGATGTTCTAGCAATTCTTTCTCACATTTGATTTTTTCTTCAATATTTAATGCATACTTCTGTTGAGCATTCAGTGTATCACATTTTGAGAAAGTGTCGTTTTTTGGTTTCTTAAATTTAAGTCCTAATTTATTAAACTCTCTTGAATATATAGCGATGGAAACAGGATTCTTTGGATATTTTTGGCAGTATAATTGAAACATTTTTGATATTGTAAGATCAGACGTTAAGTATTTTTTACTTGAATGTCTTCTGGAATAATGACTTCTGTAAGCAGGAAAACAGTTGATATGTTCTATAACCTCATCAATCTTTGCTTGTGGTGTTTTATGTGGTGGTGGCATTTTACCTCGCAAATCCTTATGCGTGATTCCGCTGCTTGAAGTAAGTTTATTTAGTATAGAACAAGATAAAAATTTTTCAGTTTCTCCTATAGTATTCAGAAAGCAAGTTTTACATACTGTTTTATCTTCACCACCAACTCGAAAAGTATATATGTACGTATTTGTCCGATTTTTTGTTGGTTTTCCGTTATCAATTTTCTTTCTTATCAATTTAGTTTCTTGAACCCTCACTGAACTAGCTACAAAATGTACTCTTCTATCATGATCTCCCAGTGCTCAGTACTCATCAAAGATTTTTTTTCTTATATCTTCTAATAAAAAAAATTTACATTTCATTCTGCAATTATCTCTCAGTGGTTTCATAATTCTTTGTCGTTTTATTACTCCTTTGGCACTTTGATATTCCATACCTAAGTTTCTTTTTCTTTTTCGTTCAATAACATTTTGAACAGCATATGGTTTTATACTTTTTCTATTTTTTTCTCTGCTTAGTTCTTGATCATTTAAACTACTTGTGTCACTGTTTGATTGCTGTGTATAGCTTTCATTATTATTATTCTCATTATTGTTTAAGTTACTACTTACGCTCACACAAATTCTATTTTCTTCAGATTCTATCATTTCAAAAATTTCTTCTGTACCAACTTCAAGAAGTGGCGTACTATTATTATTTTTTAAAAGACTTCCTTCTGGCATTGTTCCTTGAATCATGGGTTCAATAATTATTGTGTTATTTGGATTAACATCTTCTTGTGTTATGACATAATAGATGACATGACATGATTTAGATAACATATTAATGTTATCTAAAAATTCAATTCCTGTATCATTGTCTCGTAATCTTAAAAATAACCAAATCTGTGCAAAATTACTTACCAATTGCATTTACTAAATCTCCACAGTTTGCTATAATTCGTTGCGTTCGTGATGACAAACCTCCTCTTGTTCTCGGCATGATAAATCTCACAATTATTAATCTATTAATTTATTATCAATACACTTTGAAAATTATTATATTCTAAATACAAAATTAACAACCACACAGAGATGATGTAATTACTGCACTATAAAATTATTGCTTTGTATGTATTTAATATAAAAGTGCTTACCTGCACACTTGATATATATAAATACATTAATAAAAAAGGTATATGTTGACATAATATGAAAATATAATTCTGTATTTTACTAATAAGACAAGTATATCAGAACTTATGCTCAGATTTACAAAACTTATGTACACTTATATCTGTTTAATTTTTATTATTTAGATTACTTTTAATATGAAAATATAATTCTGTATTTTACTAATAAGACAAGTATATCAGAACTTATGCTCAGATTTACAAAACTTATGTACACTTATATCTGTTTAATTTTTATTATTTAGATTACTTTTAGTAGATGCGAAATAATAAAACAGATATAAAATCACTTAACTTGTTTGTAGTAATCATTTTAGTATAGCTAAAGTTGTAGGTGAACTTATATCTTTTTTATTAAAACCAAAAACCAAAAATTAATAATTTAAGTTTATTTATGACTTATTAACGAAATAAAAAGAAGGGGTGTGAACAAGCTAAAATTCAAACCAACTTTTCTATTCTTTTAAAGTTATATATGAACTTGTATCTGTGTTATTAATGAAGATTAGTATCTTAGAAGTAAGAATTTGTAATTATCTCAAAATGAGTAAAAAATGACTTATGTCCTTTTAACTATTTGCCACAGAAATATAACGTTACATGACCCACACGTTTTACATCTCCCTGATTGTAATATTTATTTAAATTACCTTGATCCTCATTAGTCCTATCGCTTTCAATCGTAGTTGCGTTCTCTTCGTCCGAACTTATGCTGCTGGTGAACTGAAATTTTTCAGTGTATTTCTCTGCATCTTCCAGAGATAGCACAGTTTTCTTACAAATAGCCTTATAATCTTTAAAGCCTTTGTTTACATTTGGCGTTTCACATTTTGTAATAATTGTTTTAAGTTCTGTCTTCGATAGTTTTTTTGGGAAAACGTATATAATCTTCTCCGTATTAGCGGCCCAAGAGGGCGGCACATACCCACATGTTACTATCTTTCTTCCACAAAACTATATCCCATGATTTCGACCTTACAGGATAAAATTTTAAAATTATCTTATGTAACCATAAAATAGTAGAAAGTTACCACAACAATATACTCTATCGCTAATATACTCCGATTCAAATAAATTTGCCGGTACGTCATAGTTTAAAATAATATGAAGCTGAATATCAAGCTGAAAATCACTAATCGAATAAGTAATTAAGTACGAATTTTATTTTAAAGAGGTAAAAAATGGAAGTAAATTTCTATATCAGAATTTCGTGACGTAGAGGCACAGATATTTGAGCCGAACTTTAGCTACATTGTTTACCTATTTTGACACGCGCGAAATAGCTAAAAAGTTTAAAATATTATCGTATGATTGTTGTAAACTCTCTAGTACTTATATAATGAAAATTTCCAGAACGGTTCCGACCATGATTAGTTTTTATAAAATCACGAACACCGACACCACAGGGCCACGAATTTTCATCGAAGAGGGCATCAAAATCATCTTCATACACACCAACTTTAAATGCCGTACTATATTTATTAGAGGCTACCCTATAACAAATTGAATCGACTTTGAGTTGGTTGCTAATATACTTTTTCAGTAAGTAATGTGAAGTTCCTGCAGCAACACTTGAAACGAATGCTCATCGTCTTTTCCGCTTAGCGACTGCAGCTAATGTATCTGCAGCATCACCACGACCAATAATTTTACGAACCGTTGGCTTTGAATTGACATGTATATCCTGATCAATGTTCGAGGCAGCAGCTGTTTTAGTTGATACAATATCGATTAATGGTTGATTAGTAACCGTATTATTACTTACTTGCATAGAAGTCACTGCGCTAACATTATTATTGTTGATCAACACAGGTGGAAAATTATCTAACAAAATGTCCGTTGCCAATATATTGGTAGGTGGTATGGTAGGTGGTGTATAGCCAGTAACTGCTTCCTCCACATTATTACTGCTTTTAACAGTTTTCTTTTTTTTACTTCTCGTTATAATTCCTAACGATGGTAACGGTTGCTTCGATGACGAATCTACAACATTTAAATTACTTACAACCTTAGTTGATGGTATAGCCGACTCAAATTTGGCAATTATGTTATTTTGGATGTTGATAACTTTTGATTGTTCTTCAACAACTAAGCGTAATTGAGGAATTTGTTTATTTAATTCCTGTATATCATCTTTTAACGGTTTAACACAGTCCAACAGAGTTGTTTTAAAATCTTCGATCACTTGTGATAGATCACTTTTTGTAATGTCAACTTTGGGAGCCATCTTAGTAACACGTGACATAAACACAAAATATCAGGTTTGTTACACACTTATAAGGCACGCACACACTAAATGAATAATAAATCAAGAGATGATTACAAATTAACGATAATCACAAAACAGTCAATCAATAATAAAATTGAAGCACAATTTATAATTATTATACTATGAAAAACTCACACGAGCAAACTTAACCTCAAAAAACGTTTAAGAAGGACTTCCTATAGATATTTTTTTGGTTCTTGTCGGCCGCCTCGACATTCTTGCATAAATTCGAAAAGTTCTTTCCGTTGCATATTTCGCTTATATAAGAAATTTATTTTAATTTTATATAATACAATAGTACTTTAGCTATAAAGTTTACCGCAAATTGGTCTGTTGAAAGCTTTTGAATTTTTTTAAAACACTGTAAGAAAAGCACATTTGTGGAGTCAAAATGTCAAATTGACATGTTGCATTATAGAATACTGTAACACAACTCAGTTTACTCCAAAAATATTAAATAACAACACTCTATAATACCTGATAATACGCAGCTACAGGAGTTTATACGCTCGAAAAAGTATCGAGTAAAAATCAAAACTACTATTTCAAAAGGAAAAAATAGATTAAAATAGGATGCGGAAAACCTTATTATAGGTAATAAAGGATTCTATGAGCATTCAACTTTAAACTCTGATCATCAAGTATATGATTTTAATCGCTTCAAAATGAGGGTTTTGGCCAGATAATTGTATTATTTCAACCACTGTGCACTGCTGGTGTTACACGGCCCATACTGTCAAAAATTTAACATAAAAAGGTCTCTCACTGTCCATCCAATGTTATCATTTAACTTTTATTTTTTTTTGTTCTTCTATGATGTGATCTGGATCTTTGCATCATATTCCTCGTTTTAAATTCCCCCTGACAATTTCTGGAAGAATACAGAAACGGTATAAACGTGTTAATTTTTCTTACCGTATTATCCTCCCAGAATTGATCATCTCGGAGTTTTCTTGAGTAAATAGATTCTGATGATCGCCTGCATATACCACAAAAATACATTTATCCATATTGGTAATATGCAATTGTCATTGAATCTGCAATTTAAAAAAATTATTTTGTTTTGCTTCATTATGATTGGGAAACTTATTACTTAATAATAATTTTGAAATCATTTCAATTCTAAATATCCATTTCTTTTTGTTAAGCAGAAACCTTTTTTTAGTTTCTATCGCGATTTCATGAAAAAATATGTCGACATTTAATTTCCGCTAACGTTTTTTCAAACGGAATAATACATAAAAACAGTATATTACATTTAGCTGACAAATAAATAAGCTAAGAAAATTCGAACTATCGGGCCAAGTTCCCAAAAACTTATGGACACGATATATGTACAAGCCACAGGGAAGAATTTTTTATGTTCTTCAAGCATTTGTAATGCTACCTTCTCTTTGCCATAATCTGTTGCACGGTTACCTATAAAGCTGGGTTGCAATAGCTCTTTGACAGTATTATGGCAAGAGGTAGAATTCTTAGAACCTTAAGGTCTTAACTTACAAACTCGAGCAAAATTCGAAGCTCTCAATCGCTCACTTCTTTCTTCTCGATAGAGAACACTGTCAAATTGTTGTCGAGTTTCCTTTTCAATATTTTGGATTTCTTCGTTAGTCATATCTTAAAGAAATATTAGATTAATAATAAAGATATGTATATAAAGTATTAATTTGTTGATTTCATACTTCCAAAATCGCTAAACGTTTTTCACATTCATCTTCCACCTGATTATCAGACATCTGTAATTGCATTGCGTCCTTGCCATAATCTAAACTTTTTCTTGCAGTTTTAGATGTGGAAGCAGTTCTTTCGTTAATATTCCTCTTATATTTCTTGGAATTTTTTTTGCAAGATATTTTTTTAATTCAAAACTTGGCTCTTATTCAATACTTTTTTTAATGGCTTGTCATGGCTTTCCTAAATAGATTATAATATTATCAAGTAAAAATAAATAACAATAAGTTTCTTTAATTATCATCTTACCTTCATTATTCCTCGAAGCAGTTAAATAAGCCCTTTCAAATGATCGTGTTTGAATTAGATTTAACCTTTTATCAGCGTTAAATCTATTTAAAATACTCAAATGTTTCGGCTCTATTATTCGTTTCGTTATCGATTAACGATTTACAATTTCTAATAATAAGATTTCTTCCGTTTTTCACCTTTTACTCCTCTCACTAGACTCCTCAAATGATTTTGAAAGCCGATCCGGTCGATTTTGATTACTTATTGCAAGTTTGAACGTTCCATTTAACCAGGTTTCATTAGTTTTAAGAGACAACTCTTCTTTTCTATAGGTTTTAGACCATCTTTCTTTGATGGACGACTTAAAATACGCAAATCTTTGCTTCAAACTGTTGAAATTATCTGGCGTGTTACTATAACAGGACAACAAGTAATTTTCCAGATATTACAGTTTTTTCTCAAAATTAGGCAAATCTTGCCTTTGCATTTGCTCGTAAAGATATTTACGTGTCCACTACTCTTGTACCCGATACATATACATCATTTTTTAGCCTGATATGTGAACTATACAATACACTTAACGCCATTGCGCGATAGGGGGCGATAATATAACAAAATGCTTTTTAAAAATGAAAATTAAATAAAATTTCATTGCTATACGGTCGATTTTTGAAATTCTACAAATAGTATAAAAAGGCGTTAAATATTAATTACAAAAATAAAGAAATATTGATTCTTACCTGAATTATTCGGATCCATCCCAATCGCTTTTAGAAGTTGCTTGGATAACAAGACATACACTTATTGAGAAGACTTAGTTTGAAATGCCTGCGCATATGAAGGATGAGAAGCTCGGGGATGAGGATGGTAAATTATTGTTGTTGGCTTTGTTCTTGAGCTCTCAGATTTTTTTTTGGATTTTTTACGTCACTTTTGACAGTTTAATTATTGGCCGCATAAATCGTTTAAATTGACGTATGTGTGCCGGAGTCTCCATCCGCAATGAAACGTGTATACTTAATTCCATACAGTTCTTTACTTAAATTAAATCCTTGCAAAATGATTATCAGCCGATGAAGAACCTGTCCAGTTGTTATAGCAACGATGTTCTTTATGGGGTGATTTTTTACATAAAATGCAAAATTTATTACGTACGCCCATATACAACACCTTCTTTGTCTCTTTACCTATTATAACTGCCTAAAATGTTACATATTTATTTGCCATTAATATTAATAAATTATAATAAGAAACAAACCACTCCCGAAGCAGCATTGTAGCTGTGACCGTAACTTTTTTTACTCCAACCTTCATCTAAATATACCGTTATGAATGGTATCCTATTTATATATTCGTCTCCTTTTTCTGTAGCAATTAAAGCTTCTTCCTTAGCAGCTTCCTACAACTGAAAGTATAATATTAATTGCAAACTCTATTGTAATATTTTTTTCTACACATATCAGCAAGATTATCCTGAACAGAATAAAAATTTCTCACTTATATACATGGAATCTCTAAAATGGAACAAAACTCTTCCAAATGAGAAAATGTACTGCCCGTAGAAACCGTTGCCCAAACGGCTAATTTATTGATTTTTGGAGTAGGGGTATCTTCGCTTGCTTCTGATGATATACAGTGGCGGCAATATGAAAAGCCCGGTCATAAAAATTTAAGTTATTAGTATTTCTTTTAGAGATGTTGTATTAACATATAACTAATACTTATATTTTTTAATTAACTAACTATAATATACATAAAAATTACAAATTTGATAATTATAATATATATTTATCCCCTAAATTCAACCCTTTAATAAGTAGTACGTTTTTCAGATATATTTCTGCAAATCAATAATGACAGAAATTTCAATTAAAAAAATTATTTTAAGTAAAAATTATGTTGTATATAGTTTATTAATGAATATTTGTTTCATTAAAATTTTGTAGAACATCATCGTACCTTTAGGACATCTTTTAAAGGGCGAGACAATCGTTACGCTAACTGTTGCAGGTAGTCGACCCTTAAATTATTGTCCCATACAAATTTCAATACATGTATTACGTAGGATTACTCTATGAAGAGTTTTGAAGCACGTACCGTTTTATTAGTGTCCACCAATTCTTAATTCTATTCAAATTTTGGCTATTACCTGACTAATCGATTACATAAATTGCATTATTAATTAAATAATTAATTACCTGTAACAAATAAAAAAATATCAATTGGATATTTTTGCATAATTTGTTACTTAAATGTACTAAAATTATTGTGTGAGTAATAAATTTTGAAATAAAAAATTATTTATAAAAATATTTCGTACGATTTCTGCACTATACAAGACTGTGTTAATTTGCAAAAAATATCGCTCTTCATTTTCTGCATATAAATTTAATACCGACGGCTGTAAACTGCTTTTCAGTATATCTAAATATTCTACAAGGTTCTATAAATGCCAAAAATTATATTAGGTATACTGAAATTCAAAATAATACGTATTTCGTATTGATATAATATTCAAAAAATGGGAATACAAATTTTATACGATACCGGTATCGCAGTCCGGCTTATCACCAACAATTTGTTGTTCCTTGAACAAATTTTTAATATTATAAAATTTACAGTTTCTTCACCATGTACTCTATTTCCAATTACGATTTTTAAACTTTATCCATTTCCAATTTTAATTACGTAATTAATTTTTATCTTCAAAAAAAATCCGTTTAAACTTTCCTCACAATCAATATATCCAACTACAAATCTTTCTATAAATCTTAATAAAAATACTCTTCATTCAAAAATCACTTATATTTAAAAAAAAACTATAAACTTATCAGTAATTATTCGGACTTCATAATTATTCATACATCACGTCGGCCATCTTTTTAGCAAAAGGCATTGTATCAAAGTGATCGGTCCTCACCTAGCTAATTCCACCATGTTACAACTTAACAATTAATAAAATAATTTTACAAAAATGTATAGGGTGGGTCCGAATCAGTTTGAAACACAGCAATATATTCACGGTTACACATGTTACATTTTAATTTTATTTTCGTAAAAAATCTATTTCTGTTTTCGCTTACTATTCTTAGTTGACCACTCGTGCATATTACTGAATGATCTTTACCTAATGCTAAACATTTTTTAATGAAGTATTGTATTTGTACAATATGTCTACCATTTAAAAGTTCTTCATTTTATATGCTTTCTTTTTCTATTCACAACTTAGTACTCACAATCCTGAAATAATTAATATAGAAATAATTATTTGATAACCTACGTGGTTTTCTTTATATTTTGTAGAAAAACTGAATTCTCAAAAATAGTCCAAAAGTGATTAACTTGGCGACCTAACAGGAGTAGAGCTACTTTTATTTAAACAAAAGTGAGCAGAAGGAAAAATCCGCGCTAAAAATTTAAAACTAAACTTTTCGTACAAATTTAAAAAAATCTGCGTTTATAATAAATAATATTATAATAAAATAATAAAAAATCAGATCTAATCTATAAAGTTGAATGCAAGAATTGTAACCTAGTATATATTGGACAAACGAACCAATGGCTGCACAAAAGAATGAGTGGTCATATCTCAAGTGTTCGCTGTAATAAACCGGACTCTACTGCCATTGCAAAACATATACTAGTCGATAGACATGATGCAGATTTTAAAAACGCAAAAATTATTAAATCTGTTAGCAATTATAAAGAAAGAATTATAGTTAAATAGATAGTTGCTACCATGTATTAATTACTTGATCTTTGATTTTCTTGTTAGTGTAAACAAATACTTCTGTCTACCGCGTTAATACATGCAACATCAAGATGTCATATTTATAAAGTTCATTGCGTCACGATATTAAAAATTTATTTTCGATTGCGGGTATTCCCCACTTTACTAGTTACAAAACAAACCCTTGGTCAGATTCACCAGCCCAATAGCGGAGTAGTGAAAATCGAAACATTTCACCGAGCTCAACATACTCATCATTGCATTGACCGGCTCATTCGCACCATAAGATGTTCGATGCCAAAATTCATAAAAAAGTCTATTTTCTCTGAGGTTCTTTGAGGGCACACCCAGCTGGAAACAATTAAGAATCCGAGGACAATATATTTCCTCATAAAGCAATCGAGCGGCAAACAAGACGCGAGCCCTATCTCGCCTCGTAGCGAGTGGCTGCAAGCCGACAGCGTTACATATCGACATATAAAATGATCTATTCATTGCAAACCCTAATATAGTATATGCCAGGTGCGAATCAACTCTGTCAACTTGAATCCCCACCTTAATGAAAAATATTCTTTCCAATTTCTGAACAGTTCCGCATTATCTCCACCTATTATAATAAACATTTTTTTATAAAAATGATCATTGAAATTATATTCTAATTAAAAGTTTACCTGAAGATTGGATTCTAATGTGAGTACCATCGACACAACCAATTTTAGAAATTGAGCAATATAAAGAAACTTTTGCTGTTAGACTCTTCTGCTGTTTACTGTATTTGATAAATCAATAGTACCTTGCACGTAAACTAGCAATTACTTTTTCCTGTGCTACTTTTAGGCACACTCCCAAAATCTCCAATTGTGATATAAAAATTACCACATGCATAGAACCGTAAAGCTATTAACAACTGATTCTTGGGTGTAATTGAATTGTTTTTACTTTACTTTACTTTTTACTTTATTTTACCTAGTTGATGCCAATAACATAATTATGTTCCATGAATGGTAATACTTGAATAACTGTTTCCTTAGACAACCGATATTTATTTTTAAATTCTTGGTCGTTCCAAATATTGAAATTATCGATTTGAAAAATTATACCCAACCTTCATCGGCAGGATTACTTATGTACATTAACTGCTTCTATTTCCTCTAATTCAAACAATTCGTCGATTTCAAAAAACTCCATTGCAAAATAATTTAACAAATTACTTAGCGATAATTACTTAATTATCAGCGCAATATATATTGTCTGTTCAATCTTTTAACAATTTTGGAGATGGTGGTTTTATGGATCCCATAGAAATCACCAACTGCCTGCAGAATATTTCCCGTTGCATAATATCTTAATGTAATTTTAAGTTGCTGATGAACTGTGACGGCATAATTCTTTGAAATTATTATAGGGTTAATATCAATTGTTAATTTTTAATTTATGTACGCTAACCAATTAGTAACTGAAGCAATTTTTTGTGTAATAGAATTGGATAATTTTCGAAAATAATCTTTTGGCTATCTTCTCAAAAATTCTTTATCGTCTAAATATTCGAAGCAATTTTTACGCATAAAAAAATAAAATCTTCATCATCTGTTAAATTCAGCAAATCCATTTTACTTATTTTAGAAAATAGTAGGTACTAGCAATGACAAAACGCAATTTAACAACAAAAAGTAAGGTTAAAGTGTAAAAGTTTACGTAACTGAATACTTAAGCGATGAATTTTGAACGATTCCGTAATCTTTCAGTTAAGCTTTCGCTTAACGTTAAACGATAACTGAAATACTCAAAAAATGCAAAGCTTCTGTTTAAACTTGAGATTAGCTTAAGCTATAGCTTAACTGCACACTGAAATACTGGCCCTAAATATTATATTTAAATTCATAAACACTAATTTGCAATTATCGACGTGGTTTGAATGATAGACCTGTTAAAAATGTTCGTTGCCGCGCACTGTAGTTGATTGTTGATAATGCAAATCAACAACTACCGCCGTGCCGTTGATTCAGTTTCAAATTCAAGAGCTGACTGCATTAACAAATTCATTACCTGAGTTTAAACCGGATAGCAATCTATCTGCGTTCATATTGAATGTAGATAATTTTGTAAAATTTATAGACAACAAACTAACGCCAATTCAATATTACTTGTTTAATGTGGCGGTGTCAGCTAAAATAAAAAATGAAGAGATTACCTTAATTTCATAATGAAGTTGAATGGGCAGGCATACGTCAAGCAGTTTTAAGGAAATACGGCGATCAACGCAAAGAAGAACTGCGAATCCTCGCTTTGCGTAGTACCATTCAAACAAGAAATGAAACTTTTAACGATTATTATGACAAAATCTTATTAGCTTAAAACGATCTATTACAATATGTACAATTGCACAAAAATAATCCAAATATTTTCTTATTCAAAAAATCATTATTTCAAAGACATCAGGCTTATTAGAATCCTATCCTTAGTATATTATGAACTTTGATATTAGCAACTTGGAAGAAACCCTAAATAAACGCCGCATGTATATATATATATATATATAAATAGCACTAGAAGCCTAGTAGGCCCATGGCTTGTTTGAGCACGTGGTTCCACTGCTTCCTATCTCTTGCTTTCCGCTCCCAATCTCTCACTCCCATACTATTGAGATCCTCATGCACTTCTCCCCACCATCTACTCTTTGGTCTCCCTCTTCTCCTAGTACCTCCAAAATGCCGCATGTACGATAATAAAATTAAAGAAAATAATTACCACGACTACGTGCGAAAATTACAAAATGATCGCCATGTGAAACCCACGTCGCCATAGGTGCCGTGCTTAGCCAAAGCAATTAACCCACCGCATACTATTCTAGGACCCTCAATTTGACTGAAAAAAATTATAGTGCCATAGAAAAAGAATTACTTGCGATTATATATGGTACGAAACATTTCAGACCGTATCTGTACGGACGAAAGTTCACTATAGAAACGGGCGACAACCTTTTGGTACAAACTAAAACTACAGACTTATACGATAGAAACTGAAACTAGAAGAATTTGATTTTATGGTTATTTACAGGAAAGGAAAATGTAGTTGTCGACGCTTTGTCACGTATTGAAATAAATAATAAGGAACTTGACGAAATGTCAATCATACCACAACTACAGGAACCACCAAACATCGACGACCTCGATGAAATATTAGAAAGTGCGTTACACGAGAATTCGTCGGAATTTGAAATTATTCTTGAGGATTTGCAAAATTTGTCGACAATTTCGACATCAACCTAAAATGACCCTTTAAAAAAGATCACTGCACTAGTTCTATTTCAAGAGAAGACAAAAGAGAAAACTTATCCAGAATGATCAAGGAAGTTATTAAATCAAACTCTAACATAATGGAACTTACTGTTAAGACCCAGACTTAGGAAACGACTTAAGCGATTAATGCAATACATATTTTAACAGTACTGTTAAATTTGTCTTTTCTAACTCGTACCATAAGGACGTGATAAATGAAGATCAGAAAGATATAATTGCAAAATGCCGTGACGATACCCATACCGGTATTGTAGAAACATACAACCAACTAAAATTCAAATATTTCTGGCCGAACATGAAATCGATGATATCAAATGAGATAAACAAATGCGAATTATGCCTACAATCAAAGTATGAAAGACACCCGTACAACATTAAATTACAGGGCCATCTTGTTACCACGCAAACCGTCTGATACCTTTTTTATAGACATTTTCTTTTCAAAATAGCAAATTTTTAAGGATAATTAATTCATTCTCTAGATATGCCCAAGCTTATTTTGTAAAAGACGGAATTGGCCTTGCAATACTAAATAAACTTCGGCACTATTTTTAGCCACCATAATTATCCAAAATGAATTGTTTGTGACCACAGAAAAGAATTCTTCAACAAGACGTTTAAAGAATACTGCCAATTACATAAAATCGAATTATATTTTACCATCATCAGTAATCCGAATTCTAACTCCCCAATAGAACGATTACATTCAATTCTGATCGAAAAAATAGAATCTTGAAGCTGAAAGAACCAAACGAAACCTCACAAATTCAAATGATTACTGCCACGTTAATTTATAACCAATCTATTCACTCATCAATAGGATTCTCACCTTTTTCTATTCTGCACGGACTTGACGAACATGAAATTGACATAGCATTAGATATGACAATTTATGATGAGTACAATAACAAGCGAAAAAACGAACTATTAGCCTGTATCGATCAAATTTATCGTAAAAGCAAGGAAAAAGAAAACTCGATAATAGAGAAAAGAAACCAAAGTAAACAAGATCCACCTGACATTAACACAGATACAGTGTTCATTCGGAAAAATAAACCAGGTAAAACAGACCCGTTATATGACAAGAGTCGAATCACTAAGAAATCCGACAATACTATCCAGGGTAAATCAACCAAAGGACAATTAACCAGCTCCCACGTTAGGAAAATGAAAAGATTGAAAAAAGTTATTTGTTTACAGGATCTTAATGAACCTGGGCCTAGTGCGATTCACGACTCCGCTGCAAGTAACACCAATTCAGACTAATGGATATCTCGCCGAGAAATTAGGAATAGTAAAAATTCATTTACATTACTACAAATTTTACTTTTACTACAACCAATTAGAAATTAGCCTACGATATTTAATTGCCAACACCGTTATCTTAGAGCACAAAGTACACCAAAACACGCTTACATCACGTTGTTACAATCAATTAAAATCGGAATTACAATCCACTGAAAACATGTTAGAAAAATTGTTACACTTCGAACATAAGCACGGTCTAATTAACTTTTTAGGTAAAACAATAAAATTCATTACCGGGAATTTGGATGACGATCTCCAAAATATTAACAAATATTTAGATATAATACAAAATTCAAAATAAAAAACTTTCAGAAATAACCTCTTTTGCCGAACACATTATTACCCAATACGAACAAGATTTAAAGAAAATTAGCGTATTTCAAAATCTAACAATTAATGCACTCAGATCTTTAACAGATATTAATCAATTATTAAATTTAGTATTTTACAGCATTCAAAATTATTAGAAGGAATAAAACGTAATAGAACGAACAATCAATTTAGCCAAACTAGAAATCCACAATCTGGAGTTAATAACTTTTCCAGAACTACAACAAATTTATAATCTTTTAATAAAAACGTATTCGAGCGATCGATTGTTGTTTTTAGATGATACTTATATTTTCGAAATAATAGACTTGTCAAAAATCACTTTAATGATAACCGATAATGCAATAATAATGATACTAAAAATACCAAAAAATAATCAAACCTAACAAATGTTAAAATAATAAATTTTAACTGTTAAGTAAAGAATACATACTACACAGAAACATAATATTTAAACAACACTAAAATGATAATTTACGGTTACTGATAAATGATAATTCAATAATTCACGGTTACTGTCACGTAACCTATCACAAGAATTGAACTTCTTCCTATTGACCATTGGAAAGAGGACAATTTTCTGAGTATATTAACATAAAAATTTTTTTGGATTATGCAATAATTGACGAAATTACGGCATTTTATAAATACGAATTAGCAGGGGCGTGTAACTTCATATACCCAGTTCTGCTGTGCCTTTCGCGTGGTTTAGAGTCAGTACTGTAGGCCACCCGCTCAGCATGCAATTTGAAATGTTAAGATTTAAGCTTTAAAATTCGTAATTTTAATTGCGTTTTCGATGGGTTTCGAATTATTAGGTTAATTAAAATATCAGAATAAAATCACAAATAGATATTTTCAAGTAATGAACTACAAACTACTAATTTAAGTTTGTGTAACAATCAATTGTTACATTTTTTGTTTTTTTTTGAATTTGTTTAATTTTGGTTTAGTGATTATTTAGATTTCTGTAAATATTGTTTTATTTTAATTTCAAAGATGGCGTTGCTATTTTGCGGTTTTGTGTGGTTGGTGAAGAAGGTCATCGATGACGATCCAAGATGGTCCTTTAAGAGCGTCAGAGAATAAAACCACAAAATTGGTGATTTGAAAACATAATATTTAGTTTTAAGTGAAATTTAGTGAATTAGGTGAGTCACATTTTAATTGATTCTACTATTGATGTACTTTTTGAATTTTCAAATGAGAAATATTTGATTTTGGTTAATGTTAAAAATTTACAAATGTCGGTTGTTAATTCACATCTGGCCAACAATTTTTGTATGATATAAATTAAGTTCACAAGTTATCTTGAACGAATAATTGTGGTATTTTCTGATAACAGAAAATTTGATTTCTTTTAAAACCATTTTTGCAAGTGACCAGAGTTGCTTGGATTTGACTTGATTACCTTTATATGTTTATCCTTAGGAAATACTAAGGTAATTCAAGTCATCCGCTTGCTTCGTATGCCGATCAGGACGGAGAAGTAATTTTTCTTTAGTGAACCGGCCTGTAGCGGTATCACAACTCTTTTCTTGTTGATAAATATTTCTTTTGAATAATAATTATTTTACATTTTGGAAATCTAGTCTTGTGCGAACTCCATTTTATTTATCATTTATTATTTTTTGTTGAGATAGTGGAGCGACAAGAATTTTGTAAAGTCGTTTCATTCCTCAGCTGGCGCCCAAACAAATTCTCCTTTTATTTTACGTAGCCACCATTCTTTTAAAGGACTCACGAAGCTGTAAAGCTACCCAGCTTCTTTGGCAGTGGGTAAAAACTCAAGAGCTAGCCTATCTACTATCGTCATCAGTAGAGACAAAAAGGATTTCTGTAGCCAATAGGAGAATAACGTTAAATTCACATAACGTAACGAATAACGTTACGTTATTAACGTATTAACGTTATTAACGTAACGAATAACGTTACGTTATGTGAATTTTCAAATTCACATTTCCAAAATAAGAAGTATTTAATATTAATAATATATAGTAAATTTTATGTGTTAGTCATGTATTTTAGATACACCTTTTGTCTTATCACATTTCTTATGTAATGGGTATATTACTGCTTTGCTCCATTTTTCTGGCATTTTCTCCTTGTTCCATATTTCTTCGATCAATTCAAGAACCATTTTCTCAATTATTTTTCCTCCATACTTTATCGTTTCCGCTTGTATCTCATCCTCACCAACGCTTCTCTTGTTTTTCAAATTGTAAATTATCTTTTGCATGTCTTCTAATGTTGGTCTTTCCACACTTGTTTTATTTATGATACTATCGCGTGGTTCTTGATTTTCATTGCCACCAGTAGGTTTGTTTAGCAAGTCTTTGAAATATTCGGCCCATCTTTCGATCACTTCGTCTTGTCCACCCACCAAGTTTCCTTGTTTGTCTCTACATATGGATGTTTTTGCTTGGTAAGGACTGTATGAATAATTAACTTATCACTAAAAATGAGTTATTTTTTATTTTTCCATCTCCCAAAAATGTAGCTTTCTGTATGGAAGTCTTTAATAACCTTAATTAAGTCTTGCAAAAGAGAATTTTGAAAAATAATAAACACGTGCTAAAAACGTACAAAAGAACTGCTTCCATCAGTTTCTTCAGATGACAAATATGTGCTACCGATTATAATCGGTAAAATCAATAATTATTGATGAAGGCGATGATAAATATCTCTTTTCTACATTCAAATGTAGAATTTTGATCTAGGCAATACGTTTAGTAGATGTATATTATACGCATAAATTTACCATATTCAAAATAGTATATTTTTGGTCAACGATATATGTTTAATAAACGTTGGTTATAATCGTAAACACTTAACATTATTCCTTTATAAACTTTAAGTATGACAGGTAGAATTTTCAGCTAAACAATTGGTATTATAGATGTATATTATACATGTAAATTTACTATATTTAAAATATTTAATAAAGTTGTTGATTTTCTATATATGTAGACATAGTTAATTGCCTAAAATCTGATAATATTTAATATATTAATTTTTTAACTTGTGAAATATAATTAAATAATCTTGGAATAAACAAGTTAATAAAACGTTTAATAATAATGTTTTTATTGAGCTTTCAACGTTTGGTACACGTCTTCGCCTTTATTATTCTGACGAAGACGTGTACCAAACGTTGAAAGCTCAATAAAAACATTATTATTAAACGTTTTATTAACTTGTTTATTTCAAGATTATTTAATTATATTTAAAATAGTATATTTTTGGTCTACGATATATGTTTAATAAACGTTTGGGGAACTGTCAGAGTAATCCCATCACGAATTTTAAAATTTCAACTACACTATAGGAAAGAGGACAATTTTCTAAGCAGTTTCTTCTTCTCTTTATTTAGGATTATTTTCCTGTTATTAACCAACATTTATAATCGATTTTTACTTTATAAGCTCTCGCGCCATCTTTTCTTGGGACGCCCTATTCTTCTTCTTCCTCTTGGACGGTTGTCTCTTGCCTTCCTTACCAATCGGGTTTCATGCATTCTTGTTATATGCTCATTCCATAGCCTTCGTCTGTCGGTTATCCAATCCGAGATGTTTGTGACATTTCAGGTTTCTCGTATATTTGTGTTTGGTATTCTGTCTCTTCTAGTTTTCCCGAGTATTCTTCTTAGTGTCTTCATCTCTGCAACTTCAGTTTGTCTTTTCGTTGATGCAGTGTCTGTTCTAGTCTCGGCTGCGTAGGTGAAGATCGGTCGTATTACGCTCTTGTAAATTCTTACTTTTGCGTCTCTCTGTATGTGTTTGTTGTTCCAAATTAAGTCGTTCATGCATCCAGACACTCTACTAGCATTCATGTTTTGTTCATTTGTCTCTTTTTCTATCTGCCCATCACATGTTAGTTTTGTTCCTAAATAGTTAATCTCCATTACCTGTTCCACAATTTCGTCTTCAATTACCAGTTTGCATCTCACAGAATCTCTTGCGATCGTCATAGATTTTGTTTTTTTTTGTGGATATTTCCATGTTGTACTGTCGACATGTCTTGTTGAATGTGTATAGAAGTCTTTGGAGGTCGTTTTCATTTTCTGCTATTAATATAGCGTCATCTGCGTAACAGATGATATTAAATTCGCCAGCACCCATTTTATATCCTTTCATGTTTTTTACCGACTTTATTATTTCATCCATTACTATATTGAAAAGCAAGGGACTTAGCGAATCTCCTTGTCTAAGCAGTTTAAAACAAAAAAATCCCTGGACCATCTATAAGTTTTCGAAAAATTCGAATTTAACAATGTAAAATTTACATGTATTTTAGATACACCTTTTAACACGGCTGCATGATTAGCCGATTTTGTGTAAGGCAAAAAAATTAAAAATATCCCTGAAAAATGACAGAACTCGCCAAGGGTGGAACTCGAAGCCATAGAACTCGTCCGGGTGTCGATCGCGATTGACAACAACATTAAGAGTATATCAAAGCACTCGTACCGTCAACAAAATGAAGAGCAGGGAAATCAACGTGAGACCGATCGTCACGCATCGGGGTATATCATATTACATCTCCGTGCTTTTCGTAATTTTAAAATGCCGTTTCCTCGAAATGTAATGGACGGTCCAGAAATTTTTCTTTTTTAAAATGCTCAGAAAATTGTCCTCTTTCCCATAGTGCAGCTGAAATTTTGAAATTCGTGATGGGAATTAACTGACGGTACCCAAAAATTCGTATTATAGATGTCGATTATACGTATAAATTTACCATATTGAAAATAGTATATTTTTGGTCTACGATATATGTTTAATAAACGTTTGTTATAAACGTAAACACTTAACATTATTTTTTTATAAATTTCAAGCATAAAAGGTAGAATTTTCAGCTAAACAATTCGTATTATAGATGTATATATTATACGTATAAATTTACCATATTCTTTACACTTAAATACTTAACGTAAACACTTAACAAATAACAATACTAATTTCAAACAAACAACATACAAATCTACAAACACAAGTTATGTCATTCCTCATCCAGAAAACATTCTGCAATTTTATTGCCTATTGGTGAAAAGAAAAAAAACCAATCACGAACTGAAAAGTGTTGTATATTTTAAGCTTATCATTTTATAAACTTTGCCTCATTGAGTTGGTTCTAAATGCGCCTCGGAATATAAACATACTTTTATAAAAAGAATTTTATTAATTATTTACAAAGCTAAATTACAAATTAACATTTTGTTTTGTGGTTGACTTGTTATTAAGCCTCTGTAGCGCCAATTTTAGCCAATCTTTCACGGCTTTATGTATATTCTGATCATTTAAGTCGGGTGGCAATAGCTTAGAGTACGCCATTTTAATTGAATCTAAAACCAATCAAAAGTTAATGAAATGCTGTAATATTGATAGAGACTTTTATTTTACCAGAAATCGCTGTCATGATTAGAGTTGTTTTAAACGGTATCTTCGGTTCTGCAGTTTTATCAGCAGTACTTTTTCGTCCTGCCCAATTATAACACGAAGCTAATTTGTCAGTTAGAATATATTTCAACACGTTCATCGTTGAATTTCGCACATCTGTGCCGCCGATAATAGATGGGCGATTAATCTAAAACAGCAAAAATATTTCTCCCGTAAAAATGCATTGTACTATAATAATATGTCTAAGACTTACGAAATATGAGTAATTTTCAGGAGTTTTTAAATTTTTTGACTCCATATTATGAAAATCCTCGGCATTTTGCAGTGGCATAAGGGGCAGTGGATTTTGTGCCACCAAATTTGTTTAATGGTTTTCATTCAGTAATTTATAAAGGGAATCTATTTTTAGTGTATTTTGATCTTGAGTTTGTTTCAACCCTTGTAATAACGAAATGATTACATTCGCTAAGTCAGCACCTATTACGTTACGTGTAACGTTAGGTATACTACTGCTAGGTATTGCTTGATTACTAGCATAATTTTCTTGTATTTGGCGACTGGGTGTTGATGGTAGTGACTTTCTTGACCATTTTAATATTGGATTAGATATTGGACTGTAAAAAGTGTTTTATTATTATAATTACATCGCCTTCTTCTGCCTTATATGGTTTAGGCACTGTTGCCTGTTCCGACTTCACAAGTCTCGCCAACGCTTTCTAGGGCGGCCAATATCCCTCTTTCCCTTTGGGTTGTAAGAAAGCATTTTCTTCGGAATTCTTTTGTTTTTCATTCTATCTAGGTGTCCTCTCTATTTTTCTCTATATTCTGTGATTTTTCCATTGATCGAGAATATTTGTAATTCGGCCCGTATGTCTTCATTTCTTATTAGATCCAGTCTTGTACATCCTTTGGTTCTTCTCAGGAACTGCATCTCCGCCGCCTGTATTTTTGATTCTTCTCTCTTGGAGGGAACCCATGTTTTGCAGCCATATGTTAGGACTGGTATCGCTAATGTTTTGTAAAATTTTATTCTTGTTTCCTTTCGGGTTAGATTTTAAGGTTTCTATGAATTGTTCCGCATATGTATATGCTAAAACCTATTTATTTTGTTGGGTATGTCGTTGTCTCGGTCGAAGCTTCGTCGCATCCTAAAAAGTTAAAGTGGGATATTTGTTCTACGGGTTGGTCTTCTATAACGGTTTTAGTCCTGACAATTTCCTTCCCTTTAAATGCCATAACCTTGGTCTTTTCTTTCGATATTTTTTGATCATATTTGATACATATTTTGTGTATACATATTTGATATTATAATTACATAATATAATATAAATAATTTTGTTTTCAGGCGACAAACTACTTGATTCGAAACAATCATTTATCAGAGGAACTAAAATTATAATACAATATCTAATAGAATTAAACAAAACGTTAAAATAATAAAATTTTAATTGTAATGGGAAAAGTAGAAATTATTTAAAAAAAACCAAAGAAAGGCATTAATTACAACTTGACAGGTTAGGATTAAAAATATTTTAAATAGTAATTGAATATTACCTACTACATATTAAATCAAATTGAAAAAAAAATAAATTGTTTTATAGTTATTAATTATATAAGGGGATTAAAGAGCCTCTAATCCACGAGAAAAAATGGGCACTCGAGGCGTAGCCGAGAGTCACATTTTTTCGAGAGGATTATAGGCTTGTTAATTCCCGAATGTAATTCAACGTATTATCCACGATCAAGGCCAAAACTACAAGAAAAAATTTTGGTTTTGAGAAACGTCAAATTTGACAAATTGATTTTGACCAATTTCTACTGATTTTGAGCTGAAAACTAATCTACTAGTGTATTATTAATTCTAATACACTAGTGTATTAAAAGGCCTCTAATCCACGGAAAACGGGCGTATTAAACCTTCCTAATGTAGTGGTTGTGGATAAAAATATTAAAAAATGACTTTTTTTGAAAAAGTTACTTTGGTGTTGACTGAATATTTAGGAACTTCGTGGCTATGAAAATAATCTTCAAGTTTAACTATATCTCATTTTGTGCCAATATAATAACCACACCAGTTTAAAACTCTCGAAATTGTTGTCACAACCTCAAATTTAAGTATTACATGTAAGAAAAAAAGTGTTACTTGAATTATTTTGGAATGTTGTTTTATTTTCAACATTTTTATCGTTTGATTGAAACTAAAAAGCTTTAAAATTAAATACATTATTACCATCACTAGCTTGATTGCAGTAAAATTCATAATTGGTATTATTTCTTAATTGCAATTTATTTTCAGTAGTTAACAACTTGGCTTCTTCTTTAGATATCAAACATATTCGACAATAAAAATGAGCTGAAAACGATTCTACCATTCCAAGTAACATATTACCCCCTAAATTATCGTGACATAAAGCTACAACAGTACCTAAATAATTTTCGTTGTTAACAGTTATACCAATTTTTTCTAGTTTTTGTAGGACTCTCACAATGGGACCTAAAATGGCATTAAAACCTAGCGTTTTTATATCTTGCGAATAAAACTACTGCTAAATGTATATTTTCCAAAGACGAATTCAAAAAAGGTAGTAAATTTGTAATTATGAAATAAATAGCTCCCATTTTATGAGAGAATGTTTTTGTGCCTAAAGGATTCACAATTTCGAATTCATCAAAATAAAGTATAATTTATAATGCAGTTTTGTTAGACTTAAAAAATTCGTTATTTTTAATCTAGGGCCCAGATTCCTTAATAAGTTGTCATTGCTTTTATTATTATTTTTTTAAATAGTTTGAAAGCACGGATTATCTAATAAAAATTTTAGAGTTTCCAAAATTGAAACATACATTAAAGTTGCAGGTACAACAATTTGTTTATAGCAATTAAAGTGTTAATCCCACTTCATTTCATTTCTAGTTCCTATTGTTAATTCAACGGGATGAATTGTATTTCTTCGAAGATATTTTCTTCGTTTGTATACTGTATCGGAGTTATCAAATACATAATTTAATTTGGCTAAATATTTGTCAAAACTACTTGAAGTAGAACTACCACTTCTACTGACTTGATTTACAATATTATTACAAACACTATTGGTAAAATTAATAGTTGCCTCAATAACGGCCTGCTCAGTAGAGAATCAAACCTGGATTCACAGTCAAACCTGGATAAGTGAGAAAACTCTATAAGTGAGAGTAATAGCCAGGACACGTCATTTTAAGCTCCCAGAACCTCTATTAGCGAGAAACAGAAACCTCTGTAAGAGAGAGTCGTTTTTCCCTCATAGACCTCCGTAAGTGCGACTGCTACTTATCTATATCTCTACAAGCGACAGTCGAGCTTTATTTATTTATATTATTTAGAAAGAACTATAGCTACAATAAAAATACATACATACAGTAACAAATGACAAAACAAATTACAAATTTAACATCTGCTATTTTAAGACTCATTCTTAACTTTCGCGGAACTTCCTACCATTGTTTTTATATTGTTTTGTTGTATTTGTATTGTTTAAATAAATAAATATTTACTACATTCGTACTTGCTGTGACTTGTTATTGTTGTGAACCTCTATAAGAGAGAAACGTTACCCATATACTTGCATTAGCGAGAATCTCGGGTTAGTGAGAAACCTCTATAAGCGAGAATGAGATTGTGCTCCTCTGAACTCTCGCTTATCCAGGTTTGACTGTACTTGTTAAAAATTCATTAGTTTGTAGCGCGACCAATTTGCCTTTCCTAAATGGAAAGGTAAAATCGCAGCTACTGGGTAGCTACGGAAGCTTGAGCCAGGGGGTGGACTAACTTGTCGATTTTTCTTGCTATCACACTCTCTTCTATTTACGAAAACCTGGTGCGTGGGCGCCAATTCGAATAAGTCGAATACAATGACTGGAACGGGGGGGGGGGTTAAATAAACAATTGATTCGAAAAACAATAACAAAAATATTTATTAATAAAGAAAAAAATATATTTATGTCCGACTGTATTATAATAACATGATTTCAATATCACTTAGCGACCATAAGAGAACATTTTATGGAACTAGTCCGTTTTACTTTATTAATAAAGTAAAACGGCCGCCTGTCAATGTCAATGAAATAAACGTCAAAATTAATATTTTATTTAATTTAATTTATAAACGATTACATTAATTATTATTACTTTGATTATAATAGTTGTTAATATTGAAAACACAATTCACATTATTACTAATTGAAACCGGTAATGCTGGTGCTTTATTTATTTGCTGAATTTCTTCGTTTTCGACTCTAGAAATACCTTCTTGCCCTAAAATTTTTGTAGCAACATTAATTTTTTTGCTTTCGGATTCTTCTACGTATCCTTCGGCAACACTAGCGGAGCGCCATCCTCCATGGCGCATGATTTCGCTCATACTTCCCCCAGAATTTGCCAAAAGGCTTGCAGACGTTCTCCGAAAACAATGGCCCGTGTAGGAGCTGGAGTTCGGTAAATTTAAAAATTTGGCTACAATGCTAGGTACACTACCAATTTTGTGGATTCCTACAGGCTGGACAGTACATTTTTCTTTAACATAATTTACGAAGAATCTGCTATGTACAATTATTTTTGGTCTAAGGTTAATATATTTTCTAATTACATCCAATAAATTCAAATTTTCACTCGGTAGTATGATAAAGGACCTATCTTTTTTGGTTTTTGTGTCGATCAACTTGACCAATATATGTTTTTGATAATCTTCAACATTTGTGGTTGATAGTGAAACTAATTCTTGTCGTCTGCAAGCTCCACAGACACCAAAAATAAGAATAACCTATAAATATACTTTCATTATTCATCATCGTAAGTCAAAGTAAATAAGTTAAGTATGTGTACCTTGTTTAACAGATGCTGTTCGTCATTGGCGTCAAATAAAAAAGAATTGACATGTTCTTTTGTTAAAATGAATGACTTTTTTGCTGCATACCCTTCTCTCTTTCTTTTCAGAAAAGGGATAATACTAGGAAACTTGCTTATATCGATTGCTTCATTTAAATTAATTGTAGTCCGCAGCATGGAATATTTGGTCCATAAGGTAGATATTTTATAAGACGCGAGATTAGTATTAAAATATGCCAATATACTATCCTCTGTAGTTTTCATAACTTGTTTTTCTAAACACCATTTTTTGTATGTGCCGTAAGTTTCTTCGTATAATTGCTTTGACTTTGTCGGAAGTAGCGATTCTTTAGCTTTTAGGGCTATTTCAACAATTTCTTCCATTATTTAACTTATTAAATAATTTCACACAATTTTAAATCAACTATTTAAAACAAATTAATAAACAACTTATTGTAACCAGGAGCAATAAAAAAAGCACTCTTCGAAATTATGCAATTTTCACTACCTAAATGTCAAAGTAGAAAAAAAAGAAAAGAAAATCCTCTACGGTGCAGTCGAACATAAAGCTATGTATGTCATTTGCACATAATTAGGCTTTTTGGACTCAGCCTATTTATTGGCCTCGCTCGCAAGCTCGCTCTGCCATAAACTTCGGCTTCGTCCGATAAAGACCTATATTATGTACTCATGACATAAATAGCTATTACAAACTTAAACGGAATTTATAAAACTACAAGGCAATAGTACTGCGTACGGCACTAGTTCTTTATTTACAAGTTTAATAAAAAATGGCTGGAGTATATTGATGTCGGTTTTAGTCTTCTGCACTTTTAGTTTCAACAAGGAGAAGTTACAGGTAAATAAGGAGAATCTAATTTCAATGTTGTTACTGAAATATCAAACTAAAAGTTCCTTTCTTAGATTTTAGACGAACTACTAGTACCTAACTGAATTGCTGGTTAATTCAAAGTTACGATTAAAACATTACTATCGCGGAATCTGGATTATGAGTATTTGTCTCTGGATCGTTGAATACTACTGGTTTGGTTATCGGGGATCTAATATAACTTATACCTGTCTGTGATTGTCGTTTCTACTGGTAACCTAATTATGACTACTTAGATGGTTTTTCGCCGGTGGGAATTTCTTCACAATAACAGGTAGGATCAGTCTTGTCTCGCCAGGCTATAAACAAGATCTTTCAGGCTGGAGAGGATGAAGTTGTCACGCCAGGCTTTAGCAACTTCCGGAAAAATACTCAGGGCAGTTATGAGAAATGGTTTTTAGGAATCTTGTCTCGCCAGGCTATAAACAAGATCTTTTCAGGACGGATGTGAGGATGTCGTCACGCCAGGCAGCAACGACGTACTGGGAAACAGGATAAAATAGGAACGGTCGCCAAGCAGACACGTTTCCGAAGTATTGACCGCAACACTCTTTGAAATGATCGCCAAGCAGACCTATTTCGAAAGCATTAACGGAACAATAATTGCCTTGGAAAGGAAAATTTATACCAAACCAAAACATTGGATGAAAACTTAACCGGTTAGTTTTCCTAATAGAATCCTCTGTCATCTTTACCAGTAGTATTACAGGTAATTGTAAACTTCTAACAGGTTCCTTTTAACCCACTAAGATTGATAAAACTTACTCAGCAACATGGGTTGCCTATCATTTAAATTTTACATTTTAAAAGGTTGTTTTACGATTTTAAATAAAATTTCATCAAAAAATGGTAGTTTCATTACAAGTTATATGGTCACACTCAAAATATGATTATGCGAAATTTGGAAAATAATTTATAAAGTTCAAACTGGAGTTCATACAAAAAGCATAACATGAACATTCCTAAGGATGTGTGACATTTCCGTTACAAATAAGAATTGTTTAGGTAAGATATATAGCAAAAAAGTGAAGAACCCCGAGACGATAAAGATCGATTGTCCGGTGGTCCGATCTAAATTAAAGGAGGGGTTAAGGGAGGTTTCGCGATAACAATTAAAGAATTGATAAATCAGTTTCGGAAGGAGTCTCGCGAGTGAAGTGCCAAAGAAGATGAGCTCAACCAGTTCCTTCCCAGCGAGAAGATGGGCCAATCCTTTCTACCCCTCACCATAATATGGATACAGTAAGAATTAATCTTAAGCTTGTACATAGTTAAAACGTCGTAAGAGTGTATTCCTTCAATTTTATTAGTTAATAGAAATAATATTTGAATTCCTACTTGTTTTACTGGTTAAGCTGACATCTCTTTGAGATACATACCCTAGCAGGTAAGGGAACCCACGCAGGTGACATGGTGGGTTGCCCAACCAAATAAAATACATGCGGCATGGTGGATGCCACGCCGTTAATAATTATTACATGCGACAATATTTGGAAATGCATTTTCATTTTCCTTCTATAATACATCGATTTCATTAATATTATATTGAACTCCTTATTTGATGCATCTTCATTGTTTGATGATACATTATCCTCTTCTATGATAATTTTAAAGTTATCATTTGATGATACCTTATCTTCACCCGTGATCATAGAAAAATTATTAGTTTATTTTTATTTTTAAATTATTAGTGAAGAGTCATTATTTTCCGAAAAAGAAACTTTGCGAAGGTGGCATTTATATAAATGCATGCACATATCCACTAAAAGATTTATATTTTGTATTAATACAATTATTGCATTTAAGCACTAAATCGACAAATTTCCAAAAAGATAACAGTTGTGAGTCATACTCTATATGGAATATAAAGAATGATTGAAATAATTCATCAAAAGCTTGCAATGCATTACTACTCGAGCATGGCAAAAGTTTATCGTCTACTACTACATAAAAATCTGCAATAGCTTTCTTCGATGGACCTATGCCCAAAAGAAAAGGTTGACTCGTTTCGATTTCGAAGAAATCTGAAAAGATATATGAAATAATTATTATGATAAACACCATTATATTCTTAATACACGTACTAGATGGTGTTTAATTAATTTTTCTATCGTTTTTTCAACCGATTGCTTTTTGATACCTCTACCATGCGCAGTTGGTGGAAGCAAGTACAACAGAGATATCAATGCATTAATATATTTTTTCTAATTATGTTTCAAAAAGTGTCACTTTTTGACACTCAAAATTGTGCGGAAAAGTACTACTTTTCCGCCCTAGTGCGGAAAAGTAATACTTTTCTTACTACTTTTTCTTACCAAAAAATACTAAAAGAAAGAAAAAATTCTAATCTACTTTATTTATTATATACATTAACGGTTACATTAGAACAATTATTATAAGTGTTAACTGCGCCTCCTCTGACATATCTGACATATTTGCTAGTATTCTAAAAACACAAATTGTATAACCATAAAAGAAACGTGGTCACTTACCTGTTCACGTTGTAATGGCTACTATCTATGACCTACCTACTGTCTATAATGGGCTACCAACCGCAAAATACAAAAATTTTATAGTGTAAACGCCTACTATCTTTTTTCTTGAGAAATGAGAAATGTTATTGGTTCTTTTTGAAACATAATTAGAAAAAATATTGTTTGATACTCGTGGAAAACCATTTTTTCCATTCTTGGCTTCGGTTTACAGTCTCGGCCTTCAGCCTCGATTGTCAACCTCCGCCTTGAATGGAAAAATGTTAGTTTTCCCAACTTGTATCGAAAATATCTATATTCTAGTCTTAAAAAATATTAAATATTACAATACTTTCAACCCTCGAAGCAATAAAATACCTTCCACAGAATTTTTTGAAATTTCTTTTTAAACAATTCCAAAACTACTGGAATAAGTTGTGGGAATTTGCATTCTATTGTTGAATAACAATTTTGATTTGTCGATGTTTGCAAGAGATAAAAATCTTGGGTTATCTGTAACCAATAATAAATACTTCAGTTCCAAAACATTTAATTGTTTCCAAATTTACCAGGCTTGGTGTGTCTAAAAATCGTGGATAATTTTGTAAAATATCCAATGAATTAATTCTTTTCCTATGCGGAAACGTTTGTACCATATTATCAAAAATTTCATCCTTATCATTATTTGGGATTGCATTTTTCAAAAAATTTATGCGTATTTGAAAACTATCATTTTCTTGAAAAGAAATATTATTTGAACTTTCTTGTAAAGAATTTCTATTTTTCTTGATATTTTCGCTTGATGTTCGGAATGTACGATTAATTGTTCGTAACCTTGTTTCCAGAAAACTACTTCTACTTCTACATTATTTTACCAAGTACTAAATATGTTTGACAAACTTACGTATCCCATTTTATCTTTATTTTCATAGCACTTGAAAATGTCAACAATAGCTTTAGCAAGATTTAATTTGTTTTCTTTTTTGGGATAATTTCCAAATCTTTCTATTAACATTGAAACAGAAAGATTCGTTAATTTTTTTCTTGACGTTGTTGAGAATTGGTTTGTTGTTTCATATTCTTTATATATCGCTGTACTAGAATGTTAGTGAGATAACTTGAAAATGATAGTTTTAAGTAATTGTAATTTTCAAGTTTCCAACGCATATAAAATTAGTTTGCTTTAAAAATTTTTAAGACTTTTCTATCGCGTCTTAAGTTCCAGGTAGAGCTTAAGCTGCAGCTTAAGTTGCGACTGTTGCTTAAACCGTTGCACCATCAGAGCTTAGCAACGGTTACGTCTCAAGCTCGACCTTAAATATAAAGGGCACTTTACACGAGGGAATTTTTTCATGCGATCGATAGCTGCAACTAGTCGCCGCAACTAATGCCCGGTTTCTCAATCGTGACTTAAGTTCCAGGTAGAGCTTAAGCTGCAGCTTAAGTTCCGACTGTTGCTTAAACCGTTGCACCATTAGAGCTTAGCACTGGTTACGGCTCAAGCTCGACCTTAAATGTAAGATGCCGATTTCGACGACTTAAGACGTAGATCACAACCTATAACCATAGTTGCTAATAATAAAATTATTTAGTCAAGTATAAGTGTTCTGTTTTTAAATTGAATTATGTATTATGTATTTTAAAAAATTTTACTTGCTCTATAGTCAGGTCATTTATTACTATTTTTGAGCGTATTTGTTCTTGTCCTCTGAATGCCATCACTTTTGTTTTATTTAGAATTTTACCATATTGTATTCTTTTATGGTTTGGTTCAGTTTAAAAACTGAGTTTCCAAAAAGGCTGATTATTACAAAATCTTGGTTGATCAGATTTGTTGTGAGCAAGGTATCTGTTCCTTTCATTTGCGTATACTTGTTAAGAGTCACAATGTCAATATTTGAAGAGGCCGACATTCTCGATAAAATTGAAAAATTCAATTATATAAACGGCACAATAAGAACAACGTTCAAGAATAAAACCAATCAAATTACTGCGTTCAAAGTCAATAAGACAATTTCGGTACCAAGCATAACATACGGGGGTGAAACTAAGACGATTTCCAAGTAAAATGAAGGACGAATTCGGAGTGCCGAAATGAGGTTCCTACAGGCAGTAGCATGATACCAAAACACAGATCGAAAAAAAAATACTGATATAGGAACCGAATTGAATATCTACCGTATAAACGAAAAAATAAAATAACTATAGGAAAGTATGGAAAGATAGCTTGATAGAATGGATCAGACCCGACTGCCGAAGAAAATGTTTCATAACAAGCTGGGAGGAAGACCGCCTCAGAAAAAGTTAAAACAACCAATTCGAGTGAATTGGTTCACTAGTAACGGATTACCAGTCTAAAACTTGCAGATAATGATGATAATGAATTATGTATAGACTTGTTAGATGTCGATAGAGTGGACATTATTGATAATGTTGAAGAGATTCAAGTAATCATAATTATTATTCCGATGGAGAATTTTTTTAAAGGTTTGGGTTAACTAAACCTATTGCTTCAAATTTAATAGTGGAAATTCAAGAGTAGAACTATTGCTTAACTTTCCAAGAAATATATAATACATTTGCCAATAAATAAGGCAGAACTTGCCAAACCTAATCTGTATAATTGTAAAATATCAATAATTTGATAATGTAAAAATCTATTGTGTTTTGGTATTGTCAGTGTCACTTGCAATTTTATTAGATTTTACGACGTTGCCAAATTGACTGTCAGGTAAGCAATTGCCTAGATAAGGCGACGTAATAATATTTTGGTGCAACTCGACTTAGGCCCCAGGTAGAGCTTAGATGCGGTTAGACTTTAGCCAGGCAACAGCTTAAGTTGCGATTGAGAAATCGGGCATAAGTGCCTCGTGTAATGCAAAATCTTACGTGCGATTAGTCCCTGCAATTTTTGAATTAGAACTTGTTCTAATTTCATGCGATTTCTTGCTGCCAACTTAAAAATGTTTAAGATAAAACTATAAAGACAACATTTTGTTGTTATTTCAGAGTTTGTTTACCTACAACCTCGTATTAGTTATTAAAGTTTGTTATAAAGATATTTTTATTTCATTTTTGAACATTTTTTTATAAATTTATAAAAACAATAATGAAGAATTTATGTGGAGCAAACATTCATAAGAAATATTCATCGACCTGATATTATATACCCTTATTAATAAATTATTAAATATAAGTTAAACCTATAAACGTTAAAAAAACATCTAGGTTATTATTTACTAAGCTGACCAGTTATTTGAAGTTGACACTGTAAGTTGGTATTGCAACAAATATGTTATTTATTACAGAATCCTATTAGATATTTTGCAAACTTTGTAACACCATAATAAATAGCTAATGCTTCTCTATCTATAACTGAATAATTTTTTTCAGCTTCCGTTAATACTCTCGACACAAAAGCAATAGGCCTTTCATCCCCATTTAAAAAACGGTGATTTATCACGGCTCCGATGCCTTTTCCAGAAGCGTCGCATTTCAAATTTACTGGCAAGTTTTGATCAAAATGACATAATACTGATTTTGATGCTATAGCTACCTTTAAAAAAAAATTCACATTCTTCAGTCCAATTAAAATCTGTATCCTTTTTCAATAATGCTTAAAGTGGTTGCATAATACTAGCAAAATTTTTTATAAATTTACTATAATAATTTATCATTCCTGCAAAACTTTTAATTTCTGACACATTTGACGGTCGCGGTACTTCTAAAATTGCCTTAATTTTTTTAGTATCCTTTTTTATACCTTCTGCTGTTATAATAAATCCCAAATAATTTATCTCTTTTTTAAAAAATTCACATTTATTTTTACTAAGAGTAAAACCAGCACTCTGTAATTTACTAAATTCTGCACGTCATACGAACCTTACACGTGCAAGACTGAGTCAAAAACATCTGTTGTGTAGAATAAATGAGATAGAACATTTATTTTAAGAAACGTAAAATCACTAACCTCAAAATGAAACTATTTTTGTTGAATTTAAAGTTGAGTACATGAATTATAATTTTATATTAAATTTAAATATTTTTAAATTGGTTATTATTTGCATGGTAATATAGTATATTTCTATATATATATATATATATATATATATTATATAAATCTATTTTCAACTATCATTTTTACAGTTTGTTAAAATTAATACAATTCTTTGCGTTACCATGGTTAAAAAAACTTGTTTTATTCCTTCATGTAAAAATACCAGTGAAAATTCTCCTAAGAAAGCATTTTTAGTAGTGCCCAGAAATTTGGAACGAAGATCTTTATGGTACGAAAAGGTGAATATTGAAAAGGTGCCGATATATTCCCGGTACTGCTGCGAAGATCATTTTGATGTAAGTAATCTATCACTTATAACCTGATGTACATATTATTATATTTAAAGTATTATTTTATTTATTTACAGATCAAGAACGATTGCATTAACTTCTTGTATATTAAAGAAATGAGAAAAATGAAAAAAACTTGTTATATAAAACTAAAGAAAGAAATTGTACCACATTTGTTTCTTAAATCGCCTAATTATAAAGTTGATACCTCTCAATTAGATGAAGAATCGGAAGATGATCGAAACGAATCTCAAGATGAAGCGCGAAACGAATCTCAAAATGAACGTCAGACTATTCCTTCACTTAATAGTACTGGTAGTTCTTTTCTACTGAATCCTTCAGAATTGTTACCATTGGAGGATACCACTTTTGAACCATCATCTATCAGTTCAGATGAAATAGAAGATAATGATAATTTTAAGACGTTGAGCAGACAACGTGAGTTGACTGCTATCCAAATGCACCCAAGATTTTATTTAGGATTACCCAATGACGTTTATCACTTGGTAAAATTAATTACCTCTTCTAAAAACCTAATAGAAAGAGATATTTTAATAACACTAAAAAAGATTAGACTTAACGATTCTTATCTTCGATTAGGTTTAGATTTTGGAATATCGTCTTCATTTATATGCAAAATTTTTAATGAATCTGTTTACCATTTAGAAGATGTAATGAGACACTTTATTTATTGGCCAGATAGACAAACAATTTTAAAATTTATCCCAATATCTTTTAGACTAAGATATAATAATGTTGTCTCTATCATTGATTGTTTTGAAATAAGTATAGAGAAACCTTCCAATGCAATTCATCAGGCAATGACATGGTCAAGTTACAAAAATTCCAACACGATAAAATATTTAATATCTTCAACACCTTACGGATTTGTTAATTTTGTATCGGTAGGTTTTGGAGGTAGGGCAAGTGACCTCGTTATTGTAGAAAATTGTGGCTATTTAGAGAAATTACCTCAACAAACGTCAGTCTTAGCTGATAGAGGTTTCAAACATTTAAGTAGTGTTTTATCGAGCAAGAATGTAAAATTAATAAGGCCTGCAAGTGTATCGGAGAAACTACAGTTATCTGATCGAGAAGTTCGAGAAAGTAGAAACATTTCTGCTATACGTATTCATATTCAGAGGGTGATTAGTAGGATACGTGAATTTCAATTATTGAATCCCCATGCTCAAGTTGATATCCACTCATTGGGATCGTTGAATGCTGCGGTTACCATAGCTTGCGGTAATATTAATGTACAACCTGAGCTAATAAAAATGATGTATTAAGGTAGACACTGTTTATATTTGTATACATATATTATTGTAAATAATAAATTGAATAATATTTTAAATTTTTATTGTTTTTTTTAATCATAATTTAACTTTGAAAATACAAAACGTTCCCAAAACACCATCGATTTATCAATTAAATTTTGACATAACTCTTCATTATATTTTATTTCGATATGTTCAATTTTTTGCTGGTTTCAAAGTCTGGATGAGCTACAACAAAAATTCCTTTTTGTTTTTTACACATTTTCATTTGTAACTGCATTTGAGCTTCGTACTTCTCCATTATCTTGTCATTTTTAATAAAACTCTCAATTTTATTTGCAGGACATTTTACTTCTATAATGTAGTCATTGGTGATTGCATCTGGAGATGCACCAAAAACTGGTAAGGATGGATCCAATACCAAACCACTTTTTGTAGTATTTAAATTAAGAGCTCTTTCCAAAACTTTTATTACGTCATTTTCCAAAGACAGTCCTCTTTGCATGGCAGCAGTTGGCATAAATTTTGATGCACCAAATATGCTTTCGATTAAACTACCATCAGTATTACATCGACTGGCTTCATAAATTCTCGAAGCCGTTATTCTTCCATATCGCAGTTCATACCACATTGCACTTTTCGATTGCTCCTTCGTTGCTACAGCTGCATGGAGGCAATCTTTGCTAGTCATGTTTGATGTACAGAAGTTCAAGAAATTTTGTATATTCATAGATGAATCCTCATTTTTAAACCTTATTGCAAGGTGATGCAACGATAACGAGTTACATGAAGGTGATCGAACCATATTTAACATGAGACAATCAAACTTTTTGTTCTCATTTCTTAAAACAAATTCTCTTGCTACATTTGCCGAGCTGTCAGTTCTAACAGTGTGTGTCTTTGCTGTATCCGATAACAACAAAAATTTTTTAGATGTTCCCACCTTCGATAATTCCGATTTTTTCCAGTAGCAGAGTTCCTCGGTAGGTGATGCCTCTTCACTTCGCCTATGAAGCCAAAATAAAAATGCTATCGCGTGTTTACATCCTCCTTGAGACGCAGCACAACTATGGCACTGACATTCCAAAATTACATCTTCTTGTATATTTATCTTGGCCGCGACATGATAGCTTTGGTTATGGACTTTGTGCTCCGGAGTTATTCTAGCTTGCACAAAGCTAAGGTTATTGGCAAGTTTCACTTGTACATATCCGACTGCTGAATCTCCATAAGTCTGCCTGGATGACCTAAATAATATAACAAATTAAAAACTAATGATAACAATTTTATTTTTACCAATGCTTATGTGGTTTAGAAGATTTTATAAACTAATAACAATAACAGAAATAACAATTTATAACAAGCTACCCGGTAAGTTGGAAGAATTTGTTCATTGTTCGTTCTGTAGGCATCGACTTTAGCACCGAAGCAGAATTAACTAAATTTAAAATTAAATTTACCTAGCATGTTTTACTCCTCGATATTCAACACTTAAATATTTGGTGTTAATCGCAAAAAAATCAGTAATCATACCAGATGTAATACATGGTAGATTATTAGAGTTGGCTTTTTCAAATCCACTGTCAACCTGAAACATTTTTGGTAGAACGACTGTAACAACTTCGAATCTATATAGAAAATAATAGCGAATGTTCTATCTCATTTATCCTACACAACAGATATCTTTGATTCGGTCTTGCACATGTAAGGTTCGTATGACGTGCAGAATCGAAAATTGAATATATTTAAATGTTCAACTCGCGACGTTGCCACATTTCAAAATCATCCATTTTTACTCCATCTTGGATTTTTTGAATTTAAAATCGATTTTTTAGGGCTTTAACAAATTTATAAAAGAATCCGTCGAATAGGGGTCCCTTAAAAATTGATTTATTTTTATAATTTAAAAAAAAATCGCATTTTTTTTTTAGGAAACTTCCCCATTCGATCGAGGCCTTTACTGAATACAAATTTGGGCATTTATCGATCGATCGAAAACTTTTCCATTCGATCGATCGTTAACTTAGCTTAGTGAATATGCCTGTAAGAAACCCTTATCGGTTAACAATTGGGTTTATAACACCAGTAGTGTATGACTTGTTTTTGTTTTGTGCTTAGTTTACAAGTTGTGTTATGTTTTAACTTTTAAAATGTATCAATTATTTAAAATACATTTTGAGCAATACATATTATACATATTACTAATAAACTATTTTGTTTTTATTGTATTTTGTTAAAAAAAGAAAAATTTCCGTGGGTTACTAGCGGTGAAGTTATTTAATCATATAAATGCAGAAATTGCTTATAATGTGTTAGAGATTATCGATATTCGATTATATTATATATTATCCTTTCCTTTCCTTATATAAAGCCTTTCTATTATCAGGAATAATTCCCCCAAGCCTTTTGAGTAAAGCTTCTTTTTTGGATTTAAGGATTTCACGAGGTTTGCTTCGACTTACAACATTAGTCGATAAAACTCCGGTGTTTTGGCAGCTTTTTTGCAAAGAAAGTTTAATTTTTGAAAATCTTGGGTATATGAAGTTTTGTAGGATGTTACGCCTATGATTTTTTGCATCAAATATAGAATTTCTTTAAGCTGTATTACCATTAGTCGCATAACAAGTCGGAGATGATTAATAATGACGAGTTATTAATAGCAATAAAAAGCAGGTTTATGCCTGATGAAGTGGAGTTGAGTGGAGCTGTGGGTGTGGGGGTAGTGATAGGAAACGTCAAAAGCATTATTTTGTAACTTTTTTATTAAAGTTTGCTACAGGCTGAAATTAGTCTCAATCGATGCACCAAGTATTTTTACGTAAGCCCTCACTTGAAGTTTACAGAAATTCACTGTAAACTCGGTATTTTTTCTCGGGGATTTTCCACTAGTTGGAATTTTGAGGTAGAGCATTATTCAATTAACTACAAATTATCTGGTTCTATGGTATCTTGCAGTTGCATAATTATAATTGCAGTTGTATAGTTTGTGGAAATGGAAAAGTTCTATGAATTAATTTTCTAACTAAATTACTTGCGTGAAGTAAAAAATTTATTTAGTAAAAGTGTTTCACTAGTCAGAAATTGAAGTGAAGCATGTATGTTGGTTGATTTTTGCTTTGTTGTATTTGGTATTGTCATGACAAGGAAAATCATATCCATTCAAAAAAGATTTTTATTCACAGTTGGTGACGCGCGTGAATGGATTAACAAGATTCCTATAAACTAAAATTGCGTCGGCGGTAGATGGCGTTACAATAGAAAATTTACAAAAAGAAAATTGTAACATTGATAAGTGGAAAAGTTTGTTCGTTCGCTATAGGTACTTCTAACTCTAATGCCCGTACCTATAGCGAATACTTGGCTGGAGCAAAACTTGAGCACGGCTTAAGTACGAAATCAACCAATCACGATCAACAATTTCATACTTAAGCCGTTTTCTAAGTTTTCCTTCACCCAAGCATTGACTATAGGTACGGGTATAAGTCCTTTGGCCAATTTGAACCAAATTTGAGAGACTTACTTACTTGAACTCGGGCTATTTTTTCTATGTAAAATCCTGTGTTTGCAGCACACAAGCTTCAAGACAGGCTACTGAAATGGAATGTTAAACTGTAGTTGAACGCGATAGAAAACTTCGGGCTGAAAAACAAGAGAAGTTCAATATTTTCGAATATGAACAAATAAAAAATACCCATATTTTCACACATAAGATTTTAATTACCCCATTCAGCCGCTTTAGTTCTGATGTTTAGTACGAATTGGATAGCACATCAATCGGATTGCGCGTTAAACAAACTAAACCCGAGCAACGCCGGGTACTCTAGCTAGTAATATATAAACGCATAAACTTCAGCCACATTACTGACCAATACAGGAATTGATATGCTTGTGCTGAAACAACACGGGGCTGGAAATCTTTCGCTGTAGCTGAGGGATACGTTGCAGATTCGTTAGTTCGTAAAGAAGAAATAGCAAATAGGATTTTATGTAATAATAAAATTGTACAAGAATTTTCTGCTGGTCCATCTCAAGTTCAAACAAATATTCAACTGGAACCTGAAAAAAAATTAATTGCCGACTCCATAGAAAGTATTTCTTCTGTTTTTAACATCAATAATATGTCAAATTGTAATTTTAATATTTCTGTTTAAAGTTAAAGTTTAATATGAAAATATTATTTTAATAGTTGACAATTTTTGAAAGAATATATTTTCTAAACGTAGTATAATATTACTTACGCGTATTAGGACGCGTAAGTAATATTATAGCACTGTTAAAACCTTGACAACAGTAAACAAACGGTAAATTCTACTTACGTGGTTACATTTTTATCAATAATGGTCGATTTACTGTGCAGGCGGTTGAAAAAATTTATATGTTATCTGGTAGTATAGTTCTTTTATATATATGAAAAGATATATTTAAAAGACATAGTTATTCTTACAATTACCGGTAAATGTACACATGTGAACAAGTACCTTTGGTAAAAGTGAATCGACGAATACAGGATAATGTGAATATAAATAAATTAACTAACGTACCTTTCAACGTTATAATATTTTTAAATAAATAACTTGATAAATTAGAAATGCCACAGCAATAATCCGGGATGCAATAAAGATTAATTATTATGCTGGTTTTAGTTTAATAAAATTAATTTAAAGCATTAATATTTACTTTAAAATATAATTTTTAAGCCATGGGCCTGCAAGGCTTGTAGAACTCTACTACTATTATAATTAATATTTATTTTTTCAATTTTTAATTTATTTAAAAAAATATCTAAGTGGGTATTGCGAAATTATAATTGAATTATAGCACACAGTTTATAAATTACGTAATGAGTGAAAAGGGGAGGGGAGAGTTAGACTTGCATGACGATAGAAAAAGAGAGGATTTTAAAATTTATTATAATGTTACCATCGCATCGTTGATAATTCAAATTTTATTAATATTTAGAATTTAAAATTTTTGCGAAATTAAATTTTTGAAATTTGAATTATGAATGAATTTCTGAAGTCAACGTTTTAAATATATTATTTTCTAGTTTTATTTTTTGTTTTGTTTGAGTTTCACTTAATTCGCGAATAAAATTAAGAATGCGACGTCTGGTGGCAGAATTGAGAACACTTCGATGCGAGTACTAAACGTGGTTCATTGTACTTAAATAAAGATTTTAGAGCAATTTTTTTCGTCATTTCACCTTTTTCTTTGATAATTTGAACATACAAAAAGATTTACAAGATTGATTCGATCACTGTAAACACAACTATAACCTCAATTTACTCGCATATGACGGTCATTTTGACAATTTAGCGCCCCCATCGTTAATTTTATTCGCGAATAGTAATTAAAAATAAATGATAAAAGATAAAAAATGTACTTTTCCCAACATCGCTTGGTATATGTGCAGATATTCCTATTTCTATTGGTAAAAGTACATAGTATGTACATTTGCCACAGGCGCCGGCATAAGTGCACATTTACCGGAAAATGTGTACTTTTACCAGTATACGTATTTTCCCGTAACATATATATTTATACAAAAAACTTTAGTAGTTGATACTTGGTAGGGGTACACGCAGGTGCACGGTGTACGGGTAAAAGCCATAATTGTTCGACCCTGAAAGAATCAGATTAGATTGTATTAATGAACCAGGTAATTTTTAGTTTTTAAGTGGAAAAAAACCGACTAATCAGAAGTGCGTTACGGAAAGATAGATACATAGACTTGGCACTTGGGATATTATACAGGGTGACCCAGACCACCCGTATCTGGGTACCCGTAAAACGGCGAGAGGGTACAATTGTGCAAAACCTTGTTTTTAACAACCTTAGAGTATAAAAAATCCAACGATCGAATTTTACATAATACGTTGTCAAAAACTGCAAGACATAACATGAATCCCAAAAAGAGTTGACATTGCGATTGGGCTAAAAAGAGAATTGATTACTATCTAACAGTAACAGCCCCGAGCCGAAGGAAAATTTGAAAATACAACTTTCCCGACGAAAAATTTTTTCAACAACTTCCTGACGGCGAAAAGCTTGTAAAGGTTTGCTACAGGCTGAAATTAGTCTCCATCAATGCACCAAGTAATTCTAAGCAAACCTATATAACACAACTTTACACCAACTTTCCGTGGTGGGGGGGTTGCTTCTCAATTTTGAAAATTAAATAAATTTGTAACTTTTCTGTAAGATTTTGCTACAAGCTGCAATAAGTCTCAATCGATGGACCATGTAATTCTACGTAAGCTCATACTTTATCTTTACAAAACCTCCCGTAGGGGCGGGGGATCGCGTTTTAGCTATGAAAATTAAATAAATTTATAACTTATCTGTGGGGGTTTGCTACAGACTGATATTAATCTCAATCGATGCACCAAGTAATTTTACGTAAGCCTATACCTTAAGTTTATAGAAACTCTCTGTAGCGGGGTGATGGGTTTTTCTGTAGTTAGAATTTTGAGTTTCTATTTTCTTTAAAACCTACTTTTTTAAAAACCAATAGCCATAACTTGGTGTAGAAGAATAAGAAATAAGTTCTATAAAGAAGAATGATATTACCTTTCAAGTATTTAATATGTTTTTCGTGAAAATTCTACTTTTCCAGTAAATTGTGATCAACTCGCATTGACATTAGCTTTTACGTTAATGTGAGAAAATACAATTCTTTAACAAAATCAGCTTTCGGTTAATTGTTGATCAAATCGAAGCAAATTTGTCTCAAGTGAAAGATTATGTTGTTAGCGTTTAGCAAATTAAAGATTTTATTTTTATTTTAAAAAATTTTCGCAAGGAATCAGTTAACTGCTATCTATATAATGAAAGATTTGAAGGTGGACCATCGGCGACAAGCAGCTTGGTGAATTTAAAACCAAAGATGGTCACACCAAATTAAATATTCCAGATAATCGATAATATAATAATACATATTGGTACCTTCAAAAAAATAACTAACCTTTTTAAAAGTTTACAACTGAGCTAATAATTAGCAGAGAGTTACTTAGATAGCAGAAAGAACAACAGGAATTTCCTAAAATAAAATAAAACGCTGAAGCAATCAAAACGAAACAACGGGCGTTTTTATGTCGGTTGATTTTAGTCCTTTTGAGAATCGCAGTTCGCACACCATAGTCTCATGGTATATTGTTTTAAAAACTTTTTTCCTACTCTACAGCGGATAAAGTTTGGAAAGACGTTATGGGTCGCATTCCCCAACTGCAGTAAAGGTAAAATTAAATTCAAATTGTTTATTTTACTTTTTTTTTGTGGTGAGCCTAGGTGAATAATTTGCATCGAGGTATTCCATGATACCAGATTTCTAGCTACGCCACTGCATATTTTCGCATAAAATGATTACTTGTACAACTTTTTTCTTTGACAAAATTATTTTGTGATTTTAACAACGGACAATGGTCAAAGAATCTATAATTTTAATGTAATTTACGACTACCAACATTTAATTTAGGTTGCAAAACTTACCAAGATTTTGTAAAATTAGTCAGTTTTTTTCTAATCTCTTATGAAAGAATGGATTTTGAACATAATACCTGACTTTTAGTTAAAAAGCTCCTGCAAACCAAAACTGTATAATTGGTAATATTCTATTGTTAACAATAAGATTAGACATTTCTTTCGCGGAACCCTTTTAACTGCGAACCTTAGATTGTAAGACACTGCTTTGAGCACCCTTAGGTATCGGTGAATCTTAGAAAACCCTCTTTAACAAACGAATGGTCTTCATTTTTCAGTAATTCCAATCCTTCAAGTTTTGATAGATTAAAGATGGTGTTTTCGGAAGGGCATTTTGTGACCAGCAGCGGAACTTACTAAAATCTTGTTTCTTCGATCTACATTTTCAATGAGCAGATTTAAACAAAATGCAACGTCACATATTGACAATAAATTAATTACTGGAGAGGAGCTCAGTTCTTTGTTTCGACATCTTACCTACACCCAATCCGAGCCTGTAATTTATTGTACCTCTTTTTATATTTCTGAAACGAATGTAATATTTTTGCAAGAATGAGAATAACAGGTAAACATAATTATTCGGCAAATACGACCCTTCAAAGATAATTTATTATACAGATATAACAACAAATACCCTTAACAATATAACCAGGACTAGTGTCATTAGGTATTCAATTTAGCAAAGTTTTGCAAGATTGTGCTTGGTCAATGACCATCTTGACAAACTATTATCTTTAGATTAACATATCATTAAGATTTATCAGTCATTATTATTATTTTCTCCTCCCATTCGTCGTACCTAAGGTATATATTGCCCAAAAACTTTTATAAACAAACAGTTTATTGAAGATCTCTCGACAAGAACGATTGATACAAAAACCTTAGCGGTTAAAGTGGATATTTTGGGGAACTTAGCTCCAGAACTCGTACAGGAAATTTGCAAGTTTATGTCTGAAGAGACAATTGATAATGCGATCAGATGTTGCAAGAAATGGAACTCCCTCATCGACTACAATTACTATTGGTTCAGAAAATGTAGATTAAAAGGCATTAAGAAAATTGAAAAAAACGCAACATCATTTTACGAAGAATTTATCAATAAATTTTCTTCGCCCTGGAAGGTTGGTTATATTTTTTCATTTATATTCATTAATTTTCATCTACACATTTAGTTTGTGCCTAAAATTTTTTAATTTAGGGAATTTACAAATATCACAACATGATTGAAAAATTCAAGATAAATAATTTTCAAAGTGGTATTATAACCGAAACTGTACGGCCTTTGTACACACTTGATCATTTTGAAGATGTACTAGATTTGATGGCGAGCAATGGCACTAACGAATTAACCGTTAATAGACTCATCGACAGGATTGGTATGTGTAACGACAAATTAAAATTTTATTTTAATTAAAAATTTGTAGCAACAATTTTATTACAAAGCGATTGTGCGATTGTGTAGTGAAATATAAATCGTGGTTCATGTTTTTGGAAGATAAAGCCTGTTCACGAAAAAAACCGACCACTTTGAATAGCATCAGAATAATCTGAGGAACAACGTAAAATTTTTAGTTTCAGACGATAGTTTGGTTGTAGCATCATGGAGAGTAAATAAGTGAAAAGAAGAAACGCAATTTTGCCACGCACTGCAAAAATCTGCGAATGTCGCAAAGAGAATTTGCAAAACAATTAAAGATACCGAAATCGATTGTTCAAAATGTGCTGGCGAGATTTAAAAATGACTGTAGTGTTAAGAGACAAAGTGGTTTCGGTAGAAAACGGGTGTAATGTGAATCGGCTTTTTGTTCTTTTTCATTAATAAATTTATACATTAATTATTATTTTAATTTAAAACTTAATCTTCACGCCATCTACCCTACAGAAGTAATAACTTACTAGTTTTCATAATTGTCGTCATCAAGTAAGACATGCGCGACTCGAACAGTGGTTCTTTGAACTATTTAGCAAAATTTTTAAAGGATTCTACAAATTTAGTTCCTAAAACTGCGTACAGCGTTGCTTCTTGAAGATTTGTGTTTGAGTTGGCGCATTCAATTACTGTTTGACATTAATGGCCGCGTAGTTTTAAGGTGTCGTTTCAATTATTTAATAATTATAAGTAATAGTTAAAAAATAATTATTATACAGGTAAGTATAAAGTATCTTTTATATTGCTTAACTTTCTTTTTTAATTTAAATATGGCCAAGTCTAATATCTGCATTGTTTCTGGTTGTCCAAACTTTTTTGAAGGGAAAACGTCCGTTAAAAATTTGTTTAAATTTCCGAAAAACATTATTTACCGATCTAAATGGTTAGATGCCATAAATGAGGCAAGTGGTATTTCTAAACCGATAAACACTCTCTCACGTATTTGTGAGGATCATTTTTCAGACAAATGCTTCACAAGGACATTTAAAAAAATTTCAATTAGGGTTGTTGCTGTTGTATGTGATCAAGGAACGACGAATGCTGCAGCTCTTTCTCAATTAATTGCAGAAGACCTTTCTGATAAACCTGGCCCTTATTTTCATATTAACGATCAGAGAATTGTGACTTTACACGATCCACCACACCTTCTAAAGAACATCCGAACTGCATTATCTACACTCTAAAAAAAAAAAATAGGGAAAATTACCCAGAAAATAGGAGGCAACTATATTACCTCCTATCATAGAGGTATATATTAAAACTACTGGAGGAACCACTAGGTGCAACAAAACGGTCCGACGTAAGTTTACGCTTCCCCCACTCCTTAAAGAATTCGGTTCAAATTTTGTAATGCAAAATCATAGGATAAATGATGTTTAAACGTTTAAATAAATGAATTATAAGAAATTAAGATGTGATAAATAATTAAAATAATTGTAGACATATTATAATGTGATTTTTAATTAAAAATTCACATTCTAATTTAAAAAAATATATAATTATTTTCAAAAAATTAATATCCTGTATATTTCACTAAGTTCATACACATGAAATCTTGAAATTGGGACAATCTACAACTTTTGTAATTTTTAATTACAACTAACTTTTCATTTTAGGTTTTTTATTTGGGTTTGTTTAGTTTTCCGGTTTAGAATTTTTCAAAATAAGTTTATTTATTCATTTTGGCTTCAAGTAGGTATAATTTATATTTTTTACTAAAGTCAAATAAATTTGACTTTTAATCAAGTTTGAATTTTGAATTTAATAGCATAACTTTTCAATCATTTCAATAATTTTTCCAGGTTTGCCTGATGAAATTCCGAAAATCGAAACATACGGTTATATAACAGCGTGTCGCAAGCTAAATTATTCATTTAAATAGTTTTTGAACAATTTTACGTAAGTTATGAATTAAATTATTCTTCAATTTCATGGAACATGTAAAAATTAATTTTATAAAAAAATATAATTATTTTCTTATAAACACAAAAATAGAATTGTGAATTAAATTAAAAATACATAGCAAATAAAATTATAAAACACCGAAAGAGAAACAATTATACATTTTTTAATAAAATTAGTTTTGTAAGTTTACTTCTTACAGAACTGCCCTGCAAGACTTTAGAAATTGTTAGCCTTTTTCCTGCAATATGTTATAATATAATATATCGATACGAAGAGAATACTCTAACAACTTAAAATTCATAGTTTTGAGAAAAACAATTGGAATAAACAATTATTAAAGGTTTATTCTAAAGGTTCTATTGTTTATTACTAAATTTTTACATTATTATTATGTAATAATTGTGGAGCTTATTACTGAAAGGAAAACTTGCCTTTTATCAAAAAAAAACAACAAAAAAACTAGGGTTTTTACGGTATTGCCGTCAAATATGAAATAATTATTCATAATTTTTACTTACGAAACTTAAGATAGGTACTTAATTTTTATTAAACAAACATTTTTTTATTCCATGCTATAAAATCATTTATTTTCTATAACATGGCACATATAACTCCAAATCGGCATTTTTTGAGTTATAACATTATTTTTTTAATGTTTATCAACATTATATTATATTATTGTAATATTATCAACATAATAAGTCTGTGCTGTATTTAATTTTGAGGAGTTCTCGTCTATATAAATCATATTTACCACGTTATTATAGAATGTCAAATCGAGTTTATACCTTTAAGGAGTGGGGGAACGCTATGTAAAATCGGACCGTTTTCTTTTCATAGGGATTATATGCAAGTGGTGCCTCCAGTAGTTCTAATATATACCTCTATGCCTCCTATTATCAAGGTAAACTTACGTACCAGTGGTAATTTTAATTTTAAAATTAAAAATACATTTTCTAGGTAAAAATAACGATTAAAAATATAACTTGAAGTGAATATTACACTTTATTGATGTAAAAGTTATAGGTAATATTACCCAAAAAGAGTAATTTTACCTGATAAAATTACTTAACACGTGTAAATTTATTCGGTAAAATTACCTCAAAATTTAAATTTCCCTGGTAAAATTACCTTTTAGATTGAATTTTCACAATTAATATTCAGTGAAATTAGAAATGTAAAAATACTTTATTATTGTAATTTTACTTGATAAAATTATTAATGAAAACATTTTTCATAATAATTTCTTCATTCAAAATAAAACAACTTTGTTACTTAAAAATTTTTTTTTAAATTCTTTTTAATAATATTAATAAAAGATGAAAAAAATTACATTATGTAATAATTATGATAAGTGAAAATAATAATAAAAAAAACATAAAAACCACTGCTAAACTAAATACCTATATACTAACAATAACTAAATACTTAAAAAAAATTCAAACAAAAGTTACAATGAAATTTAAAATAATTGTAATCAAACGTCGAAGTTAGATAAATTGTTTATAAAAGACACAATTTTCCTCAAGCGAGTTCCAGATTTTTTGGAACGTGAACCTTGGTCTGGATGAATTTTCAGGAAGTACCGTTGCAGTACTTCCATTGTATAAGAAGCTGTGGTTGGGTACTCTAAATTAAAAATGAAATACAAGACAAACATCTGCTGTAATGCCTCTTTAACTGTCGCTGTGCCCATATTGACTTTTTGATTCTCCATAACAACAATATAGATTTTGGTGCCATCTAAAAGACGAAATTAAAATTTAGTTAAAGTAATATTAGAATACCAAGTTTTTAATGTTAAAACTAAAAACCGACAACCTCAGCTGATTAAACAATTGCGCAACCGAAAATTGCTTGTGGACAAATATTACAATAAAATTGATTATCTTTCATTCTACTTTAAAGCGATGTATATTTACCTTGCACTGAAGAAACAACACGAGGAGATATAATATCCATTTCGTTTAATTCTGCATCATTCTAAAAAGAAGCGATTATTTTAATATTGATTTAATTTGACTTTTTCTATAGTATAGGAGGGTTAATACATTATATGAATCGGTATAAATCATTTATCAAGTCACTAATGTAGAATTAATTTTAAATCTTGATTATGAATAAAGTCATTGACCACTTTCGTTTTTGGCTAATAATAAATTAACGTAACACGTAAAAATATTTTTGAATAATAATAACAACAACATTATTCTTAACACAATAATTACTTTGTTATTTAAAAAATTTAAATGAAAATGTAAGTGGCCAAAACTGGTGGTTTGTAGACTAAAATTACTTTGATTTCTATTGCACTATAAAATTTTTAACAAAACCTCTGTACAAATATTTCCCTTTCAACATAAAAATATTCAAAAAATCTATGTGAATGGTTGACATGAAAAATTTGTGATTAATTTATTTAATACCTTGGGTTTTTAACTGAACCGTGTATATATGAAATTATAACAATAAATTTTTGTAGTTATAATAATTATACTTACATTAATTGAATAGTAGATGTTATTTATGGACTCGGAGAAATATGCTGTTATAATTTTTAATATGCAAATTACCAATTCATTTTCATCGGTAGGAATTTTGGTAATAAAATTTTTCTTTAACCCTAACGATGTGATTCTTTTTGATTTTGAAATCATGTTTTCACCCAAAATGCGTACGTCGTGCTCCATCAATTTTTTGTAATGCCAGTAAAGGCCATTTTGTGAAAACAAAATTGACCAATTATTGCGAACATCAGTAATTGATGGAGCGTCATGGATGTTAATGAAGTTCCGTACTAGCGTGTAAGTAGATTCTAACATGTTAATAGTGCTTTCACTAAATTCTTCAAAATTTACAATTTTTAAATTTTCTTGCAAATTTGCATCGTCACTATCTTTATTGAGTGGACTCTGCGGCTGCCAATTTGCACAACCTGATCGTCTTGACATCATTTTCTTTCGCTTATTGAGCGATATAGATGGAGAATCCAAGGATCTATTAGAACATCGATTTAAATATTTCATACGCTCTGCTAATTTATTATAGAGTGTTATAGAACCATCGGCAAGCACGACACAATCATCGTCGATATCTTGAAAAGTTTTTGGATACTTATCAATAATTTTTTGGGCGATAATTTTAATTGATTTTGTAGAAATATTTTTTTTTATTTGTCGAATTTCATCTACAACAGCCTGCACAACTTCTGTTGATGTTCGCTTATCTCTAGTGCCATTGTTACAGTGCTTCGTTGTTGATGCGCTAAGTTTGTTCCAAGGAATTTTAAAATTGCGCCAAGTAGTTTCACTTATTCTAAGATTTGCATCATTTTCTCCATTACAATCTGAACTATCATCTTCACTGCGACAAGCCGCTGAAGATGAACTGCAAAAAGAGTTGGAGTTGAATGCTTCACTCTCTTGATCGTCTTCGCTGCGATACGTCAACGTAGAAGAAGAACTAGTGAAAGGCTCCAATGATGACGCTCTTAGACGTTGTGGTTTCCAAATTTGAGCAGGTTCAAGAAGAATTAGGATTTCACCGCTTAATTCCTTTAATGTATAGTCATCGTCGATTAAAGTACCGTCCGATTCTAACACCAATGATGATCCATTTATCTGCATTTTTTGTGAAGCTGGAAGAATTTATAAAAAACAAATTTAAAGATTCAAATTATTTGCAATATATTCCACCTTACCTCGACATATCAGATTTTCGTAAATAGATTCGGTTTCGACTATGAGTATAAATACTTTAAGTTTTCTGTCAGCATTCCATATTTTGAACAACATAATAATTATATTATATTCGTTATTGACTGGACAGCTAGAAGTTATTTAAAACAATGAATTTTAAAAAGAATAATAAAATAATATCCTATGAAATGAATTAAGGTTGAATTTAATATTCATATTCAAAAAACTTCATATTGTTAAATAAATTATGAAATAAATAATTATCGTTATGTGTCAAAATACAGAAATTAATAATAATTAAAATAATACAATAATCTTATTAAAATTAACAAACATTATATATAACATTATAACATAAAACATTATAATTATATTAAGTAATAAATTGCAGTTTTAAAATTAAACAAAATAAAAAGGAGAAGATTTAAAAGAAAATAAATTGCCCTTGTTTGCCGTTTTAAAAACTATTAATGGCTCATATGTTAACAAATCATTTAAGTGGGTACCTATAATCGTGGTGTTACTGAAATTATGATTATTACATTCAAAAAGACCAGTCGATTTATTATAAAATATCACTACTTTAAAACCAATAAAGAATAAATTACTGTAAGTATTGTTAATTACAATTTTTTCGATTTTGCACAAAATATAATCCAATTGATCGTTTCTTGAAAAACATATTGTGGTGTTTCAAAGTGATTCGTGCCTACCCTGTACATTAATGAAAAATTTATTGAATAGGTTTAAGTTGTAAGACTGGGAAAATGGACAGGTGGGAGCGAATCGACGTGGATAGTGGCTTTTTGCCGACGAGCCGCGCGAGAGAGCGAGCGGGCCGATTTTTGGCTCGTTAATTTTGACTCAAGTGAGTTTTTTTTGAGAATTGTTAATTTTGAGAATTTGATAATTATTTTGAATAAATAAAGTGATTTTTGTGCAACTGCATTATTGTGTAATTTTTGGAATATTTGATAATTGGAATTGGATATAATTTTTGAGACTTGCTACCGAACGGTAGTGGATTTGATTGGTTTGGTTTAATTGGAAGGGAAGCAGTTGAAATTGTAAAATTTGATTTGGTCGAAAATTGGAAAAGTTAAAATAGTTGAGCGAACGAGTGTTGTGATTGATAACTCGACGATTTCGATAAGGCAAATAAAACTTCGTTCCTTTTAAAAATAAAATTAAAATTTTATTTTAGAAGATTTTATTTTACATTAAATTAAGTTGGAATAAATAATTATTTTACAAATTTGGAGAGGCTGGATACATCGCAATATGTACATGACAGCAGAATATGCGATACCTCTGAATACCGCTTTATTTGCTATAAATTTTTTATTTAGAAAGACGCAGAAATTAGTTACACATGCTTGTATATTTTCTTCATAATCGTCACAAAAATATTCAATGGCTTCATCGGAAATGACTTTGTCTGCAAACAAATCTCCATTCGAGGCATGCAAAGCTTGTAGTAATTGATGTTTTTCTGATAAGGTAATAATTATATTTCGAAAATTCGAAGAGTGTTTTAAAATATTTTTAAAGTAACGATACTTACTTTCATATCTCATTGTCCAAAGATTTTTTAGCGGACCAAATTTTCCAGTTAAAAAAGCATAATGTAACATGTAATGATGTTTTGGCCTTAATTTAGTGTTTGGAAAAGTTTCCATTCGAAGTTGTATATACTCATGAATCATATTTCTTAAAATCGCCAACTGATCTATAGAAACTTTTGAGGCGGTTAAAATACAATTAATATCACGCAATAGTAACAGCATATACCAACAAGGATCATCAATTGAAATGTCGTGCAAGGCAAACGGAAAAATCAATAATAATCTGGAATTTTCAGATGCACTTCCAGCAAGTTTATTACTGTTGTTTACTAGTAAAGGAATTTTGTCATATTTAGATTCATAATTGAATCGTAATTTTTGTAAATTTTTATTCAAAACCTCGCATGAAAAATACTTTTTTTTCACCAGTTCATTTAAACATAACATAAAATCATACCGAAGAACACCTTCGTGCAAGTCGTGAGCCAAACATGGTGGTAAACCTGGATTACATACATGAAAGTAATTAGATTGGTTTAAAACAGAATCAAACTTTACACCATTTACTATTTCTTGAGTGGTCATCGCCATTGCAACATCATCTTCGTGAGAAGTGCTCGTTCTAAGTTTGGAAAGTTTGTCATTACCAATTGTTACAAACATGTCATCTTTCTTTGCATAGCAGTAACGACACTGGTACATATTTGTACTGAAGTTTTCTGCAAACTCTCCGATTTGATGGCTGCCTAAATTATCGCCAAGAACAGATACAATTGTACCTTTTACGATTTCATTGTTTATATTTATTCCATTTTTTTCCAATTCGTTAATAGCACTCATTATAACATCAAAAATTTTTTTCAAACCAAATTTCTTTACATACTTTCCAAGCACAGAGCGACTAGTTGAATTTGATCGACTTTGCATCTATTAAAAGTTGGCAGATTTCCTAAAGTCATATAAACTCCAATAATTTTATGAATTTTTTTTGATGAACCTAAAGGATTACATACTTCAAACGAGTCCTGATATAAAATTATTTGAAAAGCATTAGGATTATTTTTGAAAAATAAATTCTTGCTATAACATTCACCATCAATAATATCAGCAAATACGCCAGGTGCTGATTTTCTATTTGTCAACCACTGGCAATATATATCTTTGTTTTTCATTAACATTTTTATGGTATCTAGAATTGGAATATAAGAAAAAAACGGTTCTTTATTTGCATTCTCTTCCAAAATTATTTTTCTAGGGGGAATATAGTTGAAATTTTTTTTGTAATATTCATTTCGGATGTAAGGCGACCTTAATACACCGTCAGTTTCGTTATGAGCTATTTTAAAAATATTGGTCGAATTAATACATTCTGTTACATCAATATTCTGCCGAGTTTTCAGTAAGTTAGAAAGATTTCTTAAACTTATTTCGTTAATAGTAGATAAACCATCAATAACAGCTTGTAAAGTACTACTTGTTAAAAAGTACTTTGTAATGTTATATATAGATCAGCCAAAGAATTTATGTAGACATCAACATCAATTGAACTGGCACTTGAATCATTTGTATCGTTGTTAAACACCGAAATATTATTTTCAAAATAATCTGTTGAAGAAGCCGGAGGTTCTTGAACACATTTTTGCGTTTTTTCTCCAAGTTCTATTTCTTGGTTGTGTAATTTTTTATAATGAATTCGATAGAAATGAGATTTTAAACTGGACGCAGTTTTAAAAGAACGTGTAGAACTTTTACAATCATAAAATGGGCATTTAACTACAATTCCATTTCTTACATGACTGTACATATGAGAAAATAAACGATCGCAAGAATTATTTTGAAACTTACAATCAATAACATTACACATATAAGGATTAGTAATTATTTTTGTGTTTAAATTTGTATGTTTTCTATATAAATGCATTCGAAAACTGTTGTATTTACTGTATTCGTAGCCACAATTAGGATATTTGCAATAAAATCTAGCACTTTTCATTTTTTTATGGTGAAATTGATGCAAGTTATATTTTTCAATATTGTTGTATTTTAATTTGCAAAGTTGACAATTGTAAGGCATCGTAATTTATCGAGATTAAAACTAAAATATGAAGTATTTGATATAAATAAGTCAATTTTACTAAAAAACTAATAAAAAATAAATAAAACAAAAAACGACAATAATTTAGAAAAGTTACATACAATTTCTTATTTGTTAGTTACTCACAAAAGTACTTGTCCCTTTTTAACACTGTTTTTATCATATAAAAATCATTTTTACTCATATAAGCAATACTTATTAGACATTTTTTGTCGCAAATTTCATATACTTTATTTTGTCGCCACGTTTTCAAACGACAGTAACAGCAAACTCGATATAATTTTTTAATAAAATTAAAAATGCACAATGGAATTCTTATGGTTTTCTCATGGGATTCCCATGGAATTTTTACAGACTGCTTTGCCACTCTCAGTCACAAATGAGGTGACGAATAAAAAAATGTATGGAACAAAAATGAAAAGAATGAAATTATCTACAAAAATGTCTGTAAAGTATTTCTATAAAAGCGATTTTTATATGCCAAAAAGAGTTTTCAATAAGTACAAATTACATTGCTAACATAGGCGCCCGATTACTTTTGTGAGTAACTTTATGTATGTATGATTACACAATATTTTGTTTGGTTACTTATTTGTTAATTAGTTTCTAATTTAAAAAAAAACCTTTCATGCTTAAAAGTAAAGTAATATTATCAAAATTAATATAGTACATACCTTAAAACAATTTTTACACTAGGTATAATAATATTTATAATACGACTATTCCACTACCACTGGGAAGCATAAATGCTATTATAATACGCGGTTAATAAAATCGTACGTTTCTTGCAAGAAATGCACACAGGGTAGAATCGTCAAGGTAATCCTGGAATAATTAGCGCTGACACTACGATTTTTTTATTACCGCGTGCTTTTGTAATTGTAGTATGGCACTATTTATACTAGGAACAAAAATCGCAATGCAAAACTTACTTCAATTATTTTCGATTCTAATAGTTTACATTAAAGATAAATACATTTCTTTAAATTACGAAAATGACAGAAGTTGTAAAAAAACTATTTTGTAGTACAAGCAACATATCGAAAGGAATAATTCGAATAATTAATTACACATAGTATTATCATGTAATTTTAAATTTAGAGGTACATTTTCTAATTGGAAGTGTAAATACACTGCACTCGTATCGAAAATTTCCTTTGTATAGTTTATTTTAACAAACGCTAAGTGAAAAATAACGTACTTATCAGGTAAAATTAATTTTTTTCATTAAATATACTTATAAAATTTATTTACTGGGTAAAATTAATCTAAAAATTGGGGTAAAAACAAAATTACACCATTTTCAAGGTAAATTAACTCCTATTAATTAGGTAAATTTTTTACATTTTGAAGGTAAAATTCCCTTCATTTTTTACAGTGTAACTATCATATTAAGTATGAAAATTTTAAATTAGCAAAATGGAACCACATCAGAGAATGTTATGACTTTGATTCCTTAAGAACATTTCAACGCCTCAGAAAAATTAGCCTTCATTATTTCAATTTAAAAAATTCATCAATTTAAATGAAGGTATCTTGCAGTGTTTGCAAATTTATGGTTTCCCGCAATATTAACGATACATGTAGTTATCGTTTCGTTTATCGAATTTGAAGAAATTTTCTAACATCGCTCTCGAATCCGGAGTCATCTGGCCGATGATCGTTGATAGAAATTTCACCGTTCTTTGCTCCGCCATCTTGACGAGTAAGTGTATCCAAATTTTGTTGTTTTAAAAACTTGAAGAAATTTTCGAATGTTAATAACTAGGGCTGAGAATTATATGCAGTAAAAAAATTCATATATGCTCTAAAATTTAGGAGATATATGCAGTATATTTTCCAAAATATGCTGTCAAAACTAACATAATTAACTGAAAAAATTGGTAAATTTTATTTATTACAATAACAAATTAAATATTTTTCTACATTTATCTAATAAAAATATAGTATACCGAACCAAAGTTTTGCCTACCCTGTTAATTTGTTATTAATTTTGATTTTAATTTTGTGAAATATTTGAATTATGGGAGGTAAAATTTTGAAAATTAAAGTTGGTAGAAGTGAAGTTTTTATCGAGGCCTTTTGCCAAAAAATGGTCGACGTGATGGACGTGTAAACATGGATCTGGACTGTAAATAAATTAAACTGCTTCATTTACAAATCTTGAAATAGTGCTGAAATTTGTTTTTTCGAGCACTTTAGATTGTAGCAAATATGGTTTTGATCCTGAGTTTTCGTCTATTTTTCCTACAATTAAATTAGCAACATATTCTCCGCGAGCATTTGTTGTTTCATCTACTGATATCCAAATATACTTATCTTTCAAATCAGAGCGCATATTTTCAATAGTTTCACTATAAATTTTGTCAACGTACGTCTTTCTTAAAGTTGAGTGAGACGGAATAGTTTGCGAAGTATATTTTTTCAAAAAATTTCGAAAAACTTCGTTGTCCAGCTTATAAAGTCGTATGTTGGCATAAACTAAAGCTTTACATAAATCTTTTTTAAAATTGATGCTTAATTGATTTTCAGTACTCCTTGGCAATTCATTGAAGAACGTTTGGTGTGTATTTGTATTTCTAACACGCTCTGAATTTTTTTTTTCAGTGCTGTGCTAATATGTTGATTAAGTTGAAACTCTTTTTCACACAGTATCTTAAAATACAATAAAATTCTAAAAATAATAAAAATAAAAAAAAATTACATACCTGTTTCCTACAAGCCTAACAATAAACAATTATGCCGTTTGTAGATAAATCAGGGAAACCAACTATCCATGAACGTAAAACCGACGATCTGCTACTTTTAATTTTAGGCATTTTAAAGGTTTTTTTTTTCTACAAATAGTAGAACAATCAGTAGTAAACAATCAAAACTTCTGCAAACGTTCAAAATAAAAATACATAAATAGTATTTACAATTTTATTCTTGCCCTTACCAATTTGGATTTTAAACTGATTTTAGTACTCAAATCCATTGAGCTAAGCACAAATTTTCTTGCTTAGGTTGGCACCACAGGTAAAGAATTCAAATTTGAAAATTTAATTTAGGTAAAAAAATTTAAATTTTGTACAGGGGCGTAAAAAGTCAGTAAAAAGTTTTTTTCAAAAAAAAGTGAAATTCATATAATAATATTCTTATTATATTATGCACTATTAGGGAAAATGTACGGATATATGCCAATATGCCCAAAAATGAAGATATATGCATTTATATGCATTATAAATTTCGGAATTTAGGCCCCTTTTTGTACAAATCGCTTAGATATCAAAGCAAAATCGTTGGGCATAGCTTCAAAAAAAACATGCAATTCCATATAAATCTCAGCCCTATTAATAACCTTTCGACAATCTACATATGTTTAAAATTTCTTTTCGTTTGTTTTGGTAAAATTAAATTTTTACTAATTAAATTGACGTACGACTCAAGTGTTCATTTTAGTGGAGTTAAACTTTTAATCGTTTGAACATCGAAGTTACCAATTTTCAAAGAGTAATAATTTTGACGTCACCATATATTAAATTTTATGTGTTTTAGGTTTCATTATATAATTTTTTTTTACCGCTTACTAACATTACGTTTTCTATCATTCTGGTCTCATAGGAATTATTATTTTTTTTACAGGGTGGATTAATCCTACGTGCATTATTTTATTCTATAACCTGGGAGATAGAAACTATTGTATCGCTTTAAGCAGGGAATAGACATGCTACTTAGTAGCACGAAAACATGCTACTAGGTAGCAAATGGCTTTTAGTAGCATGTGTATACAGCCTTGCTCTTAAAAAGCCTGCTACTAAATCGCAAGGCATTTCATTTTTATCCTGCTATATCAAGACCGGTAAAGCGGGGGGGGGGGTGGAAAAAGCATGTGTGAATGCGTACACAGATAGCATGGTACTATGTCGCATGCTATCAGCTTTGTCAATGTGTCAAAATGTCTCGATGGGGTGACAGCAAAACTTTAAATTTTATAATTCACTACTGAGAGTATGAGTGTTTGTGGAACATAGGTTCTTCTTTGTACAAGAATAAAATTGCATATGAAAATGCCTACAAAGAATTATTCGAGTTTATAGGTAACGAAAATATAACTATGAAAATGATAAAAGCCAAAATAATCATCTGCAATCGGTGTATCATCAGTCATCACGTATTAAAAAAAATAAAAGACTCAATCTGTTCTGGAGCTGATGCAGCTCAAATATATAAACCTACAATACCGTGGTTTGAGGAAATGCATTCCTTTCTGGGTGACACTGTGGAATATAGAAAAACAATAAGCATCTATCTTTATTTTTCACTTCTGCAAGCAAACAGTTTGCCTTCTACTAAGCCAATTTATCACCCAAATTTTCCGGTTTCTCTTTCTTTGGGGTATATTGCACATTCTGATTACACACTGTGTAACCAGTAATAATAATACACTATTTATTTCATTTTGTAGTGAAACTTCCATGGTCAGGTTTGTTAGTACGTAGGTACTACAAGACTAAACTTCTAGCTGACAAGTTGTATGTATTCCTGTCAGACTTGATAGCATGCTATCTGATAGACTGCTACGAGAAAGCATGCTATTTTATTAGCAAGTGTATTTTGCAACAAGCCTGCTATTAAATAGCATGCTCTTTAAGCGTGCTCTTTTAATGGCATGTGTATCTAGGCCTTTACTATTTTTACATTTATATTATTACAGTGTCAATCGGAATATTACCTGTGTCGTAGAATATTTATATGTTATTTGGGTTATCTAACCTGCAGGTAATCAATTTTCAAATTTGTGACTTCATTTATATTTTGTAAGGTGATCATTTATGCTATTAGGCTATAATTTAAATATTATTTGGTATTTCTGTTTTATATGTCTGTAAGTTTTAAGGTCACTCATTTACCATTTAGGTATAAGCTTATTTATTTGAAAGGTAAATCAAAATTATACTCGACTCCAAAATATTTTAATGTAATCGTACTTTACTCGGACTACCGTATTATTCTTCTTTGGTACCTTATTAAACGTACAGTTTTTTTATTCAATTGTTTGTTTTTAAAATACCTTCCCGCTGTCACCCGAATTAGGGACAGTTCGTCTTGGATCGAACGCCTCGTTGGAGGTAAAAGAAAATTATTTCGACATCAATCCGAGTGGCACCCATTTTATTGACTATTCCCAAAGTTGCACTCGTCTTTCGATTCAATTTTAAGTCAGGATTTCCTTGAACTTGCGATCCACTACCTCGCTTCGGCTGAAGCTAGCGGAAATCCTGATCTGCCAAGTAAGTATTTGATACGTTCCCCCTTATTGTGTCATATCAGCTAATTTTGCCTATTACACGGGGTTCAGTTAATGTTTATTTAAAAACAAAGTCTTAAGAGAATTTAAGCGTAAACCGAACACATCGGTTAGGGACATAGTCGATAAAGTCGGTACATCAAAATCTAATGTGCAAAATATTAAAACTCAAGAGTCGACAGCTAAAACGAGATCGCGTAAATTATACGCCGATTATTAGACAAAATTTAAATGTGTAGTAATGAATGACGAGACTTATTGTAAAGCAGATTGCCGGCAGTTACCTGGACAAGAATTTTATGTTGTCAAGGGTCGCGCTCAGGTAGCCAAAGAGCACAGAACGGTAAAAATTTCCAAATTTTCGAAAAAATATTTAATATGGCAGGCCATTTGTTTGTGCGGCTTAAAATCTGAAAAAAGTATAAAAAAGCCGTCAATTCTTTCAATGTCAATACTGTGCAAACTTTAATAAGTGAAATAAATCGGAAAGTGAAAGTATTTTTTAAGTACACTTGAAATAATTATTTTTAAATTTTTTTTGCTAAAAGGTACTTTGTAAATAACTTATAATAAATTACTTTTTAAAATGTCTGCAGTTTTTAGTTTAAGCAGAATAATACAGATGGTCGGATTTTTTCGTGGACAGGCTTTAATTGTTTGTGTTGGCAAAAATTAAATGGAGAAAGTAATTTATATTACATAAAGCTGAATATTTCTAGCAGTTGGGACTTGGCGACTTTCATTGAAGCACATAATGGTTTGTAAGTTTGTTTTAAATTTCAATATTTTTTTTTTTATTAACTCCTTCGATACAAGCAATCTATCCTAGGATAATAAGCTTTTTTAATGACAAATACAAATTACAATAACATGTAGAGAATTGTTCCAGTGAGCAATCTCTTTATTCCAATTAACCCCCCAGAGTTTATCCTTAATGGCTGGCTGATATCTTTTCAACCTGCGCACGTCACTCTCACTGTTGGTCAATAGCTGGGTAGCAGTAGCATTTGGATGGTTTGAAAGTCTCTCCCGGTATTTATCGCTGAATTTTCTAATTTCTTCCATGACAGAGGGTAGTGGAACATCTCGTAGTATGACCGTATTGGGCACGTAATACGGTGCATCGACTATGATGCGAAGAACCTTATTTTGGAATCTCTGTATTATATTTATGTTTGAGTTGGCAGCTGAGCCCCAGAGCTGAATCCCATATGTCCAGATCGGCTGCAGTATGGCTTTGTACAAGAGTATCTTGTTTTCAATGGACAACTGGGAATTTCGCCCGATAAGCCAGTACATGTTTCTCAATTTAAGTCCAAGTTGTAGTCTCTTCGTGACTATGTGCTTTCCCCACGGCAAGCGTCTGTCCAGATGCATGCCGAGGTATTTGGTATTCTCGGTTTGAGGTAATTGGCAATTGTTGAGCTTTACAAGTGGACAGGTGTCTCTCTTCATAGTAAAAGTTACGTGCGCAGACTTGGTCTCGTTTGCCTTTATTTGCCATTTCTTCATCCATTCCTGTACTCTGTTAAGACAATCTTGCAGACGTCTAGATGCTATAGTTGCATCTGCATGTGAGGCGAGTACTGCTGTGTACTGTAGCGACTGTAACAAATCTTGCTGGTGGTATATCGCTTGTATATATGAGGTACAAGAGAGGGCCAAGAACGCTTCCCTGTGGAACTTCCGCATTGATTGGGTGAAGCTTGGTGTGATCGCTTTCTTGTTTGACTAGGAAATGTCTATTACTAAGATAGGATTTGAGGATCTGATAATAGTGATAAGGAAGGTTAAGTTTTATTTTGTGTAATATAGTCCCACGTGCCAGACCTTATCGAATGCTTGACTTACGTCCAAGAAAGCTGCCGGGCGTCTTTTTTAGGTTGATCTTTTTTTTGATAGTTGTTTTGATTTCTTTAATTTTAAATTTTGAGATCGGTAGGTCCATTTGAAAAGGAGCTTCCAGATAGTCTTGAATTTTAGCTTCTTCCTCTGTTGTATTTAATGATGGATTAGGTTGGAAAATGTTTTCCAAATGTTCTGCGAAAACTTCGGCCTTCTGCTTGTTGTTTCTAGTCCACTTGTTGTTTCGGTCTCTGATTGGAGGATTCATATGCATTGGCTTCTTTAGATTTCTTGTAGCTTTCCACAGAGAAAGATTTATGATTTTTGCTTGTTTTACAATATATAAATCCACTCACAGTTCTGTTTTTGATTTTACTGAGACTATGTCAGTTCATCTGCACTTCGCACACTTTAAAATGAATTAACATTCGACTTACAAACACTATTTAATGGTTTTATAAACGCACAAGAATCTATACGATACACACACACGAACTTTTTTGTGATATAAATTTCAATACAGGAATCTTTTTATTTCTAATTTATTTTATAGAATCGCAGTCTTAGATATACGCACTGGACTTTCCATTATCCAATTTGAAGATTCAGTTTCAATATCAGATTACCATTCAGAATTAGTTTACACTAATGATGAAATCAGACGTGTATGTTTCGGTGATGGTATCATAGCAACGGGTACATCTAACGGAAAAATCATTTTTTAAATTTCGATATCAAAAATTTGTTTACCCTCGAATACCATGAAAAGAACGTCACCACTTGGAAAATAATGGTTAAAAACCTTGTGATACAAAAAATACAAAGTGAAATATATTTTTATTTCTTTTAGATAAAAGAAATAAAAAACTGACACCTGGTCAGTTTTCACAAAGAAAACCGTTCCGAATCTAAATGTATCGTATCTGTTTGGAGCCTGAAACAGAAAGTTTGTTTATATGCCCTTAAGGATAACGTGTACGTGGCATCAGGCGCAAAGTTTCTAAACAATTCGTTACTTCTTTGTTTATAGGAAAAAAGTTTAATCAAGATACTCATAAAATAGTTTTCCGGAAAATACATACTTGAAATTGGTAAAGAGAATTTTTTAGCCAAATTCACAAATACTAATTTTTTGGAGATTCTGAGGAATTTGATGTGCAAACAATAACCACAAATGGTAACCATGTGTTTACTGTTTCAAATGAATCAATCAAAGTGTGGTGTATGAGAACTAAAAACTTGATTACGGTTCTAGATTACGTCCACCGCACTTTAATGAAGACCTTTGAAGTAACAGAAACAGAAAATTGCTCACATCAAACAAAATGGTGATATGGAATGTTTACTCTAAACAATAATAAACATATTCATGTTTATTTTATTATTTATTTTTATATTCAATTATAATTATGTTATATAATTATACTTAATTATTCAATTAAGTTATGAGTGGTCAAAGATCTGTAATTGAAAGAGCATTTTCTTTATTGAAAGGTAGACACTTCAATTGTCTTTAATTTATTAAGCAGCTACTGAGTTTATTTAATTACAGGTAAATAGAGGCGATTAAAATATTTAGACATGTCACTTGATCATCTTATACCTACAGTAGTTTTGGTTGCTTGCATTTTACACAAATTTATTCTTAAACGAGGTCCAGTAGATGATGTCAATCAATTCGATTGTGTAGGTGAAGATAGAAACAATAATGAAGATGACGATTATCATAATTTAATCACCAATAATTTAGGAGATGTAAAACGGAATTATGGAGCTACGTTACTTTAATTATTTTTATTAATTACACTGTACATTATAATAAATTATTAATTAAAAAATACACTAAGTCTAAAAAATTATAACAGTTTTTTTAATTATTACGTTATTTGTATATCTGCAAGAAACTTTTTAAACAATACGAGTTTTTCTTTGTTTATTTTATTACTTTCTGAGATTTCTAAACGAATTTTCTTTATTTCGACTAACTTTTCTTCACCAAGTTCGATCTGTCGCTTACGAAAAGACTAATAATTTTTGCTTTTTTCTGCCATTTGATGCAGGTGGTGTTTCTGATAGGAAAGACATCGAACTCGACGAAGCTGGAGGTGACCAAGGTATCTAAACACAATCTTAAAGTTTTATCGGGCTTCTCTACAATGAAGAGATTATATACCCATTTGCTTGGATGAACTTTGCTAATAATTTCCTAATTGTAATGCTTCCTTTAGTGTGTCCATTAGACCATATGGAATTTTCCTTTACCATTGTATAAGAGGTTTAGCATCATTGGTTAGTTCAATTTTCGCTGTACCTGGAATTCTACCTAAGCCTTTAAATACTTCCCTATACATTTTGTGTACATCTTATTTAGATGAAGGATTAAAACTAGCTACATAATTTAAATTACATTTTAGTAATTTAAAGTCTTCGAGATCCTTCAAACTTAAAATTGGATCAGAGTTCGTATCAAGAACAATTAACATTATTACTTTACATTCATTTTTAATGTACTAGAAAGTTTTAACTCGCCTAGGGCGTTCAATCTAAAATTTCCATAGCTTTCACGCCAGTTGGTTTCATTTTTTCTTAATTTTATCATTGTGTAATTTGTGAATCAAGCCGGTCCTGTATTGTGTTTATAATTAATGAATTAAATAGTTGTGAATTGAGAGAGAAAGTTAAGATTGAAAATTGAGAAAAGGCTACTACCTGTATTGCCTGAACTTGGAAAAGTGGTAGAAGTGTTGGTGACACGGAAAATCAACGAGGTAGAAGATTTTTAAGAACACCGAGGAACTGCGGGTATTTGAGGTTAGGCTGCAATACATTTTTAAGGGTAGAAAAGTAGTAGTGCGATCACTTCCAAGGGGTCGACTCGAGTGTTCGTACTGACGCTACCGAAATAAGAACAAAAACCTGTTAAAAATAAGTGCCAAATTAACAAGAATTTCTAAGCAGTAAGTTGGGTTGCCTAAGTAAAAGTATAAATATTTATACGAGTATTTATAACTAAATTAAACAAAGGCAAATGAGTGGTGACAAACATAATAGACCAAGAGCCAATACTGTACCATCAATAAGGGAGTATATTAAGAGAAAAAGAGAGGAAACAAATATAAGTAGTGAAGAAGAAAAGATTTTTCAGCGAAGCAAACTAACAGTCAAATCCCCAATCAAAACAACCGAAGTAGAGAACCAGACGGAAGACATGGAGGAACTAAAAAAAATGATGGAAAATCTTGCAAAAACGGTAAAAGATTGTATTGAAGAAAGCAAAAAAGAAAGTAGAGAAATCAAGGAGAAGCTAAATGCAATGGAAACCTCCTGGAATAATCGAGTTCAAGAGTTGGAAAATACAATTGCAAAACTACAAGAAAAAACAGATAAACAAGAGGAAAAATTAACAGAATTTGAGAAACAATTGGAGCGGGAGGAAAAAGAAAAGAGAAGAGAAAACATAATTATTAAGAACCTGCCAATAACGGAAGAGGTAACCCGAGAAAATGTTGAAAAATTTTTGAAAGAAAAGATGCAAATACAGATTGAGGTCGTGGACACATTTAAAATAGGAAGGAATGTGGAAAAGCAAGTAATTGTGGCAAGATTGAAGGATTTCAACCAAAAAAGAGTGGTAATGGAGAATAAGCACAAACTTAAGGGTACAAGAACTTATATCGAAAGCGACCTGACCAATGCAGAAAAGAAAATACAAAACCAAATATGGGCAATAGCAAAGAAGGAAATGGAAAAGGGAGAAAGAGTTAAAGTGGGTTACCAAAGGATGATCAAGCAAGATGGATTGTATGTGTAGGATAACAAATACAATGACCTTAAGCGCGACACCAATAAAACTCAACGAGCAAAAAACTAATAAGGTTGCATGATGGGGCATCTGTACCTTCCCAGACAGATGCTCCAATAATAAAGGCTGGGGAAGATAATCGAATAAGGCATGAAACGGAAAAAGATGAGATAATATAGAAAAAAAGAAAGAATAGAAATAAGAGAAAGGCAAATGGTAAAAAAGATGACATAATTAGAATTGCAACATGGAATGTACGAACACTGTTGAGACCGGGAAAAATGGAGGAAGTCGAGAATGAGTTAAAGAGATATAACATCGAAATAGCAGCGCTACAGGAAATCAGATGGAAGGGTCAAGGAGAGGTAACTGGCAAGGAATATACTATGTTATACTCGGGAGAGAAAGAACAGGGAAGAGGCGGAGTGGGCTTTATGGTAAGAAATGATGAAAAAGACAGCATAATGCAGTTCCAACCAGTAAACGGAAGAATGGCATACTTGAGAATGAAAAAGAAATCCACAAATATGACAATAATCTGTGCTTATGCACCAACGGAAGATGCCAATGATATAGAAAAAGAAAAATTCTACGAAGAACTGGAAGAATTATGTGAGAGAAGCGAAAAGAAAGATACATTGGTATTGATGGGAGATTTTAATGCGAAAGTTGGGAAAGAGGAGTATGTAAGCGATGTGGCGGGAGAGCATACGATACATAGCAAAACAAATGATAATGGAAACAGACTTTGCAACATGGCAGCAGCTTTAGATATCGATATTTGCAGTACCAGATATAAACACAAAAAGATTCACAAAATGACCTGGGTCTGGTCCGGAGGAGAACAAGATGAAGGGAACCAAATAGACCATGTTTTAATTACAAGGAAACGAAAATCATTGATTAATGATGTAAGATCATATAGAGGAGTGAATGCTGAAACGGACCATTATTTGGTAGTGACAAAAATAAAAATGAAGAAAGTGATAAACAACATAAAGAAGAACAAAAGTAAACTTTTTGCAACGGAAAAACTAAGAGATGCCAAAATAAGAGAAAATTACGAAAATGCGATCCAAATATATTGCAATGTTATTTATTCAAATTATTTTTAAATTTTTTTTTTTTTTTAATAATATCTTCTAATTAATATTTTTCTTTAAATTTCAATTTTCGTTACGATAAAATATTCAAAATGGGAATACAAAATTTATACGATACCGGTATCTCAGTCCGGCTTATCAAACACAATTTGTTGTTCCTTGAATAAATTTTTAATATTAAATATAAAACTTTCTTAATTATTTCAATTGTAATTGCTGATCCCATTCCATCCAATTCCACTTTTTATCTTTAATTTCTTTAATTAGCTTCTGTTTAATTTTAATTTTCAAAACCACTCAAAAATCTTCCAAAATTGATTTAATCAGACTACAAATCTTAATAAAACACTCTTCATCCATAAAAATCACTTTTATATTTCAAAAACTACAGAACTTATCAAATATTTCTTGGACTCACAAATCATACGTCCATCACGTCGGCCATTTTTGGCAAAAGGCCTTGAATTACTTATATTTCAAAAACTACAAATCTTTTCAAAAATTATTCAGACTGATAAATTAATACGGCCATCACGTCGACCATTTTTTGGCAAAAGGCCTTGAATTTCCGGTGATTCGTCCCCACCTAGCTAATTTTACAATCTTCCAACTTAAAATCAATTTAAACATAACTTAAATAAATAAATGAATTTTTACCAAAATGTATAGGGTGGGTCCGAATCACTTTTGAAACATGACAATATATAAAAAACAGTAAAAAAGGTAATGATGTAGATGAAGAATTTGAGAATATCACGGAATGTATAACAACAGCAGCAAAGAAAGTGATAGGATATAGACAAGTACAGAGAGATAAGAGTTGGTTTGACGAGGATTGTGAGAAGATGGAGAAAGAGAAGAGAGAAGCAAGATTGGTATACCTTAACACAAATGAAGAAAAAGATAGAGAGAATTACAAAAGAAAAAGAAGTGAAGCATACAAATTATACAAGAAGAAAAGAAATAAATGGGTGGAAGCCATAATGGAAGGTACAGAGAAGAATAACAGACAAAATAATAGTAAGGTGTTCTATGAAAAACTGAAGAAACAGAAAGCAGGACACAGAATCAAGACGAGAGGAATGAGAGATAAGCAAAATAAAATAGAAGACGACACAAAAAATAAAACAGATATGGATGACATACTTTCAAGAACTACTGAATGGCGTACCAGAGGAAGAACAAGAAACAATAATAAGTGAAGAACAACAAATAGACGAACCAACATATGAAGAAATAGCGGTGACAATTAAGAACATGAAAAATGGAAAGTCCCCTGGCAAAGACAGTATTACAGCAGAATTGCTAAAATATGGCGGAGAATTATTATATCGAAGGGTCTATGAACTTGTAAAACAAATATGGACAGAAGAAGTAATGCCACAAAAATGGAGAGAAGGAATAATTGTCACAATAAAGAAAAAAGGAGACGCGGACAGGTGTGAGAATTACAGAGGAATTACACTGTTGAATGTAACATACAAGGTACTGTCAACGATATTAAACAAAAAACTAAAGCTTGCGATGAAAAATAAAATAGGAGATTACCAGTGCGGTTTTGTCGAAGGTAAATCGACGGTAGATGCGATATATGTAATGAGACAGATTATGGAGAAGAGCCGGGAATATAATATAAGCATGTATATGATTTTTATCGATTTTAGACAAGCTTTTGATAAGGTTAAGAGAGGTAAGCTGATGGAAACAATACCCGGCAAGCTAATAAGACTTACACGCATGACATTAAAAGAAACAGCAGCTTGTGTTAGAACCTCAAGTGGAGAGACTGAAGATTTCTTGATAAATTGTGGAGTGAGACAGGGAGATGCTATGTCGGCAACCCTGTTCATCTTCTAGAAAAGATCATGAGGAGGATACAAGTAAACGGCCCAATAATCAACAAGGAAGCACAGTTGATAGCATATGCGGACGATGTGGTTATTGTATCAAGATCGAAAGGTGAATTAACAAGCAGAACTCAAGAAATAAGAGAAACAGCGAAGCAAATGGGTTTGGAAATAAATGAACAGAAAACAAAATATATGAGATGTCAACGAGGAGAAATACAAGACCTAGGTGAACTAAAAATTGGAGACCACACATATGAGGAGGTAACCGACTTCGTATACCTGGGAACACAATTAAATAATAGAAAAAAAAGAGAACAAGAATTAGAAAGAAGATTGCAGCAAGCAAATAGGGCCTACTACGCGAACAAAATCTTTCTGAACGATAAGAAGCTGTCAAAGAAAACAAAGATCAGGATATATAAGACAATAATTAGACCGGTGGCTACGTACGCGACAGAAGCGATGTGCTATAGTAGAAGAGAGGAAGAAAAGATGAGGGTTTTTGAAAGAAAGATAATGCGTAAAATACTGGGACCAATAAAAATTGCTGAACAAGAAACCAGACCCATGATGAATTATGAGATACTGAGAGCAGTTGGAGGTGAAGACATTGTCAAGGTAATCAAATTGCATAGATTGCAATGGTTTGGTCACATCATGCGGAAGAAGGAGAATGATGTGATAAGGCGGATCACGGAGTGGAAACCGATGCAGGAGCGCAGGAGAGGACGACCGGACTTAAGATGGTATGACCAAGTATTAAGGGATCTGCGAAATATGGTGGTCGTGAACTGGAGAGAGAAGGTGAAGGATAGGATTTTTTGGAAGGCAATGACAATGGACGCAAGAACAAGTATAAAGTTGTAAATATATGGATGTAAAATGTAAAGTTAATGAGGATTAATCCACCTCAACAAACGGATTTTGTTTAAGTCCAATATGGACAGTCATATTCCTTTCGGGAATGTAAGACTATATATTGTATTGTATCATCCAATTTTAGAAATATAAAAAAAAGGAATAGCGGGATATTGGAACGCTCAATAAAACAACTGAATTGTCGGTCGACGTTTCGGCTTATTTACTAAATACCATCCTCAGCACTAAAAAAGAAAGACAATATATTAAACAAAAACGGTTACAAGTATGATCTCACACCAACCAAACAATTCATGATGGAATTAGTTTTAGCGCAATAACATATTCTTCGGAAGAGGGAAAACACAATCTGTCGAGCAACACATTCAACCACGTCAAATTCAAAAATATAGAAGTTATACAATATAAAATCCATAAACCAATAATTTGTTACGAACCTTTTTATTTTTTAGGTTTTCGCGAACAAGTCTCCGGCTACTCAAGTGGAGAGAACAAAACTTAATCAGGGCCTGGTAGGAATTTCGAATACCTCAGCAATTTGCTGATTAGAAAAACAAATTAGATACAAAAATAAATTTATTCAAATCAAAATTCAAAAAAAATATGCACATTTTAAATAATATGGAGTAATAATCTTAAATCTAAATTACATTCACTCACTTTATTCATAATAATTTATTATAGCAATGAACAAAATAATTTCAACTGACTTATTTTAACTTTAGATACATTTGAATAATAAAAAAATTTACGTACAACCTAACTTAATAATTACTAATACAAAACTTATCGTAATGATACACACATAACTTAATAAAAATGGTACGTTACCAAACAAATTTTCTTAAACTGTTCACAAAATAATAACTCAAAATCAGTTCAAAACACAAATCACAATATCAAAAAGTCGCAAACAAATGCCCCAAAGAAAATTCCAAACTTTTATTTACTAACTCAAAAATTTTTGCGTCCGATCAACTTCGCGATTTCCAAGGTTCTCATTTTAATATTCGCAATAAGCGTTTTTATTTTTTTTTGAAAAAGTACTAAGCGGTATATTTCAGAGAATAAGAAATTAATAGTTGAGATAGAGGTCGTTATAATCTACAAAGTAGATGAATTTCAAAATACAAATTTGTAGCAGGACATCGGTAGTCAGGACCGTATTAGGAATCAATAACGAATGAAAAAAAAAATAGAAAGAAAAAAATTATTAAATTCAAAACGCCTAAACGAATGACATGTTTCGGACTTATTCGTGGTATTACCCAACGAAATTGCCCTCATCAGGCTCATATTGACAAAGAAAATATAAAATTAAACTTATCATTCCCTTCAACCGATCATGTAACCTTCCACGTGCTCTAAACTAACCGAATGCCATACGAAGAAAATGTATTTTGAAAGTTAGTAAGCGTAAGTTAGTAATCTACTTTGTAGATTATAACGACCTCTATCTCAACTATTAATTTCTTATTCTTAGTTTTTACGGTCAACAATAAGGATATTTGAAATTTTATTTCATTTACCGTTATTACTATTATTATTACGGTATATTTCAATTACAAAAAATCTTATTATTTCGGGGAATAATCTGGACGGCGTCTTTTGTTGTTGGCTTATGACTCGTCGCATGCCGTCATCCGATCGTTTAACAGTTCAACATATTTTTTATTATTGTTGCACGTGTATGCCGTAAACCGATATATTTTGCGAATACGAGGAATTTTCAATAAAAATTATAAAATATACTAATTTAAATTTCTTTTTAATTTAATGAACAAAGACGCGTAACAAATTAATTAAAATCGAGTGTAAAACGTACATACAATAACAAGATTATCTCAAACAAATTTTCGAAAAATGTGATAACAATTATTGCCCGGTCACCACTGTAAAGGTATATTCACAATAAAGCAACATAACAATAACATTCAAAGTTACAAAACCAGAAAATCTCTCCGAAAGAAAATATAAACAGGAACCTGAAAAAAGGTTCGGCGCAATAAGGTTAACCGTTAGTGTGAGAATCAATCCGACACAGCCCGATAATTCAGTTGTTTTATTGAGCGTTCCAATATCCCGGTATTTCTTTTTTTTTATATTAAGCTTTGGAAAAGATTTACATTTCTAATTTTAGGAATATGTTTAGCGGCAAGACACTTGTTTCGGCACCAGTATCAGCCTTGAAATAAACCGTAAGCTTATTTTCTATACATATTGCAATGACCCGAGCTCTACAAATCTTATTAAAATTTGATCAATTCATAAATCAATCTTATAACTAATTGGGCATCCATTCTTTGTAGCAAGAGACTCTTCATTATTCCAAAAATTGTCTTTCAAAATAATATAACACTTCTAAATAAATTGTTTTCAAAATAAATAGTAAAAAATTTTGGTCCAAAAAAATTAATAGTTCTCCAATAATAATTATTCTTCAAAAATTAACTCTCATATATTTTAATTCCAATATAAAATTAAAGGAATCAAAGTTTTGATTTTATCCTTATCCAATTTGACTGTTTATCAATATCGACCATTCGTTTCTTCAAATGTAATTTTAACTTTCCAATTTTAAGTATCCAAATCAAATTTATTATTCGAAATATTCTTTTTTCCAAAAATTAATCATCCAAATCAACTTACTACCGCTCAGTAGCCACTTATAAATAATATCCAAATTAATTTCAAATATCAAAAATATACTTCCAAAAACAACGCAATAATGCATTCGCATCAAATCACTTTATTTAAATCAAATCAAAAATATTACTCACAATTTCAAAATGACAAAATCTCGTATCAAAAATCAAACTCAGCGGGCATACCAAACTTGGCACCCGCTGTCGGCCATAGTTGGCTAAAGAAGCCACGATAAGAACCTCACTTCTACCAACTTTAATTTTCAAAGTTTTACCTCCCAAAATTCAAATTCAAATATTTTATAAACTTAACATCAAAATTAATGGCAAATTAACAGGGTAGGTAAAACTTTGGTTCGGAACATAACAATATAGTACCATCATCTTACAGCAATCTTTGTTGTACTGCTTTATCGAGAACTCCCACTATCAAATGATCCTTAATCATTTCTTTTTGGAAATCTGTATTCTCTTCTTTGTTAGAACATTTAAAGTCACAAAATATGGCTTGAGCTTTTAATTCTGTTACAAATGAATCTATTGATTGGCCAGATTTTTGTATAATATTATGGAATTTGTAACGTCCTATCGTGAAATTTATTTTTGGTGCTATTTCATCACTAAAAGTATTCAAAACTTTTCATTTTATTCTCATATTCGAAGAAAAAATTTTGAGCAGAAGGAAGGCCTCGATTCTTCAGTTTAGTACTGAAATTTTCTTGCTGGAGACGAGCAACCTTGAGTTGTTCCAGTAGCACTAATCTTTGAAGTTGACTTGTAGTTAGTTTTATTGTTTCTTCGGTTTCGTGTGCTATGACTACTTCTTTAGTTGATGTCGCGTTTTGTTGGCCAATTTTTCGTGTAGGTTGTGGTGTACGTTGGACTGTGGCATCATCATTAAACTGCAATGATGGTCCTATTTCTAGGTCACCTGTAAAAAAAATAATATTAAATCTTTAAAAAAAATAATCGTAAATAAACAATACCAGTACCAATTTCTGTGGTACTTTAATTTGCTTACCTGGGATTTGTGCGACGGTAGGGTTTACATTCACATCCATCGCTTCCACCATTATCGTTTTCCATTGTCGCAACGGGAGAATGCGCTTATTACGCGTTTTGTTTTTGTCGGTTTTCTTCTTTAATTTTGTTTTTAGATTACTCACCTCTTTCATTAGTCATTGTGCGGTCATTTCCTTTCCATACAGCTGTCCATACTCTGTGACGACTTTCCCAAAGCCCGCTTGTTTCTTCGCTTTTTTCGCGGGGAGTTGAGATTTTTCCAATATTTGCAGGTATCGTTTTATCCCTTCGGCAATATATTTACATTCAGATTGCTCATCGCTAGTGGTTTGTGACTCTAAATGATTGTCTGACACTTCTTCGTCATTTGCCATCTTCAAACAACTACTGTCAAACTGTCAAAGGCGTCTATGTACATAGACTAGAAAGACTAATGCCCGTTTTCACCAACATTTATTTAAGAATTCTCTAGTAAAGAATTCTTTACGTTAGGTATTCTGTAAACTGATACTTAGGAAAATTTGCATTTTACCAACGTAAGAGTTTCTTAACCAGCAGTTCCCTCACTAGGTATTCTTTAGGGCGGACAAATGAACTAATCCGGGTCAATGTCATATTTGAATTTGTAAGTTATGTTTAATGGTAGCGTTACGGTTGTGTTTTTGCGAATAAATAATAAATTATAATAGTGTTAGTTACAGAAAATGGCAGAACGTAAAATATTCCCAAATTTTACCTCGGAAGAAAAATTTTAACTTTTATCCTGCGTAAGGATAAAAGATCCAAATGGGTTAGTAACAATAATTGAACCACATATTTGGTAGTAATCTGCTTTTGCTTTAGACATTTCACCCACGGTTGTAGGAAATTCCTGTAGCATAAAACCGAATTACTAGTAATAACTGATTTATGGGCGATACTGATATTGAATTCGTGATTTTCTCGATTCGAAAAATTTCTACCACGGTTTTTTACAGACTAAAGTAATAATTATTATCAAAAAACGTCGACCTTAAAAAAATATCTTATTATGTGGTATTTTTACAATGTGTATTTGTTTAATTAATAAAATATGATAGGTGTTGTTTTCACTTCACTCATTTTAAAAAAATTTTGAAATAATTGCACTTTTGTAAAAGTTGAGGATATAATTATTATTATATTTATATTCTGTTTATTTCATATACTACCACCTACTACAAATGTCACAGACGAATGTCTACTTGCACGGTTGGTAGCGTACTGATTTACAATATTCAAATATCTATCAACCAATCAGAATAGCTTTTAAGAGCTTAAATTGAATATACACAAAGTTCGGCCAATTTAATAATCATAGATACGAAACGTTTAGTGAAACGCTTTTAAGTTAATGTCGATTAAATTGTTCTAACCATGATTAGTTGACCAACCATTTATTCAGAGTTGGTGGAACCGTCCCTTATCGTTAGGAATTTCTTGGGAAACTGGTCCAGTTTTTATCGTTTATTTCTTTTAGTTGTATATTTTCTCTCTCTTCGTTGCTCAACTTTTTGTACAAACAACCGTCCATTTTGTTTCATTTTTGTGTAAGCGCGTCTATTTTTGAAAAATGTATTACATTATTATTTTATTTAAGAACAACCCACGAGTGTGATGGTAAAATGTTAAAGTTGAAACGAGAAGCAAAACAACAAACTTCAAAAGTGATCAATTTTTTCGACAATTTGTTTGACAGTGTTAATGGTCATGTCGAAGTTGAAGTTGCAGGGAAGAAATTGCTAATCTGCGTCACCGACAAATTTGCTCATGTTGCATTTTGGAAGAGAGCTATTAAAATTTTAAAGACGATGAAATATATTGAAAAAGATGACGATACACCAGCGATACCCAAAAAGGAGTTTACACTAACAACCATAAAAAATTGGATTAAATAATTCTATTATAAATAATTAATGTTTAATATCTTGACATTTTCGGGCCTTCATTGACATTTAAGCAAACATGAAAGAAAAGTTAAAATTCTTGCATCTTGCATAAAAGTTTTAAAAACTAAACGACCAACACAATTAAGGTAAGAACGGTAGACACATTGCCTGATTTTTCGACCGTCTAGCCATCACACGATGTGTTTCTGACTCATTAGTCTTCATCAGTACCGTTTACTTGGTGTTATCACTTAATTGTGTGCACTAAACCAGCTACTGGTTCACAAATTTATGTGGACTGCTATATGCGACGTCACTACACAAAAATAAGAACCGCGCCAACGTGTGTTGGTGTATCGCTGGTATGGTGTACACCATACATTAAAGTTTATGTATTTTAGATTTTATTCTGTAATTTTTAATGCTTACTAACCCTACGTTTTCTATCATTCTAGTCTCATAACAATTATTTTCACAAGATGGACTAATCCTACATTCATTATTTTTTTATTTTATACGCTGGGAAATAGAAACAATTGTATCGCTTATTATTATTTATAGTGTCTTATCATAATATTACATGTGTCGTAAAATATTTATATGTTATTTGGGTATCTAATCTACAGGTAATCAATTTACAAATTGTGACTTTATTTATTTTTAAAGGTGATCATTTATGCCATTAGGCTATAATTTAAATTATTTGGTATTTCTATTTTATGTGTGTGTTAGCTTTAAGATCACTCATTTATTTAGGTGTAAGTTCATTAATTTGAAAAATATATTAAAATTATTCTCTACTCTGAAATATTTCAATGTAATTGTACTTTACTCTTACTACCGTATTATTCGTCTTTGGTACCCTATTAAACGTACAGTTTTATATTCAATTATTTGTTTTCGAATTATCTTCTTTCTACCATCCGATTTAGTGGCAGTTTGTCTCGGATCTAACTCATCTTTGAAGGTAAGAATTGTTTCGACATCCATCCGAGTGGCGCTCATTTTATTGACTATTTCCGAATTTGCACTACGTCTTTCGATTCAACTTGGACTCAGGATTTCCTTGAACTTGAGATACACGACCTTGCTTCGGTTAAAGCTATTCGAAGCAGCTGACAATTATCAAAAACATATATTGGTGTTGTACACAACTTTGCAGATGAAAGAAACTAAAAGAAATAATAAGGTAAAAGCTTATCTTATTGCTGCTATTGAGTGGTCGCTATCGCTCGATCTTTCAATTGTTCAAGAAATCCAATGGCGAAAAAAATCAAAGAACACAATTTCCTTTAAATTGGCGCAAATCTGCAAGAAGGAGCGGTGGTAACTCCAGTAATTCTCACTACACAAAAAATCACCGATCACTACCCAAAATCAAAGGTAAAAACCAACCTTTTGTCCACAAAATCTGGCTCTCTCTTCTAATCTCCCCGCACCTCTCCTTTTTTTCTTATCTCCCGCCATGCGCTCAAAATCGTCTTGCCACGAAATAAATATCCTATTATTAAAAATGCAAATACGGGGTGTAGCCAAAAGAATCTAATAAAATTTAAAATTTTGTTACAAAATAATAAAAACTTTAAAATTCCCGCTCCTGGCAGAACGCAAATGACCTTGAAAGGATAAAAACTTTACTCCAGCGCCATATCTCCGTGTGGGTGCACATTTTTCAAGGTCATTTACAATGAATCAACCCGTAGTATTAGAGTGAACCAACCGTGGCTCTACCTCTTCTTTTTACTTTTACCTTTGAAGGAAATATTTTGTTTTTATAAATACAGACAATTATAAAAGTAAAAATTCTTGCGATTTGCATAAAAGTTTTAAAAACTAAACGACCAACACAATTAAGGTAAGAACGGTAGACACATTGCCTGATTTTTCGACCGTCTAGCCATCACACGATGTGTTTCTGACTCATTAGTCTTCATCAGTACCGTTTACTTGGTGTTATCACTTAATTGTGTGCACTAAACCGGCTACTGGTTCACAAATTTATGTGGACCGCTATATGCGACGTCACTACACAAACATAGGAACCGCGCCAACGTACGTTCTCGAGTGATACTCTAATCTAAATAATAAAAGTAAAAATTCTTGCGATTTGCATAAAAGTTTTAAAAACTAAGCGACCAACACAATTAAGGTAAGAACGGTAGACACATTGCCTGATTTTTCGACCGTCTAGCCATCACACGATGTGTTTCTGACTCATTAGTCTTCATCAGTACCGTTTACTTGGTGTTATCACTTAATTGTGTGCACTAAACCGGCTACTGGTTCACAAATTTATTATGTTTAATTATGACAACTTCAATTATGTTTATTATTCAATTATGTATATTAAAAAATAGACAATTATGTTTAATTTTAGTGTATGGTATTACTTTATAATTTATAGTTTTAAATGCATTCTGGTAATTAACATAGTCAGAAGATTGCATTTGGATAATCTTAAATTTGAGTGTCCAGGTGTTGGGAAATTTCAGAAGTATTCGAATTAATGACAAATGACTCCACATTTAAATATTCTTAATAAATTTTTCTAGGCAACTGTGTGCGTTCTTAATTTCCTGCATATTACCGTGGTCAGGTTCTCAATATTTTTGCTCAATGTAATGTAGATTTCCAGCATCTTTGGAATTAAGAAAATATTGCAAAGCAAACGACGCTATGCAGTTTTTGTCTTGTGGTTACGTGCTTCACCTTGAAATGAAACTTTGAACTTTCAAAATAATGAAACTTTTCAATTTTATTTATTGTTCCGTTTGTATGAATTAAAGATTCAAAGATGTCCTTGTACTCGAACTAATTGCGGTATGGACCCTTACAAATTGGTAACTAAATTTTTGGTAGTGTGATACTCTGAAAATTTTGCTTTTTGTGAATTGAACTAATCGAATCTAAATTATTAATAATTAAAGTTTCCAAAATTGGTTTGAAGTTAGCGATTGTCGTAGAAAATAAATCATTAAATTGATTGCGCTCTTGATATTCATTGTCAAGGATCTGGCCATCACAAACACATTCAATTTTCAACTGAATATTCGAATTCGTTACTAACTTTTTCAATGCTTGCGGTTCTAAATAGTAATTCGTTAATTACCTTCTTTTCAATTGTTTCATGAGTATTAAAGGCAATTTGAATTGGTTTCACGTACTTGATAAAATTTGTTAATTTGCGTTTTACGGATCTCCGTTTGCGTCTCAACTCTGATAAATCGATTGCTGGAACAGTTTTTAAAAAATGTAATGCCAATCTTAAATTATTGATAATATTGCAGGTAACGAAAGCACTGTTTGTATGAATTGCAAAAATTGAATAATTGAAAATTAATTGTTTTTCAGATAATAACAAACTGTATCTTGGAAACACAAGGTTTAATTAATTCTTCTCCAATAGTCTACGGCTTTTTACATCTTGCGATTTGAGGTGCTATCAAATATGAAGATTTTACAAGGCACTTATCTTCAACTAGCACTGTCGCCAATGAACTTCTTTGCTTTTGCAGATTTTCTCTCATCCTTTAGAAGTATTCTATCGGTTTTAATTAACCTTCATCCGGGCGCGCCCCTTTCCGTAACATTAGCGGGCGCGCAACGGTAATTTACCGTCTTCGGTTTTTCTTTCGTCATTCATCCAAAATCTTTAAAATCGGGATAAATACGATGAAAAACATTATAATACTATTTAAACGATAAATCATTTTTATTAAAATTTGAATAATAAAATAAGCTAACACAGTAGGGATAGGGATTAATTTATAATCTCTATCTCGAATAGGAGTATCAAACGACTTTTCATTTTCAGTTTTTTTTTGAGCAATGTAAATATTAGTGTACTTGATTATGTTGATTATGATTTCCAAAAAAATGATTTGGAAGAAACATTCAAGCCTTGTTTTACAGTTCTTAGCTTGGTTCTTGGGACCAGGAAGAGTTTTTATAATGTTTTTTGATTTGATCCTTGATGTTATTGAAACTGGTTTGTTAACCCAAATAGTATCATTTTCCCTCTCAATGAAAACTTCAAATCTTGCATTTCCTGATCTTTCTTGTCACACTGATCTTCGTCAATCAGGTCGTGCATTGAGTTATGCAAATCTTCCTCTCAGTCACTGCTGTGTTCATCTTGTTCAATGACTTCAGGTTCAAAATTAATATCGTCTTGATCGTCAATTTACTCTTCTTCATCCGAATCCATCTCAAGAAGTCGATGTATATGTATCTTCCGGATTTGTGAAACGTGCTCTGACATGAGACCAATACATGCAATATGCATAGTAAAAATGTGAAATCTGATATGTGACGTCACGATAGTGACGTATTTGGAGTATAGTTTACTGAATTGTGAAAAAAATAATTTGAGTTGTGAATACCTACGAAAAATATAAAATCGGTAATTACATTTCGTTGCAATGGCTGAAGAAAATAAATATCACAAATGGGAGCGTAACTGGTAATCTACCGCCAATATTCGACTGTACAAGTTTGGCGTTGGCTGAGACAATTAAACATGAAAAGTAGGTAACAACGACACTTCTATCTAGTGTCATATTAAGTCAATTAGGAATACAAAGCACTTCCACCCTCCTTAACACTTGCACGCAAAAGTTTGCGCGTTATTATAAATAAAACGGTAAATTACCGCCCACGCGCCCGGATGAAGGTTAATTAAATTTGGATGTTTTGACTGCAAGTGCCTTTCTCAAGCATCACCAACGTCGGTTTTGTACCTGCGGTGAAATACGAGGTAAAACCCCGAGTATAAAGGGACCAGGGACTTCCACGACCCTGCAAAAATGTGCGGAAGTCTTGGAAGTCAAGGAACAACTTGCTAGGAAATTAAATAGGATAAACAACCCTTGTGTAAATAATTTTAAGTCTTTACCTTTTCCTAGTTTTAAGTTTTACGATCACGATTGGACATTTTAAAATTATTAAACATTTTTACGAACTTCGGTCGGAATCTTCAAAATTTTACCACAGAGGCCACAAGCTCTCTGCACAATTGAAGTCACACCAGACAACAGTATTCATGAAGCATGGCGGAGCCGAATTGGCGTTTTTCGTAATAAATTTAAAAACTGACTGCAGCATTGGGGCTTTTGCTATACCGGCTAAAGGAAGAAATCGATGTTGGAATTTTTACCACCGAAAATTCAACCGTAACGATCGACAAATTTAGATCCAAAGCAATAGGAAATCTAAGATCTTCATATTTTTCGATCAAGTCGTAATTAGTTGAGTAGCACAATTTTTATTTAAAAAATTTAAAAAGATGGATAGCGTTAGGACGAAGGTTCCTAAGGAACAGGAAAAAAAGGAGGAGAATAACAAGGGTCCTAGAGAGGAGTCTGGCAGAATTTTTGGACCAAGCCGGTCGACGATAAAAGTTGGTCCGTAGAACATTTTGTTCCAGCGGTTCTAGTGTTCGATAAGTTCGAGGGTGCTTCAAGGTGAATACGAAACCACACAAGGGGGTTCATTGGGTGAAATTCCAACCTTTGCTGGTACTGTGCTCCGAGTTTTTGTGCTACTAAGTTTGAGTTCAGGCGAAATTCTCACTAAACAAGAAGATCCGACCGAAGCAACACGAATTAAGGTCGTAACCATTTAACATTTATCAAGTTTATTTTCATTGTTTATATTTTAATTGTTATCACGTTATATTTTGTGTAGTTAGTTTAATAATTAAGGAAACGCACTTACACGCTGGACACCACAAAAACACGTTAATTGCAGTTGCAAGTTGTTCGTTTTGTTATCGTTATCTAAATAATTTATTAAACAGTTTACGAAAACACCATATTTTTTATTTTCAATTTCATTTTTAATTAAATTTTTACAATCGATACTATCATTTCGATTGTTGGCGCCCAACTAAGAATATCCACGGTAAGAGGAAAGGTCTCTAAGTCGAGGATAACAGAGATCCTCGGGACGTGGCAATATATTTTCATACCTGTAAATTAAGTATCATAAAGGTACTTAAGGGGCACATATTTTTTCATACCTGAAAGTTAAGTATCAAAAAGGTACTTAAGCGGCACATAAGTTTTCATTTATATTTGCACTGTACCCTTGCAGTATAGTTTCAATGCATATAATTTCATACCGTTATTGTAAAGCCAAATGATGTATCAGATATGTAATGAAATTTGAGTAACTAAAATATATTGGAACATATGAAACCGTTTAGATGCAGTTTTAAACTTAACGTCTCGGTACCAAAATTGCTGTAGCTAATATTTACAGGTATATTATGAATTGATGGTTACGATTTTAACATTGCCGGTTTGATATCTATTAAGTGCAATGTTAGGTAATGTTTTGGTAGTTACAATTTCATAGTATCTAATATATAAAAATGCATTATTAATAATTTAAAGTTGTGATTTTAACATAACTATTTTGATACCATTATTTAACATAATATTTTGTTTTGTTTTCGTGTTTGAAAGAATACATAATTTATGTATTTTTATAAAATTAATTTTTACATGTTACATGAAATTGAAATAAAATTTAATTAATAACTTACATAATATTGTTCAAAAACTATTTAAATGAATAATATAGCTTGTTTTGGGTTGGTTTAGTTGTCCAGTTTAGAATTTTTCAAAATAAGTTTATTTACTCATTCAGGCTTCAAGTAGGTTTAATTTTGTTTTTACAAAAGTCAAAAAAATTTTACTATTAATAATCAAGTTTGAATTTAATAGCATAACTTCTCAATCATTTTAATAATTTTTCCAGGTTTGCCTAATGAGATTCCGAAAATCGAAACATAAAGTTATAACATATTATGTAGCAGGCTAAATCATTCATTTAAATAGTTTTTGAACAATATTATGTAACAATTTACATAATATTGTTTACATGTCATGTAAAAATCTATATATTGCTCTGCCCCCATCATTTTATTATTAATTAAATTTATTAAATTTATATATTTTCTTAAATTTTAATTTTGGTTTGCAATATATAAAATTTTCAAATGGTCACGTTAAAATTATTCGATACCGGTATCGCAGTCCGGCTTATCAACCAAATTGTTGTTCTTTGAACAAAATTTTAACTTATTAATATAAAATTTGTAATTTACTTATATTTTAATTATTGTTTTCTTCTTTCTTCTTGCTCTTTATTGAAGCTATCATCGATAGCTTCCGTACAAATTTTATTTTCAAAAAAAAACACTCAAAAAATCTTTCCAATTTGATAAATTCAATTATAAACATCAAATAAAACACTTTTATCAAAAAAATCACTTCTATTCAAAAATTTTCACAAACTTATCCAAATTATTCAAAAACAAATTTTTACACGTCTATCACCTAGACCATTTTTGATAGAAGCCTCGATAACATTTTTACTTTTACCAACTTTAATTTTTAAAGTTTTACCTCCCAAAATTCAAATTCAAATATTTTACAAAATGAAAAATCAAAATTCATAACAAATTAACAGGGTAGGTAAAACTTTGATTCGGAACATGACAATATATAAAATACTTTGTGCGTTTGTAAAAATTAATTTTATAAAAATATATTATCACATGTTAATAACCTTAACCATTTTAAAGAATTTATAACTGTTTTAAATTGATTGCTTTAAAAAGTTTAAAAACACAAAAAAAGTTCTACAAAATTTAAAAAAAACCACTAAAAATTATCAAATTGTAATTTTTATTAATTATTAATTAGACATTCGTTTCATAATTATAAAAAAATTAATTATTCTATATTTTTCCAAATTTCCTACTATGAAAGATTGTCGTTTGTCGTTTAACACCTGCTTATAAATCAAAAAGCTTTGCTCGACATCTACCGTAGTAATGGGAGAAAATTTGCATCAAACTTTTTGTATCTAATACTACTTCGAAAAAGTAGTCTCAAAGGGTCTCACACGTTAATATAATTTACTATGTTCATATGTTTACCATCGAAATGTTCACTTTGGGGGGCACTGTAGGGTACGTCACAGTTTCTGTTTTTTCCATTTCTTCGTCTGATGTGCAAACTCAAACACTCGCGAAGTTGTTTAATATGTTCGACTTATTTTTCCGCGTACACTTACAAATTTTAACACCGAGATGATTGATAATGTTACTACAGTTGAATAGATGAGCCAGGAGTTGGTTTTGGAGGATGATTCATTATGATTCATAATATCCTGCAAATTAGTGAGTTCTTCTTTTACTTGGTGTAAGGCATCGAGGTCAACGTGTCTTAGGTCTACAGATTTGATCTCATGCAGGTGGTTATCCAACTTATTTTCACAGCAATCTGCTAACACTGGAGGCAGTTCGATAGTTTTTCTTGTTGTAGTTGATTTTTCACTTTCCCCGATGATAAAAACATTGTTGATGCGGAGAGAATAAGCGGGATCTATTCTCAGTAGTATCGACTCTTTTATATCAGAATAGGTTGTCGGTTTAGTCAAACATGTTTCCGTTATTGTTGAATTTTCTGCTAAGACAAAGAGCCACACCCCTTGTCGTAGTTTTTGTAGCTTGTTCTCTCTAATATTCATGATTACACGGTCTTTTCTGCATCTTTCGTAGCTTTTTGATCGCATTATCTGTTGAATTTCACATGGTGCCGAATGATCTATCGCATGTAGAAGTGAAACTTCGCAAAGTAATAACTCGTGATTTACTGAAGTACATTTTCTTGGTACAAAGTATTGAGAGTTGTCTTCTGCTACGGCTAGCAGGGAGGAAGCTGGAATTATAGTGGTGAATATATAAGGTGCATTTGATTTTGTGAGTAAGGAGTAGATATGATAATAAGAAAACTTTTTGATGTCTACTAAGGGAATTCGAATAATGAAAACTATTTTATCCTTGGATTGGTAGGCTGATATGTCGGCCACTTCCTCGAACGAATGGAGATTTTCCTGGATAGGTTTTAATGGCATTCTTGTTTCCGTTAGTTGATAAGGAATTTTTGCTAATTGGTTTAGAAATGTATCTGGTTTTATTATGGAAGAATGCATAGTATTTAATTTTGCAAAGCTAAGTGCTTCTGTAAGTTGTTTTAGATTTTGTAATATGATAGTGTATGCTTCGTGAAGTTGCGATATAATGGTTAAAGTTTGTACGTGTGTGTCGATGTAGTATTGGTCGACTAGAGCTCTTTTTATGGCTGCAAATATTTCGTTTTGGGTCTTCTTGAGTTCACTTTCGTTCACCTTTAATCGTGAAAGCGTTTGATTAATTTCGTCTACCGTGTCAGTCACTATGGTGGTTTGTTGTCTTAATATATTTTTGAACGTTTGATTATCTTCTTTTAGTCTATTTATGCTTTCTTCGTAGTCTTTGACGTTTTTGGCGTCTAAGTTCCCGGATACCCACTTAATAGCCGATCCTAAGATGTTTACTAAGTAGCGTTTAGTTCTAGTTAGTTTTGAGATTGTTTCTAATAGCTCATCTAAAATTGTAGTGCATTGTAAGTTCATTGCGGTTAAGTCTGATAGTTGTGGTAGTAATGAGACAGAGAAGATACTTTCTTTATTTTGATCGTTGATGGTTGTTTGTACAGTTTTCAAAAGAGTAGTAAGTGTTTGTTCATTTTGTTTCTGAAATCTTTTAAGATCTGCAATGTCGATGTAGTTTATTATGCTCCAATGTGAAGAAATAACTAGGGCATTTGTTTCCTTCTCTATGTAAAGGCCGGAGGAAAAATCTACTGATTGTTGTTGAAAACAGTTTGACATTACTATAATTATGAATATTCCGAGAGTGATCTTCATGGCTGATGTAATATGTATTGTCGTATATAGCCTAAAATAAGAAAAGAGAAAGAAAAGATCATTAAATGACAACGGTGTATATTAGTATTTGTTATGATGGATGTATATTATGAGCGCGATTTTTTGACCTATTTTAAATCTTCATTTACAGCGCAAAATTGGCTTAAGATATTACGATGATTTTTTATTAATAGAGAGAGAATAATTGTTCGAACAACCTAATCTAATTTTTAAGATATTTTAATAAAAAATATATATTTTTATTTAATTAATAAGTCTTTTATATCAAATAGGAATAATTATTAACATTTTCAAATATGTCATACCGTAGCTAATGTAAAGATTTTACATAATCTGCATTATAAATTTTAAAAAAATTTGTATTATGAGAGATGTAAATGAAGTTTTGTTACGGCCATCCATTCAATGGTTTGAAAACGCGCGCTTTGATAACAGTTTATCTTTGCCTAATGCTGGCCACTCACACTACGGTCTACCGGAAATGTTACCTGTGCAGGTTTACCGGAATGGTGAATGGGGACGTTCGGTGTACCGGAGCGGTCTTCAGTTCATTTCGCGATGGCATCGATTGAAGACCATGACGCATTGGCATTGATAGGCCAGTGCCTTCTTTTTCTAGTAGAAAACAACTGACACGACCTGCGCAGGTGACCGGAGTACATGCACACACGTACAGGTGTACCGTACGGTGTCGATGAAAAATATTAATTTTCGAATTTGCTCCGGTCGCCTGTACAGGTTAAAAAACCTGCACAGGTCCGTTGCCATAAACGCTCCGGTCTACCTGCGCAGGTACACCTGTACAGGTAGACCTCTCCGGTAAACCGTAGTGTGAGTGGCCAGCATAATGCGTTTATGGCAACGGACCTGTGCAGGTTTTTTAACCTGTACAGGCGACCGGAGCAAATTCGAAAATTAATATTTTTCATCGACACCGTACGGTACACCTGTACATGTGTGCATGTATAATTTAAATTTATTTATAATTTTTAATAATTTTTATTTTTCCAAGTGCTTGAGGTGAAATAATTGCTGAAAATTTTAGGTCCTCATAACTTCTGCCAGTTGCGAGAAATCTCAAAGTAACTGATAATCTTTCGTGCGGAGAAATGCTTTTTCTCATCTTTCACTTCTATATCACACATATCACCGTATCTTTTTTTTTATGAAAGGAGTAACCATTGCAAGTAATTTTAGGTATGTTTTCTCGTCCATTCTGAGAATGGAAATCTAAATCCCATCTAAATGGGAATTTAAATCTTCAGGTTCGAAATTTAATTCGTTCAATAAGTTGACGTGACTATAAGTTTTTCTTTTCAATAACCAATGCTTACACCACTTTTTTCGCTTCTATTTCACTGTATCTTTTTTCTTCGATATAACAAATAAACAAGCGAGGCCTATCAATGCCAATGCGTTATCGTCTTCAATCGATGCCATCGCGAAATGAACTGAAGACCGCTCCGGTACACCGAACGTCCCCATTCACCATTCCGGTAAACCTGCACAGGTAACATCTCCGGTAGACCGTAGTGTGAGTGGCCAGCATTAGGAACAGTTCAGCGATATTTAAAAAGATGTAGCTTAAAATATTTAATTATTCTAAATCATATTTTGGCAACGTCGCGTCGTAGGTAATTAAAATATATCTTTATCTTTAAAATCAATCCTGTAAATAATACAGGATTATAATACAATAATAAATTACTGTTCGGTAAAATATCGTGTTTTTAGTTTACTTTAAAATTTACTACATTAGGGGCTGGGATTATAAACGAAAAATAACTAATTTACTTGTGAGATTGTCAAATTATTATTGTCAAATAAGTAAATTTACTAGCTAGATTTGGGTATTATAAAGCACGAATAGTTTACTCTCGAACTAAATCTAGCAACTAATTTAACCCCTCAATTTTGTTCAACTAAATATTTACTTGTGAAGTAAATTGACAGGTCAGATCATTTTGTGAGTTTATTCGTTTTAAATGAAAGGTATCCCATGAAAAGTGCAAGTACGACCAGCCAGTAGGACCAACGCTATAACCATAAATTTAAAAATTAGTTCTAACGAATCATAAAATCTCATGCACCATGACCAAGACATCTGGTATAAAATCGTCTAAACATAATAGGAAAGTAAATATTAAGTCAGTTATTTACTTGGTTACTTTCCTTTATAGTACTCAAATTTTATTTCGTAAATTTTAGTAGTCAAGTAAATTTACTTTGAACTAGTAAATTAGTGATTTATTTATGCTTTATAATCCCGGCTCTAGGTATGACAAAATATAAACATAAATACAGTGGACCCCCGGTAATCCGGCAAACATTATGCAGGGCAGTGTCGGACTATCGAATTTGTCAGATTATAGAGCACTGCCTAAGACCCCTATAGTCCGGATTTTTTTACGAAAGAGTACCTTGTAATCCGACAAATTACATATCTAATGACAAGAATCTATATATTATACGTACATATGTATGTACTTTGAAGTACAAATCAGACTTAATTTATGTAAGTCGAATTTAGTAAATTAAATAACAATTGAGAGCTTACGTTTTATTATAAAATTAAGCATAAATGCACATACATATCTACCAAAATAATCAAGAATTATTAATCAAAATCATATAGTGAATATCATAGTGAATCATAGTGAATACTATATCAAATTATGAAGCTTTGAAATATTCATCAATTTTTTTTTGTTTAAGGTTGTTATAACGCGAGATCAGAGCTTTGTCCCTCAGTCTTCTCAAAAGTAAAAGTTCGTTGTAGGATGTACCATTCTCTTCAGCCCATTGTAAACCTAGCTAAAAAGCGTTAACTGCGTCTTGATCTGTGACTTGTGGAGCAGTTGCAATCACGTCGTCGTTATCTTCCTGATCGTTTGTTGTATTATTAGAAACCTCTTTTATAATATCTTCGTCAGACATTCCAAGAAAAACATTTTCTTCTTTATCCATTCCACGGCACCAGACTTCCAAATCTTCCGGACTTATCTGTGTTTCAGTAGCGACTTGTTCTATAACTTCCGAAGTTACACTGATTTGTGGATCGTTGCTAGGAGTGGTGATTATATCTGGCCATAACTTTTTCCAAGACGATTTAATAGTTGATGACGGTAACGCACTCCACGACTGACTAAGAGCAAAAACCAAGTCTTTCATATTAAATTCTTTTAAAGTTTTTTCTATTGGTTGGTCTTTTGATACGGCTCTCAAAAGTAGGTTTTTTTTATAGTCTTGCTTAACAAACTGAATGATGTTCTGGTCCATTGGTTGAATCAGTGCAGTGCAATTTGGCGGAAGAAACATCGCAGTGATGCATTTATCCTCAGTTGTCAGTTCTTCTTCAGACGGATGACCGGGAGCGTTATCAAGAAGCAACAACGCTTTTTGAGGAAAATTATGATCTTTTAACCATTTTCTAACTTCAGGTACGAAGCATTCATCAAACCACTTTTTGAAAAGGTCTTTTGTCATCCATGCACTTTTTTGTCCGTAATAGTGTACAGGTAAATCAATGTTTTTGAATGCCCTTGGTTTATTATATTTCCCAATGACCACCATCTTAAGCGCGTGTGTACCTGCAGCATTAGCACATGGTAGTATGGTTACACGCTCTTTACTCACTTTTCGTCCAGGTACGTTTTTTTCGTTACAAGAAACGAAAGTTTTGTTAGGCATCACACGCCAAAAAAGCCCTGATTCGTCTGCATTGTACACCTGTGACGGGTCAAGATTTAAATCGTTCACCTTTTGCAAAAATCTTAATTTAAAGGGCTCTATGCAGGTGGCATCGTTAGAAAGTTTCTCTCCTGTAATAGTCATTAAACGTATGCCATGACGACTTTTAAAACGTTCTAGCCATCCTTTGCTGGCCACAAAATCATCTTTTTTTGTTATTTCCTTATAAAAAAACTTAGCTTTCATCGCCAACATGTGTCCCGAAATTGGTGCATGCCTGTTTCTTTCCTGAAGAAACCACATGTACAAAGCTTCTTCTACTTCTGGATGTTCAGCTTTCGTGAGTGTCTGTCTCTTGCCTGGCCCGCAGTCAGTAGTTGACACGAACTTCTTAATCTTCTCGTGGTTTTTTTTAATGTCATAAATTGTAGATCGGCCTACGCCGTATTCACTTGCTAAACGAATGAAAGTTTCATTGCGATTTAAGCGATCTAAAATATCACATTTTTCTTTAATTGTCAACGTTTTGTGCTTTCGCTTCTGGGTTTGTGACGACATTACTAGGTACTATACCTAATACACAATGAATAAATAGTAAACAATGAACGCACGCTAGGCTGTACCGCTATCACTAGTAGTCAAATTCAAACTAAGTAAAACAATGCATACGCGTCGAGCACAATAGCGGTGGCGCGTACGAGTTGTGACCTGTTCAAACCTGCGTGATCTATATTAGCAAAGATTGTCAAACATACATGTATGTAATTCTAAGTCATGTCGGATTACAGGGGGCGCCGGATTAGACAGGGGCCGGATTATCGGGGGTCCACTGTAATAAAAATAATAGTAATTTTTATAATTATGATATAATAAATCAAGGAATAACAATAAATAATTAATTCCCTGGTCGAAATGTTCCCATGTGTGTACATTGTCACATTGGTCATATCCCCAAATTTCTGGGGGTATACCCATGGGCACGTAATGTGACCATGAGTATATTTGATGTATGACCTGACCTTGGACATATCGCTAACTTTATTCTAATACCACGTATGAGACTAAATCAAAATTGTTCGGGAGAGTGAAAAAACTGATTATTTCGATTATCTTGATTTTTTTGTACAAAATTTTTTATGTTTCTTCATTAAGATTATTTCAGATGATATTTAAAATGAAAAAAATTGCAAAAATTGATTGAATCACTTTTATAAATCACATACGTGGTATTAGAACTCGAATTCTGGTAAAAAATTGGTTCTTATACGTGGTATTGTCGTACGAAATTTTTGTAATACTTTCATTCAGGTACTAGTCTAAAAGCAACTATGTAAATGAATAGTTAATATCAAAAATCAAATAATTTTATTCTTAATAATTATAAAACAAATTAAATAATAAAACAGTTTAAACAATAATGAGGTATTCGTATTTCTTCTTCTTATTACTGCTCGGATTTGATAAAAGGTGTGGAAGACAGTGGCGGCCCGTCAGGGGAGTCTTTGAGACTGCGTCTCCCGAGTAAGTCAACCAGTAACAAGAAAAAAATGTTTTATTAAAAATCGTAATTTACAATTTGTATTGAAAAAATTATGTGGTGTTTTAATTTCTTAATTATATTTTTACATAATTGTTATTTAAACAAAAGCTTTTGAAATCAACACCTGCGTTTAAAATTTCATAGCGATGCTAAATTCTGATATGATAACGTCGGCTGCCAGTTGCAAGAGACGCTATACGCAAGACTCATGATATAATGACGTAAGAATCATGATATAATAAATTTATAAGGTATGATCCAGCGCAGGTGTTGACTCAGCACGTACATGTGACCATCATGTGACTCCATGTTACTGTGACGTATCTTGGTTTGGATATTAACCCTGGCATGCTACCTACGTAAGTCGTGGTAAACGTTTGGGTATCGTGATATATTTAACTTTACGTACAATAGCATTGTAGGGTTAAACAAATAGCGAGAATGACCGAGTATTGGCGGTCAACTACGGCGGGAACTATTCGATTCGATTCTTTATAACCTGTATTCTTGATTTGTGTTTTTTTATATAATATTTAAAATTTATTAGGAATAATGCGGTGTGTTGTGTTTGGATGTGAAGTTTGGTATATAAATAAAAGTGATGTGAAGTTATTTCGATTTCCGACTGATGGTGAAATTTGTAAATATTGGATAATAGCGTGCGGCCGGGAAGACGAGTTTAACGTAGAAAGTGCACGAGTGTGTTCAAAACATTTCAAAAAAGAAGATTACCAAAGATATTTGAGATACGAGCTTTTAAAAAGTAGTGTACCAGATCCTAGTGGAAACTTACCAAAAGTAACTTTTTCTTTTGTTTCAGGGTCTAGTAGATATGCTTCCGAAAGGCAGGAGCAGTTGGATAAAAGAAATCGGTTTAAATTGACTGATATGAATGAGATGGACAAAGTGTGCATATTGTCGTTTGATGAGATCAAGATTCGAAAGGTATATTTGTACGACAAGGCTAACGACGAAACTTTAAAGCCATACAGTTATGCACAAGTATTTATGTTAAGGGGACTATTTTCAAATTGGAAACAACCAATCTTCTACAATTATGACTGCAAGACAACCAAAGATCTATTATTTAAAATAATAAATTATATTGAAAATTTAGGTAAGCTTCAACAACAATCTGTTTATCTTATCACTTATAATTGTTTTATTTTATAGGTTTCCAAATTGTAGCTATGATTAGCGATCTTGGTGGACGAAATAGAAGTGCACATACTGAATTGCAAGTAAACCCCGAACAACCTTGGTTTAAAAATCCTTCAAACGACCACAGAATTTACGTTTTCGCTGATGTCCCTCATCTTATTAAATTGATTAGAAAACATTTTGTTGATAGTGGCTATATAATCAACGGCAAGGAAATAAACAATAATGTTATAGAAAAGCTTTTTGATGTCACTTGCTAGTCTGATTTAACTATTACGCATAAAATCTCTAAAGGCACTCTAAACGTCAAGAACGCTAGTAGACAAAAAGTAAAATTCGCCACAAAATTATTTTCCCACACCATTTCTTGTGCAATTACAAGATGTGGAATGAATGGTGACTTGGAAGGTCATAATTGGGTTGAATGTGAAGAATTTTTTAAATTAGTAAGTATTTACAAAACATTTTTTTTGATATTCCTCTTTCCACTTTTACTCAGTTTATTCAATGTTAAAGTAAACTTAATAAATAATATATTTACGTACTAGAGACATTTATTGAAAATATCTTTTAATGTTACTCTAATTTTAAACTAGGTAAACGACTGGTTCGATTGCTTAAATGTGCGAGTTCCACAATCAGATAGTCGGGAGAGGAAACATGCGTATGGTTTGTCGCTTGAAGTTCAGAACAGCATTATAAATAATATGACCAATGTAATGAATAATTTGAGGGCTAAAGGCAAGTCTTCTCTTCTGCCATTTCAAAAAGGTACATTTTAATATTAAATTTAATAAAGTAAATATTCATAATTATAAGTTATTTATTACAGGAGTTATGATGACAAACAGCGTTGCAATTCTTATTTGAAGATCTCAAGAAAAAATTTGGAACTAAATATATTTTAACGTACAGACTTAGCCAAGATGTGCTGGAAAACTTTTTTGGGGCTATAAAGCTTGCTTTAGACTACACGAAATCTTGAAGGAAATCTTGAACAATTGTTTTGCTTTGTGAAATGGCGTGCAAAATAGAACATGTTCTATTTTGAAACAATTTACTAAGCAATCTGTCAATCTTCAGGCATGCGCTACACAGAAGTGTCCGTTGGTTATGTTGTGTCGTTTTATTAAATATTTATTGTAAATAACCACTAACGAGAGTACTACACTCGTCAACATTAGTTCTTGTATTTTCATGATTGTAGTGTATTATTGTATCACCATCAAACTAATAATAATAACATAACTTCTACGAAATCTATTAATTTCTAGCGAACTGCGCAGAATCGTAAAAAAAATATTGTTTCAAAGATTGTACAGTATCATTCAGGTTGATATCGAAGACAAAGCAACTTCTTGTTCAATATATTGGACAATTTATTGTTTCAAATCTTGTTCAATATTTAGTGTAGTCTAAAACAAGCTTAAGAGCTAAGGGAGGCCTTCATGACCATCCAGATCCTCTGGATTTTAGATATCGGTTGCGGTCTTATATAATGGGCAGAAACGAAGGGTCACTTTCAACATATGGTAAAGTTGAAGAGGATGGTACGCTCGATTTACCCACTGCAGAGCCTACTTTAGGTGCAGCATTTTTCAACACCGTTCTTAATGAAGAGGTTGAAATACGGCAAGACGAAGAGTCCGATTGGATTGAATTAAAAGACGTTGTCTATGACGGTCTCGAACATTTGGCTGGTTACATTTGCCACAAACTGAAAGAGCAATTTTTGTTAATGTTAATGCCGACAGTGTTTTAATTTCAAAAAATTATCTAAAAAACTTGTTAGAAAAAAGTAGTCATGTAGAATGTTCTGAAGATGTCAAAAAATTATTTTTTAGATCGTGGATGTTTTTTAGATTGTGGCAATTAAATAAGGAGTTAACAGATTCTTTCATTAGCAAAAAAAAGGAAGTTGAATAAGGTTACAAAATAAAATTTTGTGTTAAATCTTTTTGTGATTATTGAAATCAAGGGTGTATATAGAGTGTTGCAAACGAACATACAGTCTCTCACACCTTCATGATTTACTCGGTTTTAACTAACGAGGCTCTGACGACCGAGTATTGGTGGTAGATAAAATAGGATGATGATTTCAATAATGGACTTTTCCTTTTGAATTTATGTTTTATTTGAACTATAAATAAATAATATGATTATGATTTTATACTTCTTTTTATATTTTATACATGTTCTATCAGAAAGTCGACGACTTGCTGCTCTAAAACATAGTGAAAAAGTCGGTATAAATAGACGTTTACTAACACGTTTAATCCATGTTGTTTGCTTTTTGGGTAAGCAAGAAATTGCTTTTCGTGGAAATCCGAAAAATAACAAGTTTTTAAATAAAAAGAATTATCTTGAATTACTAGAAATACTTGCACAAAAAGAGAAGTTACTTAAAGAACATTTTTTGTTATCAATAATATTTAAAGGAACATCTAAGACGATACAAAATGATTTAATAGAGTGTAACTTGAGTTTTAAACTCAAGAATTATTATGTACATTATTTAGATACATACTTAATAAGTAACTACTGTTATTAGTACTTTTTAATACTTCGGACTTCCAGTCTCCCCAAATTACTTACTCACGGACCGCCACTGGTGGAAGATTATCATAAAAACTATGAAAATCTGAGGGTATTACACTCTTTAATTCTTGGAGATGTTTCCATTTAGAATACTGAATTGAAATTGGTTTCTTATACATAGCCGAGGGTTCTGCGTCAATGCTTATTTTCATTGGTCTTCTGGATAGGTCGTCATAACGTAATTTATAAGCAATACTGTTAGAATTATATTTAAGGCATACTATATCTGTGACCACAGTGTCACCTGTTTTCTTTCTTGGACGTATGGAATCATAATACTGGAGATTTTCGGTGGTATAATTTTTAAAAAACTCATGCGTTAAGTATTTCACGTCATATGGGAATGGTTTTTTCCTTGTTTCTCTAGTTGCGGTAATAAAATCAGCAGGTAAAAATAAATCCTTATTTTTCTATCTTCTCTCAATATGTGAGTGGACTGAATCACATTCCATATTTGTGTCCCTTGACCAAAAACTTCTGCTCATTTGGACTTTATTTTGTATGGCAAAATGCAGTAGGGCATTTGCCATGATGACGTTTCTATTTTGGTATGTACAACCATCACTGTAAATTATTACGGACAGTTTTTCCTGAAGGCAATGTTCTTTTAAATAATCTATCATGCATGAAGCAAAAGTAGATGCAATAAGATCAGCTTGTATTTCGTTCCACAAATAGTTGGTACATTGATGGGAAGCAACGTTAAACATTGTAAAATTATGAGAGCAAAGTTTGGTTTTATAATAAAATGCTCCAGCTTTAGTCATGGGTGATAGTTTTACTGCCTGCAAATCGATGGTGACCACGTCTCATTCCTTGTTAATTGCAGATGTTTTGTTATTGTCTTTTTCTTGTCTTGCTCTATTCTTATTTGCGATATGTGCTTGCCATGTTTCTTCACTAATGTTTTTTGTTTCATAACTGTAACATGTATCGCATCTATCTTTTCTGGGTTGGAATAGCGATAGGTTAAGGTCTTCAAAGATGTTGCAAAATTTAGTTTTGCATATGGAAGGGACTTTGCCATTTTTACACTTGCAAAGGTACACATCATAAAATTCATTTTTTGAAGAACATATGGGTTCGAAATATAACTTTGAAGTCCTCTGTCTACAATAGTGACTTGAAAGTTTTGGTAGCTCGTTAAAGAAGGTCTGAACGTGGGTATTTGCTACTTCATTTTTTTTTTATACTTTACGTGTACTACTTTTTTCAGTATTTGTCTGGAGTTGGCTTTAGGTTTTCTGTGTAATACTTGTGTTTCTTTCTATCCAGTTATGAGTCATCCATTCATTTATACCAAGGGTATTTAAACAGGTTTTTTTGTAAACTATTTTTGGTCACTATTATCGTCAACAATAACTGACTCGATTGTATTATTTGGATCATCGATGTCTTCTTCCTCTACATTATCTGCAACGTTGACTGACTCGATTGTGTTATTTAGATCGTCGATGTCTTCTTCATCTACATCTACATTATCTGCAGCGTTGACTGACTCGATTGTGCTATTTAGATCGTCGAAGTCTTCTTCGTCTACATTATCCTCAACTTCAACTAATTCAATTCTGCTATTTGAATTGTCGATGTCTTCTTTGCCTACTGGCACACAATTAACTATATGAACCGTAAAAGGATAGCGTTGGGTTTCTATTGTGTTAGGATCAAAAATTATATAATCTGATTCAACTGGCTGTAATGCTTTTGCCATTTCTAAAATCTTCCGTGACCTTGATGACATTTTGAAAAAATAATTTTATGTTCTGATGATGGTATTGATACTTCTTAATTTTTGTGTTCATGTTATTGCTTTTTCGTTTTCATTTAGATACTATTTGCGTACCTATTACCAATTTATAAATATTTTCGTGGTATTCGAATTAGGCTGATACGTGGTATTGTGGGTAAAATTGTTCAATTTCTGATACGTGCTATTTGAATTGAGTTTTTACGTGGTTTTTAATTATTTCTGATACGTGGTATTAGAACTAATAGATAGAGCTTGAAAAACTGATTAACAATCAATCAAAATCTAATTTTCGCTAAAAATTCTCATATCTGGTATTAGAATGAGGGTAGCGATATGCAACTTTAATTTTATGCATAAATTTAATAAAATGAGAAATATGTATTTATATAATATTATTTATTTATTTTAAAATATTATAAAAAACAAAAAAGTGAAATGTAATAGAAAAATATAAAAAAGCCAAATAAATATAATAAAAACAATCTAACAGCTTCATATTTTTTTTATTATATTTGGCTTTTTCATTACTTAGGTTCCTTAGGAGCCCAACTATTATAAAAAAAAGTAAACAAAAATTAATCTTTTTCATAAAAATTGGAAAATTCGGCAATATATGTGGATTCTCCAAAACACATCAATATTACTTGGGTATTTGTTATAAAATTATTATAAAATATTATTATTATTTAATCATATTATTATAAAATTATTATTGTATATTAGAGTATTTCATCTGAATGTTTGAAAATTGAACTTACAATTTTACATCCAAGCAACATCTGAGAACTACGTAATTCTTTTTTTATTTTCGAACAAATCGATAATTCGCGGATTAATATAATTAATATTATATAAATCAGATGATTTCGATTTGTTGTTTTCTTTAAATTGGCACCGAAACCAAAACGTAATTTGTAATTGTTCTGTTGGTACCAAAATTTAGTTTCGTTAATATAATAATGTAAATAGTGATATCATAGTACACGTGATATTATATTATAATTTATAGCGATCGTTTATTGTTTAGAGTGGAGTGATTTGTAATATTTTGCATTTTGCATAACATTGAAATTGTTTTATTTTAGTGAAATAAACGCAGGTAAAATATAATTTCATAATTTTTTGCAAACGTAACCTTAAAATTAAGGTTAATTTAAGAGAAAATTAATTTTTGCCGAAAATCTGTCGGTACAGCAATGGGAAGTCCAATATCAGCTACGATCTCTAATCTGGTAATGGAAATCTTGCAAGAAGACCGTATATCAACACTTCCATTTCAACTACCATTCTTTAAACGCTATGTAGATGATATTATAACAGCAATTCCAGAAGTCAACGAAGATTTAATTATCAGGCATTTTAATGATTTTCATCCACGACTCCAGTTCACTATCGAAAAAGAAGAACAAAATAAAATAACTTTCTTGGACATACAGCTAATAGGTGAAAATAACTGCCTTAAATACAAGTGGACCCAAAAACAGACATGGTCAGGAAGATATCTAAATTTTAACTCTTACCATCACAAAAGCAAGATAATAAACACGGCCATAGGCCTCGTGGATAGATCTCTTAAATTAACCCATGGGGACTACAGAAAGCAAACTCTAAAAATAGCTAAAAAATGGTTTTCCCGGACCCTTGGTTAAGAAAATTATCAAAGATCGTGTAAACAAACTTTATAATGGTAACAGTATAAAGAAAGAAACTTCCAATTTTGCTGTTATGCCTTATGTCAAAGGACTAAGTGAAAAACTGAAGAGAATTTTAAGAAACCACAATATTAAAATGACATTTAAATCAACCAATAACATTAAACAGCTGTATGCAAAATTAAAAGATCCGGTTCCTACAGAGAAAAAATCAAATCTAATCTATAAAGTTGAATGCAAGAATTGTAACCTAGTATATATTGGACAAACGAACCAATGGCTGCACAAAAGAATGAGTGGTCATATCTCAAGTGTTCGCTGTAATAAACCGGACTCTACTGCCATTGCAAAACGTATACTAGTCGATGGACATGATGCAGATTTTAAAAATGCAAAAATTATTAAATCTGTCACTAATTATAAAGAAAGAATTCTTTACGAAATGATTAGCATCAAAAGAGAAAAGAATGCAATGAACAGAAAAACTGATATTGATGGTCTGAGCAATATATACAGCCATCTACTCGTCTAATTACCATCACGTATTGGTGTTAAGTTTTTCCTACCTGGAAGGAAACTCACTGCAGGTTGTTTCTTATCACACAATCTCATATATTTTTTAGATCATAGATTGTTCAAATGACAATACGTTATCATGCGGTTTCCATATAAACTTGTAAACATTATATTGAAATATTCTGACGAAGACGTTTACCAACGTAGAAAGCTCAATAAAAACATTATTATCAAAACGTTTAATTAACTTGTTTATTCAAAGATTATTTAATAATATATTTTTATATGTCGATCTCGATATATTATATGTTCTATTTTATTTAAATAAGAACATATAAATACGAGTGGAGTTCAAACTTCTTATTTTATTTTTTATATATTTTTTTATTAATAAGTTAACTCATCAAATCGACGTAAAGGATGTTAATAGCAAAGAATCTGAAGAGGTACCGGTTGCAGAACCTGCAGAATCAGAAAATCCATCTGTCGATGGAGAAGATGAACTTGGGGTAAATACAGATACATAATTTTTTGATCTATAATAATTATTACAATTTTTTTTGGTAGTTTACACTAACGGACGCACAATTTAAAGCTGCTAATCAGGTTGCCAGTGGCATAATTGGAGATTCAAAGTTTATTAAGAACTGCATTGACATTCTTTGGACAAGGGAACAGCTTTGTTTGACAGGTGCGGCTTGTCCAAATGTTCAAAATTCGGAAGCTCAACCTGCATGCAGTTCTCAAAAAAAGCTTATTTGCATGGTAACGTATATATTAAAATTATTTAATACATAAAATAAAGATTGTTTTTTTCTAGTTTTATTAAATTCGAGGATGGACAAAGAAAAAAATGAAGTTAATGATGCTGAACGAGCAAAACGGAAAAAGAAAACCATTGAATATTTACGTTCAAAAAACTCGAGACGAGAACCAACAACTTCCCGTATCAAAGTCTTTAAAATTTAAATTTATAGCACAATTTTTTTACTGAAAATGTTCACCAAATGACTAAAAGATATAAAACAAAAATTTATTGGTCATAAATTGACAAGAAACTATTTTAAATCGTTTTCGAAAACAATTGAACACGATGCTTTACACAAGCTAATTGAGTGCTTGAAGATAGATATTTTCGATACAAGAACTAACATTTTTCCATTCAAGGCGGAGGTTGACGATCGAAGCCGAAAGCCGAGATTGTAAACCGAAGCCGAGAATGGAAAAAATAGTTTTCCACGAGTATCGAACAATATTTTTTCTAATTATGTTTCAAGACGAACCAATAACATTTCTCATTTCTCAAGAAAAAAGATAGGCGTTTATACTATAAAATTTTTGTATTTTGCGGTTGGTAGCCCATTATAGTCAGTAGGTAGGTCATAGATAGCAGCCATTACAATGTGAACAGGTAAGTGACCACGTTTTTTTTATGGTTATACAATTTGTGTTTTTAGAATACTAGTAAATATGTCAGATATGTCGAAGGCGGCGCAGTTAACACTTTTTATAATTGTTCTAATGTAACCGTTAATGTATATTATAAATAAAGTAGATTAGAACTTTTTCTTTCTTTCCCGCACACTTTCACAAGTGTGCAGAAAAGTATTACTTTTCCGCACTAGGGCGGAAAAGTAGTACTTTTCTGCACACTTTTGAGTGTCAAAAAGTGACACTTTTTGAAACATAATTAGAAAAAATATTTTTCTATACCTACTTAGAAGGGTTCATTGTTATTGTATTGGTGGGCATGGTGGGGTAGTTTTTGTTTAATATACAGGTAAATAAATGTGACCATCTAATCCTTGAAAATTTTATCAAGTTTAGGGCCAATTTATTCACCTTTCAGTAAACTGTTCAATAGCGTTACTGATCACTTTGTTATCAAAATGTCTTTTATGAAATTAAGTGCGTCGGAGCGCGAGATCTTTGTTTTAATTTTTGCTTCTTTGTTGTTTGTAGCTTCTTTTGCGAGTTTGTCTACTGCCTTGTTTCCCTGTAGTTTCATATGTGATGGTACCCACAGAAACGATACTTCTATGTTTTTCGCTTTTAATTGATGATGTATAAGTTTAATTTTATTTTCAATAGGATTATTTCGATTTTCGTTCTTGAGCGATTCTAGTGTAAGCGATTGAGTCGGTGATGATTAAATATGATTTCTTATGATTGTCTTGTATTTAAATGTATTTTAATGATTGTTTTATTGCTATAATTTCTGCTGTAGATATTGTTGTTTTTTTGGTAACCTATGTATATTGGCTATATGTAGGAATGGCTATGTCTCCTTGTAGGAATGCACATCTCACCGTTTCATTTTCGTTAGAGGCATCTGTATAAATTTTGTCGTGGTTGTTGTATTTCTCCAGGATAGTTTTAAATTTGGTGAGATATATGCTTTGAGCTGTGTCTTGTTTTTTGTGTTTTGTTAGATCTAGGTTAATTGTTATTTCATGAGTGATCCAGGGTTCTATATTGGTTTCTTTGAACAGTATGAAATTTGGTAGTTGGTAGTAGTTAATAGAGTTTAGGATGTTTTGGAGCCTTATGCGGAAAGGTTTCGGATATTGGGGGTTTATATTATATCTGGGGATGTTTCTTCGTGATAACACGTTGTTGTATGATGTGTGCTTTGGATTTGTAATTATTCTCGTAGCGTATCTTGTTGTCAAAATTTCTCTACGTATTTTTAGCGATGGCGTTGCTGCTTCGCAGCGTAGGCTTTCTGCTGGTGTTGTTCGGAATGTACCTAATATCATTCGGAGTGATGCGTTTTGAATTGGTTCCAATTTGTTTAGTAGAGGTTTTTTGGCTGAAGAGTATATAATGCATCCATAGTCTAGTCTATCTAGTCTACATCAAATTATTGACTGGTAGATCTTAAGTAATGTATCCCGTTTTGCTCCCTATTTGTTATTTGAAATTGTTTTTAGGATGTTAAGTGTTTGAATTGATTTTGCTTTTATGTAGTTTATATGATCTTTCCATGTTAATTTATTGTCTATGAGGACCCCGAGATATTTTGTGACCCTAGTGTACTTAATGTTGTTACCGTCTATTTCTATTTTAGGTAGTTCTGCGTCATATTTTCTGAGACGTGGAAAATGTACGGCTTTTGTTTTGTCTACTGATATGTTATGTATATCCTGTTGTTTTAGACCAATTCTTTAATAAGGTGATGGTTTGTTGCCGAGTATATTCGAGTATGTGTTTTTTACTTTAACTCGAAACGTTCTATGTTTGAAAATGTTTTGTATGAATGTAAGTATATTACCGTATAATTTCCAGATTGTCATTTGATGTATTATAAAGTGTCTCCAGGTTTTATCAAACGCTTTTTTTAAATCGAGGAATATTGCTATTAGGTGTTCTTTGTTAATGTAGGCTTCGTGAATTTTTGATTCGATGTTGAGAATTTGATTTGTTGTAACTTTCTAAATCCTGATTGGTTTTTTGTTATTAGGTTGTGTTTTTCTAACGCCATATAGTCTATTATTAATTATGTTCTCTAGAAGTTTGGCTAGGCACGACGATAATGCTATCGGTCTGTAGCTAAGCGGATTGGTAGAATCTTTTCTTGGTTTAAGGATTGGTATTATTATTACTTCGTTCCATGATTATGGATACACGTTTTCTTTCCAAATATAGTTATAAATATTTAGAAGCGATTGTTTAGCTGGCGTAGATAGATTTTTGATAAATGGATATGGAATATTATCTGGACCTGGGCTGGTGTTTTTGGTTTTGTTTATGTTTTGTTCAAGTTCTTTTAAGGTAATAGGATGATTTATTGGGTCTTCTTGTGATTCGTTATGATTAATTAAGAAGGTGTCTTCAGTTCTTTTTTTATATTCTAAAAATTGGTTGTTGTATGATTCGTTTGCATATGTTTTCTAGATTTTTTGCTATGATGTTTGCAATATCTTGTTTATTTGTTACAATTTTGTTGTTTTCTTTTATGGCAGATATTGTGAAATTTTTATTTGTATTTCAGATTGCTTTTATCTTGTTCCACATTCATTGACTCGTTGTGTCTGTATCTATTGTTTGTATGAAGTGTTGCCATGATTCTGATTTGCTTGTTTTTATTGTGTTTTTGGCGATTGCTCTCATCTTTTTAAATTCTATTAGGTCATTATTTGAATTTGATTTCTTGTATCTGTTGAATGCTTGGTGGGATATTTTTAGCGCTTCTTTACATTTTTCGTTCCACCAGAGGACAGTTTTTCTTCCTTTGAAATGTTTGATTTTTTCTATTGATTCACTGGTTGCGTGATTTATAATTGAAGTAAGTTTAGTGATTGATTTGTCGATGTTTTATTCTTCATAGGGATCAATAGGTAGCTATAGTACTGTTAGTTCTGTGTATTTACTCCAGTTTCCTGTTTTGATTTTCCATTTGGTTGGTGTTGTAGTAGGATCGTTTTCTGTTTTGTGCAAAATATCGATTTTTATTGGAAGTGATCGCTATCATGGAGCTGATCCATCGGTTGCCATGTGATATTTGGGACTATTTGCGTTGATGCAAATGTAAGGTCGATGTTAGTGAATATGTTGTTTGAAGAATTGAAATGGGTTGGGATGTTACTATTAATTATTACTAATGAGTTGTTTTCTAGTAATAGATTTTCTATAATTTTTCCTTGTTGATTTATGTATTTTGATCCCCAGATCCCGTTGTGGGCGTTAAAATCCCCAATTAACAAATATAGCTTCCGTAATTGATTTATTAGATTTTGCAAGTCGGTTAGTTTTATTGGAAAGTTTGGGGGTATATGTTACATACTATGTGTATTTTTGTTAGCAGATAAATTGTAACGGCAATAGCTTCAAGATCTGTATCAAATTCTATTATTTCAGAGTGTAAGTTGTTAGATGTGAATATTGCGAGCCCTCTTCTAGCGTGCTGTCTATTAGTTCTGTGCTTGGAAAATTGGTTGTATCTCCTTATTTCAAATTTCTGGTTTCTTTGATGTGTGTTTCTTGAAGGAAGAGAATGTGTGCTTCTATGTTGTTTAGTAGAATTTGTAGTTGAGTTAGACTAATGTAGTATCCATTCAAGTTCCATTGTATTATTGTTGTTTTTGCTGTTTTGCTGTGATTAGTTGTTGTGTTATTGATGTTTTGTGTTTGTTGTTTATTTTTGTGTTTTGTTTGTTTAGTGGAATTTTTATTCATGGGATTCTTGACTTAATGTTGAGAAATAAGCTTCTGAGCTCTTATTCTGTGCTTTAGTGATGTTGAATATTATGCGGGTGAATCTATATTTTATTTTGTTGTTTTGAAGCAGTACTCTTAGATCTTTTAGGGTAGTTATTGTGTTTTCGATGTTTTGGTTAAATTTTTGTGCAGCTCCAAGCGGATTTTTTGCTTTGTAGATTTCTTAGTAAAAGTTTTCAAATTTTTCTTAAGTAAAGTCGTAGTGTGAAGGGTTTTTTATCATTTCTTTTTTGATTAGATTTAACAGCTCCTCGATGGTGGGGTTTATTTCTTTGTATTATTTTTAGCTTTTTTTGATGTTTTTTTTTGTTGTATTTTTCGTTTTACTGGGTGTTTGAAGTTAAATTTTGTAATTGTGAGTTTTGTTGAATTTGAGGGTTTTTAAATGGGTTGTCTTGGGTGTTTTGTATAATTTCTGGTGTGGTATCATCGTGACTTCTTGTCAAGGGTAATTTATTATTTTAAGGTTCGGTGTCAAGTGTTTTTTTTCGTTTTGGGTTGTATTAATTTCCTTTTCTAATTCTTGTTGTATTTTTGATGTTATTTCTACTGAAGACGCTTCCAATATTGGGCTTTTTTCTGATTGAAATGTATTGCAGTAAGCTGTTGTGTGTGTTTGATTGCACCTGGGGCATTTTTGCTTTTCGTGAAATATGTATATTCGATGATTTTCGTTTTCATGTTTGATTATGATTGATGTTGGTAAATTTATTTCTTCCTCTTTATTCTCGACCTATACAAATATTTTAAAACTGATTATGTGAGCATATTTTGGATCTGCCAAATATTTTATGTATTGGATAGGTGATGTTTGTTTTAGTTTTAGTTCGTTTTTTATGTATTCTTCCAGTATTATATTTGGAATGGTAGGTGAAACATTTGATAGAATGATTTTTTTTTTTTGTAAGACAAGTCGTTTTATTTCTATTTTTTGGTCGTCGATAATTATGTTTTGTTTGCAAAAGTTGGTCCATATGTTCCTTTGATTTTATGTAAATACATATGCGTTCGTTTGATATCCGTGCAGCCGTGATAATATTTATGGTTTGGCAAGTTTTCCAATAGTATATACATAATCTTTAATTTTTGTTCCCTGGATTGCATTTAATGTTATTGCTTGGTCTTTTTTGGGATATGTAAATGTTGTTTGATTCTTTTTACGATGTTTGAGTATGTGGCTGTTGTATTATTTTGTGTTGAATTTATATTTTATTTTATTTATTTAAAAATCTTTTATTAATGTTTTACCCTTGTGGTTGGGGGTATGTTGGTTGTTGTATGATTGTGTATAAAAACACTCTTTGTAGAGTAGTTTTCTTTCTAATCTTCTTCTGTGTGTGGATACAATGTTAAATGTTTTGTACTGACCTTGTTAAAATGCGTTTCAATAAGGACGTCTGTTCACGTGCACATTTGTACGCGGATATAACTTGTGATATAATTAAATTCAATATTCAACAAAAATAAAAATAAATTCAATTACAGATTATTGAATTTAAAACAAAATAAACTTTAAAATATTTTACAAAATTACAAAACAAAATTGTTACGGTTTCAAAACACGACAATATACCTTACAACTATGCATCAATAATTTTTAATAAATTTATAATAAAATAAACAATTTATAAGAAATTACTTTTAATTTTAATATTTACTATTTTTTTTATTGTTATTATTTTGTTTTATTGTTGTTATTTTTGTCAATTTTATTGCATGTCAATCAAACATTTATAGAATAATTTATATCGTGATACATGTGTTTTACGAACTTTTCGGTTAAACCTTAAAGATGTTTATAATCAAGTAATATAATAATTTATATATTACCCAAGTAACATTTTCCCTGTAGAAATTTCCTGTGACCCTGTTAGACTCCTGTTAAATGCCTATTAATTAAGTATGCCAGGCCTGTTAATACAGGAATTTTCCAGGTACCTGTTTACACACTCTTTGTGGAACCCTGTGAAATGCCCGTCGTAGGAATTAGCCAGGGATCTGTTCACAGATTCTTTGTAGCTGCCTGTGAAATGTCCGAGGTAGGGATTAGCCAGGTACTAGTTTACAGATTCTTTATAGGGCCCTGTGAAATGCCCATGGTAGAAATTTGTCAGGTACTCATTTACAGGTTATTTAGTAGGGTCTGTGCTAAATTTAACAACAAATAAAAAAAGTTTGTTGATATTATTAGTAGATCAATAGAAATCATTCATTTATTTAAAAATATTATAGTTGTGGTTTTTTTATTTTAAAGCTTTATTTCGGCCAACTATACTTAGTTAAATATTTTACCAATAATATAATTTATTTCTTAAACTATGGTTTTCCATTTCTTTTTCTTTTATCAAATCAAAATTAAATTATTATTTTTCTATACATAATACTTTATACTAGTACCTATACAAGTAGGTATAAGTAAATTATAAAGTGAAATATATTATATACCCTCCGTAGCGAAATCGTTAAGGTGTGAAGTTACAGAACATTCCATAAATGCTATCGCAGGTTCGAATCCCGGGAAGTTAAAAAAAAAATAGGTAAACTTTCTTTAGATTATTTAAATAAAATGTAATTGTTAACTTTCATATCGTTGTTCTAGAGGCATAGTTTATAATGTAATAATTATAATGTTAACAATATAATTATTATTTTTTTACATTTTGCAAATCTCCCTGATAGATTCCTGCGGCAGAGACTATGGTAGACCCCTGCCAGTGTACCTGATAAAGGTGCTAAGTAGACCCCTGTCTGGGCATCCCTAGTAGGGGTGCAAAATGTGCGCCATTATGCCCTGGCACAGACCCCTGGTTTAATTCAAAAAAGGGTTCTAGACAGGGACAGGTACCTATGAGATTTCACTGCTAGGGGTTTATAAGAGATTTACCAGGTTGAAAATGTTACTTGGGTATGCATTTAAAAAAAAATAAATATTTTATTAATTTATGTATTGAAATGAATCCTGCACATGGGGTAAGTTAGTTATTTATTTTTTTACTTGGATGTAGAATTATTTGATTACAGCAATTTTAAGTTGCATATTTACATATTTTAAGTAATAAATAAATAATTTTATATAAGTAAACAACAAAAATTTAATTATTATGTTAAATATGACCAAATGTGGAAAATTACTGAAATATAAATTAACAAATCATGAATAATCGCCAAATTATGCAATTTTTTTTTGTATATTGAATGTTTGAAAAGATTATAACAACGCATGCCTCGCCTTTCTTGCCTCTGAAACTACGATCTATTATAATTCGATAATCGGAAAATTTTACAGAGAAAATGTAAAAATATACAAGAACGCCATTTAAAATTCATCAGACAACCAAATAGGATAATAATCAATAGATAAGTGGTTTAGGTAGGGTAAATCGATATTTTTTAGCATAAACCAAAAAATGCACAAACCCTTTTTCGGAAATAAACTTAAACATTTTAGTTTTGAAAAAGTGTTTGTGCATTTTTTGGTTTATGCTAAAAAATTTGATATGATCCAAAAGAATAAAAAGTATTAACGGAATAACGAATAAAATTAACAACTACCATTATTAAAAAATTTAAGAACAGTATACGGAAATAATACGCCAAATAATCAACTTATTTTACAAAATATATTTAATTTTAATTTTCTAGTTTTAGTTATATTGTGATAACAATAAAATAATTAATAAGCACGCTACAATCTTTCTTAAATACCTACGTAAACTCGTAATAAGTTTAAAAAAAGTTAGTGTTCTAATTTAAAAATTTAATTAAAATAATTAATAAATGAGGATAAATTGGATTTTCTGATTAACAAGGAATTTGCTTGGTTGCAGTAGAGAAAAGTAGTCTAGTCAAGGAATCGGATGTAATCTAGCTTTGTATTTGCAATCCTCTTCTGTTATTGTATTATTCAATATTTAACCTTCTCAAAACTCCAAATCACAGCTATTATTGATGCAATATTTTCAAATTGGCGTTTCTTTCTGCCAGAGAATTAAAAAAAATCATTTTGAAATTAAATTAATTTTTTTTAATAGGAATATGTAAAATTTATACAAGCGATCGATTATTAAATGGAAAATCATGTATTTTGATTATTTTTGCTTCGTTGTTGGAGAGCATTTAATAAAACCTTGTTTGTATGAATTATTAGACAATTTCACTGCAAGTTATTATTCTTAAATAGTACAACTAAAGCTTTAGCACATTTTTGAATTAAGATTATTTTTAATTTTTAAAAGTTTTTTAAAATTTCTAATGTATTCGCAACAATATTTATTGTATTAGTAATCATCGCGCCAAGCATATCAAAAAGTATAAAAATACGATACACACACAGGTTTTTTATGTAACTGCCAAAACGGTTGAAATGAATATATACTGGCGGTATTCCATGTGTGATAGGTGTGATATTTGTACACCTTTTTAAATTTATTTTCTTTATTCATTTGCTAAATTATTTATAAATTTAATTTTACTTTAACGATGAACCACGGACTAACAATTTTAACTAATGGTAATAAATTAAAATACATATAACGTTTTATCATTTATTTAGAGTTTGCATTATATTATTATACACAAAATGCACCAAATTAAAAAATATTACATAATTAACATTATTTTTATTTATAAAATAACAATTTACATTTTTACGATATTTAAATAAAGTGGATTTTCAAGACATACAAGCACGTTACTTTTATTCAAAGTTAGTGGTACCTGCGTTCTGGAATTGATTGAAAAATTGTAGTTTGCCAAAAATGTTATCAAGAATATTTTAATATTTAACACTCCTAGCCGGGCACCTAAAAAAATTATGTATTTTAGAAAAAAAACTGGTAAATGAAATGGTAAGAAATATTATGTTCGACAGTGTCGCTGATTACAATAGAAATAAATTAAATGAAATACAAAGTATATGCTAACCTATACAATTACGTGGTCCCTCTCCAAGTGCTAAGAAAGTATAATTTGGACGATTCAATTTATTTTCATGAGAAAACCTTTCAGGATCAAACTTATCGGGATCTGGATAATATTCTGGATCGTTGTGAATTTCGTAGACTGGTATGTATAAAACAGTTCCCACATCCAATACAACATCCGAATTAGGCAATTTATACTTTTCGGTGCATTTTCTTACTATCATGCTAAGTAGGGCATATTTCCTAAGAGTTTCTAAACAAATGTAACTGTTATAACCGTCATAAATATAAGACTTAACTATACACCCGATTCTTAGTTTATTTTATGGAATTACCTGAAACACATTTATCCAAATAGGTCATTTTCATTATGTTATCGTAGGAAATCTTTTCTTTGCCATCTCTAAGAACACTAGCAATTTCGTTCCTTATATTATTTTGAATATTTTCATTTCTAGCCAACTCATAAATACAAAAAGAGATTGTTGCCGTAGAACTTTCATAAGCAGCGCCTAAAAATACTACCATTTGCGACGTAATTTCTTCTATGTTGAAAAATTTTTTCTTTTCGGAAAGGTTAGATAAATTCATATTATTTTCTGTCTCTAAGTTAATATTATTTCTTAACTCAATTAGCGATTGCATTAAGTCGTTTCGCACGATGTTGTTATTCTCTCTATGTTCCAAAGTCTTTTTGACCAAATTTAAATAAAATTTTTGAATATCGTAACCGATTAAAGGAATTTTGAACATAATTAGTATTGAAGGGCATAGAAGACCGAGTACCATTTTAATATTTTGAATAAAGCTGCCACCTGCATTTTTTTCAGCTACATTTTGAAATTCTATGTTGAGGTTTTGTAAAGTGTTGCATTCAATTCCAAAAATCCCCATACCGAATCCATCGACTATAAATTTACTGCTAATATCTTTTAAATTAACAACTTCTGAATTTTCTGCAGATTTGTCCAAAACAGCTTTTAATTGGTCACTAACTTGTAGTAGAACGTTGCACAATTTTTTTATCTTGCTGGGTGAAAAAGCTGGCGTTAATTGCTCTCTCATTTTTTTCCATTGAGCACCTCTTGCAGATATTATATGGACGCTAAACGGATCGTCTTCGTTTAGATAAAACGGACGGTCTGTAAAATGATTAAAATCTTTTGAAAGAACATTTTTTATTAATTCTGGATCCACGATCACTAGTGCCGGTTTGTTTAAAAAATAGAAACCCATAAATTTATATCCATTTTTTTTACACGTCGTGTATACTTCCTTAAACATTCTATAGACAGGAGTTTTTCTAAAGATGACATTGGATAAATTTCCAAACAATATATTCGGTTTCAAGGTGTTTATTCCGTTTTTCGTCCAATGATTAAATATCCAAAAGTAATAAAACGTAATTATTGCAGCCCCGCCTAATAATACAAAAAGTACGTTCATCGTTCTGGCAGTTTAAGCAGATAAGAGGATGTCTCTAATCAAGTGTCTGGTTAAACTTAAAATCTTAAATTTTAGAGTCTGAAAAAATAAAATCAAAATTTATTAATGTTGAAAATTCCTTTTGTTTATTTATATCGTTAATTATCAAGTTTTAATTTAAAATTAAGAAATTATAATAAAATAATATTTATTTACGGAATTATACTATAAATTTTACGTTTAATTCCGTCTTATATTCTGAGGTTCTAATAATATTGTAAGTAAAAATTACTAAAGAATTATATTATAAAGAAACTTTATTTAAATTTAGAATAATATCTATGATTGGTAAGTTTTTTTAATAAACCAGATTATTATGTGAATAAAATACTCTCCATTTAATCTCTCTCGCTAAAATATAGTACTTACGTACACACTATGTATTTCGATACTATTACATAAATTTAAATATTATTCCACAATAACAAAAAATTAAATTTACCCCTTTTTGAAAGTTGAAATACTAAACTATGTTTTCCAAAAAAAAATTTTCTATATTTAAAAAACGTGAATATGTGTTCGCACTGTAATCAACACTATAGCTACGGATTTTGTTTTAATTTGCATAGGTTTCTAAATAAGCAGTTTAATGTGCCGCCGACCCTGACAATTTAAAAGCTACAAATGTAAAAAGATTTTTAAATGATAAGATATACATAATAATATATTATCTGGTTAACTGTTCAGATGAGGTCAATGTCAATGTCATATATATTGAGATGTAATTTTTTCAAACTCAATTTATTTTTCTAAATCATCTAATTAAAAATATTACTTTAATTCTTTAAGCTTCTGTTTTATCCTTTTATTTCCAAAAGTCGTTCAAACTTTCTTCAAAATCAATATCATATTCTAATAAAACACTCATCAATTAATTAAAAAAATCACTTATATTTTCAAAATTACAAACTATCTGATTAAATTTCTCAGGCTCACAAATTAAACGTCCATTATATCGGCCATTTTTGGCTAAAAGCCTTTATCACTGTTTCCCAATTATCAACATTTAAAATACCTCCATCAACTCATACAGAGTTATACAAATCAAAAATGCAAAATAATTTAAATTTAAAGAAATTTAACAAAATAACCACAAGAGCGGTAAAATCATTTTGAAACACGACAATATATTAAATTATAATAATTGCCAAGTTAAGACGAAACATATTTGCATAAAAGAAACTAAAATTAAGTTATCAAAATTGATAAAATTTTAAATAAAAATTTAGTAATATTACCCGATTATTTTAAATTTTATTAATTTTTATAACTTAATTTTAGTTTTTCTTTTTATTCAAATATTTTTAATTCTAACGTGTCAATGTAGTAAATAAATGTTTTTTATTGCTTTTTAACAATATTTGTTTAACATTTTCTAGCTAAATAAATTTGTATTCTATAATTTACGGTTAAAATTTTATTATTTTAATGTTTCTGTTCGGTTTTGTTTAATTTTACATTTAACAATACATTTTAATTATTATTACCACAAAAGTGTACTTGAAAATTAATTTTTAAGTTCATTTCAATTACATAATTCTTGTTTGTTATAAATTTTAAGTGATTCCAAAAATGTGAATATTAAATTTATACTAAGGAGACAAAAAACAGATTAAATTTAATGCTTTATTATTTATTCTAGCATATCTCAAGTTATAAAAATAACAGATTAAATTTTGACGTGTTTGGTTAAATGTTAGGAAATATCTTGAGAAAATATTCCACGCAACTTTTTTGTAAATTTTTCCATAACTTTTTCTTCTGTCTTTTGTCAATTTTTCAATATTTCTTCATTATATTCTTTGTAGCTATGAGTCCGCTCTTAGTACTTCCTTTCTTTGATTTGTTGCAGTCACACAGTGGTGGATTTCCCATACGGCACAGTAGGCACGTGTCTAGAACGGCAGAATTTAGGGGGCGGCAAAATTTTGGAAGAAATTTTGTTTTAAATTATACTAAAAATCGAAAATAAGTTGTACAATATATAGTACGTAGACTACTGCTCACGGAAGTATGGACACTTATAAAAAATTACTAAAATGGCAAATAAAACTTAAAATATTAACACAATAAATTTATAAATAACAAAAATGGTTTAAATACATGTTTTTAATACATATTATGTAATGTAGTTGGCATAAAAATTTTGAAAATTTGAAATGAAAGTGTTTACGGTAATAAACACTCAGTAAAAATTTCATCTCTATTTATTAAAGCACCCTTTAAAATGCTACCGCATGTTATTAAGACATGAAATCTTAAAAATTCTAATCCAATCCAGTTTGTAGGGGTGGAACAATAATCTTAACAAGAGAATGGCAAAATTTTGTAGCCTTGTTTTCGACCGAGAGTCATTTAAAGCAGATTCGGTAAAACTTTTTAATAAAATTAAAAATACACTATGGGTTTCTTACGGTTTTCTCAGGGAATTCCCATGGGATTTTTACCGAGACTACTTTAAGTCTCTCTCAATCGAAAACGATGCGAAGAATAAAAATGTGTAGAGACACAAAAATGGAGAGAAAGAAATTATCTACTAAAAATGTCTAAAAAGTATTTTTGTAAAAGGTATTTTTATATGCCAAAAAGAGTTTTCAAAAAGTACAATTTACATTGTTAACATAGGAGCGTCCAAATACTTTTGCGAGTACTTATATATAAAATAATTATATAAAAATATGCACAATAAATATTTTTGCGAAGGTTGTTTACTTGATACTTTATATTCAACAACTTATTCTTCATTTAAATAGGGGCGGCAAGAACTTCAGTGCTTATGAGCGGCAAATGTATAAATCGGCTCTGCAGACACACCAACTTCAGAAGGAAGGACGTACTAATTATAAATAAACACACAAAAATGTTTGAGTGAGTTTAATTTATGAAATAATATATTGAAATGGTATTTTCGTAGAAAATTTCCACACACTTATTCTTGCTCAGGTAAACCTGGTGTGCGGAAGCAGTTGGGAATTTTCAATGGTCGAGAGTTCTTACGTTTAAAAAAAATCATTAAATAAAAAATTTTCTTCTTCTTTTATAAATAAATCGTTTTCCAAAATTATAAAATCAAATCCAATTTAAATTCAATACAAAAATAAAATAAAATCTCAATTTTATTCGAAAGGAACAAAGTTTGACTTGCCTTATCCAAAGCGTCGGCTTATCAATTGTACACTCTTTCCTACGAATGTAGTTTTAATTTTCCAATTTTAAAAATAATCTAAGTCAAAATTTTAATTAGAACTATTCTCTTTCCATATCAACGAAACCAATCAATCTGCTACCGCTCGGTAGCAACTTATAAAAATTTAATTTTTATTTTAGGAAAATTAGTTTAAACTGAATTACTATCATACTTTAATTTACTTTACACAAATTACATTACAGTTAGTGATCTGCACTATTGTAATTTTTTTATCTATTGGTAGTTAGTTACTATTTTTTTTTTACTATCGATAGTTATTAACTAAAATTTTAGTTCTAAACATCAAATCGAATAAAAACTATCTAATAAAAAATATAAAATATTCAATAATTTTTGTTAGATGTTTACCGACATTTGCGGTTTTTAATTCTATAAATAATAAATAATTATCCGATAATAATAGTTATTAATGATATAAGGAGATTAAGGAAGTTCTAATCCACGAGAAAAAATGGACACTCAAGGCGCAGCCGAGAGTCAAATTTTTTCGAGAAGATTAGAGGCTTGTTAATTCCCGAATGTAGTTCAACGTTTTATCCACGACCATGACCAAAAGCACAAGTAAAAATTCTGGTTTTGAAAAACGTCAGATTTGACAAATTTATTTTGATCAAGAATACTGATTTTGAGCTAAAAACTAGAAAGTCTTGGAATCGTTTTTATGACATGTGTTGAATTCCTTCCTTCTTTTTTGTGGACCGTATTTTAAACTCGGGTTTTTCTCTTAATTACTCTTTAACTTAAAAACCTTTTATTGTCAAATTAATTATTTATTCATTTTTTAATACAACGTTAAAAACTACTGCTTTGTTTTCTTACTAAGCAACTAGATCAAAAAACATATATAAAATCTCAACTGAACATGCCGGGCACCTTGAAAAATCCAGTTTTTCAAAAACTAATAACATTATTAAATAAATAACAATTAATAAACTAAAAAATTACAATTATTCGCAAGGTAAAATACATATTTGGTTGACCGCTCGCGTTAATTCATCTTGATGCACTTGAATATCGACTACGCGAATAACATTATCCTTTCCAGGATGCACGCGGACGATTCATCTGAACTGCCACTGCATACTTGATATATGCTCGTTTTTTATTAATGCTAGTGCGCCAATCTTGATTAAATCGCAAGCCTTGGTTCTCCACTTTACTCGGGTCTGCAATTCTGCCAAATATTCTTTATTCCATCTTGTCCAATAATGTTGCGCCATAGCCTTAATACGTTGCCATTGCCGTAAGCGGTTTTTTGGAACTTCTATTAGAGACTGCTCGAGCAATGCTGTCAGTGTTCTTCCAATTAAAAAATGAGCCGGGGTTAAGGCTGAGAGATCATCAGGATCTTCGGTTAAGGGCTATAAAGGACGGGAGTTTAAAATGCCCTCAATTCTTACTAATAATGTGCTGAAGTCTTCAAAACCAATTGGAAAATTTACAATTCTATTTATATGGTGTTTACGCTTTTTATACCCGCTTCCCAGATTCCACCAAATGTTGGGGACCGTGGAGCTATGAAATGCCAATTTATAAATTCATTCGCTAAACTATTTTTAATTACATTACAATTCTGATTGATAAATTCAAACAACTTGGAGAGCCCATTATTGGCTCCAACAAAATTTGATCCGTTATCTGAGTAGATATTAGCCGGTCTTCCCCGTCGAGCCGTAAACCGACTTAATGCAGCCAAAAATGCTTCGGTGGTCAGTTCCGATACTAATTTCATATGGCACGCTTTTGTGCTCATACAAACAAACAGGCAGATATATGCCTTTAATATTTTTTGCCCGCGCGTTTTTCGGTCCTTCAGTACAAATGCCCGCCATAATTGATGCCAACATTTAAAAATAGGGAATAATTATTTACTCTCGCCTTAGGTAGAGTACCCATTAAGTAAGTGATTTCTGTAGGCTTTGCCTTGAAACAATTAAAACATTTTTGTATGACTTGTTTACAAACACTACGACCTCCGATTGGCCAGTAAGTTTCTCTTATAGAGCACAACAACGCTTGTGATCCGCAGTGTAACAACCGTTTATGTTCCGTTTTTAAAATTAAACAAGTTAAACTGTCACTTCTAGGTAAAATGATTGGGTACCTTTTATCAGATCATATTTTTGCGTTTCTTAATCGGCCCCCCACCCGCAATAAATTGTTTTGTATGAACGGATTAAGACCTATAATAGTGCTGTGCTTATTAATCGTTTTATCAATTCTTAAGTTTTTTAATTCTTCCGTGAAACACTCTTTCTGCGCTTGTCTAATAAGTGCATTGCGTGATTCAATTAGTTCTTGGGTTTCTAAAGTACTCTTTTTTGTAACTCTTTATTTTCTAACCTTGCTTTAGTGATAAAACGTAATACGTACGCCACTACGCGTTGCATTTTATTCAATGATGAAATTCTGCGTATGACATGACATCTAATTTTCTATGGTTTGTGTCAAATTCACAATCACCTATCTCTTTCTAAAAATTTAGGTCCTTGCCACCACAACTTCTGTTCCACTAACTTATTAGTCGAAACACCACGTGACAATAAATCGGCGGGGTTTTCTTCCGAGCGTATGTGTTTCCAACTTTCAATTCCTATAAGTGCTTGTATTTCACTTACTCGATTGCCCACTAACACCTTCCATCTATTTGGCAAACCTTGTATCCACATTAATGTGACCATCGAATCCGACCAATAATATTTTTTGTCGAATGTTATTTCTAACGCCTTAATAACCCCTTTGCTTAAATTCGCTAACAGTGCTGCCCCACATAGTTCTAAACAAGGAATACTCAGTTTTTTATATAATTTTATATATATTCTGACAAAACAGTTTGTCTTGGAGTTTCAAACTCCGTTATCTGTGGTAATTCAGTTTGAAATTTTAGCCACTTCTTTGTCAAATCCTTTGGTATTTTTTCATCCCATTCTAATTTTAGCTGCCACAATTCCTGCATAATTAGTTTTGCAACTATTATTATTGGATCCAATAGACACAACGGATCAAAAACCTGACAAATGACCGATAATATTGATCTTTTTGTTAACTTGTTTAGTTTAATAAATTTGTGATGAAACCCAATTAAATCTGTACTTGCACCCGTTAAAACATCATCCATATAAAAATAATTTTTTATTATCTTACTCGTCACTGAAAACTCAACCTTTCAAACTTATCTAACGATTAATTGCTATCTGAGGTCAAACAATTGACGAATGTTTTTGGACTCGGTTTCAAATTTAAATCACCTGCAATTATCCAAACTAATTGGGTATTTTGCATGACAGGTAAATTAGGCCCCAGTCGTTCTTGGCCAGTACACATGATTGTCCAAAAGACATTGGCACCCAACAGGAAATCAACTGGTCCCGAACTGTTAAATGTGGGATCCGCTAATTTCAAGTTATGTGGAATATTTAATTTTTCTTTTTTAAATGAGATTGATGGTAATTTCTCCATTATTTTTGGCAACACTAAACATTTTATATCTAAACTAAAGTCATCGTAGAAAGACAATATCGATACATTAACTTCCTCTTTAATGTTGGACAATGTTTGACCGATACCCTTTATCAGATGGCTTATTTTTTCTGGTTTAAATTTTAATCTTTTACACATATGTTCTGAAATAATATGACTCTGTGAGCCACTATCTAAAAGCGCCCGACATACCATCGTATTATTTCCGTTTTTTATTTTTATCATCGCTGTCGACAATAAAACTTGCGAATTCTTAGCTGTCGTCTTTAAAGTTACACTATTATCTTCGATTTTTTCTATACTTTGTACAATTTCTGCTGAATGTACTATTTGAGGTTCTTTCTGTAACGACTCACTAGTTCCATTATTCGGCTTACTGTCACCTTCCAAATGTAATAAAACATTGTGTGGCTTGTGACATTTAAAACATTTCACTGCTTTACATCTCCACGACATATGGAAAGGTCTTAAGCAATTCAGGTATAGCTTCAACCTTTTAACTTCCGCAATACGATTTTTATGATCTAACTTTAAAAACGATTCGCATTTATAAATCATATGATTTTCTTTGCAGACATAACAAGTTAACTTACTACCCCTTTAATCATTAGTCGTGGCAAAACTTTTCGTGGCTTGCCTTTTATTCCAGTTTTGGCTAGTGTTTGGCCGTTTGCTCTCGGTTAATGCAATCCTTTTAGTGGAGTGCCGTAAGGCATAAAAATTGTAAAATCTCGGAATCCAGGGCCAGTCTATGAATCTTCATAAAAACTGTTGGACTGCATTGTTAAAAGCTCAAATAAAAAAGTTAAAAAAAAGAAATTGTGCGTTTTTGATTACAACAATTTATAACAACAATTTACTGAAAAATGAGAGGGGCAAAGGAAAAAAATGTTTATAGCAAAGATTTCAATTTTATACCTAATAAATAATATTTGCATAGAACTTTAATGTTAATTTATTAATATTTCGCAAAAAAATAACAATTTACAACAAAAAAATTATTACATAAACTATTATAATACATTATAACATTATTGTTCATTACTGTCGTCGTCATCGATTTCATTGATATGGATTGTAGGTAAAGGATTAGTACAGCTGTCACCATTGCATTTCAAGCAAGCTACAGTGCAATTTAATCCACTTTTCCTGCAACCACAAGATGCTCCGCATCCTGTTTTGCTTGTGCAAAAAATCATTTATAATAAGGATTCTGGAGCTGGTTCCTGGTTGCTGCGTCATTGTTTACGGTATCAGTATTCCGCATTCATATTTTCAAACCCATTCTTCTGGTAATATTTCTCTTCCGAACCAGGTTTGAATTGGAAGATATACTCTTTTGAAGTGTCCAAAAGCGGCATCTGCAGTAGGTGGCAAAGACGACAGTTTAACGCAGGCATTTTTCGCAGTTGCTTTAAAAAAAGAGTTATATCTTAATATATTATTTAGATATTTTATTTTTTTATGAGCAGCGTATAAAGCAACCGTGAATGTAAAACCAGCGTTAAAAATGTTATTAGTATCTTTGCATTCATTTTTAAAAACTGTCGCAGGCAAGTCCAGCCGTTTCTCGAAATATTTTGCAAACATGTTTTTGCAACGCTGGAAAAAATCTGACGGCGTGTCACAGTCGGCACAGCACATAAGAATAGATTATGCTGTTTACACTTTGGTAATAACTTTTTCTAAGCTCTTAGATGAGTATTTTGCCTTTGGATGGTTTTCAAAAATAAATTTCTCGGTCTGTTGGTGAGAGTTCAGTCAATAAAACTAAAACATCTACATCTTCGGACACTACAACAATATTTTTGGACTGCAGATTAATAGTGGTTTCAATTATTAATCTGTCGGCATCAGCTTTTGCTTGACAAGAAAATATTTTATTTTCCGCAAGTGTTTCTCGTAGTATATCTATGAGCCTACTCTTATTTGTGGCATTTGCTGAAAACTTCTCCTGTCCTATTTTGAGAGTCGTGGTGTTATTGAATATTAAGTTATTACATGAATTTCTTTTACAGCGACGCATTCTTACAATCGATTTTGTGCAGTTCTTGTTATAACCAACAAATACGACATAAATATTGTGTCCATAATTGTTATGTAGATATTTGACATAATGGTGACAAAGAGTGCCGAAATTTTCATCCAGTTGCCACTTGCAACGGCGTAGTAACATCCATAACGTAGGAAACTTTTTGTACATCTTCTACAGACACTTCTGGGAATCGGTCATAAAATGTAGATTTTGTTGTTTTTCGTGTTTCACCATTTTCAAAAAGCACAAGAGGATAAGGAGCTAATTCGGAAGTCATGTAGTTTTTAAGTTTTTCATCTAATTTTTTTATCACGCAAATACGCTGAAATAACAGTAGTGGATCAATTGGAATAATATCATCATCTACTTTGATTTTGCTAGTGGAAGCCAATAAAGAAGTGATTTTATCTTTTCTTGATAAGTTGACTTCCTTAAAATGTTTGCTATTTATTTTCTTCGTTATTTTTAACCCTTTCTCAAAAGCTGCGTAGCAACTCACGTTTTCTTGCCTAGTTATTCCAGTTGCGATAGACATAATGACAGCAACATCAGAGATGGAGAATGTTGGATAAAATATTCTTCCAATTTTTTCATGTCAATGTCGTCTCTTTTGATTCGTGCATTGGTTGAATCAGCATGTTGATAATTTTTTTTCTTCTACACCTATTATATTTTTTGAAAAAATAACACATTTTATCTATTTATAAACAATACTTTCCGTTACACTACGTTTAAAAGATCCTACTTCAACACTCATAGATTTCATTAGAGTTTGTTCAATGGTTTGATCCGAATAAATCCCAGAAAAGAAAACATTGGAACGTTGAAATATCTTTCTGTGCATTTTTAACACTTTGTAGGATCCATTTGGGTAGATAATTCCTGCATGTCTTGCAAGTACAGTTGCGCTGACTTTGCATACGGAGAGTGTCCTGATGCATGAAAGTATGGAATCATTCTTTCAATGGTTTGTAAATGCAGATTCCAATCACCCATACGCTCAGCTGCAATAAAATCTGTCAACACTGATACCATTCGAATCTGTTAGCGATCGCGTTAACAGCTGCTCTTGTCCCTTCTATAATTCTCTCCACCCCTCACCTGCAGTCCCTTGAGGTTCAAGGACAAGTTTGTAATAGTTCTCCTTTTCAAAATATAACTTTAAACTAATAAAAATAAAAGAAAACTCTGAAAAATTAATAATTATTTATTTAAATAATTAAAAAATTAAGATCGCATAAAAACTTTTTTTAAACATTTTTTTATATATTGTTAAAAACACATTTCAAAAGTTTATATAAAAATTCATTGACTGGCCCTGGATTCCGAGGTATAAATCTTACGGCGCTCCACTATTTCTAATACTGCGCATCTTGATTTCAAGAATTCGTTCAAGTCTTTCATAGTAGGTAAGTCATCTGCATAGTTTAATGTTTCCCAGTCTCTCCTGGTTATGGAATCAAATTTATTGCTTATTATAAAAATTATTAATCGATCCCACGACTCTGTGTTTTCTCCTAAATTATTAAGAGACCGCAAATGTTTATTAGTATTATCATATAAATTTCTCAGCTCAATGTGAGATTCTTTGAGTAACGTGTTTTGTTCGAAAATGACCTTAATATGATTATGCACAATTAAATTTTTGTTTTCATATCGCTCTACAAGGCATTGCCATGCTACCGTGTAGTTAGCAGATGAAATTTCAATGGATTTAATTATATCCTTTACTTTATCTGCCAGGGCGGTTTTCAAATAATAAAACTTTTTTATCCCTGTCAGTGATTTGTTGTTATTGACAAGAGCCCCAAACGCATCCTTAAATTCTAACCAATTGCAATAATCTCCGTTAAATGTTGGCAACTTAATCGGGGGCAATTTTACCCTTGAATTGCTATTATTATTATTACCAGCTTCGTACAATAAAGATTTAAGTTGATTTGATTCGACCACCGAAGCATCTTTGACAACTTAAGAATTGCCTTCATATTACTAATTATTTCGAAATACGCTGTTTCGGACTCCTCTTTTTCATTATCATCGCAACTCGATTCTAACTCTTCAATTTTCTATTGCAATTCGTTAAACTGATTCCATAAAGGTTTAGTTTTGTTTAACCTGAGCTCCAAGTCAGTGATCAGCGCGTTATCTATTACAGTTATATCAATTACCTCAATAAATTTTCTTATTCGCGTTAGTTTACTTTTCACACATCCCCGTTTAACCTTCAGTTGGTGCACATTATCGTTTACGTCAGTCATTATTAGCAAAAATAAGGAGGGCGAAATGACAAAATGTTGGGACAAGAATACAAAGGAAATTTTAAAATAAACTTACTGAAATTCTGAGGTAGAACGTGTTAATCTTCCCCCGGTACTTGTGTGATAACTCGGAAGGCTCTAATTTAACATAATACTTAATTATATTGCCATTTGAAACTTAATTTTCTTAATTTGGTTAAGTTTCGGTACTACTTCAACTATCCTAACCATAGGATCAATTATATAATTCTAAATCTGGTTCGCATGGACCAATTTGTTGAAGTACGAGGTACCTTCCTTCTTTTTTGTGGACTGTATTTTAAAACTGGGGTTTTTCTATAGAAACGAACCGCTTATATTATAACCTTCTTAATTCAAAAAAAAGAACAGTCCGGTTAACAACGGGTGCCGGTAGCTCTGATGGATAGGGGGAGAGCGAGTCGCAGGTTCTTTTATATATTAGAAAAGAAATTATGAATATATTTTTTGTTGCCTAAAAATTTATAAATATTGGCGCCACTGACTTTATTAAGCAACCTGTAAAAATAATTGTTGTATCAAGAAAACCCAAAGTCAGACAGGTTTCAAATTATATTGAACAAAAAAATTATAAATTCGCATCTACAGTAATTGACGATAGAACAAGAAAATTTTATAATAATTTAATACGTATACCCCGCGCGCAGAATAGCTATTTTGCCTGCCGGTTTCCAATTAATTTCTACTACTTTTACTGTATTACAAATTCAAAATATATTGTTGAAATAAAAAAATAATTTAATCGTTCCGGATGATTGTTGACATTGACTTCGTTGGCGCAACATAAAATTTTATTATACGACCTGATATATTTCTCTTTTCTTTCTTGTTTATTGAAAGGCGGCAAGAATTTCTAATTGTCCTTTGACTCTTTTTTCTTTTGATATTGACATTCGATAAGGCGATATAATAGTTCTCAGACAGCAAGGCTTCTCAAAAACAACTTATAATTTTGGCTCCCAAGTTCATAGATCAAATTCGAATCCTCCAGCAAAATAATTAAACCAAAATGAAGATCAAAGAAGAACCTATTCAAAAAATTGACAATAACTTCCTGGTCAACTATCACAATTCAACTAAATTATTACCTGTTGTTCGGTTCTTATGGAAATTCAATTATTTGAGTTAAACAAAGTTTCCAACTTTTGTGATGTTAACTCTATCAATTATGGCTTGAAAGTGAAATATCTGGTTAAATAGAGTACGCATAATTTCCGCGTTTCCTATCTAAATTCGAAAAGGGGGGAATTTGTTTCTAATAAACTACAATATACAGGGCCGTACCAAACTGAATGTTACAATATCAGTCTTATAACAGTCTTATAACATTGTTTTAGCGCTATTGAACGTTTACGAATAATGTTTTTTGACACTTTGCTTTATAAACCTATTGTAACTTTTTATGAATACAGCTGTAAGACTTTTTAATAAATTACATCAACAGGTTATGTGTTCAGTGTGCTGTTAACTGCGGGTTTATTAATTAATGCACTGACCGAGTAAACTGAACTGACCGACTAAACGATTTTATTGGAAAACATAGACAAAGCGATGCGTTCCGAATGCCTTCTCGGGTGAGAAAACGAGACATTCCTACGGCCGCTTTCACAAAGTCTGGTTAACCAGCAGTTTAGCGATAACCGTTACTTAAGCTATGAAAAAGTGTTTCACAATCGCTGGCCTGACGGCTAACCTTAGATTAAGTGCTGGTATCTGTAATGCCTATTTGCACCACTGTCAGTTAAAAATTGTGGTTAAGAAATCGGAGATTAAAATAAACTGTAAGTTAAAATTAAATCTTGTTGCACCAACATACTTAAACCTCAGATTTAGTAACTGAGCAAGATCACGTCAACTGAACCCCCCATTTTCCACTTAATTATCGAATTTTGATATTAGTATTTTTTCATGAAGTAGTCACTATTTTAATTAATTTTCTAAAATTTTAACTAATTTTCATTTTCAATGAAAATTTTCAATTAATTATTAAAGGTAATTACTATTTATTTTATTCTAATTTTCCATAGGTAATTTAACAATTTATTTTAAAATTCTTTATTATAGAATGGATCAAGTAGGTGCTAATAAGAGGAAACGTGGCTGCAATTTTACTACAGAAGAGAAGGAGTTCTTATTAGAGCTAATAATGGAGAAGAAAGAAATTATAGAAGATAAAAGAACGGATAGCATAACATGGAAACAGAAAGATGAGGCATGGAACGGAAAAAGAGTTAGAACTAATCGCATTGGATAAAGCTATTAAAGAGAAAGAACTAGAAACAATGATAAAATCTGACGCTTTAAAATTGCAAAGTTTAGAGTTAGATGTAAGTTTGAAGGAAAAATTATTATCAAATAAATAAGTATTAATTGTATATAGTAGATGTGCTACCTTACTCCTGCGATCAAGAATTTTCAAAAATTGTCCCAAAAATGTAAAAAATTTTCTGGTAATTAGTGATGGAATGCGTTTCTATTTTCATTTTTTTTTTTATTTGAATCCAATTTTAATACAATCTACTCGGGAGTATTTAGTATTTTTTATGTCAAAATTTAGGTCATGTGGAAGTATGACCATTCCCATATCTCCCATTTTAAAATAATTGGTACATCGATAAGTATATTATATTGTGGTGATTTTTTGTTCAATTAACCCGCAAGTCCAGATCGTGGTCATTTTATTTGTTTTAAGTACTGCAAATAAGTTACAATTTATTCAGAGGAAAATTAAAAAGGCTAAATTTTATACTTAAACACAACCGCAACATTTTTATTGTAATTTTTATAAACGTTGCAATAAGTGATATTTGTGCAGTGCTTCGAAAACGATCTACGATAAAAGAAAAGAATATTAATTTGTGCAACATCCTGTACGTAGTTGAAGAACTTACGTGGTATAAATTTTCTTAAGGTTGACGCCAGGTCTTCCAGAGCGCTTAGATGCGGGTTGAACGCTAAAATTTGCGTAGTAGGTTTCTAATTTACGAATAGTATAATTTTTACTTAGAAACTAAGTAGAAATTAGTTTTAGAGCCGTAAAAGTGAATATTTATGAAGAATTGTCAATTTCAGTAGAGAATTGCTGAAAATATTAAAATTTAAAGACATCGTAAGTAAAATCTTACGAAGGTCAAAGTTAGAAGCAGAGGCCATTTTGAAAAGCATTAAAAATTTTTAATGCTAATGCAAATTCACTTACCTACGTTAAATTTGAAGTTAGTTAAATTGGATAATATTGAAAATTGGATCAACGGTTTTGAGATTGATAAGTTTCAATCTGATTGAGTTGGAATATTAATACTACACCAGATAGTCTGCTGAAGTTTGTTCTTTGCAACACGTGTGACATTCACCGGTACGGAAGCAAATGGTGATCGACAGGACGAGCCGCTTGCACGAACACGCACGGGATTTATATTTCTAAATAAAAAAAATACCCTGTAACAAATTTTATTTAATTTTTGCGCACGTCACTGCGTTCAAGCTTAGCGCGACGCCTATGATTTTTCAAAACTGCAAGTTTTGATAACGCTTTTGCTAGGTCGTTAAGATAACAGGTTTGACACGGTTAAGGTGATATCTCGTCTGTAATTAGGTAAAATATTTTAAATTTTACATCGGTTTATTTTATCATTTAATGATTTTAGGAAGCACTTTACCTTACCTTACCTTCCTTTCCTTTTTGTTATGAATTTGGATACACCAACTATTCCGATAATAATTGGATAAGAACGAAAATTGCAAGAATTGAAATATTTTTAATCACAACTGCTTATCATTATAATTTGGTTTGTGCCATTTTTTGGATTAAATACGGACGGAAATTTTCAACGCAGTTGAAGATTCTTCATTTTTCCTTACTTTACATCACGTCTCAAAGTTGTGACTCCCAGAGTTCCTCCTTTTTGGTTCAAGTGCAGGGGTACCGCAGACTTCCAAGCGTTAACGGCTCAACGTAATTTTTTCCGAAGTTCGAGAGCTGGACAACGATTGCGATTACTTGCATCACTTCATAAGCTGTTGGTTTCCGTGAGGTGGAAAATTTTGTATTGATAAACTTTGTAATTACCCGGGTAAGTGTTTTTTCTTTTCTAACGCAACGAGCCACTTTTGCGAGCAGCTTTGATTTCTCATTCGACACTATAATATTTTTTGAGTGTCATCATAGTTTTCGACAATGGTTTGTCAGTGCACCCGAACATTCGTTTGAGGACGATTTTTTTGGTCATAACTTTTTGCCAACTACGCCGATAATTGTAAACGATTGACAATCTTTTATTCTTTTTTTGATCTCTTGTATTTGGAGTTAATAAATACGCTTTGTTTTAATCTGTGTTTCTTTTCGGAGAAGCCGTACTGCAGTATTCAATTGAATTCACACTCTCGCTCACCGCTCTAAATCGGTTAGCTTTAACATCGTGGGCCTCTTTACTATTTTTTTAAAAATCTGGATTTTTCCAGAGTGTGAAGAAAATACTGTCTTCCTGCAAGGGCAGGTAGAATTTTTATTTACACTTGGTGAGGTAAGGTAAAGTGCTTCCTAAAATCATTAAATGATAAAATAAACCGATGTAAAATTTAAAATATTTTACCTAATTACAGACGAGATATCACCTTAACCGTGTCAAACCTGTTATCAAAACGACCTAGCAAAAGCGTTATCAAAACTCGCAGTTTTGAAAAATCATAGTCGTCGCGCTAAGCTTGAACGCAGTGACGTGCGCAAAGTAAAAAAACAAATTAAATAAAATTTGTTACAACCCTAGTAAAAACATTTTATTAATAAAAAACCAAATCTTGTATTACTTTATAAAATTTTATTATTCGATACACATTTAAACACACCGACAAATGAGTTTAAAATTTAGCAAGATTTTGAGTAAAGTAAATAAAATTTCAAAATCAGTGGTCGAACATCATTACAATATAAAGCCTAATAGCAAAATTTGTCGCTACCAAAATTTTCCATAGAATAAATCAACATTTTTTCGTTATTCAAAAATAAGAGTTTTTATTTGCTCGCAAAACAGACGGGGTGACCTACAGGAATTTGCTACTGGGTGTTTCATGCTCTACCGAATCCACTAAGCTAGTCGAGGTAATTTAAGGTTAGAAAAGGTTTTTAATAAAATACCAAAACAATATATGTATCTTGAAATAATTAAGCAAAATTTGTATGATTTAATGAAAGATTAAAAAAATATATATAATTTTTTATTTATTCTTTAATATCCTTATATCTGCTTTATCAATACTATTTTGGAAAGCAACTGATGCATATATCAAAAATGAATTCGACTATAATCATTCTTTCATTAGTTTCATTAGTCAAATAATACTTTGTACGTATCACCTTCTACAAGCTTGGAAAATCTTAAAAATCCATAGAATATTAGAATTTAAACAATCGGCATGGTTGAAACCCTATATTGAACTAAATACCCGAATGAGGACTAATGCTAAAAATGAATTCGAGAAAACATTTTTCAAATTAATGAATAACGCGGCGTTTGGTAAAACTATGGGTGATGTACGGAAAAGAAAAATTGTTAAGTTGGTGTCAAAATGGGATGGACGTTATGCTGCTAAGGTGATGATTGCTAAACCTAATTCCCACAGTAGCACAATTTTGGATGAGAATTTAATGATAATCGAGTTAAATAAGGCGGAAATTATGATGAATAAACCAGTTTATGTAGGTATGAGTATATTAGATATATCTAAAACCAAGTTATACGAATTTCATTACGGATACATAAAAAAAACTTTTCAACCAAAGTGCTCTACTGTGACACCGACTCTCTAATATATGAAATTCGCTGCCCCGATGTATACGACAGCATTAAAAAAGACATTTCACGATTTGATACTAGTGATTATGATGTAAATAACCAATTCGGTATTCCACTTGTAAATAAAAAAGTGCCTGGATTAATAAAAGATGAGAACAATGGTAGAATTATGACTGAGTTTATAGGTTTCAGATCTAAAATGTACAGCATACGTGATGATATTGATAGAAATTATACCATTAATAAATATGCATATAAGAGAAATTGAAGGACTCCAGATAAAGGATTTTTATACTGATATACTTTTAGGATGTACGTATTCAAATAGAGGAGGAGGGGTGATGCTTTCTTTAATTTCGATTCAGTTGCAAAATCTCTAGCATATCATCAAGGAATAAATTTGCTATGTGTAACAGAATTATTATATATGTATCCTGAAATAATTAAGCAAAATTTCTATGATTTAATGAAAGATTAAAAAAATATGTATAATTTTTTATTTATTCTTTATTATCCTTATATCTGCTTTATTATTACTATTTTGGAAAGCAACCGATGCATATATCAAAAATGAATTCGACTATAATCATTCTTTCATTAGTTCAAATTTTAAATAATACTTTATACGTATCACCTTCTACAAGCTTGGAAAATATTGAAATAAATAGTTTGGATAATCTTAATGGAACACTATGCTTAAAGTGGTTTCCGATGAAATATATAAAAAATATAAATGAGTCAACCTTCTTCTACAACTTAACTGAAACCCAAATATTTTTATTATACGTGTTACGATTTATTGACCGCAACTCAACCAGAGAATCGATATATAAATTAATACTAGAAGACGAAAATTTATTTACTGAAGAGTTTTTACACAGAGATAAGTGGACATCTACAAGCATGGTTCAAGTTTTACCACCATCTATTGTATCATTATTGATAATTATATATTACTTGCATTATTATTATTATTATTATAGAAAAAATAAAACAGAATTATTATTATAGATAGAAATAAAACAGAATTTTAAATCTTGATTTGATTATTTATTTCGAATACTGAGAAAAATTACAAAATATTTTTTTTATTCATACAGAGGTACCCAATCCTGAAATCGATTCATATTCATAAACGGAATCATGTAAAACTAAAACATATGCTGACGTAAGGAAAATTTCCCTTGTTTTCGACTTCTAATTTTAAACTCAACACTGGTTCGTAAATCACGTCATTCTGTTTTGAAACATCTAGAACAAAAATTTAATTGGACATTGACCGAATTGTCAAATACAGAATTGTTTATTTAAAAACTTCTTTTGAAACGATAGATAGTCATCATATGCCAGTACGTATCTAGTTTTTGTAAAATCATTGTTCTTTTTCTCATATGGATTCCGGTTCTGATTAATAAATGCTGTGACGTCAGATATTCCACACTCTGAGAAAGTACTTGCATCATTATGCCCTATTGTTTCGCTTATTTGTTTGAAATGCGTTTAAAATACAATTTTTATAGATTTTTGGTATTTCAATCGATTATATTGCGGTGAAATACGAGGTAAAAACCCGAGTATAAAGGGATCAGGGACTTCCACGACCCTGCAAAAATGTGCAGAAGTCTTGGAAGTCAAGGAACACCTTGCAAGGAAAATAAATAAGATAAACAATCCTTGTGTAAATAATTTTAAGTCTTTACATTTTCCTAGTTTTAAGTTTTACGATCACGATTGGATATTTTAAAATTATTTAACATTTTTACGAACTTCGGTCGGAATCTTTAAAGTTTTACCACAGAGGCCACAAACTCTCTGCACAATTGAAGTCACACCAGGCACAGTATTCATGAAGCATGGCGGAGCCGAATTGGCGTTTTTAGTAATAAATTTGAAAACTGACTGCAGCATTGGGGCTTTAGCTATACCGACTAAAGGAAGAAATCGATGTTGGAATTTTCACCACCGAAAATTCAACCGTAACGATCAACAAATTTAGATCCAAAGCAAAAGGAAATCTAAGATCTTCATATTTTTCGATCAAGTCGTAATTAGTTGGATAGCATAAAATTTATTTAAAAATTTAAAAAGATGGATAGCGTTAAGACGAAGGTTCCTAAGGAACAGGAAAAAAGAGGAGGGGAATAACAAAGGCACTAAAAGGGAGTCTGGCAGAATTGTGAACCAAGCCGGTCGACGATAAAAGTTGGTCCGTAGAACATTTTGTTCCAGCGGTTCTAGTGTTCGATAAGTTCGAGGGTGCTTCAAGGTGAATACGAAACCACACAAGGGGGTTCATTGGGTGAAATTCCAACCCTTGCTGGTACTGTGCTCCAAGTTTTTGTGCTACTAAGTTAGAGTTCAGGCAAAATTCTAACCATACGAAGAAGATCCGACCGAAGCAACGCGAATTAAGGTCGTAACCATTTAACATTAATCCAGCTTATTTTCATTGTTTATATTTTAATTGTTATCACGTTATATTTTGTGTAGTTAGTTTAATAATTAAGGAAACGCACTTACACTCTGAACACCACAAAAACACGTTAATTGCAGTTGCAAGTTGTTCGTTTTGTTATCGTTATTCAAATAAATTATTAAACAGTTTACAAAAACACCATTATTTTCAATTTCACTTTTAATTAAATTTTTACAATCGAAATTATCATTTCGATTGTTGGCGCCCAACTCAGAAGAATATCAACGGCGAGAGGAAAGGTCTCTAAGTCGAGGATAACAGAGATCCTCGGGACGTGGCAATATATATCCGGATATATAGGATTATATAGATGCGGACGTATTTTTAAAATTTTTCAATCTAAGTATTAATAACTTAAATAAAGATAAAATCCTCAAAATTCCATTAAAATATATAAAATTGTGTTCGTCAGCTAGCAGTATATCTTACTCCTGGGAAAAAATATCTGATAATTATCATAAAGAATTAAGTGATTATTTGCATTGTTTTCGTCATTACAATACTGGAACAATACACATCGACGGTCCGCCTCCTGCAATTAGAAAGTGTTACATATGTAAAATTAAAAGTGATGAAGCCAAATGACTTATTTGCTATTATTAATTTCGATAATAAATAGCATGTCCTGATAATGTATAATATGAGTATGCTTATTTTACATATGAAGAAGAAGAAGAAAATGAACTCGAATCAGTTTATTTTCAGATCTTTAATCAGCTTGAGTAAAAAAATCACTATATATACGGATGTGCGAATAATATGCTTTTCACCTATCTTGTGTATTACGATAGTTGTAAATGTACCGCAATAAATCATAAATATGTACATACTTTTTTATTTTAGGATAAGATTAATAAAAAATAAAAAATCAAGTCTGCTTTATTTGTTCAGATTTACAGAGAACTTGCATATTATACATATATAAGCTGTATTCTTTTTACCTATTTTATTTCCATCTCAGTTACACAACTGAGATGAAGTGAGCTGAGATTAACTGAGTCAAAGTGAGAAAAAGATAAGGTAAAAAGAACAACGAAAATTTACTACTAAGTGATTTTTGAATTTAATTATTTTGAAGTTTGGTAATGCTAACCAAATTGTTTTTTGTATTATTGTATAATGTCAACATAAACTTCAAAAAGATGAATTAAAAATTTAAGGTGCAGTAGATATTACAATGATTGCAATAAGTGACAAGTTTAATTAAAATCAACCAATCCGAGCCATTTCCCAATTTGTCTCAGTTGTAACACTTCAAAACAGCAAGATCAGTTTGGTTATGGAAAGGGATAATGTTGTCACGTAAAACTCAGTTCGGCACGGCACAGTACTTATGTCAAAACGGTAAAAAAAAACAACTTTTTAACTGAGTAACTGAGTATCTCTGTACAATCTCACTTAAAATAGGTAAAAAGAATACAGCTATAGTCATGTTTTAAAAGTGATTCGGACCCACCCTATACATTTTGGTGACAATTCATTTTGTTATTTAAGTTGCGTTTAAATTGATTTTAAGTTGTAAGATTGTAAAATTAGCTAGGTGGGAACGAATCACCAGAAATTCAAGGCTTTTTACCAAAAAATGGTCGACGTGATGGCCGTATTAATTGATTAGTCTGAATAATTTTTGAAAAAATTTGTAGTTTTTGAAATATAAGTGATTTTTTGGTTGAACAATGTTTTATTAAGATGAATTAATTAATGGATGGATTAATTAATTTTGAAGAAAGTTTGAAGAAGTTTTGAAAAATAAAAATTAAACGGAAGATAATTAAAGATAAATAATAAAGATATAAAAAGTGGAATTGGATGGCAATTACAATTGGAAATAATTAAAAATATAAGTAAATTAAAAATTTTTATATTAATAAGTTAAAAATTTATTCAAGGAACAATTTGGATGATGGGCCGGACTACGATAGCGGTATCGTAAATTTTAACATTACCATTTAAAATTTATATTGTAACGAAATTAAAATTTAAAGTAATATTATTAATTAGAAGATTCATTAGAACAAAATTTAAAATAAAATTAATTTGGATAAATTACATCGCAATATATAATCATTAAAATATAAAGTGTAATGCTTATAAAATATAAAAATTTGGAAATGTTTGCTATGCGGTAAACAGCTTCATGTTTTGCATGAGCCGCGGTATCAGCATAATATCTTGCAAAAGTCATTATTTGTGAAACTTTTAAGCCCGTGTCTCACTATAAAATTTTTATAAAATTGTTTTTATAAAAATTTTTATACAAACGATATGACGTAACGTGACCTAAAAATAATTTAAGTAATATTTAAGTTGTGTTATGGAATATGACATTATAATAACTTAGTAATAACTTTAACTTAACTTTAACCATAATTAATAATTATATAAATTATATAAATTTATATAAATTATAGACTTCAAAAACAAAAACAAAAATTTTATTTTCTTATTAACCTAGAAATAATTTGTTCGTGTTGTGTTGTACGTTTCTTTATCAGTTTTTCGAGTTGAAATTATTTTGAAATAAAATAATAAGTAGAATTAGTAACCATGAATAAATTACCAATAAAAGAAAAAATTCGATCCCAAAAATGCACTGTCAATCAGTATAATTTAATGGTAAATTATATTTTTAACAATAAAATAATGGTCGAAAAGACAAACCAAACCAAAAAAGTGATTTATGCGAAAAATAGAAGAAATTAACTTCTATTTTAAACAATGAAAATAGGGCTACGAAGACCATTGAACAGTGGAAAAGAGTAAATTGTATAGTAATTATTTATTATCCTAATAATTGTAAACTACTTTTACATTTACCTATACGTTGCATTTTTAGACCTTTGTCGAATATAAATATAAAGTCAAAAGTAAACCCAGAAATTACCAACAGTCAATGAATCCAACCGGGGGTGGTATAAATAAAGCACCAAATTTGAACTAACTCGAAGAGAAATTAATGGGATTGTTAGGATTGGTGTCCGTTAGTGGCGATCCTAATTTAGAAGAAACTGGTATAGCTGCTATAGAAGAAGCGGGTATGGCTGCTATAGAAGGAATTAGTGGTGATTTAAACAATGATGATTTTTTGTTTTTCGTTTATCGAGTAATAGTTTCTCATATTATTTTCTATTCGATAGCTAGTACTTCGTCTGCGTTTGATATAAACGTAGATCAAAGTGCAAAATTACAATCACCTCCAGATGACACCACAATTCCGAAGAAAAAAATTAGATATAGAAAATACACGAAAAGGTTGACTAATCCAAAAAGTGTTTATTTTTCTAGGTTTTTTGATTCATAAATTTTATAACATTACATTGTAGCACTCCGTCCCTTAGATCGAATGGAACATATTTCAAAAAACTTTGAAAGCACTACTCAAGCCGTGAATAACTTTAGCCATAACTTTATTGACTAAATCAAATAAGTAAATTAATATTGTATAAATTGATGTTTTATTATTATTGTATGAATAGTAATTACATAATTATATAAAGTTTCCTTGTATTAAAATGTTTCTTAATATCTCCGGGCAATTACTAAAATATTTCCATTATCTGCATTTTCATCATCCTCTTCTTCGATTTCATGATGTTCATCATTTTCTATATCAGGTTCATCTTCAAGTACTTCTAAATTGTGTTCTAAACACATATTATGCAACACCGCCCATGCATATATAATTTTACCCGCTTTTGATGATAAATAATGAAGGTAACGATGCTTCAAAAGACAACGAAATCTACCTTTAAGCACTTCATTCAATCTTTCTACTGTGTTTCTTACTAAACAATGGAGTTTTGTGCAACGTCCTTCGGGAGTTTCTGGTGCTGCATGTTCAATGGGCGTTAGTTACCAAGGTTGTAACAGATAACCAGAATCCCCTAGAAGCCACCCATTTAATTCACCAGAAAAATATTTTGTTCTTAAAAATTGCTGTATGTTACTCATTTGCCATATAGCAGAATCATGTGTTGATCCTGGGTACCTAGCGTTTATTGCAGTAATTTTTAAATCTGCATCACAAATCTGTTGCAAGTTGTAATATTGTAAATTTGAATTTGAATATATTGGGCGCGAAATTTTAAATTTAGTTCATTTTGGTTACTTTAAAATACAACGGTGGTAAGACGGAAGTGGTGTGAGTTTTTTCCGCTAGAGTTGACCGTTATAGATGCTAACAAAGGTCTTAGATTTTTGTACTTCAAGATGGTCGGATGTGGGTGATTTGGTACTTGGAATGTTTGAAAATGCCAAGTAATTGAAATTAAAATTATTTCAAATCAGATTTAGTTAACAACAGAAGTAAAATACGTAAGTTAAAATATTTGATTTATTCGTTAAAGAATTTAATGCAGGATTATGTTAAAAGTTCGAGTAATAACTGTTGTAACCACGCGGGTAGATAATTTCGTTTTACATACACAGTTACATCTAAGTTGTTATTAATTTATCTTCAGTTATAAGATTTGATTACTGTTCAAGATGGTGATTTATTATATTATCATTTAATTAGGTAATGTGAGGGAAATTGATTATTCATATAATGTTTTGCCATAGGCGTACTAGTACAGGGGTAGTTTGGTTAAGGCGTACGAGAAGTTGTTTAAGGTAATTTAATGAAAGCGGGTGTTTGAAGTGGAAATATAAATTATCATGGGATAATTTTATTTAGATAATTAAGGGTAACGGATTTTGTGGACGCTTACAATCATAAGATGGCGGTTAAAATATGTCTCAGTATGGCTGGTCACTAAAAAGGCAAGCTGTAATGGAACCGGAAGTGACATAGCAAATGCTGTGATGTCGTTCCTTTCTTTTTTCATATATCTAAATGATGTACTCCAAAATTATGATATTTCAGGACAGTTATTAATAATTTTAACAATGTTCCTTATGATTATTTGCAACCACTTATAAAATAGTGACAATTGAATACATTTATCTTAATTAAAATTGAATACAATTAAAATTACACCATTTAACCTAATAAAAGGTAATACCAATTAAAAACGATATTAAAAAACTGTGTTAACAAATTTCTTCATGATTATTATTTGCGGCTATGATTATTTGCTAGTTTAAGTATGGGGAATTTATTTAGTTAAGTACAAGCGATCTATTTAGATTTAAGAAAATGACCAATTAGCAATAAGAAGGACGTACTAGTTTAAGATGACAATATATTAATAAGATGACAATTAGTTATAAAATGACGAGGTATTAGTTATAAAATGACGAGGTATTAGTTATAAAATGACAAGGTAATAGTTATAAGAGCGGATAATTTAGAATATAAGGGTTATTATTTAAGGTCTTACATAATATATAAAAACAATTGAGTCGAACATCGGTATACATACATGAACTTCTTACAAATTACTATAGGTTGTGGTTGGTAAAATAAATATGAATAATCAATTAGAAAACATTACGATCAGGGGATTAACTATCGAACAGTTATTAAATCAAAATTTCAAACTAAAGTATTCTGAATTACATGATATCAAGGAGATTAACTTTGCTGGTAAATTGGTTGTCGGACTACCTTTTTTTTCTCGGTTAAAAATATATTCATCGTTAAACCGAATCCTGTGTTTTATTTAATTTGTGTGTACTAATTATTTTTTCAGGTGTCCTAGCAGTGGTTACGCCACTGGACAGATATAAGTTGAATTTAGTAATTAAGGTAAAACTACGTTAGCATTCAAAGAGCCATCCGCAAATTTAAAAGGACTTGTAAGTGTTACTACGAGGGGAGATCACAACGTGCGAGGTTTGTTTGACGATCACAGCTTTGGTTTGGTTTGTAACTTTGATTTGAGAAGGCGGTAATTCAAATTGAAGAACCAAATATTACAAAGTATAACGCAAAAAAACGTATAAATTGTAACTAGTAGTTTGATAAATGAAATACATTCTTACAATTAACGCATTGATACTAGTGTACCCTTTTCTGTTACAATATGGAGCTGCAGCATACAGTTCATGTTCAATAGGAGGACTTATAATTGCTGCATGGGTACCATCAATACATCCAATCACGTTTGAAAAACCAAACTTGTTGAAAAATCTATAGAATAGATATAGTTTTTCTTTTCTTAGACTGGCAACAAAAAGAATTTAATATTAAATAATGTACTATACATCTTTCCTGAGTCCTTCTGATTTCTTCCTGAGTAGTGGGAAATTTTATTTTATTTGCTAAGAAATGTAGTATAATTGCGTTGGTGATTAATTCTATTATACGCACACCGTCGCGTCGATTTGACTGCAAGGAAAATTTAAGTCTTCCCCAACTACTCCTTGATACGATCCATATCCATAAAAATTTAGAGTAAATAATACCTAACAAAAATTAGGTTTAAAATTGAATTATCTACCTATATAATTATTAAGCAAAGAAATTTTTATACTTTCAAGTGATTGTGAATAAACGTCGATTTAGATGGTCTCGGTAACATCGGATCTAATTGCTGAAAAAGGGAAAAGGCAAGTTCTCTGCTTAATCTGAATATTTGCTTAAATTGCATTTCAGGAATTTCAAAAGGATTACTATAATCCCTCAAATGTCGATGCATATTTCTTAGGTTATGGCTAAATAATGGATGAAACTCTTTAACTAACCTGCTTTAATAAACTAATTAATTAAATATAATAATTACCTTTGTTCTTGCTCTTTAATAACATTTAAAAACTCATGTCCATACAATAATATATCGTGAAAAGCCATCGTTGTTACCGTAAAACACCACAATTTAACAATTGCTACTATAGCGATAATATATAACGAGTTGTTAACTTTAACAACTTTGAATTTTAGAAAATAGCAAAAGTCATAACAACTAGCCCTTCACTTAACAATTTAATTCAGTTGTTATCAATAACAACTTTCCTTAGAAAATTGCACCGATTGTGTACCTTGCCAGTGACAACAGCCACCCCATAAAAAAGTTTCTCTTCTTCCAAAAGAGTGAAAAGCTATTTAAGAAATTCTACTGGACAAGAAAGGCTAACGAAACTAGCTTTTATGTCATGTCATAGAACTATTCCAATTTCCAATGAGCTGGTTTTAGATAATTCTTCACATAGTGCAAGACGATTTCAGTTGGTACTTTAATTTTTTTAAATTACTTTTGTTTTGCCGATTTTAGCATGACTGTCGGTTTAAGGCGGTATTCTAGTCTAGAAAGTTGAAAAAATTTATTTTTTTTTCATATTTCGATAGTTCAGATATTTTAAGAATATCTCAAAGGATTTTTCGAAATTTAAATTATTTTTGGAGATATAGCTGTTTTATTGACGCGTTATCCAAACCAAATGTACTCTAATGTACTTTGAAATAATCTTTCATTATTCAGTGCTCACATCAGTTGAAGCCAGTGTCTGTCAGTCTAACATCCAACCAACGTGGACGCATGTGTTCTGAGTGAAGTAACTTCACGTGAAACTTAAAGTTTTTCTCGAAACTAGTGCTTTTTTCGAAATTCTTGTCATGAATGGAGCCGGAATCGCTGATTGAAGAAATGTAAGTATAAAGTTTTAATGTATCGCTTATAGACTTCGCGTAATTTTACCTGAAATTTTAATCTTGTTTTTCTTGAAACTACAGTTTTCAAAATTCTTGTCATGATTTCTCAAGTTCTACTGAACCCATTTACTAGATATTTGGTGTTAATCTTCTCTATACATTGTTCTATTGTACTAATTAAAGATTATAACAAATTTTCAATTTTTACTGTTTTTAAAAAATTCGGAAAAGTAAAAAAAATTGTAAAAATACTTTTTTCTTTTCAGACAGCCGCAATTTTGAGAAAAAATATTTTTTTTACGTAGTACGATAGCAGTATTTCTCTAGATTAATAAATCTTTTTTTTTTTTTTCGGATTACTAATTTTTTGCGCCAATTTTTTTAAACCTCCTACTTTATCAGCCTGTAACTTTTTGAATTATTTATTTTTTGTTTTATTTTTTTTTTCATGTATTCTTTAAACGTTAATAAACATCTTATAAAATAATGGATAATAAAATATTGTGTTTTTTTTATTACACTTAAAAAAACACCTAAAATTTATGCTTCTAGACTAGAATACCGCCTTAAGTTGAGGCTTAAATTTTTGTATTTAATATTTATGTATTTATCGAGTTCCTTCTATTTTTATATTTTATGTTTGTTTTTTATTGTAGTTTTTTTCATTTTTTAAATTGTTAAATTTTAGCGTCCTTTGTAGTTAAATAAATTAGCCATTTGCTTTTTTAATTTTTTAAAACCTTTCCCGAAAATCTAGTCTAAATACGGCTTTGCAATATATGCCCGATCCCTGATTTTAATTAGTAGATTGGGCTTCATTTACATACTATCTTAGATTCGTCACGGCTGTTCTCTGTAAATCTCGCAGTTACAGGGCCGTCCTAAGATATACGACGCCCCTGGGCTATTAAAATTAATGCGACCCTCTTCATAATCAAGTCCACAAATACAAAATAGAAAAAGTCAAATTATTCCTATTACATTAAACAAAAACATAAAATTCATACAAAATTAAGGGTCTTGAAAAAAAAAACAAAATAAAAACATCTCGAATTTTTCAACATTTTTTTAATTTAATTCATAATTCGAAAGCCGTTAATTTTAGACAATAAAAAGTTTAAATCTAGTTTGTAAATTATTTTTCACAATTTCAGGAGTAAAGTGGTCACTTTAGTCCTCTTTTTGCGGGAGTAAAGTATCACTTTTTCTCCCGCAAATGAAAGGCGGGAGTAAAGTAAATATAAAAGAATCGTTACCATTAAATCGTTTTTATTGGAAACAAAATTAACATTAACGTTTACATTAGCACAACTTACAATATTAAATAGACGATCCATTGATCTGGTGGAAGAAGAGGTTAAATTTAAAGTTTTATCTATCTGATTTGCATCACCGACAGTCCGATCAGTTCTACAAATTTCACCTCCAAAAATTTTAGTCGCAATCTCTTCTTTATTTTTGATCGAATTTTCCACGTACCCCTCAGCTACAGTCGAAGACTTCCATCCACCATGGCGCTTCAACACATCTATATGTACTCCCGTATCAGCGAGCAAAGACGCAGATGTACGTCGAAAACAGTGGCCTGTATACGATGATGGTTCAGGAAGCTTTAAATATGCAGCTATTTTTTGTGGCATCTGCCCAAACGCGTTCTTTCCTACAGGTTGCGAAGTACATTTGTTATTTCTGAATTGCACAAAAAAACGCGAATGATTCGTATCCTCCTTCCGTAAATTCATATATTTTTTAAGTAATTTTAAAAAATCTACCGACTGGCCTTCAGAATTGTTGATCACAAATTTTCTATCGCTACCATTTTTTGTATTGCGGATGGTACACAGCATTGTCAAAGAATCTATTTCTTTGAGATCGCCAACATGCAAGTGAACCAATTCATCTCCTCTGCATGCCCCTGCTACGCCCAAGATAAGTGCAGCCTAAAATATAAAGTTGTATTAGTATTATAATAAAATGTTTATGCAAGAATTACTTACTTTGGCCATCAAAAATGTTTCGTCTGGCGCTTCGCTCAAAAATTGTTCCACTTGCTTTGTAGTTAAAATGTTTGATTTTTTGGCCTTGTAACCCACATTTTTCCTCTTAAGGAATGCGGTTAACTTATAAAATTTTCCAATGTCTACATCTTTTTCAAAATTCAACATACACTTCAGCATGGAATACTGCGACCAAAGAGTAGAAGCCTTTAGCTCTTTCGCCTTTTCAAAAAAGTAAGCCAGCATAACATCTTCGGTGTAATGCTTAACATTATTTTGCGCACACCAAGTTATAAATTTATCATACTGTTTTTTATAAATTGTTTTTGATTTCGCAGGCAGCAATTCAACTTTCGCCATCGTCGCTGCCGCTTCAACATCCGGATTTTCCTCACTTTGTATCATTTTCACGTACGAACAAATTATAAACGATCACTTACATTAATTTGATTGAGTATTTTATATATCAAACTAATTTATGAAATATAGGCACCAATAAAGAATAATTATGTTAAACACAGCGTACGGTGTAATAATATGTCAAAAGGTAAATTGAAACAACGGAACATAAGAAATGATTCATAGGTATCGCTTCAAAAAAAAAAAATTCCAAAAAGCAACCTCATATTTTACTAAATAATTTTGCGCGCAATACTGCGTGCGATTGGTCTGAAATTTTGCATATATATTTCTACAAAAAATCTCTGCAGGAGGTTAGTATAACTAGGGGGGGGGGATAATTTTTTAGTTAGTTTTTCGATATCTAGCGCCGTTTTCGAGTTATTGCAAATTCAAAATTTCAAATTTAGTAGTTATTGACATATGCAATTTATCATTTGCAGACAAATTGTGAAAAATAGTATATATACCTTGGGACTAAGGTGGCTTTTCATCCCGTGTGCGATTTTTGCACTCGGCTAAAGCCTCGTGCAAAAACCTTCACACGCGGGATGAAAAGCGGCACCTTAGTCCCATGATGTATAATATACTATTACGCTCTTTAAAAAAGCACTAATCTATTTTTACCCAAAAATCAATATTTTCTGGACTATGGGCTACGTGAAGGTGTAAATTTAAAAAATTTAAAAATAAAAAGTGCCGCCCCAAAAGACTTGAGCCCCGAGGCTACAGCCATTTAGTCCCGTGCTTAGGGTGGCTTTGCGCAGTTAGTAAATTTTATACGCAATCATTTCACCGATTTTATTGTATCTGTCAATTCTCGTAGTGCCAACTTTCTTTGCAGCTCTAAAAACCGTCGACCAAAGTGTGGTAACCGAGGTAGGACTTGATTGAAAGAACGTTCAAACTCAAGACATATATTTTTAATATCCAAAAAATACCAAATTAATAATATGTACATATAATGCTGCACACATTTACAATATTTATATAAAATGCTGTGTGCCAACATTACCACATCCTTACCCTTATTTACAAGTTACACATTATTTATTACAATTCCTTAATTAAATTTTTTTGTAATTGCTTTTATAAACATTTAATTAATTTAATCTGTTCCTAGAACGCAAATTATACCTATGTGTATTGTTTTCATCGACATTACCTGAAATATGGTTTTCATCACTAATTTCTATAACATCATTTGCATTATCAGTAACAATGCTTTCAGCTGTAGTCTCAGGTAAATCGGAAGAAGTGTCAAAAGAAAATCTAGATTTTCTATAGTTTTCATTTGATTTGAATGTCTAGTTACAATTTTCCCATCTGCCGATTTAACATCGTACATTACTGATCCTCTTTTATTTACAACTGTCCCTTGGGACCAAACAGGATTATTTGTTACTGAAAAATCTTTAAAATCTACCTTTTCACCAACATTAATATTCTTTGGTTTTCCACCGTAATCGTTTATGTGTGTTTCAATTTTTTTATCGACTGCTCTATCATGGTTAGGAAAAATTAAATCTAATCTTGTTTTAAGTTTGCGCCCAAACATTAATTCTGCAGGACTTACACCTGTCGTTGAATGAGCTGTGTTACGATAATCAAAAAGAAATTGTTGTGTTGCAATATTCAATTCACGATTTTCCTGATGTATCTTTCTTAAAGCTACTTTAAAAGTTTTTACTGAATTTTCTGCTGCACCATTGCTAGACGGATGATAAGGTGGAGAAAACAATTGACGTATGCCGTTTACGCGCAAATAATTTTTAAATTCCGTAGATGAGAATGGCGGACCGTTATCAGAAACTATGGTATCCGGTAACCCAAAATGTGTAAAAAGTATTCTCAATCTGTTGATTGTGCTTTGAGCCGTTGTAGTGTTCATCTCACACACTTCCAACCATTTTGTTTGAGAATCTGTTACAATCAAAAACTTTTTATTGAAAATAGGACCTAAAAAATCTATATGCAATCTAGACCAAGGTTTCTTTGTTTGCGGCCAAGGACTTAAACTGCTTTTTGTGGGATTGTTACTGACAGATTTACAAGTTATACAATCAGAACACATTTTTTCTATGTCCGTATCAATATTTGGCCAATAAATGTAACCTCTTGCCAAAGATTTACATTTATTAATTCCTAAATGATTTAGATGAATTTCTTTTAACATTTCTAATCGCACAATGACTCAGGAATAATCACGCGATGTCCCCATAAGATTAATTCTTTTTCCAAGTGTAATTGATCAAACTTGTTTTGATAAATTTTTAATTCTTGGGGAATATCCCCTGTTTCTGGCCACCCGTGCAAGATATAATAATACAGTTTATTGAGTGTCTTGTCACATTTCATTTTATTTAAAATTGTTTTATACTCTATTGGTAACCTTTCTTGCAAATAACTTATGTGACTAATATCGTCATTTTCAATTTTGCAATCGCTTTTACGTGGTAGACGAGAAAGACAATCGGCATTGCAATTTTTATCTGAATTTACAAATTTAATTTTGTATTGATATGTAGATAAAATTACGCTCCATCTTTGTAATCTACTAGCCGCAAAAATTGGTATACCTTTCTTATCTCCAAATATTGTAACCAAAGGTTTATGATCAGTTATCAGCAAAAATGATCTACCGAAAATATACTGATGAAACTTTTTAACACCATAAACTATTCTTCCTTCCTTGTCTTTTTGGCTGTAGTTCTTCTTTGATGGCGAAAGCGTACGTGATGCGTAAGCTATGGGTCGCGAGTCTCCATTAGGAAATTCGTGAGATAAAATAGCTCCTATACCATAAAAACTTGCATCAGTAGCTAACGTCAAAGGCAAACTCGAATTATAATGTACCAGCACCTTTGAAGACGTTAATTCCATTTTTATTAAATTCATTGCTAATTGTTGCTCTTTTTCCCATTTAAATTCCACGTTTTTTTTTAATAATTTATATAATGGATGCAATTTCGTAGAAATATTTTTAATGAATTTAGCATAATAATTAATTAAACCTAATAACGCTTTCAATTCCGTGACGTTCGAAGGATTGGGTGCACTGAGCACTGCCTCAATTTTGTCTCTTGAGGTGTGTACACCTTCTTCATCGATAACAAAACCTAAATAATTTATTTTTGATTGTAGAAAATGACATTTTTCTATTTTAATTTTTAATCCAAATTTATCGAGTTTTCTAAATACCTCAATTAACAATTTGTTATGTGATTCTTTATCTTTCGAATATATAAAAATATCGTCTACAAATATAGAAACACCGTTCAAATCCGCAAAAATACTTTCCATTTTTTTTTGAAAAATGCCCGGACTCGAAGCAACTCCATAAGGTAGTCGATTATAACGAAATAAACCCTTATGAGTATTAATTGTTACTAATTTTCTGGACTTATCGTCCAGCTCAAATTGAGCATAAGCTTGTGATAAATCAATTTTTGTGAAGCATTTGCAATTACTTAAATTACCCACCAAATCTTCAAATTTTGGTAAAGGATGCCTCTAAATACATAATTTTGGATTGAGGGTGACCTTAAAATCACCGCATATTCTTATTTGCCCATTTTTCTTTAACACCGGAACTATGGGAGTAGTCCATTGAGAAAAATTTACGGGAGTAATAATATTTTCTTTTGTTAATTTAATTAACTCTTCCTCCACTTTATCTTTCAAGGAAAATGGCAAAGATCGAGCTTTGCAAAAAACTGGTTTACTACCGTCCTTTAAATGTAAAGTTATTTTGCCCTCTGAAAAAGTTCCAATGCCACCATCGAATACTTTTGGAAATTTATGAATTAAGAATTTTGTAACGTTTTCTTTTTCTGTTACTTTATTTTTTATTGAGCTTTTTATTTGAAATATATGATCAAGTTTAATTTTAAACACATTTATCCAGTCTCTTCCCATGATGGGTGGACCTGCATTTTTAATCACGTAAAGATTCAATTTTTCTGCCCTAGTCAAACTGTCGATAGAAACATTTACCTTTATGACACCTAGAATTAAAATATTGGTTCCAACGTAAGATTTTAAATTTAATCTTGAATTACCTAATTCTAATCTAGAAAAATATTGATAATAAAGTTTTTCGGAAATGGCTGAGATTGAAGATCCCGTATCGATTTCCATTTTGAAAGAAACTTCATTTATTTTAACTTTAATTATGAATGGTTGATTATCAAGCTCATTTGTTATAGTATTGAAACATGTTCCTTCAAATTGAATATCGACGTTGTAATCGTCGTAAACATTTACATTATCGCTTTTAGACAAAAATTTATTAAATTTAGTTTTATTGAATTTTGGGTTTCTTCTACTCACGTGGCGTCTTCTATCTTCGTTATCTTGGGATGGCACTTCCTTGAACCAACAATTTTGAGTTGCATGATTGGATCTTCCACAATTGTCACACTTTTTTGATGTACTTTTGTTGCCACATTTCCTAAAAAAACAATCTTCTGACATGTGATTTTTTCTTCTACATTGACTGCATTGCATGTTGTTTCTTCTAACTAGTTTCATTCTATCTTTTTGTGAACCCCAACTAATCTTGTTTACAGATGAGCCTGTGTGCACCAAACTTGTATCGTTCTCTGCCGATTCCATGTTGATGGCTATTTCGTAAACCTTGTGGTAGTTCAATGCCTTTTCCGCAAAAAGTCTTTGCCTTACATCATCATTTTTCATACCAAATACTAATTGGTCTCTGGATGTTTTCTTCTAACGCGTTACCAAAATTACAAGATTTTGCAAGTTTTTTTAGATTTGCAACATATGTATGTTGAAATCGATTCCTCATTTTCTTGTTTTCTTTGTCGAAACTTATATCTTTCCACAATCTCTGATGGTTTGGGTTCCAAATGTTTTGTCATTATTGTCACCAATTGTCCAAAAGATTTATTTTCTGGCATTTCAGGATCACATAGTGCTACCATTAATTCATAAGTGTCTTCTCCTACAAGCGTAATTAAAGTTGCCGTTTCTTTATCTGCATTCACATTATTTGCCTTAAAATATTGCTTTAGGCGTGCAATATACTACTTTCCTTTAATTTGAATTCGCTTATTTTACCCACTGACATCTTGACTAGTTAATTTAATATCTTATTTTAACTAAGATTTGCTTGATTTTAACTTTTTTTTAATTTAATTTAATTAATCACTTTCACTTACTTATTTTAATTAATTTTCATTAAAAAGATGTTTATCCATCGTCTCCAAATGTGGTAACCGAGGTAGGACTTGATTGAAAGAACGTTCAAGCACCATAAACTATTCATCCCATCCTCGTCGCCAAATGTGGTAACCGAGGTAGGACTTGATTGAAAGAACGTTCAAATTCAAGACATATATTTTTAATATCCAAAAAATACCAAATTGATAATATGTATAATGCTGCACACATTTACAATATTTATATAAAATGCTGTGTGCCAACATTACCACACAAAGAACGAACAAGCAAAAATGTAACTTCAGTTTAGATCGCTTTATGTTTTAAGTAACTTGTACTTATTTGCTTAAAATAAATAGTTTTTAAAAATATCAATTTTTGTCTTCGTACTTGGTATTTAACTGGCGCTACGAACAGGATTACTTTGAAAGTTCGAAACATCTTATTTTAAAAAAACAGAAGATTTTATGTGTGCCTTCAGAAAATTGTTAGTGATATTTTTAGTGACACCAGAAGTAAACCAAATTTTTTGAATTAATAATTTAATTTATTTAATACAGATTTGACATATACATAGTAATTTTTAGGTTATAAAAAACTTCTGATTGGTTGAATATTCTTCCATTAATGTAACATTTTGTCACAATACTTTTATAATTTTTTTATTTTAACAAACCCGTTAGAAACTGTTGTACATTCACACAAAAGTATTCATTCAGAAAAGTTAACCGGTTAATAATTTATTCTACAATCGAAAAACCTAGTAAGTCGAGTTATTAAAAAATGAGTTAATACATGATTCTGGTTGCATTGTCAAAATATACCGGTAGTTTAAAGTAAAGCTATAAATAGTTAAAGTTATCAGTAGGGCTGTGATTATAAACAAATGCATATTTTCACTTATTGATATGAGAACGTCGATTTTTGAATATCTTTGCGAAACACATAAATTAGAGTAATTGGAGCCAATTTTTTTTGCATATTTTGTATTTTCTCAACGATTGCTTCATATATTAGTAAAATTCGCATATTTATGCATATATTTATTGCAACTCATAAAATTACTATACCGGGTGACCGACCAAAGAACTGAACATAGAGAAATAACATGGGATATTGATTTTCTAAATTCCATCTTCCCATTATTACGGATAAGAATAAAAAAGGTATCAAATTAGAGAGATTTTTATTCCGCGTCTAAAGATGCCCAACGCTTGATATTTTATTGTTTAATTATTGTTAAAAACTCAATTGTAAAAATAAGAAATATAGATTTAAAAAAGAAAAATTATCTGGCTTAATCTAATTGGGTGTCGCTCTAAACTGCAAAAAATTTAAATCATCATCTAAATTTCAAATCATTTTAAGAGAATCGTTTGTATCAAAAAAGTAGAAAATAATTAGCTTTTTATTGCATATTTTGAACTTGAATTCTGAATTTTTCACTGCATATTTTTTTATTTTAACTTGCATATTTTTATGAAAATTCGAGCATAAATATGCGCATATTTTCAATTTTTTTATGCATATAATTCTCAGCTCTAGTTATCAGTAATAAACCATTGTGGTGAACATATTATTTAAAGGCCATAGAACGATAAGAATACCGAATCGGCCCCAGAAAGGTATCGGGCTCATAATTTTAGGAAATGTTGGTACTCATAAGATACTTCGATGCAGCAAGTTTCAGATTTTTATCTATTACCGTTTCTGAATAAATCGAAAAAAACTGAAAATTATTGCAGCTACGTGTGAACGACAACTAATTGTCCTCAGTCCATTAGCACATTCGCAGCTATATCTTGATATTCCAGTTCATCCAATCGTATTTGGTTTATATTCAATAAAACATCTGTAAACCTTTCTACCAATATGGCGAGATTGTACTCGAGCTTTTAATATATTGGTTTTATCTCTGACGAACTGAATGGTGATATTATCTGATTCATCCATCGTCTCTACTAAATATGATATTGCTTGTTTATATTGATAGGAACCCGTAAATAAAAGTTTCAAGTCTTTTTCGGTTATTTCTGGAAAATCTGTCAAATCACTAGACAGAATTGTTTCAAATGGAAGTTTTTTTCTCTGCCAACCATTTTTGTCTACATCTTCAACTAATGTATTATCAGTATTATTCCGAGATTTTATCATTTCAACAATTTCATCTGAATACTCTGCATCAGAAGTTAGACGTTTGTTATGTGAAAAAATGATACAATTCTATAAAATAAAAAATAAATAGTTGAGATAGAGGTCATTATAATCTACAACGTAGATGAATTTCAAAATACAAATTTGTAGCAGGACATCGGTAGTCAGGACCGTATTAAGAATCAATAACGAATGAAAAAAATAGAAAGAAAAAAATTATTAAATTCAAAACGCCTTAACGAACGACATGTTTCGGACTTATTCGTGGTATTACCCAACGAAATTGACCTCATCGGGCTCATATTGACAAAGAAAATATAAAATTAAACTTACCATTTCTATCATTTCTACCATTTCTATCTTAGTTTTTACGGTCGACAATAAGGATTTTTGAAATTTCATTTCATTTACCGTTAATTAATAATTCTATAAAAACTACCGACTCTGGGTAACATTTTATTGTCGAATTTTTGGTCAAGTACAAAACATCACCAGCTTCCAGTAAATTGCAAATACCGTCAGAAGTATCGATAATGTCTTTTATTATAGTAGCGTCATTCATGTTGGCATGATAGGGCCCTAACATTACTATGTATCCATTTGTCGTACAAATAGTAAATGGCTTACATAACGGTACTTTCTTCTGCCCAGAGTAAGACTTTCTTTGATATGCGTTATTCGAGCTCTTTTGGTGACGAGCATACGTTCCATCGTAAATCAAGAAAAGCTTATCACTACGATCAGCAAACAAACTTTTTAAAAGTAGTGATGAATTATTTTGAATGAGATCATCTCGAGACACAGATCGAAAACCAAAATACCGAGGTAAAATATTCGTCTCAAATGATTGTATCATTTGTTCACAATATTTTGAAACCAACTGTTCATTCTCCAATTGTAAAGTCGCTGATATTAATCTGTTTGAGTTACCAGTACGTAGCTTAAATCAAAATACGATAAGAGCTTGAGTGACCGTACGAGAATCTGTATTTCTTATAGTTGTTAATAAATCTTGCAACTCGATTATGTTTTCGCGTCTTAATCCCGTAAATATGTAAAGTTGTTTATCAGGTATACGAAAATCATCCATTTTATCAATCAGTGTAGAGTCACATTCAACAGCCAAGCTTTCCATCATTTTAGTTAACTCGGACGATTTTAAAAAACTCCAATTAGAATAAACTTTTAATAAATTCAAATCTTCAGTATAAAAGCGTTTTTTTATGAGATGATCTCTGCAACATCGATTTCCATCCCGAATGAAAATTCTTTTCTTAATAAAGCATTGCATACGAGCATCTTGAGGAACAACTACCAGATTTCGATTTGAAACAGAACACACACAACAATATCTGTGAGTTGCAACAGTTCTTTCAATTTGAACTTCAATACATTTTCTGTATTATCATCACATACAACCTCTAAATTAAATGATGGATCATCAGTACCTGATTGAGACAAAGTCATCGATGATAAGTTCAATTCACTTCTTTCCAACAATTCAGTTCGTCGTTAAGTTTCATTTTCTTATATTTTTTTGAACGACAATTATAACACAAATCATCACCAACTACAATTGGATGATCAAAAATCGTTGAAAAATCTTCAGCATCTTCATCAGATTGTATATATTTCGAAGTACCTCGCGTTGCGTTGGTTTAATAAATTTTGAATCAGCGCTTTGGATTTTATGTTTTAGATGTCGACATATTTTCACTTAAATAATATAATTAGATAAAATTAATTGTTAAATAGGGTCTACAGATCTGACGGGTTTTCATGAAAATAGAAAACAGTGTTACCAGTTTTGAATTACAGTGCCATCTTATGGATGCTGAATTAACTAATAATTGAACGGGAAAGTTTAAATTCCCTAAAACGTCCCTAATACTGATTTAATCATTATAGTGATAAATAAAGTTTATAATAATGATTAGAGTTCATTATATGAAGAACAATTATTGTTATATGAGTGTTCTTAATTTATTCTGTTGTTTTCACTAGTACAGTAATCGCAAACGTTCTGTATTTTATCATTTCAAGCGTTAAATCATAAAAAGAAATTGATTTTTGAGCAAAAAATCGGTTTTTAATTTTTTTCAATATGGCGTAACATTTTAAAAATTTTTTCAATATCATAATTTCATCGAAAATTGAATGAGGAATTCAAAACAAATAGTTTCATATTTTTATCGTTATCGTAACGTGGCTAAAAGTTAAAATTAAGAAAATAACCTCGTTTTTTTAAAGGTTCTTATGAACAGCTATTGCTTATATTTTTTTTCTTAGAAGCTACCACCATGCCCCAAAATATATCCTGTATTTAGATCAATCGATTCACAAGGTGCTGAGAATAACAATTTTTACTGATTTTCAGTTTTTTTCGATTTATTCAGAAACGGTAATAGATAAAAATCTTAAACTTGCTGCATCGAAGTATCTTATGAGTACCAACATTTCCTAAAATTATGAGCCCGATACCTTTCTGGGGCCGATCCGGTATTCTTATCGTCCTATGGCCTTTTTATAAATAAAAAAAAACATTATAATTTTAATACCATTTTTCCGAATTTTTGTTGTTCTTTCTTTTTTTTGTCGATACTTCCATAAATAAATCTTCTTTGAAATCAGCATGTCCGGCATCACTCTCGTCCACCCCCTACTTTTCCACATCTTCACAATCCTCTCCGATCTATTTTTAATTCTTCAATTTTCTTCAATTTTTGTAACTTTGATTTGTCCAATTTCAAGTTTTGTTTTTCCTGTTGTTACCGTCAATTTATTTTCTTTTAATTTCTAAATTATTCCTTTTATTTTTTTGATCTTATTTTCGTTATTATACTCAATGCGGCGTTTTTCAATCATCTTCAATAATTTTACTAGAGCAAACATTCTAACAATTTTAAAATTCTCTTTCTTAACCATTACCGTATTCATCATTTTATTATTTTTCTTTTTAATCATCTTATTCTGCCTTTTCAAAACTTTTTCATCATTTGTGCTTTCTCCATTTTCCATTATTAGCTCTGATTTTATCTTTTTGCTACCCGCATTAATCTCCTGTTGTACTTTTTCATCTATTCCACTCATTATTTTGTTATTTTCTATTATTGTTTCTTTTTTGTTTGCTAATTTTTCATAGTTTTGATCCATATTTTGTTCTAATCGAGTAATGTTTTTGTCTATTTTTTGTTCTATAAAAATAGAGCTGTATTATTATAGAAATAGAATCGTAAACTGACTGGTAACAGATTATTTTATGAAAAATAGTTTTTCTACGTAGTCACGACCTCATTTAGTCAGATATCCTCATAAAACACCACAAGCTGAATTTTTAACGTTTTATTTAAAACATTATAAAAATCGGGGGGGGGGAGGTGATTGATGGGGCGGTTGATTCAAGCGGCGTTTTCTAATGTAAAATGGAACAGTCGTAAACAGAAGTTTTCTGATCTTTAAAAAATATTTTGCTCAATTAATTAATTTATGAGCAGCAGATTTCTGGAGGAAAGTTCTATAAATAATACTTATCTAGTAAAACAATAGGTTTCAAATTATTTATTTATTTAGTATTTATTTAAAAAAAAATATAACATACCAATATACTATGCTATATAATCGTAGGTATTCGGTTCATTTGCATTACGTTCCATGTATTCTTTCTGCACAAGTGTTTGGATATTCCTATTTATGAAGTCAATGTTAGGTTTGAATTTACAAGCGAGTGTAATAAATTTTAATAATTTGTATTCTTTTACCTTGCGCACGTCACTGCATTCAAGCGTATTGCGACGCTTATGGTTTTTGAAAAACAGCGAGTTAGATAACGCATTTGCTAGGTCGGTTTTTGATAACAGTTTGGCACGGTTAAGGTGATATCTCGTCTAATTAGGTAAAATATTTTGAATTTTACATCGGTATTTTATCCTTTAATGATTTTAGGAAGCACTTTTTTATGTACCTTTCGATATACTAACTATTCCAGTGGTAAATGAATAAGAAAGAAAATTGCAAGAATTCACAATGTTTTAATCTCAACCAGTTATCATATAATTTGTCTTGTGTCATTTTTGGATTTATTACCAACTGTAATTTTCAACGAAGTTGAAGCATCTTCATTTCCTTATTTTACATCTCAATCGTCTCGAAGTTGTGGATGCCAGAGTACACGGGTGCCGGTGACTTCCAAGCGTTAACGGCTCAACATAATTTTTTCTGCAAAGTTCGAAAGCTGAACAACGATTGCGATTAGTTCCATCATCTTATAAGTTGTTGGTTTCCGTTAGGTGGAAAATGTTGTATATGGTAAATTTTGTAATTACCCGGGTAAATGTTTTTACTTTTCTAACTCAACGGGCCACTTTTGCGAGCAACTTAGTTTTTTTATTAGACACAACTTATTTTTGCTCAGGTAACCCTGGTGTGCGGAAGCAGTTGGGAATTTTCAAGGGTTGAGAGTTCTTAGTTTCCAACATTAAAGTTAATTCTAGTTTAAAAAAAAAATAAGTCGTTTTCAAAGAGAATCTTAAATCGAAAATAAACTCTTAAATCAAATGCAAACATTTTTATACCTCTTCAAGGTTTGAACTTGTGATTTTCTTTATCCAACTCGACGCTTATCAATTATACCACATGTTCGCTTTTTCAAATTTAATTTTACTTTCCAATATCAAATAAAATCTCCAAAATTTCACAAAATCAAAATTTACGATATTTTTTCTTGCTCAAAAATACCAATCAATTCACTTTACTACCGTTCGGCAGCAAAACATCAAAAACTTCAAAATAATTCAAATCTCAAAAATAACGCAATAATGCACACGCATCAAAATCACTTTATTCAAATCAGAATCAAAATATTACTTACAATTATAATAATATGCATCAAAAATCAAATTTCACCGGCATATAAAATTTCGCACTACCTGTCGGTCATAGTTGACCAAAAAAGCTCTTATCTCTATTTTTTCCCCACTCTGCACTTTTACCAATTCAAACTTTTAAAAATGAAATTAATAAAATATTACAATTTAGCACAGGGTGGGTCAAAATATTTAGTTTCACGACTGTATATTTGTTGAGTGTCATTATAATTTTGGTCAATTGTTTGTCAGTGCGCCCGAACATTCGTTTGAAGTTGATTTTTTTACATAACTTTTTTTAAAATGTAACATCATCATTTTGTTTTAGACAGAATGGTGATTTACATAATTTAATATCATCATTTTTAGTAGACACAAAATAAGGTTACACTCTATACTTCAAACTTTTAAGGTAATCTCAAAATTAGTGTCCAGGAATTTAAATTTGAGTGATAGCAAATTCTACTTCTGAATTTTGTTCAAATTTGCACCTAGAAGAGTAAATGTATTTGACATATCCGTTACGGATATATCAAATATGTCAATATGCCGGATTGGCGGATCAAACCGACTATCCGATTATTAATCTGGATTCAAATAACGTTCTATTTTAATATTAATTTCAACATCAATCTCAACATCAATTTTGATAACCAAGCAAACTTTACGACGCCTGATAACACCAGTTTTATTTTGGAGTGTTATCCCTTCATTTTTTTTAACCTTCGTGGGATCCATCTGCCGCACCTGTGTCTACTACGCCAGCCTTCGCCTGTTTGATGATAATCATCTTGTATAACACCGACGATTAGTTGAGTCGACAACTGAGTTGCCAGCAGCGTTTTGCGATTGGGTGAGCACTGATTTATTTGATTATGTCGATTTTGGAAGCAAAAGCTTCGATACGTTGTATGCTCCTCTAATTTTACGCATTATACGCATTTACGATTACTTCAAGAAAGAAGAATTAGCGTAATTATTTTCTTGTTTGCTTTGAGTAGGGCATAAAGTCCTACTGTATTATTTTTGGAAACCAACTCAGAATTCTGAATCGGTAATTATTATTTGCTCAGCTGCGACTGGTTTTATTTTTTTGATAACATTGTGATTTATTATACAGTGTGTTGTTACCATTTTATTTTTGGCTTTATCAATTATTTTGTTCTTAGTTCACCTTTTTTATTAAACTTGATTTGCTTTCGTTTTTGGTGTATTATTTTCTTTAACTTTCTCGCTTTTAGCTTTAGATCTCGTGGGCGGTAAAAAGCGAGTGGCGCCTATTTTTTTGTGTTGTAGATTTTTGGGGACCTTAGTTGATCCTAAATCAACCCCGCCAATTGCTCTGCACGAGTTAGCCAAAGTGCCGCCAAATTTAACAAAGGCGCAGGTAAGTCAGCAAAGTTTGTATAAGTAGGTTTTTGCACGTCTTCGCAGCAGGAAAGAGCGTTACAAACTACGCCGATAATTGTAAACGATTGACAATCTTCTTTATATTTTATTTGATCACTTGTATTTGGAGTTAATAAATACACTTAATTTTAATCAGTGTTTCTTTTCGAATGTTTTTTAAACGAATGTTTTTTGAATTGTTATTCAAATCACGGTCTTGCTCACCGCACAAAATTGGTTAGCATTAACATCGTGGACCTCTTCACAATTTTTTTAAAAAGCCGGATTTTTCCAGCGTGTGAAGAAAATACTGTCTTCCCGTAAGGGTAGGTAAAATTTATATTTACAAGAGTTCTTCCAAAACTTGAGAAATCAAATCGAGGTTTTTTACCCTTTTTTGCGATTTCATGGTTTTTACGATTATCGCTTGGACGACGTACTTTCTCTCTTGGTCAATATTTTTGTCGGCAGCTACTTGTTCCTTGTGGATTTTAGTTTTGATTAGAACGTTGATGTTAAAGCAATTTTCTTATTATTGTAAGTTTTATTATAACAGTGGAATCTGCAGACAGATCTTCAACACTTTTGCGTCAAACGTTAAAAGTTTCACTTTCAGCAAAATTTGAATGATCTGAAAAAGTATATCTAGATCTATATCAGTTTTTTCTTGAATCTGCCAAAAGTCCAAAAGTCATAACTGTTAAATAACAGACGAACAGCAATTTGTATAGTACAGTACAGTCTCGGTAATCCGAACACACGCTAATCCGACCATCCAGTAATCCGAACAAAAGAAAAACTTGGTAGTTTGCACAAATAGTTTATAATCCGAAGAAAACTAATAAAATTTTTAGATTATAGAAAAATGTTTGGATTGAGAAAGAGTGGATAAATGGAGGAAATCAGGAAAAAAATAATTTAACTGATCCAAAAATTATTAAGCAATTTAATGAAGATCTGAACGTAAAGATATAACAATCAATTGTTACATTTTTGGTTTTTTTTTTGAATTTGTTTAATTTTGGTTTGGTAATTATTTAGATTTCTATAAATATTGTTTTATTTTAATTAAAAAGATGGCGTTGCCGCGGTAACTTTTTAATTTTAAAAATGCAACGGTTTTGTGTGGTTGGTTGGGAAGGTCGTCCTTGACACGGTCGTCCATGATGGTCGTGCTAGAGTGTCAGACAAGAAAACCATAAAAACAGTAATCGGCGATTTGAAAACATAATATAGTTTTGAAGTAATTTTTAGTGAATAATGTGTGAATTAGGTGAGTCACATTTTTATTGATCCTACCATTGATTTAATTTTTGAATTCTTAAATGAGAAATATTTGATCGTGGTTAATGTTGAAATTTGCAAATGTCGATTGTAAATACACATCTGGCAAACAATTTTTGTACGATATAAATTAAGTTCACAAGTTACGTCGAACGAATATTTGTAGTATTTTCTGATAACAGAAAATTTGATTTCTTTTAAAACTATTTTGGCAAGTGACCAGAGTCACCTGGATCTGACTTGATTACCTTTCTATGTTTATCCTTAGAAAAATACTAAGGTAATTTAAGTCATCCGCTTGCTTCGTATGCAGATCAGGGTTGAGGAGGAATTTTTTATTTGTGAACCGGCCTGTAGTGGTATCACGACAATTCTTTCTTTTGCTGATAAATCTTTCTTTTGATTGATAATTATTTTACATTTTAGAAATCTAGTTTTGTGCAAATTCCATTTTATTTATCATTTATTATTTTTTATGTTGAGATAGTGGAGCGACAAGAATTTTGTAAAGTCGTTTCATTTCTCAGCTGGCGCCCAAAAACATTTTCCTTTTATTTTACGTAGCCACCATCTTTTTAAAGCTGTAAAGCTACCCAGCTTCTTCGACAGTGGGTAAAAACCCAAGAGCTAGCCTATCTACTACCGTCATCAGTAGACCCAAAAAGGGTTTTTGTGACCAATAGGAGAATAATGTTACATAGAATAAAGAAGCTATCGATAGCTTTAACATTTATTTAAGATGGTCATGTGAAAATGGCGTCCTATTTCATAAAATTTTATTGATTTTTTTGGTTTAATTGTTTTTTTTTTGTTTAAATTTATTTTTCTCAACAACTGATCACAATATTTGGTGGCCAATTCAGAAGTTTTGCAAGCTATATTTGGTTTCATCGTTTGAACATTTTTATTTATAAAACTCGCGGTTGCTTTTTCTATCGCACACTTAAAGGGGGTATCGCTGGTAATGCAGTGTTTAACAAATCAATGTACTTTTTGTAGATTTTTAACAGCAGCTTCACTGCACCTCTCGATGATAGACAATCCTTAATCGCGAACATGATTTAGAAAAATATTCAAAAATCCACTTAAATCGTCGACATGTTTAAAAACGAGCGAATATAAAACTACGATACTGTCGTAGTTTTCAAAGATTAACAATTTTTCGAATGAGGCATAAAAATGTTTTATATGTCTCTCAATCAGCGAACTTTGAAGAATCTACATAAACAATTCTTCAGTTGACGAATCTAATAATAATAATAATAACTTTATTCGTTAACTCTATTTACAATGAAAAATAAAATATAAATACAAAAAGGAAAAGATAAATACAAAAATGAAAAAGTAAATACATTTCATAGAGTCAACGAAGGAGCAAAACAATCAGCATAGCTGTTTTTCAATTTCACCCTAGTCCGCATTTTGCGCAAGCATCAGCTTTTTCTTGACTACGCTTCTAAAGGAACGGCTGGTACCGACGGTCAAAAACACGTCTGCAGACCTATTTAAAGACCTCCGCCGCTCGGTACTCGAAGGAGCCCCGAAACTTAGTCGTCTTGTGAGACGGGATAGATAAATTTCCACTATAGCAAAAAAAAGCTGACCACCATTTTTTCTTCTTTAAATCTTCGTTTGACCAATTGGAGAAAATCCATGAAATCGTTTTCACCTTCCAAAAATGCCGTACTTTCCAGTGGCGGCTCGTGAGTTAATAACCTGGGGGATCATTTTGGTTTTGGATAATAATAGTTTTTAAATAATTTATTGGTTCGAGAAAATACTTAATATTGAATCTATGTTCCTTGAAAAAGAAATATTATAAATAAATTGACGTAATGTTAAAATAAAGTATACCTTAAACGTTTTTATATTTCAAGTCAATTCTCCTCTCATTGACTTCAGCAAAGTAGTCTATGATCTTTTCGTTGAAATTTGGAATATCCTTGACATGCGATTTCTCGATGATTAACATAGACAAAGTACTAAGTCTCATCGTATTGCGTAAAAATGTTTTTACCCGTTTTAGAGTAGAAAAACATCTCTCACTTTCGACAGTTGTGATAGGTAGAGTACACAAGATATTTAACAAGTTCACTGCTTCAGAAAATGTTTCAGACAAATTTATGTAAATAAAAAGTTGAAGAATTGCGACTGCACTCGCACTGTTGCGAAAATCAATATATTACAATATATTACTTCAAGTTCTGATTTCAGTTTAGAAATATTTATTGTAGCATAATTAGCTTTCACCAAAATTAAAATATTTTGGGAAAAATTGGTAGTGTATGCTTCAAATTACTCCGTTTGGAATAACTGTGAAATCATAAGATGATCATTGAATCCGAATCTATGATGAACTTCAGACATAATAATGTCGCTTGGTTCTTCTGATTAAAGAAAAAAAAAACTACATAATCTATAATCAGACAACCCCGCTGGTGATCAAAACCCCAGCGCAGCAAAGTCAATGCTCTACAGACTCCTCTTAAATGCCACTAGCGACACACTGGCCAAGTCGAAAGACTCCTCCACATTAAACACATTTGTCAGCCGAATCATCTTTGAAATAAGACTGTGTAAACCGTAATTGGTAGTATGTCGCCTCTCCTCGAATGTCCTCTTTGATATTGTGAACGCTTTTGGAGGATAAGATTAAGTTGGTGGGCATAACAGTGAATAAAGTGTTCACATGGCTGTTTCCATCATGCACCATCATAACTTTGTGCAATCAATTTATGGGGTGCTTCATTAATTTTTAATAATTGGAGTTCTTCTAATATTGCATCGGTTAAATGTTGTGCTGTGGTACCTGGAGGATTGACAAATTTCCAATATCTTTCATGCACAATACCATCTAATATTTTCTTTCATTATTTCTTTCATTATTTGTGTATGTACAATAGCCAACATTGAATCCAAAATTTCAATCTGAATTGTTTTCGATGTTCCTTTAAATACTGTAATTTTTTCAATATGTTCTTTAAATATTGAGTCTAGCTCAGAGACCAAATCTATAAGGCCTCGAAGAATCCCAGCATTATTTGAGTTGTTACTTTCGTCATGACCACGCAATGCAATTTCGAAGACTCCTCAAAATTTTACACAATCAATTGATTTGTTTAAAATATACTTGTTTTTAGTAACCGATTCAATAAAGTCGTGCATTAACTTCGATACGCACTATCAAGTTGCTGCCGTATGTCTACACGTCTTGAAGTGGCGTAACTCATTGCACAATATATATGAATAGCGGAAGAAGCATGCTTTGTAATTTTTACTTTTAAATGTTTAATATCGGTTACTCTATTTTTCGCCCATATATCATTGAAAAATAATAAGCACGGATAGCAAAAAAAAAGCATTTTTCACACTACACCTACAAATCCAGTCGCACAAATTGTACATCGAATCTTTAAAATATCTTTGAATGTCTTTACCCCTATCCTTTGAAGTTTGTTTTAAATTCATTTTTGGTTTTGGTCGCCCATTTTCCTTTTTCTTTCAAGTCGGCTTTCATAATTTAATGTTCCAGCTGATTTTAAGGCAAATATCTCCTCAACAATACTCATTTTGTTTTAATAAATAAAAAGTTTACTATGAACTGTGCATGATCAATTTCTATTACTGCCCGGTTAACGAGCGGATGTAATATGACCACGACATGCTAACTAATATTGCTGCAAATGCAGACTGTTGAGAATTTTATAAGATAAAAAATACTTTTATTAAAATTATGGTACTGAGCAGAATATTATAGGAGGGTCATTGAACCATTGACCCTAATCAGAAACCTCCCCTGGTACTTTCTATGACATAAAAGTTTTCCGTCTTTTCCAAAAACGATTTCTCAAAATAATTTTTGTGCACACACATGGATGCGCTATCACCATCAACGTATAGTCTCAATTTTGAGCAACATTCTACGAGATCCAAGATTAAACTGCTATCAATGGTTTCACCTTGCTGTTCAATTAGTTCGTTAGCGGGTTTTATAATTTTTCCATTATATTCCTCAAAAATAATATTTTTCCACGTGATAATGGCTAACACACCAATGGTATATAATATTTCGGGCTTCTCGTTATAACCGAATTCATTGGCAAAGTAATATTATTATTCAGGAAACCAAATACGAAATCCAGAAAAATTTTTTACTTACATATTCTATCCATTGCGTGTTGTAAAATTTCAATAAATCTTCGTCGATTAGTTCCGCACATTTTTCACTTAAATCTTTGCAAACCGAAGTAAGAAAGTCTTTTATCTTCAAATAAAGAATCTACTGTCTGAAACCTAGAGTGACCGATGTGTTATTTAATGGGTTCATTAAAGTTTCATCATAGGGTCTGGTACAATCACTCGTCACACAGTTATATATTTTCAATAGTTCTAATCTTCTGAAATTATTTTCGAATATTTTATTCAAAAGTGGAAGCCGTTCTCCCCACGTTTCTTCTTGATATACTAAATCCATATTTTTCACTTTGTTGTCACAAGTTGTTAGTTTGATGAATTTGATAATTTTGATGAATTAGCTCTATTTATATACGTATATTATATAAAAACGACCGCAGTTGGTAATTCTAATGCATTAAATAAATACTGCGGAAGAAGGTTGGCTTGGACATTATTAGGCGTGTAAATACACGTCTAAGTTTGGTTGGTTTGGCTACCTGTAAAAATAGTGCCGTTAAGTCTTGTGAAACTTCAAATGGCAGAGGTTTCGAATGGCACTAACCATGGCTCTTGTATAAGAGCAAATGTATCCTGCAGCAGTGGAAATGGTGGCATAATGTTGCAACAGCCTCCCGGCAGTGCTGCAGGTTTGCTTGTAGCGGATTCCATTCTGACAAGGACGCCATTAGACCTGCCTTGATGGATTCTGCTGCTCTATTACGCCTCCAATTGCCATCTCCCCGGAAACATCTGTCTCCAGCCGTGACGCTTGCCGCCTTATCTGTCGGTGCAGAGTCCTCAAACTTCTGCATCCTAAGTTTAAGGAAGGTGAACTTGTAGTGCACCTGCTCCCCTCCTTGATTAAGAGCGGTGCTATCCTCTTTCCTGACGCCGAATATCAGGAGTTTGCCTTTCGGCTTCTATCTGTCAGCGTTGTGGAAGACACACCAGTCGAACAAATAGCGTAAATTAAGAACTCACACGATATCAGGGATTTAAAAATAAACAAAGAAATACTGCACTTAAATTGTAACCAAAAATAATTTTTAATAAACAAAACGATAAGTTCACAAACTTTGGAAATGTAATACAGAGCAAAGCTACGGCCGAATTTCGCTATTTTGATGGAGAGAAATTTATACCAATCAATTTCGTGCGACTCAAGTTAATCTAGGACGTAAGTAATCACATCTAAGTAGTCGCATATGATTTTTTTCTTGCCTCAACTAACAAATTAAAAAAAATATGTAAAATGGTAGTGAGCGCTAGTATCATAAAAGTAATTAAATACGAAAAGTAAAATTATTTCTAATTCAATTATACGTACGCAGGATTATCGTGCACGATACGTTTTGCGTTTACAATCAATCAATCAACAACATTTATTAGGCTATTTACATAAAATTATTTTTTTAAAACATACAAAAAACAATTGAACATTTTAAAATTTAAAATGAGATGATGAGAGACCTGCAGTAATGCGTAATTCTCTTTGACGGAATTTTTAGTGCCTGAGACATTTTGAAATATTTTGTTAAATTGTGACGTTTTAGTCCGTATCGCGTCATAACTTATGGGATTTAGAAAGGTCGCAAGAAAAAGTAAAAAAAAAACTGTTTTTAAAAATTAAAGTATTTACAAGGAATTTGGAATATCTAGGTACTCCGTACTGGTGACGTTGCTAAGTCGTCTTCGTCGTGGTGGTTGTCCGTTGTCAGTGTTTGTCGGAATATTGGTAGGTTTTGGTACGTCAATTTGTGTTTAAGTCGGAAAGGGGCGTTGTCGTATCGCAGTTTCGTCATGTTTTTGGTAAGTTTACTTTTTGAAATTTGGGTGTCGTAGAATTTAGATGAAAGTCGGTTAACGTGGTCTTGAAAGTATTCGACGTTAGTCAGTTCACGTAGTGTCGTAATCCGTTTGTAACGGTCCAGTCCAGTGATCAGTCGCAGGTTCTTGTTCTGAAGCACCTGCAGCGGCTTAATTGCCGTTTTTGAGACGTTGCACCAAGCCGCTGGGGCGTACGTAAGTATTGGTCGCAGTAGGGTCTTGTAAAGTAAAAGTTTCTTTTTTGTAGTCATAGTCTCTCCTTTCATGCGGTAATAAATTTTCCTCATTTGTCCGTAAGCAATTTGTTTCCTATTTTGTAAATGAGTCCGAAAATTTAGTCTTGAGTCCAAAGTTATTCCTAGATATTTAACGTTTTTGGTCGGTTTAATTTTGTGTCCGTCCACTTTAAAGGGTTCAAAAATTTTATGGTTTGTTCGTTTTCGTGCAAAAATTATAGTTTCCGTCTTTTGAGAATTTAGTGTCATTTTTCAATGTCTAAAGTAAGGTTCGAGTTTGTCTACGTGTATTTGTAATTGTTTATTGGCTACTTGTGCATAAAAAGAATGAGCGAGAATTGCTGTATCATCTGCGTACAAAGCCATTGTCGTTTTCTTAAATGTCGGTATGTCGTTGATGTACAAATTAAATAGTTTAGGTCCGAGCACGGAGCCTTGGGGAACTCCTGCATTGATGGTTTTTGCGTTCAGTCAAGTAAGAATTTATTAATTTGATTAGGTGAGCCGAGAAACCGTATTGTATTAATTTATATGTCAGCCCTTCTATCCACACGCGGTCAAAAGCTTTCTCCATGTCGAATAGGGCTATGACGGTGATATTGTCTTTATTAAAATTTGTTAAAATGTCGTTAGTAATTCTAGTAATTTGTAACGTCGTGTTGTGTCCCTTGGTAAAGCCGAATTGGTTTGTGTTAGTAATTTTGAGTTCGTTCTCTTCTTGCTCTAGTCGGTCAAGTGTTATTTTTTCAGTCAGGTTTGAAAGAGTGTTTAGCAGACTGATCGGTCGGTAGCTGGTCGGTAGCGTCGCGTCTTTGTTAGGTTTGTGGATTGGAGTCACTAAGTTCAACTTCCAGTCCATCGGAAAGTGCTGTAGACGAATGATCGCATTCACCATATAATTTATTTGCACTATGGCTTTTTTCGAAAGATTTTTTAAAATTAAATTCTCAATTTTGTCAGTTCTTGGTGCTTTTCGGTTCGGTAGTGTCTTTATTATATTTTTAATTTCGATCGGGTTGATCATTACTTTTTTGAATTCGTCCGTTGTCAGCGTGTACGTCTTGTTTAAAAAAGTTTTAACGCCGTTCCTAATTTTGATTTGTTCGTTGGTGTCCGTGGTATCGGTATTATGAACTTTTTGAAAAGTTACGGCTATTGCCTCGGCTTTTTTGGAAGTCGTTAAAAGCGGTAGCGTTGTTTTCTAATTTAAGGACCGGTATAGGTTGGAAAGTTTTTTTTAGTTTTTTTGTCAGTCGCCAGATGGAGTTGTCTTGTAATTTCAAGTTGGTTAGTAAGTCGGTTCATTGTTTATTTTTAAATTGTCGGATTTGTTCTTGTATGTTCATCGTCATTAGTTGCATGGCATTTTTGTGGTCGATGTCTGCCGTTCGTTGCCAAAGACGTCTATAGTGATTGCGGTCGTTGATTTGGTTTAAAATGTTGTCCGGTAGATTTAGTTTGTCGGGATAATTTTTGATTTCTTTTTAATTCTTTGACTTGGCGACAGTTATGGATTGTGTAAGTTTTCTTGTGTAAGTAACTTCGGTCTCGAGTGTGTGTATCAAATTAATGTCGAGGTTAATTTGGATGCTTTGGTCAAGGTCAAATCTAAATTTGTTCCAGTTAGTGTTTTTCTAACTGGTAATTTTCTTCGTGATCTGTGATTTGTTTGCGTTACTGCCGAAATAAAATTGTACCACGTTATGGTCGAAGCTTTATCTTGGTAGCGAGAGCGGTTTGTTCACGTTGTCCACGTTTTTGGTCACTAGAATGTCAATCGTTGTCGGAGTCATGTTGTTTGCTGGGTAGTTGGTCGGTGCGTCCGAGTAGTGTATTTTCAGATCTTTGTTAGTACAGTAGCGTAGGAGTACACGTCCGTTAGTGTTTGGTGTGTTGCAGTTCCAGTCCGTATGTTTAGAGTTAAGATCGCCTGCTAATAAAATTTTGTGTCCCAGTCTTAGGGTACAATTGTTTCAAAACCCTTTTCTGCTGGTGGTGATGTTCTTGTTGTGCTACATATTTTTCTAATGCTTTTCCTGGACTTTTAATAAAATATTTTTTCCAGGGTTCAAGAAGCCAAAAATTACCAGATTATAATTGCATACCCAATAAGAATGGTCTCGTTTGGAAGCTGTCGCGTTGAATTAGGTTGAGGCGTTTACACATATCAAAACGAGCCAAAATATTCATAAAACGTTCAGCCCGGTTATTTGTTTCGTTGTCAATTAATTAACTACCTTTAGCTAGAACCATATTCAACGCTGCATATATAATTATGATGATGTTCGCCTGCTGATACCAGCTCCTCTGTTACGTCATTCGATACATCTTTGACCAAACCACACATATTGTGATGTTTCAAACACGGGGATGTGACGAGCGATTTCTAGGTTAATTTAAAGAAGTCATTGAAATTAGCAGTTACTCTGTAGGAATGAAGTAGGAATGAAAAATTAGGAATGAAGTTTTAAATGAGTAATAATTTTAAAAGGTTGCAAGATAATCTAGATGGAAAACATTGTCACTTAAACACGAACTTTACATAAAGATTTTATATTCTGTTTAAATTTGAATTTTGCGCCACCGGAAGTGTACAAACGGGCTTTTTATTTATTAACAATTTCCAAAATGAACAATTGTGGGAGAGTGCGTCCGATCATTGAGACATCGGGTCGATTTTTGATTTTGTGCGGAGTTTTCAAGGTTAGCGTCCTTGAGTTTTTTTGAAGATCGGCGTACGATCGATTGAGTAAAATCGATTACCAAGCGAAGTTGAATGGTGGAAAGAAGATCGAAAACGTTGATTGTAGTAGTGTAATTCAGTTTTCGTCAATAAATTTTTGTCGACGACTGAAAACGAGAAAAGTTAGAAAAGGCGACCATTTTGTGGCATCTTTATAAGAGATAAAGATTGAGAACAAAAAAGTTTTAGATATTTTATGAACAAATTACTTACGTTCGAAGATTATTTTAACTACACATCGTGTTAGATGCAACACGTTTACGAAAGATACACAGAAGGAAAATTAGTGCAACACTATAAAATTTGAAAAAATTCACAATTACGGTAGCCAGCAGATGTGTTACATTTAGAAGCCAACAACCAAGTGGTAAGAGATGAAACTAATGTTTACACTCATCTTACTTAAACTTAATCAGTGACGTCCCGTTTAAAAAGGAAAACGCAACATCAAATTTTTCATTTTTATTTTAAACAGAAATTAATTTTTATTTTACAATTTGTAACATCTTTAAAACATCGCATTTCACACTTGATTAAAGATAACGAGAAGGAGCTTGTAACCATTTGCTTTTTTACTAACAGCACATCTCGTCATCGTTAATTCACACTTTATACACCAAATTTTCCATGCGGAGTTGTATAACCGCAAATTTATTAACAGATATTTTGTAACCGATCTCGAACGACAATTATTTTTATGTTGATAAATAAATTCTTTCCTACATTTTATGAATTTCATTGTTAAGAAAGAGGTTAATTGTTTCAAAGTATTAGAATCCACCCCGGAGATACGATCGTCTTTACTTCCGCCTTCAAGAGCAAGCTTGGAGCACTTTGGAATGCTTGGGAACATAGCTTTCAGCTAAAAAAACCATTGCAATATAATCCTAACACTCTAGATGGTTACCAAATACGCACGAAACCGAATTTCGCATGTCGGATTTTAATTGAGTAATATCTCCATGTGCATTTGCGTACACCGCCTTCTGAACAACTTTGACAAGCTGTTTTATATTACTGTCAGAAAGAAATTTTCTAGCTTGTAATGAAACGCTTTTTGTGTCAGTTTTAATACGATACAGATTTTTGCTGTAATTTTTCAAGCAGTGTTTTATACATTCAAAAAATTTTTGACACTTCTGAACCGTATGTTACATGCTGTCTAATTCTAGTCATAACGGTAGAATCGCCATTAGTAATAAAAGTTTTGTATCGAAGACCATGCATGAATATACTTAAATTAAAACCTTCCAGAACAATATCCCATTCCATAGATGAAGACGAACCCGAATAATTTTTAAAACATTTATGTGGATATGCAACTTCTCCCAGATTTTCAGCTCGTGCACAAATAGCGCAATACTTATTTCGTACCCCTAGAAATAATATTTTACCAGTGCTCTGCCAATAATAACTGCAACTCCGGAAGCAGCATTATAAGTATGTCCATAGCTTCTCTTGGACCATTCTCCATCTAAACAAACCGTTATGTAAGGCACGCCATCTAAATCTACATTTTGATTATCAATGACCAGTTGATGTTCTTCTTTTCCTGCTGCATGCATCTCTTCCCACAAGCTATTCTTACAATGACTCCCTAAATATCTTTGAATATCATAATATAAAGTTCCTGATATAATAGTAGGAATACTTAAAATTGATAACAACTCTGATAAATGTGTATAAGTACTTCCCGTTGAAAGAGTGGCCCAAACAGCTGCTTTATTTACTACACCGATTTGAGGATTTTCCGATGTAATAGATTCTTCACGGCCACAAACATTGCATTTGAAAGTACAAGTGGTTTGCAGACTCTTGGTTTTTTCGGAAAGGAAAATCAGTGTCCCTGCGGTGCAAAATCGGTTGTGCGATGATTGCAACGAAAGAATTTTTTTTAAAAATAGTCTATTTGAATAATTCTATAACCGGCTATTAGTTCGTCCAGTTTTTTATTTTCAATGCAAAGTTTATGCGTATCGATCGATTCGTACTCTTCGGGTGTTATAAAAGATGGCAAATCATATTCGTCGTGACAGACGATATCCAACGTATCATTAACAATATCATCAACAATTTCTTTGCACGCATTCTTTGTCCGATGAGAAACAATTGTGCTTACGTTATCAACAATTGTATCCAGAACTTGATTTATCACATTGTTTCGATGAATCACATTTCTTCGGGATTTAGACGCCTTACTTCTTTTGACAATTGATTTTACCGCTCTCTTTTTCATTTTTATTTCAATATAATTATGCTAAATCACTTCACAAATTACACTAGTAGTTATAACGAAAACTAAGAATGAACTGAAAATTATAATACAAACGGCATTTATATATTCAAGATTTCGCATTTACTAAATATGCGTCGGCTAAATATTTTTATAAGTAGGGTGATTTAATCTTAAGCTCATAAAACCAAAATAACAAGAAGAGAAGTAATCTTACGGTTTTGTCACGTTTTTAAAAACTCAAAATGTGTATTTTCAAGAATTTTGTTATTATTACTTTATAAATACTAACGTTTTCTAACAATTTTAATTAGAATATCGTTAGGTCACCTTTAGTTGTATTAAAATTTTCTTGGTAAGTTAGTTTCCCCTTTAAATGATTTCGATGAAATAAAAGTGGAAACCGGTAGGAAATGCACTGATATCGATAGGTCACTTATGTTTATCGTTAGGTCATCATTAATTTGTTTGTAATAAATGAATTACAATTTTATGTTTCTATTGCGCTTGCGCTAAACAAAAATATTAGTGCGTGCAAAATTACATGTTGAGGTGCGTTCTTGCCAAGTCTAAACCTCTCTTTAAAGCAATTTTTTGAATTTCTGATTTCAAACGGCCATAGCTCGATATTATTGATTTTTTAGGTTTAATGCATTAGAACTTTTTTAAAGATCATTCGCTTATGTACAAATTAGGTTATAACTTATATTATACTTTACTTACTTATGTTATACTTTTCTTGCGAACCCCATCTCTTTTAGAACTCGATATCGAAATCTGTTCGATTTATATTACAATAATATATCACAATTCGTTAGACCAGCGGTTCCCAAATGGGGTTCCGCGGAACCCTTGGGGTTCCGCAAAAAATTTCAAGGGTTCCGTCAAAAAGAATTTCAAAATGGCTTAAAAATAAATTTTTCCGCTCAAAATAATATATTTTTTGAACTTTTTTCTATTCCATTCAATGGCAATCCATTCATGAAATGCTAACGTCAAATCGAATTTTCTGCTGTAGATTTCGAAAATTCAATTGAAATTAGGTGCGATTTCCAATTGGAAAGTAAATTTAAAGAGGTTCCGCTTGACGTATCTTGGAATAAATTGCGCAAAGAATATCCGGAGTTGTCCAAACGTGCAAATCTTATTTTGCTACCATTTGCAAGCACATACAAGTGTGAGACTGGATTCTCATTATATTCAGGAACAAAAACAAAGTATCGAAATCGACTTAATAATAATAATAATAATAATAATACTAATTTATTAAGAACTAAATATACAATTTCTTAATTGGATGGCTTCTAACAAAGTTAGTTTTTCATGCCACCCGTTTCAGCTCAATAACAAACAATCAACAAATATTAAAAAAAAAAGATTATGTACACATTTCTGCATAAATAGCAGCATCCAAATCACGGCGGAAGGACCTTACACTAGTGGAGTCGTCAAAAAGGCTACGGTGTCTCTTCACAAATCTGGGCGCCAAACATGCAAAACAACGCTCGAAACCTGCCATGGAATGGGAGGGCACATCGAAATTTCCCAAATCCCGCAGAACACGTGCATGGCAAGCTGAACGGGGCCTAATCATTTGTCGAAGATAACTCGGCTCTCCGCTCTTCAAAATTTTGAAGATTATAACTCCAAAAAGTACCGAAAAACGATGTTCTATCCTGAGTATGCCATGTTCCCGATAGAAAGGAGTGACGTGGTCGTATCTACGCAGATCAAAGCAAAAACGCAGACACGAATTCTGCATGAGCTGGAGCCTGCGCCTATATTCCTGCGTGAGAAAACCGTAATATACCGCTGCACAGTATTCTATGTTAGATAAGATCGTAGTACTAACAATTGACCACTTCACATGAGAAGGTAATAAGGTTTTAAACTGGTACAGCGATCTAAGCTTGTAATAGCACACCTTAAGCTTACGGTCCACATGAAGACGAAAATTGAGCTCACTGTCCAAGACCAGACCCAGACTCCGAGCACAGTCCACAACCCTGACGGTTTCACCATCAATCGCAACAGACGATGTTGCAACGCTTAAAGCCCTACGCACCAGCCCAGGACTACCCAGGAACAGAAGCTCCGACTTCGCAGGGTTCAGAGTCAGACCATTCAATAACGACCAAACACGTATCGATTCGAGATTACGATTCAACATATCTATCGCAGTATCAATGTTCGAAGGCTGACATGATACATGTATTCGAGAATCATCGGCATAAAGATCGAGAGAGCAATCCGGATCAACTACTCTCTCCAAATTGGTCGTGTATAATATAAACAACAGTGGGGCAAGAATGCTTCCTTGCGGGACACCACGAAAAATAGTCAACGGCCGAGACATCTTTCCCGCTTGATGCAGTTCCTGACATGAGAATCTAGCTTTCAGAAATCGGGATCTGTCAGAAATCCTCACCCACGATTTTAACTTTTTTCTATTGAAAATAGTTAAAAGGGCACTTTTCTAAGCATACTAGAACAAAAATTTTGTAGGATAATGCAAAAGTTTAAAAAAAAAATCGAATTAAAAATGTAAATTTTACATGTATTTTAGATACACCTTTTAACACGGCTGCATGATTAGCCGTTGTTGAATAAGGCAAAAAAATTTAAAAATATCCCTGAAAAATGACAGAACTCGCCAATAATACAACAACATTAAGAGTATATCAAAGCACACGTACCGTCAACAAAATGAAGAGCAGAGACTCGAACGTGCTAGTTACCGTCATGTATCATGTTACATCTCCCTGCTTTTCGTAATTTTAAAATGCTGTTATTTCGACAACTATTGCATAATCCTAAAAAATTTTTGTGTTAATATACTCAGAAAATTGTCTTCTTTCCAATGGTCAATAGAAAAAAGTTGAAATCGTGGGTGAGGATTTCTGGCAGTAACCCAGAAATCAAACCAAATATTAAAAGAATTTATTAGAAGAAAACAAAATGTCATACTTCTCACTAATAATAATTGTAATAATTTGTAATTCTATAATAAATAATTGTTATATTTGTATTTACTTGGTCACTGGGGGGGGGGGGGGGGGGGGGTAGTGTGCGTACACAACCTTGTATGCAGTAAACAAATCGGCTTGGGGTTCCGCCAAATTTTTTACATCGCCCAAGGGTTCCGCGACCAAAACTAATTGGGAACCGCTGCGTTAGACTATAATTGTTTAAGAATCACACAGGAATGTTAATTCGAATACTTCGTAAGAATTGAATAATTCAGATATAAAATTGAAATTATTTATTTTAAAGTAAATTTTTACAAAATTATCTTTACAATCGTACCTCGTGAGTGTCCATATCACTATCCGAACCCGAAGAAGAACTATCACTATCCGAACTCGAAGAAGAACTATCACTTATTTCACCTATGTAGAAGTCACTTTCTGTCACAAATAATGACGATTTGTTTTGTGGTTTTTGACTAGACGACAAATGATTATGAACTTGTGGCACATTTGGACGGCTTTCTGCAGAAAAGAACCAACCCCAATATTTTAGTTTTGAGTAATTGATATCTAAAGTCTAAGCTTAATTTAAAATTAACCATTGATTTCAGTGATACTAAACTTTTGAAATTTTAAGAAGCATGTAATTGTGTGCCGACTTGGCTAACAGAATTTCGTGCTACTGTGGGTTGGTTCCCTATATTCTGCAATATAGTTTATTCTTATTAACAAATGTTGGTTGGTTCATTCACATACAAAAAGCAGTATTTATTTGATATGTGGGTTGGTTCTTTTCTGCAAAAGACTTTATTACATTTAAGATCAAATGGTTAAAAAAAATAATTTTTTTGATTTTGTGGGTTGGTTCCTTTCTGCAGAAAGCCGTCCATTTAAAGTAGTATTTTTTAAACCGTCTTCTCCGATCCTGGGCATACTGGCCAATAAACGTGGTGGATGGACTCTGAGAGAGAATTAATTTAGTTTGATAATTCTAACGCTTCAAAGAGAGTTCTTACCCAATATTTGGATGGCGATCTCGTTTCAGAGAGGAATAATTTGGACTAGCCTGTATCGGAGAACAAATGGGAAGCGTGGTCATGGCGCGGCAGGGTTTGGGACAACCCCTGGCTACTCGAATCTTACTCGAGGCAAATGTTGAGGTTTGTTGCCCTTTTCATAGATCCTACTGAAGGAAGTTTTGCTGCTACTGCTGGACCAACACTACTTGATGCAGTAGATACGAGAAACTGTGGCGTATCTCTAGTTCATTTTGCGTTTTCTTTTATGTTGTATACTCTAGCAGCGGCTACACTTGCGGCGTCAGCTATATGATTGTGCACATTATTAATTTTTGTGAAATTGTCGTCTATTGTTATCGCACGAGCAGAACACTTTAATTTTTTTGATTCTTCACATTTCCAATAAATTTTATTTTCAACCGCTCTATCTTGAATAAACAAATACCCTTCGATTAATAATTTATCCTTACCTTTTTCACTTCTAATAAACTCCATTTTGTTATTGTTAATGTTGATGTTTAATACTATTCAATTATCTTCTGTTGTTCCCACTCACTAATATATACTAATAGTAATATTGCTAGTTAATACATTATGGTTACATAATTACCAACTTAAAAAAAATTGACTCCCCTCTAACCCGAATAAAAAGGGGTAGGGGAGTCAATTAATTTTTTTTATAATCCTTACGTAAGATGTGGGGGGGGGGAGGTTGCCACAATCTTACGAGTTCCCATCTTACATACCCTTACAAAGGGGGGGGGGGTCCAAAATTACAAAAATCGCCCTTACGTAATTAATGAACGGCCCCTAATGTATGCATAAGTTCAATTGTTGAAAGGTGGAAGTGGTCGTTTAATAAATCGTCTATAAAGCTGTGGAAGTTGTATTTTGAGGAATATACTGGGTAAAACAAGTAGCTAAGGTGGTTTTCTGACTGACTGACTGACTGATGATTTTAAATTTTTATAAATTTTGTAACTTTAATTTTTTCAATTTAAATTTTAAAAATTTAAAATTTTAATCAAAAAAATTAATAAATTAAAAAATTAATAAAGATTATATTTATTGGTGTCCAAATTTAAATTGTACGTACTTAATAAAAGTAAGACAATTATAATTTTAAATTAATTTTAAATATTTTAATTATTTTTTATTTCTTAGGTTGAAAATGTGCAAGTGAGAAAAGTACAATGTAAGTGCGGCCACACGTATTGTTTCAAATGCAAACAAGAATGGCATAGCCCAATTACCTGCAAAATATTACAAAAATGGCTCCAAATGTGGCGAAACCATCGGTCTAAGAATTCGAAAGCCTGTACCAAATGCAATTTAATTCTGAGAAAACAGGAGAATTGAAAAGTGAAGTTCCAATGCTATAAAATCCCACGCAAAAAAACAACGCCAGGACTGACTACTTTCTTAGTAATGGTAAGGACTATTACGAGCGGTAATGGAAGGTAATTACTTACTTTTGCATATTTCATTACTCGACTACTGGTACATTGCCCAAGATGTACAATTTATGATTGCGTATTGCTTTATTATTAAAACATCAGAATTAACCGCTTGAAATTAAATCAAATTCATTACCAATAGCCGCTTTTTCAATCCGTAACCTCGTAGTTATGTTAATTGCTAATCAATTCAATCATACATAACTAGGGCCGAGATTTATGTGGAATTGCATGTTTCTTTTTGAAGCTATGATCAAGGATATTGCTTGGATACCTAACCGATTTGTACAAAAAGGGCTCTAAATTCCGAATTTTAAAATGCATATAAATGCATTTATAGTATCTTAATTTTTGAACATATTGGCATATTTCCGTACATTTCCCCCAATATTCCTATCTATGTCAACATAACTAAGTTTGATTCAAATTATTACCACTGGTGACATCGAACAGCTATCATTAGTTTAAATATGAAATATAAAACTGAAAACATTTTTAAGAGTAGGCAAACATAAAATAAATTTGTTTTATTTCTTTGAATACTTTTGAAATATATTTCATTCTTTTCATCATTTAATTAATTACTAATAAGTCGATTTAGAAAAAAAAAAAAATTCTTGGAGTCACTGAGATGATCAAAAATAATTGACGAGAAACTACACTCCAAAGTAATTTTTATCCAATTATTTATACAAAGTCTTCATATCAGGTATAACAATTTGGGCTTAATATTTATTTACTATATACTTTTTACATAATAATACGTACGTTAAAATATTAATATATCATAAACAAAATAATTTGTTGAAAAGTTATATTAAAGTTTAACAGAATTAAAATCAATTTCTAAAAACATTCACTGATCTTCTTTGAAACTCCACCAACCCTCGTTACATCCTTCTGTTATTAGATTGTTTAAAATTTCCATGAAGTAATAAGCAAGTTGAATTTTATTCTTGATTTTCTTTTTAAATTTGTTATCTAGCGTTTTATTTTAATATAGAGAAATACCATTATAAATAAAATTAATAGCATTTTTCAATTTTTTTAAATATTTAAAAAAAGTTTGATGTAGGGGTTGTCTTCGCCTTTTAAAAAATATGCGATAACGACAATATAATTAATATATTTTTGAAGTTCACCAATATCTTAATCATTTCGTGACGTTTTGTCAACGTCAAGACAATTTTGAATTAAGTTTTTTAGATTGCAGTTTGGTTTAATTTGACTTTCCAGTTCGTAGCACATGCTCGTATAGCTAAGTCGATAAAAATCATCAGTCGATAATTTTTGTCGCCCTTTTTACTTTTCTTCTTCTTTTTCAGAATTTGTTAGGCAAAGAGGGCATTTCTCCTGTTTTCTGAGAATTAAATTGCATTTGGTACAAGCTTTCGAATTCTTAGACCGATGGTTTTGCACCATTTGGAGCCATTTTTGTAATATTTCGCAGGTAATGGTGCTGTGCCATTCTTATTTGCATTTGAAACAATACGTGTGGCCGCACTTACATTGCACTTTTCCCACTTGCGCATTTTCAACCTAAGAAATAAAAAATAATTAAAATATTTAAAATTAATTTAAAATTATAATTGCCTTACTTTTATTAAGTACGTACAATTTAAATTTGGACACCAATAAATATAATCGTTGTTTTCCACAAAACTTCGGATAGTGGAATATTGAAAATCCGCCACTTTATTTTCAAAGATAAAATGCATAACAGTTTTGTGTGATATTATACATTTCAGCGCAGGGCACTTCACATAAAGTGTTGCGATTGGATATTTAAGCTGGTGATTTAAGAGAATAAACCAACAACGATCACAATAATTATGCTTAAAGTATGAAGCATATTTGAATTGATTAAATGTTTCATCTTTACAATAACCACATACATTTGCTTTATCTCTTATCGCAAGTTTTCCGACCGCTTTTTTAAATTCGGAAATAATGCTCTTGGTTTTTGGACGAGGATTTTCAATTCCAGCTAATTTGAATACTATCTTCCGATTTGTGAAGAGATTTTTTTCCAACCAGGAAATATCCCAACCGTAAAAGTCAAGCAAAACTTTGGTCGTTGGTGGAGTAATTTGCAATATCTCAATTTTCCTTAAAGCATGAGAAATTAAATTTACCAATTCGATAATTTCTTCTACAGACAGGATTTGATAATTTGTTTCGGGCTTCTTTTCTTCGACAATTAATTTCGTTAATGCAGTGTCCCGCACTTCTAATAAAGTCTCACTATTTGTACAATCCATTTCGGTATAACACAAAAATTAATAACTTAAAAAAATTAGTTTTATATATGTTCACAAACCTACAGAAAACAGATAATTTTAGAAAATGCTGCTACGCGTTTAATATTTTTGTTATAAATTATAAACTATCAATGTATGGTGGTTTGATAAGACCGCTATATGCTCTGCATTATCTATGTAAATCCAAGGACATTTAAATTTTATAAATTTTAATGCGTAACTTTTTTTATTAAATAATAAACTAATTTTATCTTAATAATTTTTAACAATTAATTAATGATAATTCTTCCCCCCCCCCCCTAGCCACAATGACAATGTAGTTAATATAAAAGCAGTTTTAAATATCACTGTTATTATTTTGTAATTGGTTTTAGAGTTCTTTTACAAATTATTTGGAAAAACGTGAAAACCAGTGCATCAAGAGAAAAAAGTTATCAAGAAATGTCTAAAGAAAGCAATAATAATTATAATAATCAGGCATGGCTTCCTTCTGAAATATACCTACTCCTTCGAGAAGTCTTGGCGATTCATTCATTCTTTTTCTCATTTTCCCATGTTCGATCTTTTAAATTTTCATATGCGTTTTGACTTCGTTTACTATTTTGGTCCAAATCATTCTGTCTTCCCATTTCTCCTTCCAATTTGTCACATCTATTTCTTTAAGGTCATCTATCACCTTATCTAGCCATCTATCTTTTGTTCGCCCTCTCTTTCTCGTTTCTCAGTGTTCCTGTAATCATTCACAATATCTTTCTTTCAAATGTTCTCATCCTTTCTTCTTCTCTCTTAGTTAAATTCAGTAGATCTACAACATAAGTGACTACTGTATATTGTGATAAACTTAAACATTTTAGTTTCTGAAAAGTGTTTGTGCATTTTTTGGCTTATTCTAAAAAATTTGATATGATTAAATTCATCTACTTCTTCAAACTTGAATCTTCCGATTTTTATGTCCTTCAGACTTCCGCCGCCTTCTCTATCAAACCTCACGTATTTGGTATTTTGTTCATTAATCTTCAACCCCATTTACATCAGATTTTTTGCCATTTCTTTGAGAGTTCCTATATATTTTTATCGTGATCTTGCTACAATATCAATATCATCTGCATAAGCTAATATTTGCCATTTCTTAGTTGCTATCTTTGATCTAATTCTCAATTTTCTTATTATGTTTTCAATTGTATCTTTTGCTCCTATTTTCAGTTGCGTTAAAATCTCTCATCGTCACTTGAAGTCTTCTCATTTTTTTGGGTACTTTTATTTCTACCATCACTTTGCATAGTTTCTCGAGTTTAACGCAGTCGAAAACTTGTTGGAAGTCAACTAACAGCAAGTGCATTTCTATGATAATTATGTTTGTATGATTTTGCTGTAATATGTTTTACAATGTGTAGTGCATATCCTCCGTTAATCGTCCCTCTCTGAAGGTATGTTGGTATTTTCCAGTCCTGTCTTCAAGCACTGGCTTTATTCTATTGTATGTAATTGTCGATAGGATCTCGTATGTCGTCTGTAATAATGTTATTCCTCTATAATTACGGCAATCTTCTAGTATATCGTATTCTACCGGCTTTCCAATTGCTCGGCATTTCTTCTGTTTTCCAGATCTCTGGTAGCAGCCTGTGTACTCTTTGATCTAATTTATTGCCTGCATTCTTTAATATTTTGCCGTTTATTCCATCTCTTTTCGACACTTCTCCATTCTTCATTTTTTTTATTATCGTTTCCACCTCACTGAACAACGGTTCCATTCCATCACTATTTCATCTTCTGCTTTTACTTTAGTATCTTCATTAAATTCTCTTTTGTCGTATTGGTTTAACAGCTTCTAAAAGTGTTTTTCCATAATTCTTTCACTTCTTTCTAGCTGCACTACATTTTTGTTGGGTGCCGGAAAATTGCTCGAAAACAATTGCTCGAAGAAAAATTGCTCGAAAACAATTGCTCGAAGAAAAATTGCTCGAAAACAATTGCTCGAAAAAAAATTTCTCGAATGAACAATTCCTCGAAAGCCATTGCTCGAATAGCAATTGCTCGAAAACCAGTTATCGAATAAACAATTGCTAGAATAGCAATTGCTCGAATTTATTAATTTTTTTGATTAAAATTTTAAATTTTTAAAATTTAAATTGAAAAAATTAAAGTTACAAAATTTATAAAAATTTAAAATCATCAGTCAGTCAGAAAACCACCTTAGCTACTTGTTTTACCCAGTATATACAGGGTTCCTCAAAATACAACTTCCACAGCTTTATAGACGATTTATTATAAACGACCACTTTCACCTTCCAACAATTGAACTTATGCATACATTAGGGGCCGTTCATTAATTACGTAAGGGCGATTTTTGTAATTTTGGATCCCCCCCCTTTGTAAGGGTACGTAAGATGGGAACTCGTAAGATTGTGGCAACCTCCCCCCCCCCACATTTTACGTAAGGATTATAAAAAAAATTAATTGACTCCCCTACCCCTTTTTATTCGGGTTAGAGGGGAGTCAATTTTTTTAAGTTGATAATTATGTAACCATAATGTATTAACTAGCAATATTACTATTAGTATATATTAGTGAGTGGGAACAACAGAAGATAATTGAATAGTATTAAACATCAACATTAACAATAACAAAAAGGAGTTTATTAGAAGTAAAAAAGGTAAGGATAAATTATTAATCGAAGGGTATTTGTTTATTCAAGATAGAGCGGTTGAAAATAAAATTTATTGGAAATGTGAAGAATCAAAAAAATTAAAGTGTTCTGCTCGTGCGATAACAATAGACGACAATTTCACAAAAATTAATAATGTGCACAATCATATAGCTGACGCCGCAAGTGTAGTCGCTGCTAGAGTATACAACAACATAAAAGAAAACGCAAAATCAACTAGAGATACTCCACAGTTTCTCCTATCTACTGCATCAAGTAATGTTGGTCCAGCAGTAGCAGCAAAACTTCCTTCAGTAGGATCTATGAAAAGAACAATAAGAAATATTCGATCTAGTGAAAATTCGGGTCCCGCAGTTCCACACCGTAGGCAAGACATTCATTTTCCAGCGGAGTTTACGGTTACTGCAAGTGGTAAAGATTTTTTATTGTATGATAAAGGACAAGTAGAAGATCGCATTGTTATTTTTTCTACGACAAGGAATTTACGTCTGCTGGAATCATCAGCACATTGATACGTTGATGGAACTTTCAAAACGGCTCCACTTCTTTTTGGGCAATTGTATACAGTACATTGTCTACAAGGCAATAGTGCTGTGCCACTAATTTACGCACTTCTACCAAATAAAACCGAGGCCATTTACTTTAAAGTTTTTCGCAAAGTTAAAGAATTTATACCTAATGGAAATCCACAAACAATAATGTCTGATTATGAAACTGCAATAATTAATGTCGTGCATGCGATGTGTATCCCCAAACCAGACATAGGGGATGCTTTTTCCATTTCTGCCAGGCAATTTTCCGACATATTCAAGCAAATGGTATGAAAGCCAGATATAAATTAGAACCCGAATTTGCACTAAAAATGAAAACGCTTCCTACGCTAGCTTTTGTACCCGAAGAATACGTAATTGAATATTTTGAGGTATTGTGCGACGAAAATGTATTCCCTGAAGAAGCGCAACCCATAATCGATTATTTTGAGGACACCTGGATTGGTCGCCTAAATCGAAGACAACGGCGTCCACCTCGCTTTCCTTTAAGTTTGTGAAATTGTTACCAAAGTATTCTTGAAGGTGAACCGAAAACCAACAACAGCGGTAAAAGTTGGCATAGAGGCTTCCAGGAGTTACTTTCGGCGGATCACCCTAGCATTTGGAAATTTGTAGATACTATTAAACGGCAACAAAGCCTTACAGAATTAAATATGGAACAATTTTTGTCTGGCGTTGAACCTCCAGTAGGTAGCCGTAAATATGGCGATTGTATGGCAAGAATTCTTCGCATAGTCCAAAATTTCGAATACAAGGTAGATGTTACAGGATATATTCGCAGTCTTGCTCACAACATTGGATATTAAATGTATAAATGTATTTTTTGTAAATAAAGTTTTTTTTTTAATTCTTTTTTCTTTTTTAAATTCGAGCAATTTTCCTTCGAGCAATTGTTATTCGAGCAATTATTATTTGAGCAATTGCTATTCGAGCCATTAATTTTTCGAGGATTTGTTCATTCGAGGAACTTTTTTTCGAGCAATTGCTTTCGAGCAATTTTCCTTCGAGCAATTGTTTTCGAGCAATTTTCACCAAACACATTTTTGTTTGTTAGAAGTTTATCTTTTTTTTGTTCTTTTTTTTGTTCATCGTTTTATTTGGCCATTTTTCTTTCTTTTCCTTGAATTTTTTGTATGTCTTTCTTTTTCTGTCTCTGTATATATTCTGATCTTCTTTGCTATTTGTTTTGATTCATGTCAATCTTGCTTTTCTCTTGCTTTCTGATTTTTTTTCACATTTTTTATCAAACCAATTTTTATCTTTGCTGCGTTTCTTGTAACCTACTGTTCCTTCAGCGCTAGTGTGCATTATTATTTTGATAATGTTCTATTCGCCGTCCAACCTTTGCTCTAATGCTTTTCAATCTATTGTCTTGTTTGCTTTTTCTGCATACTCGTTTTTAATCTTACCTTGGCCAGTTTGTGTGAGTTATTTTTACTATTACTAGATAATGGTCGGAATCTATATTCGTTTCTCGACTGATCTATCTGGTTTCCTTAAGCATTGCCTTGTGGTTCAACTTTGTGCTGCTAATCGTCATATTCAGCGCCGCTACTATATTGCACATTTGATGTTCATTGTCAATAGTTCAATAGTTAGATTGTAAATTTACCTGTTATTTCTTATATTATGTAGTATTTTCTTCCTATCTGAGCATTGAAATCTCTTAATATTATTAACGTCTCGTGTTTGAGTACTGCTTCAGCTAGTTTTTCTAGTTCGTTTAAAATTGTTCCTTTTTGTTGTCATTTTTATCTTCATTATTTGGTGCGTATACATTTATTATTAGAGCCCGGAAAAATAAGTTCTAATGACGTGTAAATAAAGTATTACTATCAATGCTATTATAAGCTTTTGCAAACTCCTACCATCTCCCACTACCTGCTGCTCAGAATTACTAGTAATGCTTTATTTACACGCTGTGAGAACTTATTTTTCCGGGCTCTATTTATTATACTCAAATTCATCGGTTTTGCCTTTATTCTTATGTATATAGTTCTTCCGTTAACAGGCTTAATCAGCATTATATCCCTTCTCAAGTAAATTTTCACAAAATATCTACCCCATTTCCTAAAGGAGACAAGAAAGTATACACACATATAAGATCAAAGTGGCATCTCATTCAACAGAAGAAAAACTAAATAGCAGTCAGATGGCAAAGATAACAGTTAAATAAAATAATTTGCACCAGAAAGTACTAAACAGCCAAAGCGGTGAAAATATAATTAAACATAAAATCTAATATTCGGTTTCATAAACCTTTTAACAAGTCGTTAAAATTAACTAACCAATGGAAATGATCTTTTAGTACTAACAAGCCAATAGAAATAATTTATTAACTTTAACGGCTTATTAAAAGTTTTATGAAAATATCTTGTCTAGAAAAATGGCGCTGTTCTCCTAACACTTAAAAAGTGTGCCGGAAATACAAAGGCTGTCTATTCGTACCACTTTTGACTTGCTATCTACGGCACACAGAGAATTTATAGTAAATTTTGGGAATTGTGAGATAATATTTGGTTACACAATGATCTGATGCTGATAGTATGATATTTTAATGCAAATATTCTATAGTGATAGGGGGAAGGGGAAAAAGTTCTTGCTGAACTAATAGACGTAGTGATCTGCTTCATAAAAAGCTGCACGGAAAGCATGGAATTTTAAAATGTCCGCAAAGTGTTCAAACTGATCATGGCTTGATCCAACATGAGATTAGGGGGCTTAAGTGGGCTTTTGTCTGATTTCTGGATTTTAAATAAAATGCGAAAAGAACAAAGAGGTTCCCATGCACCAAGGCTTCAAAAATGACCCAATTATGCTACCTCCAATTTTTCTTAGCGGTTAATCATTCATTCTATTGCTCGAGGCATCCCAAACTCATGAGTTTGTGCTACTAATACTGATGATGTTAGATCAGAAGTTCTCTAACATGAATCCGCTTTTCAATGCCAACGCCGAGGAGATGAAAAGCACATGCTTCATAGGAAAATTCCCTACTGAAGACCTAACTACTGGTGGACAGAAGTGGTGGGCAAAGTGAGAAACGGATGTGCAGAAGAAGCAATAGAAACTAAATAAACTCTGATAAATAACAGAAAACTTTGATAAAAAAAGAAATGGACAGAGCATATGCCTTATTGTCGCTCTTGTCTATTTTAAACATACTATTAAAGCTTTTACAAATAAACCGAGTACCTAGATACCTCGTAGACTAGCAGTGTAGTGTCTTGCTTAAAACGACTGACTAAGAAACGGGAAACCGCGCTTTAATGCCAGGTTTCGCTTACTACACTGCTGTGAACTAAAGTTCTAGGTCGATGTATAAGCTATGCAATTAAACTCGCAAACATGCTCTGTAATCGCGGCGTTTTAATGTCAAAATACCACCAATTTCAGTAAGGTTAGTTTTTATATTGATAGCATAATTTAAAAAAAATTAGTAATCTTCAATCTACCAACTGTCGATATTTTAATTTTGCTTTTCATCTCTTTTTTTGAAGAACCTCCACTTCTTTTTTAAATAAATGCTATTAATTTTAATATAAATGGTGCGGTTTTGCCAACTTTTGCCAACTGCCAAAAATATTGGGAAGCAGGGAACTTCTCCGTTTACCATCTCATGAATCCGTCCCTGACCGTACTGTTTGGGTTATAGTATCTGTCCGGAAAAAAAACATTGCTACCTGTCAGTAATTAAGATATTCGATAGTTTTCTACTTTTAGCGCTTCTTGCGGGCATTTTTAAAACTAACTAACCAATGGGTGCTACCAACGGGCAACAAGCAAAGAGGTTCCAAAATAAAATAAAAATTAAAAAACTGAAAATATTTTTGAATCAAAATAAATTAATTAAAAATAGATTTATAATGATTTATATAGATATTCTAAAAACAAATATAAAAACTTTTAAACAAATTTTTTGTCAATTAAACAAACATTTTTTAACAACTCATATAACACCGAGCCTAATGTGTTGTATACCTACATATGCTCTCATAATATTAATAATATTAAGTTAATCCGTCAATTAACGTCAATAGTGGCGTGCCTGAAACTTTGAGTAATTGAAATATAATAATAATCGATCTTGTATTATAAAGCTCGATGAATGTAATACTTATCTTTTAAGAAAAACAGCTTGCAAAAGTTCATCGACATCTATTTGAGAAATAATAATGCGCAGCATATTATTATATTATAAAATAGTATAGTAAAACCCAATAAAAATTGTAGGTATTATTTTCTCAAATATGTAGATTACGAGATGCTAAAATAAAACTTCCTTAAAAGATATAAAGAACACAAATAATCAGTACTTACAATAATAATTATACAGGTTGGATAAATCAAGCTGCCAACCGACGACGATAAATAACTTTCTTTATGTCGATTTTATATCTTTTATGACTTTTATATCAGTTTTTTTAAATTTAGAGTAAATAAAAAAAAGTAAGTTACAAACTGTATAAGTTATAGTTAGATTTATCGCACTTGCCATAATGACGTCTGAACGCGGAGCCAACTGCAACTTTTGTAATCCGAGTAATTTAAAAATAATTTAATAAAAAATCAAAATTTAAAAGTTATTTTGATATTATTTGACATTTATTGTAAAATATTGTCGCGTTACAAAGTAATTTGACCACCCCTGTAGCTTTTGTAAATATTTTTATAGTTATTGTAATTTAAATTTGAATTTTGGGTAGAAAGAATAAGAAATAAATAGTTGAGATAGAGGTCGTTATAATCTACCGACTACCGATGTCCTGCTACAAATTTGTATTTTGAAATTCTTCTACTTTGTAGATTATAACGACCTCTATCTCAACTATTTATTTCTTATTCTTAGTTTTTACGGTCGACAATAAGGATATTTGAAATTTTATTTCATTTACCGTTAATTATTTTTTGGGTAGAACGTTTTAAAAAGTTAAGGTTGGTGGAAGTTTGAGAACTTTTTGCCAAAGATGGTCGCTGAAATGGTCTATGAAATTTGGTTCCGATAATTTTTGAATGAGATTTTATTAAAAGCAAATTTTGCAATTGAGATTTTATTTTTGAGTAATGATTTGAATTATTGTTTGAAAGTATTTTTGGTCAAATTTGACCAAAAAGATTTTTTGATTTTGTGAGTTTATTTTGGATATTTTTTTGATTAAAATGATTTTTAGTTGGACGAGCGATTTTGTTATTGAAAATTATTAAAATTGGATTTTGTTGAAAAAGAATTGAAATAGTCAAACGAAATAATTATCGGGTTGTGAGGAATGTAACGCAAAAACAAAAAACTCGTTCGGCCAACGTTTCGAAGACTTTATTTCTTCATCATCAGGGCTAAAAAGGAGGTGAACAATGGTAACATGCTATCAAAACAAAACATACAATTCACACTCACCAAAACGAAAACGAATGCAAAGTGTTTAATTACATAACATATGAAGGGAATGAAGAGCAGCAAGTACACAGGAGCCAGTGGTACATTCAACAAGGTCATCAATTCAACTTTCAGCAGCACACCATATAACAGTGGTTGTATAATCATAGTCTTGTGCAAATAAAATTATGTCATAAACTATAAAAACTTAACAATGAACGAGTGACAATATAAACAATCAAAATATAAAACAAAAGTTACAACTAAACTATTAGCAAAATTATTAGATAAAACAAAATAAAATTAGGCATATGGCATTACAGTGCCAACCGAAAGAAATATAAACACAAATATCACAATTTCAAAAAAGCCGCCACTCCCAAAACATGAATGTAAAGTTCGCGCCATCTGATGGGGTCAAAACCCGCTACAAACGTAAACAAACAGGCAAGCGCAAAATGCAAACAAAAGATAAACCAAAAAGAACAGAAACAAACACATCTTCTGGAACTGGTTAGTGTAAAAGCACCAACCAGACCAAAAAAACCAGTCAAGGAAGAACCACAGTCGCCAAAACTCAAACAGATGACACTCTATCATTAAATTTTCTGAGAAGACCCTTGAAACCACCATTGATGTAGCCATAATCCGTCTGTTTGTTGACGTTGTCATCAGTGGTGGATATGTACGCCGCCGCTTCTAAGAATGTTCTCATCTGATAGCAAGACTCGCCCGCCAAAATCTTCACATCCTCATCTCCAGGGATGTATCCACATGACCCCGCGTGTTCGGATAGGCCTGTCTTGGTAGAACCACACTTGATGTCATAACGATGTTGACCAATTCTAGTTTTGAGCCACTGTTTAGTTTGGCCGATGTAACAGCCACCACAAGTGCAGTTGACTCTATAAACAACATTGGCACGGTCCATAGGTGGGACTTTGTCCTTGGTGTTCGTGAACAGAATTTTTCCCAGAGTGTTGCAGCTATGGAAGGATAAGACCAACTCACCCCCTCTGATGAGATCACCAAAACAGTGTTTTATAGGACCCGCCAACCAGGGATGAAAAGTGATCTTGCTGTATTTAGGTTCAATCATCGTGGTAGTCATCAAAGGGATGGAGAAACGTCGTTTACCGAACAGCGCTGAGTCAATCAATCTAGCTGGATACCCATTCTTCAAGAGTTGTTGCTTGAGGTTGTGTAGTCTGATTCCTATCAAATTCTCGGGCACACAGTCGTAAATGTTGTGCTTAAGAGTGTTAATCAATCTTCTGCTGTAGTTGATGCGAGGTGTTGTAATTAAGGAGGCGGTCAGTAGACGTGGGCTTCCTATAAGTGTCAGTAGTAAGAGTGCCATCAGACCCTCTCTTAACAAGGAGGTTTAAAAAAGGAATAGAACCATCAGATTCCAACTCATAGGTGAACGTGAGCAGACTATCGTAACCATTGAGTATGTCAATGCACTTATCTACTTGTTCAGTAGGAACAGCTGTGAGCACATCATCCACGTAGAGGATCAAAAAAGGCAGCACAAAATCAACCGCTCCAAAGAAATTGATAAGGAGGTCATTCATGACCAAATTAGCAAAAATAGGCGAGCAAGGATCACCCATGGCGGAACCGACCAACTGGGAATAAAAGTTACCATCGTAGCTAAAATAACTGTTATCAAATATGGTGTAAATGAGTTGGATGAATTCATCCAAAGGTATAACAGTGAAGGGCTCCACGATGTCCCAGTTATTGCGAACTGAGTCAGCAACTGCCTCCTTAGATATATTAGTAAAGAGGGAATTGACATCAAAAGATATCAAGCTATAGTTATCAGGTACCGTACTAAGGATGACCCTCTCTTTCGCCTCTCTGGTATTCCTGACATTGAAAGGAAAAAACGGCAAAGTGTTATCTAAAATATTGCAAATAAATCTAGCGAGAGGGATGGAGGGAGAATCCACGCAGCTGATGACCGGGCGATACCGGGCAAAATCATGTTACATTCCTCACAACCCGATAATTATTTCGTTTGACTAGTTACGTTATTGGATGAGAATTGGTTGTACTTTAAGAATTGAAATAGTTATAATTGAATATTGAAATTAAAACGTTTAGATTATAAAATTTAATTTTAAAAGAGTCAACGTATGACGTGGTTGATATCGCTTCAAGTTGATAATTTGAAATCGTAAGTTCAAATCTCGAACAAAGCATTACATTTTTGAAAGTTTAAAATAATTTCAATTGCAAATAATTTAAAATTGAAATCTGATATCAGCATTAAAATTTGACAAACACAGAACCTACCCTGAGTAGAGTTTTTGTACTCCCGCATGCAAGAACTACATAATCGAGGTAAAATTATTTTAAAGTGTACTAAAAGATTTTTTTTTATTAATTAGAAAGATAAAGAGAATAATATGTGTACTACTACAATATATTTAAATGCAAGTTGTTGTCATTACAAGAAATCCCAAGATTTCGTATATTATTCAACAATTATTAGTATTGAATTTGATTTGATAGCTTGCGATATGTTTCGATTTTTTAAAGATAAACCGATGTATGCGATAAAAACTCCAAATAATTTCATATACTATTTTATTACAAAATTCCAATATGAAACGCAAAAAAAAATAAAATAACAATTTGATCGATTTATTTAATTTTATATTATTTATAATAATATTAAAATACAATATACCACCACATAATTCAGCACAAAAATGATGTTTCACCTGTGTGTTTTCTGGAATGTGCAATCGAATAGCTTTTATGAAAAAATTTGTAATCGCAAAATATTCATGAAAAGTGTTTTCCCTCGTATGTTTTCTCTGATGTACTAGAAGGTTTCTTACTTACTACAGACGTTCTACAAATATGGCGGGTAAACAGTTTTCTAACCGCGAAAATTAAATGTTTTTGGAACGTAACTTTATCTAAATATTTAAAATCATGTACTCATTCTTAGTGTGAATATATTATACCAATATGCTTCTTCAAACTCCTATTGCGTTGCATATTCTGCATTGAAACCTTGAAAGCAGAAAAAATAAGGTTTTCGGTAGTAATAATGAAACTTCTTCGAATTTGGAGTTGCACTACTGAGTGCGATTATTTGTTTTGTAACTAAAATTTTATTCTTTTCTTTATCCTTTGCTAAAATTTTCTTTCGCTCCGGTCCACTCCGCTGCGAACGCGCCAGGGCGTTTTTACAATCGGAACCATGGCGAATCTCAGATTATAAAAACTCGTAGTAAAATAAATAATAAAATAAAAAACAAAAACCAGCAGTGTGGTGTAAAGGTTTAAATCGACATGCTACGGAGCGGGAGACCGCAGTTCCATGCTTGGTCGCGCCAACTGCACTGCTGTGATCTAAAAAGTCTAACTTACGTCTTGGGATTATACTAGCCAACACGCATTGGCAAGCGTGGCGTTTTAAAGCCTACTAAACCTGTCAAATAAAAATGAGAGAGGCCTAACATTCAGGAGTGGATAGATATAGGTTAAGAAGAACAAGAAGAAGAAATCTATTTACATAATATATGGCGATAAAATAAAATATTTTGATAGTTTCATACTTAGTCAATAAAAAGCTTCTTTCAAAGAGATTTTAATTATTAATCTGTCTATTGTGCACCTACCAATACTTTATAATTCCTATAATTACCGTTAGTGGTAGAATTTACGGGTGCCCGACACTTCCCATTTTGAAAGGACAGATTGACTACTGATCATCGGTGGAGACTACATGCGTTCTTTTTAATATACTACTAATACAAATTTGTGCTTTAATAATTCTTCTTGCAGATACGTATGTTCAAGATGCTACTGAAAAGTTTTGCTTGGTAAAAAGTTGGTAACCATTAGAAAACCTTTCCTGTAGCTATTGTGAAGAGTATTTTTCTACATGTAGCTGAAGTTAGATTCAGATTTGGATTTGGATTCAGATTCAGATTTACTTTTTTACAGTTGACCAACTAAATAATTATTACAAATATAAAATTTTAAATTGTGTTTTTAAATTATAATTTCTACAAAGCGAATATTATAAAACAGTAAATATATGCCTTAAATATTCAGTAAATAATTACACGTACATACGTATATTGTCGTGTTTCGAAATGCTATATAGAACCATTAAATTCATTTGATTTGTAAAATATTTTAAAGTTTGGATTTTGTTTTATTATTTATTTATAATTGTACATAAAAATGTTAGTTGGATGTTAGATATAAATAAAGGTAGGGAGGAACGAAAAACTAGAAAAAGTGGAACTTGAAAGTTAAAAGGTTGTTGTACAAGACTTGGGTTGACACCTTTGCGTCGAGCGGATGAAAAATCATTCCCGCAATGAAAAAATTAAATTGTTAATTGTTTAAAATCAATAAAATAAGTTAAATTGAGTTGACGTTTTATTTTAATTAATTGATAAAGTGAAGTGCAAAAAAATTAAAAAAAGTGAGGAATTTATGATAAATTTTGGTTATTTGTTAAAATACGTCGCAACAAATTAGTGTAACCAGGCGTACTGAAGCCAGCTGCATTATATCACATGTGGATATGTGGATATTGCATATTGGAGGATATGAACAAACATCATGAATGATTAGCGGAGAGCCTAAATAGGATAGAAGAAAACATTGACAAAGGAACAGACACAATAATAGAAAATAACAAAAGAATGAGTAGAATAGATGAAAAAGTAGAAGAGGAGATTAATTCCTCTCTTCCACTTCGTTCATCATTTCTTCTATCCATTTGTCTTTTTTTTTTCTTGTATAATTTATTTGCTTCTTTTCTTCTCTCCTTGTAGCTCTGTAAATCTTCGTCGTTCTCTGTTTCCAGCCATCTCAACCATGCGTTACTTTTCATTCTTCCCCATTCATTACATTCGTCATCAAACCATTCCTTATTCTTGACGTTAATTTCTGCTACTACCATATAGTGGTCGAAGTCTGCATTTGCTCCTCTGTAGGATCTCACATCTTTGATCATTGCTTTCATTTTCTTTGCAATCAGTACATGATTTATCTGATTTCTTTCATATCCCTTTCCTCTCGGCCACGCCCAAGTTATTTTATGGAATTTCTCGTACTTGAATCTTGTACCACTTATATCCATATTTGCTGCTGCTGCTAGGTTACACAATCAATTTCCGTTATCACTCATTTTATCATGTATTGTATATTTCCAGCTATTTCGCTAATATAATCTTCTTTCCTTATTTTGGCGTTGAAATCTCTTACTAGGATTAGAATCTTTTTTTTCCCACTGCTTCACATACATCTTCCAATTGCTGATAAAATTTCTCTTTGTTCTCCACTTCACTGTCTTCTGTTGGGGCATAAGCGCCGATAATCATGCCATTTATCGGCTTGAATTGCATTATATTGTCTTTATCCTCTATTCTCACAATAAAGGCAGTTCTGTTTCTTCCCTGCTTGACCTCACCTGAGTACAATATGGTATAGCCGTTGCTTGCTATTTCGCTCTGACCACTCCATCTAATTTCCTGCAAAGCAGCCACATAAATTTTATATCTCTTTAGTTCATTCCCATCTTTCCAGCCTACAAAAGAGTTCCGACATTCCATGTTGCTATCTTCATCGTATTTCCTTTTCTTTTGTTTGCCTTTCTTCTATTGTCCGTTTCGTGTTTCCTGTATTTGAGTTGCTCTGTTGTCTTCCTTGTCTCTGAGATCGTAATTGGAGCTTCAGGTTGAGACATCCCGTTCACTCCTACCTTTTTTGTTAATTTTTTTCTGGGTCTTTTGTTTTCGTTTTGTTATTCCTCTTATCGTCTGGTTATCGTCTGTTATTAGGTTAAAATTTGACACACTTCGAATATTTTTTATTCTTATTCTTGGAGTCGCAAATCTACCCCCAAGGAAGGCTCGAGCAGATTTGAAATTTTTTACTCAAGATGTAAAGTATTGGCAGGCAGACTGATTATTGTCGATTTTGTAGCATTGTTGAAATAGTAACACTACTTTTTCTTTCCGGTAGACAATAAAGAATCTTGAGAAAATAAAAAAATTTCTTTGTTGTTCCTTCGTAATATATTACCTACATATACATACGTACATGTATGTATGTATTTGCTGAATATTAAGGGCATTATATTTACTGTTGGATAGTATTTGCTCTGTAGAAATTATAATTTAAAGACGCAATTTAATTTTTATATTTGTAATAACTATTTAAGTTGATCCACTGTAAAAAATTAAATCTGAATTCAAATCCAAATCTGAATGTAACTTCAACCACATTTGTTCTACTGCGTTCAAATATCTCAATTGAAGTATAAAAACATCACAGTCTTAAAATTTATTTATTAATTAAATACTTTTAAGTCAAACACTTAAAGATAAACAAAAAATTTTGCTCATAATTACAAATTTTACACAACATGAGTGAGTGACAAGATTAAAATGTTATAAAAACATTTAATTGTAAAACTATAAACTGAAGCCACTTTCAGAAAAATTCCACAACTTATTTTTAAATCCGGTTTCACATAATGATTCTAACGTATGCTCTATTTCATAACACGTTTTCGCAAAATTTTTAATATTTTGCCTAATTTTTATACTATCTTTTTTACAAAATATCTGAATATTTTCGATGAGGTAGTTCATTGTGTGTCTGAATAATTTAAAGTTATAGAAAAATACTTCGGCATGATAATTATCTCTTCTTAAAAAATAAGCAAAAACCAGACAATATTTATAAAATCCTCGCAATTCGCTCAGATTACGTAAAATCTTAAACACTTCTTGCAAATTTTCATCACAGTTTTCCGGATAAATGTGAGATTTCTCGTATCTTTGTACGGTATCTTGATATTTATAAAGCCTATATATATCGCCAAATTTGTAGAAACGATCGATGATAAGCTTCCGTTGGATTTCCAATACAAGTGAACATTTTGGGCATTCCTCATTTATTCGGATCATTAAAGTGCATTTGAGACATTTTACAGTAGTTTTCGACTGGATTTGCTTTCTTCTCATTTCTTCCCAATATTTCAACATTTGGCATGGTATGGGTGAATGCCATTTTTCTTTGCAAACAAAGCAAAATACCATTCGGCATGTGCAAGTCACTTTTTTTAAACTTGGGTTGACTACCTGCAAAATTAGTCGTAATAAATACAAAATGAAATTAGAAATAAATAATTTTTACCTTAATTATCTTTGAACAGCTCTCGATTTCGGGACACCAACTGTATGAAGCGTCATTTCTTACAAAATTTGAAATTGTTACACGTTGAAAATGGTTAATTTTGTTTTTCTTAAGGTAATGCATGATCGTGTCGTATGCAACTAAACACTTACTTTCGGGACAGGTCACAGCCTTTTCATTTGAATATTTCGTGTTGATGCAAAGAGACCAACAAGTGTTACAATAATTGTGCTTGCAATGAGCAACCGAGGGGTTTTTCAAAATAACTCCGTTGCATAATCGACAACTTCGATTGTCTTCGCTAATATACTTTTTTAACTCCTTAATTTTTTGAAATACTTTATTGCCCTTTTTAAGGGGATCTTTGATTTTTGCAAATTCAAAAACTTTTTTTCTCTTGTGTGTAAGATCATAGCTTAATTGAGAAGCGTTCCAGTTATAGCGATCAAGCAAAAATTTGAATATTTCCGAAGAAAGCCCAAATACTCTGCCGCTTAATTGCTTGGTAAGTAAATTTATGTATACGGCTACTTCATCGATTGTCCAAACTTCATAGTCAATTCTCGGAGTCTCGTTTTGTACACCAGAACAGTTAGACAGCTTATCGTGTTCGCTAGAATCCATTATTTTGATAAAACTAAAAATTAAAATTATAGCATTAATGCAATAAAGTAAAAATTCAAAAAATCTTACCTAGTACGACGAAAATGTTAAAAATTGCGAAATATTTTAATTTTCCTTATTTGAATGAATCAAATTAAAACCAATATTATCGCCAAGGTGAACTGACAAGGTTACGATTTATGTGCAATTCTAAATATTTCAATGTATAGATAAAGTTAAAAACATTTAAAATTTAATTTTGTTTTCTCTAATAGAAATAATAAAAATGGTAATAAAAATATTATAATATCTTTTACTGTTAAAATAACTTTAAAATTTAAAATCACAATTTTGGAGACAATAATGCTAAAAATCTATTTAATAGAAGGGAACTTATTCAGAATTTATAATCCAGATGCATATTTTCAAGCTTCCAACAGCAAATTCTATTTTTGGAATAAAAATCCTGATTACTAATTATCAGGAAGACTACAATGCAAAGCCGGCAAAACAAAGCATAAGAAAATAAGATGAAGATTTAGTTTCAAACTCATGCACAAGAGATAGAGATACAGCTTTTCCAGAAGATTCTAATCAAAGGTTTATGTCAATGAAATATTTTTCATAATTTATTTAACACAAACAACTTTTCCATTTTTATTTCAGAAAACGTCAATTGAATTTCGGATTAGTCAGTTGAATTTTAGCAATCGTCAACTGAAATTCAGATTATTCGGTTGTATTTGAGAAACCGTCAATTTGAATCAGATTAGTCAGTTGTATTTGAGAAAACCTCAATTAATTCAGATTATTTAGTTGACTATAATTTCATAATTATTTGGTTAAATTAAGGTTATTCTAAATTGTGAATATTTTTTAGTTTAGTTTAGTTTAGTTTTAGTTTTAACTAGACCAATCTTTGTTCTATAACACCATAGCACCTCTAACATCTGGAACTCACATATTATCTTTAGTTCAAATCTTGATTTTTGACTAAATAATCTCATTGGAATTTAACATTAGAGAGACGGTCCAAAACTTAATAATGTTGCTAATATCCCTTCCAGAGCAGTTTCTAGTATTGAATGGCAAGGTGCATTATCACAGACAATAACTAAATCTGATCCTAGTTTATTCCTCGTGTCTTGCCACGTTTCTAATAATTTTGTAGCCCAATCATTGCTTTAAATTTTTGCGAATGAATCTCTCCGACTTTCTATTGCAACAACACCTGTTGCCGAAATTGCTCCTGTTAAATGAACATTTGGAGCATTTGTAGATCTGGTCCCGGCTAAAGAGCGACCTTTTGTTCTACGGCAAAATAAATTAAATTTGGTTTCGTCTATCCACAGAATTTGTTTGCCAAGCCCTATATTGTAGTGGTATTTTTCCAAAATCTAAGCAGAATCCTTTACTATCTTAAAAGATTTCACCTTGGCTAGCTTTCTTCTCGTCGGTAGAGCAATGAGACCTCAGGAGTGAATTCCTGTGACAAATCTCCTGACGAATTAAAATAAATAAATGCTCTTTTTAAGGCAAACTTAATATTATTTATTTTGAAAGTTCAAATTTTATTGTCGGTGACATTCTCACCTTTAGCAGTTTTAAATATGGGGTGTAACGTGTAAACCTGTAAACTCAGATGCACATTTACTATCATCAAGCGTATTAACTATAGCATCTAATTTTATTTGTTTTTATTGTGTTAATGTGTTTCTATTTTTTGTATAGAGTAAAAATGTTCAATAAAAATAAAATTTAAACGCACTTTGAATTTTAATCAAATGTTTTCTCAAATACCTTTTGTTGAAACGCCACTGGTTGTGGAAACTGCTTGATTATTCTCGTTGCTTCATGGTAGCGTTTGATGTATTCGTTATCTATTCGTGTCGTGGTGCAGATGTTATCCTTGACTATTGTTGGAATAATTTTTATTTTTTATCTAATTCCTTAACAAATTCGCTTTTCGTGTTCTACACAAAAATTCCAGCGTGTTGTGATAATTTACTCAAAATAAGTTCTTCCGGCATTGATTTTTCAATTTTTAATATTGAAATTTTGGCGTCCAAAATGGGGTCGTATCAATTCTTAATTTCAAACTTTTATTTCAGGTATCAACCTGATATCGCAAATATTATGTTTTCTTTGATGCAACAAAACGCAAATTTAAGACTTAATTGAACGACTTTCGTTTGCGTAGTTCTTGTACTTGTCCCCCTACTCGCAACGCCACTCTTCAAAAACCTGCCTCAACCTGATAAAACGAAATTTTAAATCGCATTTTGCCGTTTATACCGTGCCGAACAATTTATTTGTCTTTTTCAGACTACCGCACTTCTTAATTAACGTGTTAAAAGTAATTGTGTGTTTTGTTTTACATGAAATTTTACTGCTTTTTCAATTTTCAAAATGTGTTACCTTCAAACGTAGTGGTTAAACTGAATATTAAAAATTCGATAATCAAGCTTGTTACAAAATTACACCACCATATATTCATTAAGAGTCCGAAAATATTTTGCTGGTTTCTTTTTATTTTGTAGAATAAGGCTGGCTTGGTCAGCATTGGGAAAACAAAACCAAATAATGAAAAACAGCGAAATGCCTTTAATCGTACGACGAAATGTATTGTCGTGTTTCGAAATGATATAAAAACAGTAATTTATTTATTTTGTAAAAGATTTTAAAGTTTGTATTTATTTATTTAACACATTGTATAATGTTTGTTGGGAGGAGCGTAGAAGGAGTAGGAGAGTAGGTTGAGAAAGTACACTTAGGTGGTAAGAGAGGCTCTGGCCTTCACGTCGAGTCAGACGGATGAAACATTGAAAATAAAATAAGTTAAGTTGATGATTTTGTTTAATTTTAAAATAATTAAAGTGAAGTGCAAATAACAAAGATTGTAAATTAGAAAAATTTAGTCAATGTGTAAAAGGTGCGACGCAACAAATTTGTTAGGCCAGCTGCAAGATACCATGTGCGCGACAATACCACATTGAATACCAGATTGAAAGGTAACAAAGTTTGAGCATTTTTGAATTGACAATTTTTAAACTTTGAAGAGCTCATTGCTACAAAAAATGGATGAAACCGAGCTAAAGATTAATTTTTTTGGATTAAGCAAATTAAGAAGATTTGCATAGCTTGGGTCATCTCAGTATACAACCAATGCGTGCTACCTGTTTTGACATACGGCGTCCAGACCTGGACCCATACACAGAATATTCTCGACAAGTTAGCCAAGACACAACGGGCTATGTAAAGACAAATGCTACACATAAAGCTACAAGGCAAAATACGGAATGAACACAATAGAGAAAAAACAAAATTTCTATTTCTATCACTATTTACTGCAAGCATCAATAAACTTAAAAACTAAATGGTTAAAAAAAAATCAAAAACCGGACGAGGTACAAAACCTACTTAAAATCCATCTGCTCAACGAAGATTCAATAAAAGACCTCTACCAAAGAAGACTTGAGCAACTCAGCAATATTACTCCAAAAAATCAAGATATAGACGAAGAATGTTGTGGTATTCCCCGCTTTTTGAGGATTTTCCATAGTTTACATCTTAGTACGCGGTCAAATGCCTTTATATAATCTATAAATAGGAGATGTGTCTTGCGATTAAATTCTCTATGTTTTTCAATTATCTGTTTTACACTAAACACATTGTCCGTACATGATCTGGCTGTCCTGAAGCCGCACTGTTCTTCCAATAGAATATGCTCTGCTACTGCTTTTAACCTTTGTGCAATAATTTTAGAGTATATTTTAGGGACAGTATTTAGAAGACTAATTCCTCTATAATTTTCACAGGATGTCCGGTTTCCTTTTTTATAAATAGACTTAATAATTGCAACCTTCCATTCTGATGGCGTTCTCAGAGTTTTCCAACATTTGTTTAGTAGTAGTAGTAGTAGTAGTAGTAGTGTAGTAGTAATAATCTTCTTTTTATCGGTTCAGGCGCGTAATTAATCAGTTCACTATTAACGTTGTCGGTTCCCACTGCTTTTCTATTCTTAGTTTTCATAAGAGCGTCGTTAAGCTCATCGTATTCAATTGAATCCACCTCTCCATATACTTCCTCCGAGTCTTTACTTCTTTTTTCCTTTTCATTGTTCCAGAGTGTTTTATAATTTTCCAGCCATTCCTCCTTCGTTATAATTTCCATTTCTGCGGTGTCTCGTTCCTTACTGTTTACATGTTTTAATATTTTATAAGCTATATTTTGTCTCTCGTGTACGTCATTTTCTATTTTACTAATAAATTCATCCCACTGGTTTTGTTGTAGGGTTTTGTGTAGTTTCTTTGCTTACTTTTTAAGTTGGTTATATTTAATTTTATTATCTGGTGTTCTATTACTTAATAATTGTATGTACGCAATCTTTTTTTTCTTTATTGCTTGTTCTAGTTCCGTATTCCATACTTTTATTCTTTTTGTTGTTGACTTTTTCCGACGCCCAAGGGCTTCGTTAGCTGCTTTTATCAAAATGTTTTTAATGTTTAACCATTCTTCGTCTATATCTTGATTTTTTGGAGTAATATTGCTGAGTTGCTCAAGTCTTCTTTGGTAGAGGTCTTTTATTGAATCTTCGTTGAGCAGATGGATTTTAAGTAGGTTTTGTACCTCGTCCGGTTTTTGATTTTTTTTTAACCATTTAGTTTTTAAGTTTATTGATGCTTGCAGTAAATAGTGATAGAAATAGAAATTTTGTTTTTTCTCTATTGTGTTCATTCCGTATTTTGCCTTGTAGCTTTATGTGTAGCATTTGTCTTTACATAGCCCGTTGTGTCTTGGCTAACTTGTCGAGAATATTCTGTGTATGGGTCCAGGTCTGGACGCCGTATGTCAAAACAGGTAGCACGCATTGGTTGTATACTGAGATGACCCAAGCTATGCAAATCTTCTTAATTTGCTTAATCCAAAAAAATTAATCTTTAGCTCGGTTTCATCCATTTTTTGTAGCAATGAGCTCTTCAAAGTTTAAAAATTGTCAATTCAAAAATGCTCAAACTTTGTTACCTTTCAATCTGGTATTCAATGTGGTATTGTCGCGCACATGGTATCTTGCAGCTGGCCTAACAAATTTGTTGCGTCGCACCTTTTACACATTGACTAAATTTTTCTAATTTACAATCTTTGTTATTTGCACTTCACTTTAATTATTTTAAAATTAAACAAAATCATCAACTTAACTTATTTTATTTTCAATGTTTCATCCGTCTGACTCGACGTGAAGGCCAGAGCCTCTCTTACCACCTAAGTGTACTTTCTCAACCTACTCTCCTACTCCTTCTACGCTCCTCCCAACAAACATTATACAATGTGTTAAATAAATAAATACAAACTTTAAAATCTTTTACAAAATAAATAAATTACTGTTTTTATATCATTTCGAAACACGACAATACATTTCGTCGTACGATTAAAGGCATTTCGCTGTTTTTCATTATTTGGTTTTGTTTTCCCAATGCTGACCAAGCCAGCCTTATTCTACAAAATAAAAAGAAACCAGCAAAATATTTTCGGACTCTTAATGAATATATGGTGGTGTAATTTTGTAACAAGCTTGATTATCGAATTTTTAATATTCAGTTTAACCACTACGTTTGAAGGTAACACATTTTGAAAATTGAAAAAGCAGTAAAATTTCATGTAAAACAAAACACACAATTACTTTTAACACGTTAATTAAGAAGTGCGGTAGTCTGAAAAAGACAAATAAATTGTTCGGCACGGTATAAACGGCAAAATGCGATTTAAAATTTCGTTTTATCAGGTTGAGGCAGGTTTTTGAAGAGTGGCGTTGCGAGTAGGGGGACAAGTACAAGAACTACGCAAACGAAAGTCGTTCAATTAAGTCTTAAATTTGCGTTTTGTTGCATCAAAGAAAACATAATATTTGCGATATCAGGTTGATACCTGAAATAAAAGTTTGAAATTAAGAATTGATACGACCCCATTTTGGACGCCAAAATTTCAATATTAAAAATTGAAAAATCAATGCCGGAAGAACTTATTTTGAGTAAATTATCACAACACGCTGGAATTTTTGTGTAGAACACGAAAAGCGAATTTGTTAAGGAATTAGATAAAAAATAAAAATTATTCCAACAATAGTCAAGGATAACATCTGCACCACGACACGAATAGATAACGAATACATCAAACGCTACCATGAAGCAACGAGAATAATCAAGCAGTTTCCACAACCAGTGGCGTTTCAACAAAAGGTATTTGAGAAAACATTTGATTAAAATTCAAAGTGCGTTTAAATTTTATTTTTATTGAACATTTTTACTCTATACAAAAAATAGAAACACATTAACACAATAAAAACAAATAAAATTAGATGCTATAGTTAATACGCTTGATGATAGTAAATGTGCATCTGAGTTTACAGGTTTACACGTTACACCCCATATTTAAAACTGCTAAAGGTGAGAATGTCACCGACAATAAAATTTGAACTTTCAAAATAAATAATATTAAGTTTGCCTTAAAAAGAGCATTTATTTATTTTAATTCGTCAGGAGATTTGTCACAGGAATTCACTCCTGAGGTCTCATTGCTCTACCGACGAGAAGAAAGCTAGCCAAGGTGAAATCTTTTAAGATAGTAAAGGATTCTGCTTAGATTTTGGAAAAATACCACTACAATATAGGGCTTGGCAAACAAATTCTGTGGATAGACGAAACCAAATTTAATTTATTTTGCCGTAGAACAAAAGGTCGCTCTTTAGCCGGGACCAGATCTACAAATGCTCCAAATGTTCATTTAACAGGAGCAATTTCGGCAACAGGTGTTGTTGCAATAGAAAGTCGGAGAGATTCATTCGCAAAAATTTAAAGCAATGATTGGGCTACAAAATTATTAGAAACGTGGCAAGACACGAGGAATAAACTAGGATCAGATTTAGTTATTGTCTGTGATAATGCACCTTGCCATTCAATACTAGAAACTGCTCTGGAAGGGATATTAGCAACATTATTAAGTTTTGGACCGTCTCTCTAATGTTAAATTCCAATGAGATTATTTAGTCAAAAATCAAGATTTGAACTAAAGATAATATGTGAGTTCCAGATGTTAGAGGTGCTATGGTGTTATAGAACAAAGATTGGTCTAGTTAAAACTAAAACTAAACTAAACTAAACTAAAAAATATTCACAATTTAGAATAACCTTAATTTAACCAAATAATTATGAAATTATAGTCAACTAAATAATCTGAATTAATTGAGGTTTTCTCAAATACAACTGACTAATCTGATTCAAATTGACGGTTTCTCAAATACAACCGAATAATCTGAATTTCAGTTGACGATTGCTAAAATTCAACTGACTAATCCGAAATTCAATTGACGTTTTCTGAAATAAAAATGGAAAAGTTGTTTGTGTTAAATAAATTATGAAAAATATTTCATTGACATAAACCTTTGATTAGAATCTTCTGGAAAAGCTGTATCTCTATCTCTTGTGCATGAGTTTGAAACTAAATCTTCATCTTATTTTCTTATGCTTTGTTTTGCCGGCTTTGCATTGTAGTCTTCCTGATAATTAGTAATCAGGATTTTTATTCCAAAAATAGAATTTGCTGTTGGAAGCTTGAAAATATGCATCTGGATTATAAATTCTGAATAAGTTCCCTTCTATTAAATAGATTTTTAGCATTATTGTCTCCAAAATTGTGATTTTAAATTTTAAAGTTATTTTAACAGTAAAAGATATTATAATATTTTTATTACCATTTTTATTATTTCTATTAGAGAAAACAAAATTAAATTTTAAATGTTTTTAACTTTATCTATACATTGAAATATTTAGAATTGCACATAAATCGTAACCTTGTCAGTTCACCTTGGCGATAATATTGGTTTTAATTTGATTCATTCAAATAAGGAAAATTAAAATATTTCGCAATTTTTAACATTTTCGTCGTACTAGGTAAGATTTTTTGAATTTTTACTTTATTGCATTAATGCTATAATTTTAATTTTTAGTTTTATCAAAATAATGGATTCTAGCGAACACGATAAGCTGTCTAACTGTTCTGGTGTACAAAACGAGACTCCGAGAATTGACTATGAAGTTTGGACAATCGATGAAGTAGCCGTATACATAAATTTACTTACCAAGCAATTAAGCGGCAGAGTATTTGGGCTTTCTTCGGAAATATTCAAATTTTTGCTTGATCGCTATAACTGGAACGCTTCTCAATTAAGCTATGATCTTACACACAAGAGAAAAAAAGTTTTTGAATTTGCAAAAATCAAAGATCCCCTTAAAAAGGGCAATAAAGTATTTCAAAAAATTAAGGAGTTAAAAAAGTATATTAGCGAAGACAATCGAAGTTGTCGATTATGCAACGGAGTTATTTTGAAAAACCCCTCGGTTGCTCATTGCAAGCACAATTATTGTAACACTTGTTGGTCTCTTTGCATCAACACGAAATATTCAAATGAAAAGGCTGTGACCTGTCCCGAAAGTAAGTGTTTAGTTGCATACGACACGATCATGCATTACCTTAAGAAAAACAAAATTAACCATTTTCAACGTGTAACAATTTCAAATTTTGTAAGAAATGACGCTTCATACAGTTGGTGTCCCGAAATCGAGAGCTGTTCAAAGATAATTAAGGTAAAAATTATTTATTTCTAATTTCATTTTGTATTTATTACGACTAATTTTGCAGGTAGTCAACCCAAGTTTAAAAAAAGTGACTTGCACATGCCGAATGGTATTTTGCTTTGTTTGCAAAGAAAAATGGCATTCACCCATACCATGCCAAATGTTGAAATATTGGGAAGAAATGAGAAGAAAGCAAATCCAGTCGAAAACTACTGTAAAATGTCTCAAATGCACTTTAATGATCCGAATAAATGAGGAATGCCCAAAATGTTCACTTGTATTGGAAATCCAACGGAAGCTTATCATCGATCGTTTCTACAAATTTGGCGATATATATAGGCTTTATAAATATCAAGATACCGTACAAAGATACGAGAAATCTCACATTTATCCGGAAAACTGTGATGAAAATTTGCAAGAAGTGTTTAAGATTTTACGTAATCTGAGCGAATTGCGAGGATTTTATAAATATTGTCTGGTTTTTGCTTATTTTTTAAGAAGAGATAATTATCATGCCGAAGTATTTTTCTATAACTTTAAATTATTCAGACACACAATGAACTACCTCATCGAAAATATTCAGATATTTTGTAAAAAAGATAGTATAAAAATTAGGCAAAATATTAAAAATTTTGCGAAAACGTGTTATGAAATAGAGCATACGTTAGAATCATTATGTGAAACCGGATTTAAAAATAAGTTGTGGAATTTTTCTGAAAGTGGCTTCAGTTTATAGTTTTACAATTAAATGTTTTTATAACATTTTAATCTTGTCACTCACTCATGTTGTGTAAAATTTGTAATTATGAGCAAAATTTTTTGTTTATCTTTAAGTGTTTGACTTAAAAGTATTTAATTAATAAATAAATTTTAAGACTGTGATGTTTTTATACTTCAATTGAGATATTTGAACGCAGTAGAACAAATGTGGTTGAAGTTACATTCAGATTTGGATTTGAATTCAGATTTAATTTTTTACAGTGGATCAACTTAAATAGTTATTACAAATATAAAAATTAAATTGCGTCTTTAAATTATAATTTCTACAGAGCAAATACTATCCAACAGTAAATATAATGCCCTTAATATTCAGCAAATACATACATACATGTACGTATGTATATGTAGGTAATATATTACGAAGGAACAACAAAGAAATTTTTTTATTTTCTCAAGATTCTTTATTGTCTACCGGAAAGAAAAAGTAGTGTTACTATTTCAACAATGCTACAAAATCGACAATAATCAGTCTGCCTGCCAATACTTTACATCTTGAGTAAAAAATTTCAAATCTGCTCGAGCCTTCCTTGGGGGTAGATTTGCGACTCCAAGAATAAGAATAAAAAATATTCGAAGTGTGTCAAATTTTAACCTAATAACAGACGATAACCAGACGATAAGAGGAATAACAAAACGAAAACAAAAGACCCAGAAAAAAATTAACAAAAAAGGTAGGAGTGAACGGGATGTCTCAACCTGAAGCTCCAATTACGATCTCAGAGACAAGGAAGACAACAGAGCAACTCAAATACAGGAAACACGAAACGGACAATAGAAGAAAGGCAAACAAAAGAAAAGGAAATACGATGAAGATAGCAACATGGAATGTCGGAACTCTTTTGTAGGCTGGAAAGATGGGAATGAACTAAAGAGATATAAAATTTATGTGGCTGCTTTGCAGGAAATTAGATGGAGTGGTCAGAGCGAAATAGCAAGCAACGGCTATACCATATTGTACTCAGGTGAGGTCAAGCAGGGAAGAAACAGAACTGCCTTTATTGTGAGAATAGAGGATAAAGACAATATAATGCAATTCAAGCCGATAAATGGCATGATTATCGGCGCTTATGCCCCAACAGAAGACAGTGAAGTGGAGAACAAAGAGAAATTTTATCAGCAATTGGAAGATGTATGTGAAGCAGTGGGAAAAAAAAGATTCTAATCCTAGTAAGAGATTTCAACGCCAAAATAAGGAAAGAAGATTATATTAGCGAAATAGCTGGAAATATACAATACATGATAAAATGAGTGATAACGGAAATTGATTGTGTAACCTAGCAGCAGCAGCAAATATGGATATAAGTGGTACAAGATTCAAGTACGAGAAATTCCATAAAATAACTTGGGCGTGGCCGAGAGGAAAGGGATATGAAAGAAATCAGATAAATCATGTACTGATTGCAAAGAAAATGAAAGCAATGATCAAAGATGTGAGATCCTACAGAGGAGCAAATGCAGACTTCGACCACTATATGGTAGTAGCAGAAATTAACGTCAAGAATAAGGAATGGTTTGATGACGAATGTAATGAATGGGGAAGAATGAAAAGTAACGCATGGTTGAGATGGCTGGAAACAGAGAACGACGAAGATTTACAGAGCTACAAGGAGAGAAGAAAAGAAGCAAATAAATTATACAAGAAAAAAAAAAGACAAATGGATAGAAGAAATGATGAACGAAGTGGAAGAGAGGAATTAATCTCCTCTTCTACTTTTTCATCTATTCTACTCATTCTTTTGTTATTTTCTATTATTGTGTCTGTTCCTTTGTCAATGTTTTCTTCTATCCTATTTAGGCTCTCCGCTAATCATTCATGATGTTTGTTCATATCCTCCAATATGCAATATCCACATATCCACATGTGATATAATGCAGCTGGCTTCAGTACGCCTGGTTACACTAATTTGTTGCGACGTATTTTAACAAATAACCAAAATTTATCATAAATTCCTCACTTTTTTTAATTTTTTTGCACTTCACTTTATCAATTAATTAAAATAAAACGTCAACTCAATTTAACTTATTTTATTGATTTTAAACAATTAACAATTTAATTTTTTCATTGCGGGAATGATTTTTCATCCGCTCGACGCAAAGGTGTCAACCCAAGTCTTGTACAACAACCTTTTAACTTTCAAGTTCCACTTTTTCTAGTTTTTCGTTCCTCCCTACCTTTATTTATATCTAACATCCAACTAACATTTTTATGTACAATTATAAATAAATAATAAAACAAAATCCAAACTTTAAAATATTTTACAAATCAAATGAATTTAATGGTTCTATATAGCATTTCGAAACACGACAATATACGTATGTACGTGTAATTATTTACTGAATATTTAAGGCATATATTTACTGTTTTATAATATTCGCTTTGTAGAAATTATAATTTAAAAACACAATTTAAAATTTTATATTTGTAATAATTATTTAGTTGGTCAACTGTAAAAAAGTAAATCTGAATCTGAATCCAAATCCAAATCTGAATCTAACTTCAGCTACATGTAGAAAAATACTCTTCACAATAGCTACAGGAAAGGTTTTCTAATGGTTACCAACTTTTTACCAAGCAAAACTTTTCAGTAGCATCTTGAACATACGTATCTGCAAGAAGAATTATTAAAGCACAAATTTGTATTAGTAGTATATTAAAAAGAACGCATGTAGTCTCCACCGATGATCAGTAGTCAATCTGTCCTTTCAAAATGGGAAGTGTCGGGCACCCGTAAATTCTACCACTAACGGTAATTATAGGAATTATAAAGTATTGGTAGGTGCACAATAGACAGATTAATAATTAAAATCTCTTTGAAAAAAGCTTTTTATTGACTAAGTATGAAACTATCAAAATATTTTATTTTATCGCCATATATTATGTAAATAGATTTCTTCTTCTTGTTCTTCTTAGCCTGTATCTATCCACTCCTGAATGTTAGGCCTCTCTCATTTTTATTTGAGAGGTTTAGTAGGCTTTAAAACGCCACGCTTGCCAATGCGTGTTGGCTAGTATAATCCCAAGACGTAAGTTAGACTTTTTAGATCACAGCAGTGCAGTTGGCGCGACCAAGCATCGAACTGCGGTCTCCCGCTCCGTAGCATGTCGATTTAAACCTTTACACCACACTGCTGGTTTTTGTTTTTTATTTTATTATTTATTTTACTACGAGTTTTTATAATTTGAGATTCGCCATGGTTCCGATTGTAAAAACGCCCTGGCACGTTCGCAGCGGAGTGGACCGGAGCGAAAGAAAATTTTAGCAAAGGATAAAGAAAAGAATAAAATTTTAGTTACAAAACAAATAATCGCACTCAGTAGTGCAACTCCAAATTCGAAGAAGTTTCATTATTACTACCGAAAACCTTATTTTTTCTGCTTTCAAGGTTTCAATGCAGAATATGCAACGCAATAGGAGTTTGAAGAAGCATATTGGTATAATATATTCACACTAAGAATGAGTACATGATTTTAAATATTTAGATAAAGTTACGTTCCAAAAACATTTAATTTTCGCGGTTAGAAAACTGTTTACCCGCCATATTTGTAGAACGTCTGTAGTAAGTAAGAAACCTTCTAGTACATCAGAGAAAACATACGAGGGAAAACACTTTTCATGCATATTTTGCGATTACAAATTTTTTCATAAAAGCTATTCGATTGCACATTCCAGAAAACACACAGGTGAAACATCATTTTTGTGCTGAATTATGTGGTGGTATATTGTATTTTAATATTATTATAAATAATATAAAATTAAATAAATCGATCAAATTGTTATTTTATTTTTTTTTGCGTTTCATATTGGAATTTTGTAATAAAATAGTATATGAAATTATTTGAAGTTTTTATCGCATACATCGGTTTATCTTTAAAAAATCGAAACATATCGCAAGCTATTAAATCAAATTCAATACTAATAATTGTTGAATAATATACGAAATCTTGAGATTTCTTGTAATGACAACAACTTGCATTTAAATATATTGTAGTAGTACACATATTATTCTCTTTATCTTTCTAATTAATAAAAAAAAAATCTTTTAGTACACTTTAAAATAATTTTACCTCGATTATGTAGTTCTTGCATGCGGGAGTACAAAAACTCTTCTCAGGGTAGGTTCTGTGTTGTCAAATTTTAATGCTGATATCAGATTTCAATTTTAAATTATTTGCAATTGAAATTATTTTAAACTTTCAAAAATGTAATGCTTTGTTCGAGATTTGAACTTACGATTTCAAATTATCAACTTGAAGCGATATCAACCACGTCATACGTTGACTCTTTTAAAATTAAATTTTATAATCTAAACGTTTTAATTTCAATATTCAATTATAACTATTTCAATTCTTTTTCAACAAAATCCAATTTTAATAATTTTCAATAACAAAATCGCTCGTCCAACTAAAAATCATTTTAATCAAAAAAATATCCAAAATAAACTCACAAAATCAAAAAATCTTTTTGGTCAAATTCGACCAAAAATACTTTCAAACAATAATTCAAATCATTACTCAAAAATAAAATCTCAATTGCAAAATTTGCTTTTAATAAAATCTCATTCAAAAATTATCGGAACCAAATTTCATAGACCATTTCAGCGACCATCTTTGGCAAAAAGTTCTCAAACTTCCACCAACCTTAACTTTTTAAAACTTTCTACCCAAAAAATAATTAACGGTAAATGAAATAAAATTTCAAATATCCTTATTGTCGACCGTAAAAACTAAGAATAAGAAATAAATAGTTGAGATAGAGGTCGTTATAATCTATACAAAGTAGAAGAATTTCAAAATACAAATTTGTAGCAGGACATCGGTAGTCGGTAGATTATAACGACCTCTATCTCAACTATTTATTTCTTATTCTTTCTACCCAAAATTCAAATTTAAATTACAATAACTATAAAAATATTTACAAAAGCTACAGGGGTGGTCAAATTACTTTGTAACGCGACAATATTTTACAATAAATGTCAAATAATATCAAAATAACTTTTAAATTTTGATTTTTTATTAAATTATTTTTAAATTACTCGGATTACAAAAGTTGCAGTTGGCTCCGCGTTCAGACGTCATTATGGCAAGTGCGATAAATCTAACTATAACTTATACAGTTTGTAACTTACTTTTTTTTATTTACTCTAAATTTAAAAAAACTGATATAAAAGTCATAAAAGATATAAAATCGACATAAAGAAAGTTATTTATCGTCGTCGGTTGGCAGCTTGATTTATCCAACCTGTATAATTATTATTGTAAGTACTGATTATTTGTGTTCTTTATATCTTTTAAGGAAGTTTTATTTTAGCATCTCGTAATCTACATATTTGAGAAAATAATACCTACAATTTTTATTGGGTTTTACTATACTATTTTATAATATAATAATATGCTGCGCATTATTATTTCTCAAATAGATGTCGATGAACTTTTGCAAGCTGTTTTTCTTAAAAGATAAGTATTACATTCATCGAGCTTTATAATACAAGATCGATTATTATTATATTTCAATTACTCAAAGTTTCAGGCACGCCACTATTGACGTTAATTGACGGATTAACTTAATATTATTAATATTATGAGAGCATATGTAGGTATACAACACATTAGGCTCGGTGTTATATGAGTTGTTAAAAAATGTTTGTTTAATTGACAAAAAATTTGTTTAAAAGTTTTTATATTTGTTTTTAGAATATCTATATAAATCATTATAAATCTATTTTTAATTAATTTATTTTGATTCAAAAATATTTTCAGTTTTTTAATTTTTATTTTATTTTGGAACCTCTTTGCTTGTTGCCCGTTGGTAGCACCCATTGGTTAGTTAGTTTTAAAAATGCCCGCAAGAAGCGCTAAAAGTAGAAAACTATCGAATATCTTAATTACTGACAGGTAGCAATGTTTTTTTTTCCGGACAGATACTATAACCCAAACAGTACGGTCAGGGACGGATTCATGAGATGGTAAACGGAGAAGTTCCCTGCTTCCCAATATTTTTGGCAGTTGGCAAAAGTTGGCAAAACCGCACCATTTATATTAAAATTAATAGCATTTATTTAAAAAAGAAGTGGAGGTTCTTCAAAAAAAGAGATGAAAAGCAAAATTAAAATATCGACAGTTGGTAGATTGAAGATTACTAATTTTTTTAAATTATGCTATCAATATAAAAACTAACCTTACTGAAATTGGTGGTATTTTGACATTAAAACGCCGCGATTACCGAGCATGTTTGCGAGTTTAATTGCATAGCTTATACATCGACCTAGGACTTTAGTTCACAGCAGTGTAGTAAGCGAAACCTGGCATTGAAGCGCGGTTTCCCGTTTCTTAGTCAGTCGTTTTAAGCATGACACTACACTGCTAGTCTACGAGGTATCTAGGTACTCGGTTTATTTGTAAAAGCTTTAATAGTATGTTTAAAATAGACAAGAGCGACAATAAGGCATATGCTCTGTCCATTTCTTTTTTTATCAAAGTTTTCTGTTATTTATCAGAGTTTATTTAGTTTCTATTGCTTCTTCTGCACATCCGTTTCTCACTTTGCCCACCACTTCTGTCCACCAGTAGTTAGGTCTTCAGTAGGGAATTTTCCTATGAAGCATGTGCTTTTCATCTCCTCGGCGTTGGCGTTGAAAAGCGGATTCATGTTAGAGAACTTCTGATCTAACATCATCAGTATTAGTAGCACAAACTCATGAGTTTGGGATGCCTCGAGCAATAGAATGAATGATTAACCGCTAAGAAAAATTGGAGGTAGCATAATTGGGTCATTTTTGAAGCCTTGGTGCATGGGAACCTCTCTGTTCTTTTAGCATTTTATTTAAAATCCAGAAATCAGACAAAAGCCCACTTAAGCCCCCTAATCTCATGTTGGATCAAGCCATGATCAGTTTGAACACTTTGCGGACATTTTAAAATTCCATGCTTTCCGTGCAGCTTTTTATGAAGCAGATCACTACGTCTATTAGTTCAGCAAGAACTTTCTCCCCTTCCCCCTATCACTATAGAATATTTGCATTAAAATATCATACTATCAGCATCAGATCATTGTGTAACCAAATATTATCTCACAATTCCCAAAATTTACTATAAATTCTCTGTGTGCCGTAGATAGCAAGTCAAAAGTGGTACGAATAGACAGCCTTTGTATTTCCGGCACACTTTTTAAGTGTTAGGAGAACAGCGCCATTTTTCTAGACAAGATATTTTCATAAAACTTTTAATAAGCCGTTAAAGTTAATAAATTATTTCTATTGGCTTGTTAGTACTAAAAGATCATTTCCATTGGTTAGTTAATTATAACGACTTGTTAAAAGGTTTATGAAACCGAATATTAGATTTTATGTTTAGTTATATTTTCACCGCTTTGGCTCTTTAGTACTTTCTGGTGCAAATTATTTTATTTAACTGTTATCTTTGCCATCTGACTGCTATTTAGTTTTTCTTCTGTTGAATGAGATGCCACTTTGATCTTATATGTGTGTATACTTTCTTGTCTCCTTTAGGAAATGGGGTAGATATTTTGTAAAAATTTACTTGAGAAGGGATATAATGCTGATTAAGCCTATTAACGGAAGAACTATATACATAAGAATAAAGGCAAAACCGATGAATTTGAGTATAATAAATAGAGCCCGGAAAAATAAGTTCTCACAGCGTGTAAATAAAGCATTACTAGTAATTCTGAGCAGCAGGTAGTGGGAGATGGTAGGAGTTTGCAAAAGCTTATAATAGCATTGATAGTAATACTTTATTTACACGTCATTAGAACTTATTTTTCCGGGCTCTAATAATAAATGTATACGCACCAAATAATGAAGATAAAAATGACAACAGAAAGGAACAATTTTAAACGAACTAGAAAAACTAGCTGAAGCAGTACTCAAACACGAGACGTTAATAATATTAAGAGATTTCAATGCTCAGATAGGAAGAAAATACTACATAATATAAGAAATAACAGGTAAATTTACAATCTAACTATTGAACTATTGACAATGAACATCAAATGTGCAATATAGTAGCGGCGCTGAATATGACGATTAGCAGCACAAAGTTGAACCACAAGGCAATGCTTAAGGAAACCAGATAGATCAGTCGAGAAGCGAATATAGATTCCGGCCACTATCTAGTAATAGTAAAAATAACTCACACAAACTGGCCAAGGTAAGATTAAAAACGAGTATGCAGAAAAAGCAAACAAGACAATAGATTGAAAAGCATTAGAGCAAAGGTTGGACGGCGAATAGAACATTATCAAAATAATAATGCACACTAGCGCTGAAGGAACAGTAGGTTACAAGAAACGCAGCAAAGATAAAAATTGGTTTGATAAAAAATGTGAAAAAAAATCAGAAAGCAAGAGAAAAGCAAGATTGACATGAATCAAAACAAATAGCAAAGAAGATCAGAATATATACAGAGACAGAAAAAGAAAGACATACAAAAAATTCAAGGAAAAGAAAGAAAAATGGCCAAATAAAACGATGAACAAAAAAAAGAACAAAAAAAAGATAAACTTCTAACAAACAAAAATGTGTTTGGTGAAAATTGCTCGAAAACAATTGCTCGAAGGAAAATTGCTCGAAAGCAATTGCTCGAAAAAAAGTTCCTCGAATGAACAATTCCTCGAAAAATTAATGGCTCGAATAGCAATTGCTCAAATAATAATTGCTCGAATAACAATTGCTCGAAGGAAAATTGCTCGAATTTAAAAAAGAAAAAAGAATTAAAAAAAAAACTTTATTTACAAAAAATACATTTATACATTTAATATCTAATGTTGTGAGCAAGACTGCGAATATATCCTGTAACATCTACCTTGTATTCGAAATTTTGCACTATGCGAAGAATTCTTGCCGTACAATCGCGATATTTACGGCTACCTACTGGAGGTTCAACGCCAGACAAAAATTGTTTCATATTTAATTCTGTAAGGCTTTGTTGCCGTTTAATAGTATCTACAAATTTCCAAATGCTAGGGTGATCCGCCGAAAGTAACTCCTGGAAGCCTCTATGCCAACTTTTAACGCTGTTGTTAGTTTTCGGTTCACCTTCAAGAATACTTTAGTAACAATTTCACAAACTTAAAGGAAAGCGAGGTGGACGCCGTTGTCTTCGATTTAGGCGACCAATCCAGGTGTCCTCAAAATAATCGATTATGGGTTGCGCTTCTTCAGGGAATACATTTTCGTCGCACAATACCTCAAAATATTCAATTACGTATTCTTCGGGTACAAAAGCTAGCGCAGGAAGCGTTTTCATTTTTAGTGCAAATTCGGGTTCTAATTTATATCTGGCTTTCATACCATTTGCTTGAATATGTCGGAAAATTGCCTGGCAGAAATGGAAAAAGCATCCCCTATGTCTGGTTTGGGGATACACATCGCATGCACGACATTAATTATTGCAGTTTCATAATCAGACATTATTGTTTGTGGATTTCCATTAGGTATAAATTCTTTAACTTTGCGAAAAACTTTAGAGTAAATGGCCTCGGTTTTATTTGGTAGAAGTGCGTAAATTAGTGGCACAGCACTATTGCCTTGTAGACAATGTACTGTATACAATTGCCCAAAAAGAAGTGGAGCCGTTTTGAAAGTTCCATCAACGTATCAATGTGCTGATGATTCCAGCAGACGTAAATTCCTTGTCGTAGAAAAAATAACAATGCGATCTTCTACTTGTCCTTTATCATACAATAAAAAATCTTTACCACTTGCAGTAACCGTAAACTCCGCTGGAAAATGAATGTCTTGCCTACGGTGTGGAACTGCGGGACCCGAATTTTCACTAGATCGAATATTTCTTATTGTTCTTTTCATAAATCCTACTGAAGGAAGTTTTGCTGCTACTGCTGGACCAACATTACTTGATGCAGTAGATAGGAGAAACTGTGGCGTATCTCTAGTTGATTTTGCGTTTTCTTTTATGTTGTTGTATACTCTAGCAGCGACTACACTTGCGGCGTCAGCTATATGATTGTGCACATTATTAATTTTTGTGAAATTGTCGTCTATTGTTATCGCACGAGCAGAACACTTTAATTTTTTTGATTCTTCACATTTCCAATAAATTTTATTTTCAACCGCTCTATCTTGAATAAACAAATACCCTTCGATTAATAATTTATCCTTACCTTTTTTACTTCTAATAAACTCCATTTTGTTATTGTTAATGTTGATGTTTAATACTATTCAATTATCTTCTGTTGTTCCCACTCACTAATATATACTAATAGTAATATTGCTAGTTAATACATTATGGTTACATAATTATCAACTTAAAAAAATTGACTCCCCTCTAACCCGAATAAAAAGGGGTAGGGGAGTCAATTAATTTTTTTTATAATCCTTACGTAAGATGTGGGGGGGGGGGGGTTGCCACAATCTTACGAGTTCCCATCTTACGTACCCTTACAAAGGGGGGGGGGGATCCAAAATTACAAAAATCGCCCTTACGTAATTAATGAACGGCCCCTAATGTATGCATAAGTTCAATTGTTGGAAGGTGGAAGTGGTCGTTTATAATAAATCGTTTATAAAGCTGTGGAAGTTGTATTTTGAGGAACCCTGTATATACTGGGTAAAACAAGTAGCTAAGGTGGTTTTCTGACTGACTGATGATTTTAAATTTTTATAAATTTTGTAACTTTAATTTTTTCAATTTAAATTTTAAAAATTTAAAATTTTAATCAAAAAAATTAATAAATTCGAGCAATTGCTATTCTAGCAATTGTTTATTCGATATCTGGTTTTCGAGCAATTGCTATTCGAGCAATGGCTTTCGAGGAATTGTTTTAGCTTATGCAGATGATATTGATATTGTAGCAAGATCACGATAAAAATATATAGGAACTCTCAAAGAAATGGCAAAAAATCTGATGTAAATGGGGTTGAAGATTAATGAACAAAATACCAAATACGTGAGGTTTGATAGAGAAGGCGGCGGAAGTCTGAAGGACATAAAAATCGGAAGATTCAAGTTTGAAGAAGTAGATGAATTTAATCATATCAAATTTTTTAGAATAAGCCAAAAAATGCACAAACACTTTTCAGAAACTAAAATGTTTAAGTTTATCACGATATACAGTAGTCACTTATGTTGTAGATCTACTGAATTTAACTAAGAGAGAAGAAGAAAGGATGAGAACGTTTGAAAGAAAGATATTGTGAATGATTACAGGAACACTGAGAAACGAGAAAGAGAGGGCGAACAAAAGATAGATGGCTAGATAAGGTGATAGATGACCTTAAAGAAATAGATGTGACAAATTGGAAGGAGAAATGGGAAGACAGAATGATTTGGACCAAAATAGTAAACGAAGTCAAAACGCATATGAAAATTTAAAAGATCGAACATGGGAAAATGAGAAAAAGAATGAATGAATCGCCAAGACTTCTCGAAGGAGTAGGTATATTTCAGAAGGAAGCCATGCCTGATTATTATAATTATTATTGCTTCCTTTAGACATTTCTTGATAACTTTTTTCTCTTGATGCACTGGTTTTCACGTTTTTCCAAATAATTTGTAAAAGAACTCTAAAACCAATTACAAAATAATAACAGTGATATTTAAAACTGCTTTTATATTAACTACATTGTCATTGTGGCTAGGGGGGGGGGAAGAATTATCATTAATTAATTGTTAAAAATTATTAAGATAAAATTAGTTTATTATTTAATAAAAAAAGTTACGCATTAAAATTTATAAAATTTATATGTCCTTGGATTTACATAGATAATGCAGAGCATATAGCGGTCTTATCAAACCACCATACATTGATAGTTTATAATTTATAACAAAAATATTAAACGCGTAGCAGCATTTTCTAAAATTATCTGTTTTCTGTAGGTTTGTGAACATATATAAAACTAATTTTTTTAAGTTATTAATTTTTGTGTTATACCGAAATGGATTGTACAAATAGTGAGACTTTATTAGAAGTGCGGGACACTGCATTAACGAAATTAATTGTCGAAGAAAAGAAGCCCGAAACAAATTATCAAATCCTGTCTGTAGAAAAAATTATCGAATTGGTAAATTTAATTTCTCATGCTTTAAGCAAAATTGAGATATTGCAAATTACTCCACCAACGACCAAAGTTTTGCTTGACTTTTACGGTTGGGATATTTCCTGGTTGGAAAAAAATCTCTTCACAAATCGGAAGATAGTATTCAAATTAGCTGGAATTGAAAATCCTCGTCCAAAAACCAAGAGCATTATTTCCGAATTTAAAAAAGCGGTCGGAAAACTTGCGATAAGAGATAAAGCAAATGTATGTGGTTATTGTAAAGATGAAACATTTAATCAATTCAAATATGCTTCATACTTTAAGCATAATTATTGTGATCGTTGTTGGTTTATTCTCTTAAATCACCAGCTTAAATATCCAATCGCAACACTTTATGTGAAGTGCCCTGCGCTGAAATGTATAATATCACACAAAACTGTTATGCATTTTATCTTTGAAAATAAAGTGGCGGATTTTCAATATTCCACTATCCGAAGTTTTGTGGAAAACAACGATTATATTTATTGGTGTCCAAATTTAAATTGTACGTACTTAATAAAAGTAAGGCAATTATAATTTTAAATTAATTTTAAATATTTTAATTATTTTTTATTTCTTAGGTTGAAAATGCGCAAGTGGGAAAAGTGCAATGTAAGTGCGGCCACACGTATTGTTTCAAATGCAAATAAGAATGGCACAGCACCATTACCTGCGAAATATTACAAAAATGGCTCCAAATGGTGCAAAACCATCGGTCTAAGAATTCGAAAGCTTGTACCAAATGCAATTTAATTCTCAGAAAACAGGAGAAATGCCCTCTTTGCCTAACAAATTCTGAAAAAGAAGAAGAAAAGTAAAAAGGGCGACAAAAATTATCGACTGATGATTTTTATCGACTTAGCTATACGGGCATGTGCTACGAACTGGAAAGTCAAATTAAACCAAACTGCAATCTAAAAAACTTAATTCAAAATTGTCTTGACGTTGACAAAACGTTACAAATGATTAAGATATTGGTGAACTTCAAAAATATATTAATTATATTGTCGTTATCGCATATTTTTTAAAAGGCGAAGACAACCCCTACATCAAACTTTTTTTAAATATTTAAAAAAATTGAAAAATGCTATTAATTTTATTTATAATGGTATTTCTCTATATTAAAATAAAACGCTAGCTAACAAATTTAAAAAGAAAATCAAGAATAAAATTCAACTTGCTTATTACTTCATGGAAATTTTAAACAATGTAATAACAGAAGGATGTAACGAGGGTTGGTGGAGTTTCAAAGAAGATCAGTGAATGTTTTTAGAAATTGATTTTAATTCTGTTAAACTTTAATATAACTTTTCAACAAATTATTTTGTTTATGATATATTAATATTTTGACGTACGTATTATTATGTAAAAAGTATATAGTAAATAAATATTAAGCCCAAATTGTTATACCTGATATGAAGACTTTGTATAAATAATTGGATAAAAATTACTTTGGAGGGTAGTTTCTCGTCAATTACTTTTGATCATCTCAGTGACTCCAAGAATTTTTTTTTTTTTCTAAATCGACTTATTAGTAATTAATTAAATGATGAAAAGAATGAAATATATTTCAAAAGTATTCAAAGAAATAAAACAAATTTATTTTATGTTTACCTACTCTTAAAAATGTTTTCAGTTTTATATTTCATATTTAAACTAATGATAGCTGTTCGATGTCACCAGTGGTAATAATTTGAATCAAACTTAGTTATGTTGACATAGATAGGAATATTGGGGGAAATGTACGGAAATATGCCAATATGTTCAAAAATTAAGATACTATAAATGCATTTATATGCATTTTAAAATTCGGAATTTAGAGCCCTTTTTGTACAAATCGGTTAGGTATCCAAGCAATATCCTTAATCATAGCTTCAAAAAAAACATGCAATTCCACATAAATCTCGGCCCTAGTTATGTATGATTGAATTGATTAGCAATTAACATAACTACGAGGTTACGGATTGAAAAAGCGGCTATTGGTAATGAATTTGATTTAATTTCAAGCGGTTAATTCTGATGTTTTAATAATAAAACAATACGCAATCATAAATTGTACATCTTGGGCAATGTACCAGTAGTCGAGTAATGAAATATGCAAAAGTAAGTAATTACCTTCCATTACCGCTCGTAATAGTCCTTACCATTACTAAGAAAGTAGTCAGTCCTGGCGTTGTTTTTTTGCGTGGGATTTTATAGCATTAGAACTTCACTTTTCAATTCTCCTGTTTTCTCAGAATTAAATTGCATTTGGTACAGGCTTTCGAATTCTTAGACCGATGGTTTCGCCACATTTGGAGCCATTTTTGTAATATTTCGCAGGTAATTGGGCTATGCCATTCTTGTTTGCATTTGAAACAATACGTGTGGCCGCACTTACATTGTACTTTTCTCACTTGCACATTTTCAACCTAAGAAATAAAAAATAATTAAAATATTTAAAATTAATTTAAAATTATAATTGTCTTACTTTTATTAAGTACGTACAATTTAAATTTGGACACCAATAAATATAATCTTTATTAATTTTTTAATTTATTAATTTTTTTAATTAAAATTTTAAATTTTTAAAATTTAAATTGAAAAAATTAAAGTTACAAAATTTATAAAAATTTAAAATCATCAGTCAGTCAGTCAGTCAGAAAACCACCTTAGCTACTTGTTTTACCCAGTATATACAGGGTTCCTCAAAATACAACTTCCACAGCTTTATAGACGATTTATTAAACGACCACTTCCACCTTCCAACAATTGAACTTATGCATACATTAGGGGCCGTTCATTAATTACGTAAGGGCGATTTTTGTAATTTTGGACCCCCCCCCTTTGTAAGGGTATGTAAGATGGGAACTCGTAAGATTGTGGCAACCTCCCCCCCCACATCTTACGTAAGGATTATAAAAAAAATTAATTGACTCCCCTACCCCTTTTTATTCGGGTTAGAGGGGAGTCAATTTTTTTAAGTTGGTAATTATGTAACCATAATGTATTAACTAGCAATATTACTATTAGTATATATTAGTGAGTGGGAACAACAGAAGATAATTGAATAGTATTAAACATCAACATTAACAATAACAAAATGGAGTTTATTAGAAGTGAAAAAGGTAAGGATAAATTATTAATCGAAGGGTATTTGTTTATTCAAGATAGAGCGGTTGAAAATAAAATTTATTGGAAATGTGAAGAATCTAAAAAATTAAAGTGTTCTGCTCGTGCGATAACAATAGACGACAATTTCACAAAAATTAATAATGTGCACAATCATATAGCTGACGCCGCAAGTGTAGCCGCTGCTAGAGTATACAACATAAAAGAAAACGCAAAATCAACTAGAGATACGCCACAGTTTCTCGTATCTACTGCATCAAGTAGTGTTGGTCCAGCAGTAGCAGCAAAACTTCCTTCAGTAGGATCTATGAAAAGGGCAACGAACCTCAACATTTGCCTCGAGTAAGATTCGAGTAGCCAGGGGTTGTCCCAAACCCTGCCGCGCCATGACCACGCTTCCCATTTGTTCTCCGATACAGGCTAGTCCAAATTATTCCTCTCTGAAACGAGATCGCCATCCAAATATTGGGTAAGAACTCTCTTTGAAGCGTTAGAATTATCAAACTAAATTAATTCTCTCTCAGAGTCCATCCACCACGTTTATTGGCCAGTATGCCCAGGATCGGAGAAGACGGTTTAAAAAATACTACTTTAAATGGACGGCTTTCTGCAGAAAGGAACCAACCCACAAAATCAAAAAAATTATTTTTTTTAACCATTTGATCTTAAATGTAATAAAGTCTTTTGCAGAAAAGAACCAACCCACATATCAAATAAATACTGCTTTTTGTATGTGAATGAACCAACCAACATTTGTTAATAAGAATAAACTATATTGCAGAATATAGGGAACCAACCCACAGTAGCACGAAATTCTGTTAGCCAAGTCGGCACACAATTACATGCTTCTTAAAATTTCAAAAGTTTAGTATCACTGAAATCAATGGTTAATTTTAAATTAAGCTTAGACTTTAGATATCAATTACTCAAAACTAAAATATTGGGGTTGGTTCCTTTCTGCAGAAAGCCGTCCAAATGTGCCACAAGTTCATAATCATTTGTCGTCTAGTCAAAAACCACAAAACAAATCGTCATTATTTGTGACAGAAAGTGACTTCTACATAGGTGAAATAAGTGATAGTTCTTCTTCGAGTTCGGATAGTGATAGTTCTTCTTCGGGTTCGGATAGTGATATGGACACTCACGAGGTACGATTGTAAAGATAATTTTGTAAAAATTTACTTTAAAATAAATAATTTCAATTTTATATCTGAATTATTCAATTCTTACGAAGTATTCGAATTAACATTCCTGTGTGATTCTTAAACAATTATAGTCTAACGCAGCGGTTCCCAATTAGTTTTGGTCGCGGAACCCTTGGGCGATGTAAAAAATTTGGCGGAACCCCAAGCCGATTTGTTTACTGCATACAAGGTTGTGTACGCACACTACCCCCCCCCCCCCCCAGTGACCAAGTAAATACAAATATAACAATTATTTATTATAGAATTACAAATTATTACAATTATTATTAGTGAGAAGTATGACATTTTGTTTTCTTCTAATAAATTCTTTTAATATTTGGTTTGATTTCTGGGTTACTGCCAGAAATCCTCACCCACGATTTCAACTTTTTTCTATTGACCATTGGAAAGAAGACAATTTTCTGAGTATATTAACACAAAAATTTTTTAGGATTATGCAATAGTTGTCGAAATAACAGCATTTTAAAATTACGAAAAGCAGGGAGATGTAACATGATACATGACGGTAATTAGCACGTTCGAGTCTCTGCTCTTCATTTTGTTGACGGTACGTGTGCTTTGATATACTCTTAATGTTGTTGTATTATTGGCGAGTTCTGTCATTTTTCAGGGATATTTTTAAATTTTTTTGCCTTATTCAACAACGGCTAATCATGCAGCCGTGTTAAAAGGTGTATCTAAAATACATGTAAAATTTACATTTTTAATTCGATTTTTTTTTTAAACTTTTACATTATCCTACAAAATTTTTGTTTTAGTATGCTTAGAAAAGTGCCCTTTTAACTATTTTCAATAGAAATTCTATTTTCTTCTATTTTCTTCTATTTTCAATAGAAAAAAGTTAAAATCGTGGGTGAGGATTTCTGACAGAACCCGATTTCTGAAAGCTGGATTCTCATGTCAGGAACTGCATCAAGCGGGAAAGGTGTCTCGGCCGTTGACTATTTTTCGTGGTGTCCCGCAAGGAAGCATTCTTGCCCCACTGTTGTTTATATTATACACGACCAATTTGGAGAGAGTAGTTGATCCGGATTGCTCTCTCGATCTTTATGCCGATGATTCTCGAATACATGTATCATGTCAGCCTTCGAACATTGATACTGCGATAGATATGTTGAATCGTAATCTCGAATCGATACGTGTTTGGTCGTTATTGAATGGTCTGACTCTGAACCCTGCAAAGTCGGAGCTTCTGTTCCTGGGTAGTCCTGGGCTGGTGCGTAGGGCTTTAAGCGTTGCAACATCGTCTGTTGCGATTGATGGTGAAACCGTCAGGGTTGTGGACTGTGCTCGGAGTCTGGGTCTGGTCTTGGACAGTGAACTCAATTTTCGTCTACATGTGGACCGTAAGCTTAAGGTGTGCTATTACAAGCTTAGATCGGTGTACCAGTTTAAAACCTTATTGTGGTCAATTTGTTAGTGGTCAATTGTTAGTACTACGATCTTATCTAACATAGAATACTGTGCAGCGGTATATTACGGTTTTCTCACGCAGGAATATAGGCGCAGGCTCCAGCTCATGCAGAATTCGTGTCTGCGTTTTTGCTTTGATCTGCGTAGATACGACCACGTCACTCCTTTCTATCGGGAACATGGCATACTCAGGATAGAACATCGTTTTTCGGTACTTTTTGGAGTTATAATCTTCAAAATTTTGAAGAGCGGAGAGCCGAGTTATCTTCGACAAATGATTAGGCCCCGTTCAGCTTGCCATGCACGTGTTCTGCGGGATTTGGGAAATTTCGATGTGCCCTCCCATTCCATGGCAGGTTTCGAGCGTTGTTTTGCGTGTTTGGCGCCCAGATTTGTGGAGAGACACCGTAGCCTTTTTGACGACTCCACTAGTGTAAGGTTCTTCCGCCGTGATTTGGATGCTGCTATTTATGCAGAAATGTGTACATAATCTTTTTTTTTAATATTTGTTGATTGTTTATTATTGAGCTGAAACGGGTGGCTTGAAAAACTAACTTTGTTAGAAGCCATCCAATTAAGAAATTGTATATTTAGTTCTTAATAAATTAGTATTATTATTATTATTATTATTATTATTATTATTATTAAGTCGATTTCGATACTTTGTTTTTGTTCCTGAATATAATGAGAATCCAGTCTCACACTTGTATGTGCTTGCAAATGGTAGCAAAATAAGGTTTGCACGTTTGGACAACTCCGGATATTCTTTGCGCAATTTATTCCAAGATACGTCAAGCGGAACCTCTTTAAATTTACTTTCCAATTGGAAATCGCACCTAATTTCAATTGAATTTTCGAAATCTACAGCAGAAAATTCGACTTGACGTTAGCATTTCATGAATGGATTGCCATTGAATGGAATAGAAAAAAGTTCAAAAAATATCGTGGGCATACAGGTAAAAGTGACCAAGTCAAAAAATAGAATTTCGAGATAAATCAAATTGAATGTTTCGCATTTTGCGAAAAATCAGCTTTATAATATTTTTAATTATTGTTTCCGAATAATGAAATATGTACAATACGTTATTAGAACATAGACGTTTTTTTCAGACATGTGTCTTACATTTTTACGGTACTTAGTCATTATAACTCATTTCTAAAATTTTTTGACTTAGTCACTTTTACCTGTATGCCCACGATATATTATTTTGAGCGGAAAAATTTATTTTTAAGCCATTTTGAAATTCTTTTTGACGGAACCCTTGGAATTTTTTGCGGAACCCCAAGGGTTCCGCGGAACCCCATTTGGGAACCGCTGGTCTAACGAATTGTGATATATTATTGTAATATAAATCGAACAGATTTCGATATCGAGTTCTAAAAGAGATGGGGTTCGCAAGAAAAGTATAACATAAGTAAGTAAAGTAAAATATAAGTTATAACCTAATTTGTACATAAGCGAATGATCTTTAAAAAAGTTCTAATGCATTAAACCTAAAAAATCAATAATATCGAGCTATGGCCGTTTAAAATCAGAAATTCAAAAAATTGCTTTAAAGAGAGGTTTAGACTTGGCAAGAACGCACCTCAACATGTAATTTTGCACGCACTAATATTTTTGTTTAGCGCAAGCGCAATAGAAACATAAAATTGTAATTAATTTATTACAAACAAATTAATGATGACCTAACGATAAACATAAGTGACCTATCGATATCAGTGCATTTCCTACCGGTTTCCACTTTTATTTCATCGAAATCATTTAAAGGGGAAACTAACTTACCAAGAAAATTTTAATACAACTAAAGGTGACCTAACGATATTCTAATTAAAATTGTTAGAAAACGTTAAAGTAATAATAACAAAATTCTTGAAAATACACATTTTGAGTTTTTAAAAACGTGACAAAACCGTAAGATTACTTCTCTTCTTGTTATTTTGGTTTTATGAGCTTAAGATTAAATCACCCTACTTATAAAAATATTTAGCCGACGCGTATTTAGTAAATGCAAAATCTTGAATATATAAATGCCGTTTGTATTATAATTTTCAGTTCATTCTTAGTTTTCGTTATAACTACTAGTGTAATTTGTGAAGTGATTTAGCATAATTATATTGAAATAAAAATGAAAAAGAGAGCGGTAAAATCAATTGTAAAAAGAAGTAAGGGGTCTAAATCCCGAAGAAATGTGATTCATCGAAACAATGTGATAAATCAAGTTCTGGATACAATTGTTGATAACGTAAGCACAATTGTTTCTCATCGGACAAAGAATGCGTGCAAAGAAATTGTTGATGACATTGTTAATGATACGTTGGATATCGTCTGTCACGACGAATATGATTTGCCATCTTTTATAACTCCCGAAGAGTACGAATCGATCGATACGCATAAACTTTGCATTAAAAATAAAAAACTGGACGAACTAATAGCCGGTTATAGAATTATTCAAATAGACTATTTTTAAAAAAAATTCTTTCGTTGCAATCATCGCACAACCGATTTTGCACCGCAGGGACACTGATTTTCCTTTCCGAAAAAACCAAGAGTCTGCAAACCACTTGTACTTTCAAATGCAATGTTTGTGGCCGTGAAGAATCTATTACATCGGAAAATCCTCAAATCGGTGTAGTAAATAAAGCAGCTGTTTGGGCCACTCTTTCAACGGGAAGTACTTATACACATTTATCAGAGTTGTTATCAATTTTAAGTATTCCTACTATTATATCAGGAACTTTATATTATGATATTCAAAGATATTTAGGGAGTCATTGTAAGAATAGCTTGTGGGAAGAGATGCATGCAGCAGGAAAAGAAGAACATCAACTGGTCATTGATAATCAAAATGTAGATTTAGATGGCGTGCCTTACATAACGGTTTGTTTAGATGGAGGATGGTCCAAGAGAAGCTATGGACATACTTATAATGCTGCTTCCGGAGTTGCAGTTATTATTGGCAGAGCACTGGTAAAATATTATTTCTAGGGGTACGAAATAAGTATTGCGCTATTTGTGCACGAGCTGAAAATCTGGGAGAAGTTGCATATCCACATAAATGTTTTAAAAATTATTCGGGTTCGTCTTCATCTATGGAATGGGATATTGTTCTGGAAGGTTTTAATTTAAGTATATTCATGCATGGTCTTCGATACAAAACTTTTATTACTGATGGCGATTCTACCGTTATGACTAGAATTAGACAGCATGTAACATACGGTTCAGAAGTGTCAAAAATTTTTTGAATGTATAAACCACTGCTTGAAAAATTACAGCAAAAATCTGTATCGTATTAAAACTGACACAAAAAGCGTTTCATTACAAGCTAGAAAATTTCTTTCTGACAGTAATATAAAACAGCTTGTCAAAGTTGTTCAGAAGGCGGTGTACGCAAATGCACATGGAGATATTACTCAATTAAAATCCGACATGAGAAATTCGGTTTCGTGCGTATTTGGTAACCATCTAGAGTGTTAGGATTATATTGCAATGGTTTTTTTAGCTGAAAGCTATGTTCCCAAGCATTCCAAAGTGCTCCAAGCTTGCTCTTGAAGGCGGAAGTAAAGACGATCGTATCTCCGGGGTGGATTCTAATACTTTGAAACAATTAACCTCTTTCTTAACAATGAAATTCATAAAATGTAGGAAATAATTTATTTATCAACATAAAAATAATTGTCGTTCGAGATCGGTTACAAAATATCTGTTAATAAATTTGCGGTTATACAACTCCGCATGGAAAATTTGGTGTATAAAGTGTGAATTAACGATGACGAGATGTGCTGTTAGTAAAAAATCAAATGGTTACAAGCTCCTTCTCGTTATCTTTAATCAAGTGTCAAATGCGATGTTTTAAAGATGTTACAAATTGTAAAATAAAAATTAATTTCTGTTTAAAATAAAAATGAAAAATTTGATGTTGCGTTTTCCTTTTTAAACGGGACGTCACTGATTTTTTTTTTTCTGTTTCCCGACTGAGTTAAACCACCCGGTCGGGGGGTATATTGTTGGTAATTGATACAACATAAACATAATAAATAACACATAACAATATTAACCAAAAGTAACAAATGTAAAATTATAACGAAAGAACAAAAACAATAATGAAATAAACAATTATATTAAATAAGATAACAAAAATAGTAATAACAATAATTTTAACAATAGGAGATGGTTGAACAATAACTAGAACAAGTAACAACAAACGTAGGGCGAAAACAAATTAAAATAAGGTGAAACAATTAAAAATGTGCATAATTAAATGTAAAATAAATTGATTGCACGGGATTGCACAATTTTATAAATGTAAGATTGTAGAAATAATTTTTATCGATGTGTATTAAAATTGTCATTGTCAGTAATTTATAAATGCCATTAAAATGTTTTAGATTAATTAATTTTGAACCGTAAGTATAATTTTCGTCGCTGTATATTAAAATTATCACTGTCAATAATTTAGAAAAGTCAACGTCATTAAAATGTTTTAGGTTAATTAATATTGAATGGTAAGAATAATTTTCATCGCTGTATATTAAAATTGTCAGTGTCAGTAATTTATAAATGCCATTAAAATGTTTTATGTTAATTGATTTTGAATCGTAAGAATAATTTTCGTCCCTGTATATTAAAATTGTCACTGTCAATAATTTAGAAAAGTCAATGTCATTAAAATGTTTCAGGTTAATTAATTTTGAATCGTAAGAATAATTTTCGTCGCTGTATATTAAAGTTGTCAGTGTCAGTAATTTAGAAAAGTCAATGTCATTAAAATATTTAAGGTTAATTAATTTCGAATGATAAGAATAATTTTCGTCGCTGTATTTTTAAATTGTCACTGTCAATAATTTAGAAAAGTCAATGTCGGTCAAGTATTTTCAGTCTAGGTGTAACTTTTGGTCAACGTCAAAGGTTTGGCAATATTAGCAAATCCAGGTAAAAAACGTCGGTAATATGTACACAGCCCGAGAAAACTGCGGAGCTGATGTTGGTCTTTTGGAATTGGCCATTTTTCTACTGCTTTGATTTTGTCTCAGGGTCAGCCTTTACACCGCTTCTGGATACGACGTGTCCAAGGTATTTTACTTCTGCCCGAAAAATATGGCATTTCTTCGGGCTCAACTTAAGATTATCCCCTCTCAATCGTTGAAACACTTCTTCCAAATTTCTCATGTGTTCCTCAAACGATTTTCCAACCACAATTAATTATGTCGTCCAAATATACTAGACACGTTTTCCATGATAATCCTCGCAAGATTGTTTCCATGAAACGCTCGAACGTAGCCGGAGCATTACACAATCCAAAGAGCATTAACGGTAAATTGCCATAATCCATTTTCGATGGTAAACGCAGTTTTCTCGCGGTCACTGGATTTCAAGTCCACTTGCCAATATCCACTCTTCAAATCCAAAGTAGAAAACCATTTTGAACCGGAGCAGGTATCCAAAGTGTCGTCAATTTGGGGCAGAGGGTAGCTGTTCTTTTTTGTTACGGCGTTCAGCTGTCTATAGTCAACGCAAAATCTTGTAGACCCGTCCTTCTTCTTTACCAAGACGACTGGAGACGCCCATGGACTACGTAATTGTTCGATCACCCTCTGCTTTTCCATATCTTCAATGATCTTTTCGGCTTCTTCACGTTTAGCCAATGGAAGCCGTCTCGGGTGTTGTCTTATGGGTTGGGCACTTCCAACATTGATTTTGTGTTTTACTACCTGAGTTCGTCTTCTAGAAATTTCATCCAAGGCAAACACGTCGTGGTACTTCTGCATTAACTTCTTCACCTCGTTCACATTGCCTTGGTCGAGATTCTTGCACGAAGAAGTCAGCATGTTTAATAATTGTTAGGGACATTTATTTTTAGTGCTTTCTTCGGTATTTCCTAAACACCTCGCAATGTGGGATACCACCGTACATTGTCCCACCATCGTGTTTTTCTTCAAGGATACCGAGTTAGGGTTTGTGTTAAGAATTCTTACCGGGACTGTCTCCATAACTTTCACTAGAGCTTTACCGACCAACAAACCTTTGCCGAGCGCTATATTATTGGTTGGTTTGATGGTACGGATATAGCCCTTCCGGACATTTCCATCCAGGCTTCCCATCACGATTCTCTCTGTTCTTCCAGGTAAGATAACAAGATTCGGTTAACGAAACTCGTACCGCTGCGTCTTCTGACGATTGGAATGGAATTTCTTCACCATCAACTCCAACTACATCAATTTTTATATCCAAATGGAACCCATGTTTTCTTATAACGTCCATTCCCAGGATAACGTCATCAGTGATGTCAGCCACGATAACTTTATGGTTGAATGCCTTGCTTCCTATTTCTATGTTCATAGAAATCTTTCCATGCGTAGGGATTTCTTCGCCCGTTGCAGTTCGAAGACGTAACGCTATTTGAATTTCTAATGCTGTTATCATGCATGACTCATCATATATGACTCATTATGTTTGACTCATCATACATAACATCATACATTAGTCATCAAATAAAATTAGACGTTCTTTCGTAACAATATTAAATAAATCCCCATCATTCTGTTTGTTAAGTTTTATTTCAATATTTGGCGCCCTAAGAGCATTTCATTTCAAAGTTGAAAGTATTGCCATCACCATTTGTGATAACCCAATACCAGGAACAATCTACCGAAGAACCTGCCATTGGTGGACACACTTACCCATCGCTTGAAGAACTGTGGGTTAAATCCCAATAGCTGGTCAACCGTGTAATAACAACTACGGTTAACTAAGTGGCATCTTGTTAGCACTCACTAAAGGCTACAAGCAAAATAAATGATTATTTATTTGATTTTAACAATTTTTAAGCAAAGGTTGATATCAGTCCAACTACGTATCTTTATTGTTATATTTAACTGTTGGCGTTATATTACCAAACATGATTAAGTTTAACATGTATTATAACAGATTTATCTAAACCTGATACCATGTTCTCATCATAACGTTTATCGTTAACGGATATATGTTATATTTATATAACTGTTATTATAACATGAGATAATCAGAATAAATCGTTTTAATTGAAACAGCATTACTTACTTTATATACGAGGAACAACAAAATAACATTTTCTAAGACAAACAGATAAAAACTTGAAAAGTTGGCATTTCCGTCCGGTTATAATTTAGTAGGTATGTTCATATCAGGTTCATTGCCAATACAACAGTTACCTACAAATATTATTAATTTCTTATTACATTAATTGAAATAGATAAAAAGCGGCTTAAAAAACAATAACAGCAATACGACGAACTTTTAAATTTTGTTCAAGAAAACAAAATCATTTTGCATAACAGGACCAAACCTTCTGAAGTAAATGTAGTGAAAAAGTTATGGTAAAATTTTGCAGAACGAGTTAATTCTTTAGGCATAGGACCTGTAAAAACGACAGAGCAATGTAAAAAAGTAAATAAAATCGCAAATAAAATGAATTATAACTCAAAAAATCAATTATTATACGGAAAATAAATTAATTATAAATTTAATAAACAATGTATTGTTAATTCTATCTAAAGCCATATTTATTTTTTATGCACATCGTTTAATGTTATATAAACAAGTATAAAACAGCTACTCTTAACAGACCACTATAATTTACTGGTTATAAAAATATAACATAGAAAAATAACGACGATTGCTATGCAAATTACGTCATGTTTGAGATACCGATAACATTAGACGTTTAGTTATCAGATACGTAGTGAGAATTCAATAAATAACATAACAAGTTGGATAACCTTGACTTAACGGGCACGTTATATTTAACGTTTTGGATACATAGTTGACCTGATTAGCTACAAATTTAATTATCAAAATTACGTCAACACCTTTAATCAAATTCTGTTACCTACAATCTTTGCTTTCTTCGTCTTTGTGGCCTCTTTCTACTTGCTACGTGCAGTCGACTAACACTTGAACATTCTGACAGTGCAGTGTGTCGTCCAGTCGTTTCCGATTGAAAGCTTGTGGTTTCCAAATCTGAACTAACAACCAAAGATGTTTCAAATCCGAGCTTCCGGCAGGCAATTGTTAACCGGACAATTCTGTCGAAGAAAAGAAGGTTATAACACGTCCATTGAAACTAGGTAAATGAGCTGAATCGTCTACTATTTCTTCCTTGACAATTCTGTAAAAAATCAATTAAATTGAAGGCGTTTTATTTTTTTGACTTCCCCTACAGGCTTAAAGGGGTAAAATGAAATTGTGGGGAGTTGTAATTTTAAAAACTTCTTTTTTGACAGATGCTTTATCTTAACATTCACGTAATTTAAAAGTCAAATTTTAAGTTAAGGACTGTCATTACATGAAACTGTTTCAAATTATCCATTAGTAGAGTGTGGAATTATATGTAAATGCTTATTTTTGTTGCTTGTTCCTAAAGTGGTAAAAAATTGTATCTATGCGGTTTCTATAGCTTTAGAGTTTACAACCAAAATTTGAGAGTGCATATTTCATATGTTTTTATTTTTACTGCATATTTCATATGTTTTTATTTTTAAGACATATAAGTGCATATTTTCATAATTTTAAGAAAATAAAAGTTAAAAAAGATTCTTTGTAAAAAACAGCTTCCCAGGCACGGATTAAAAACGAATTTGTTTATTTATTGTTGCATCCGCAATAAACATCAAGAAGTTTAATTGCTGCCGTTTATTGTGCCGTCATAATGGAAATGCAGCTTATGATTATTTTATGAGTCATAATTAGATCACAGAATTTAATACGTTTGCATATTTCTTAAGATTGATGTAATTAGACATTCTTTCGTAACACTATCTATCCCCGTCGTCTATATGATAAATTACTTTAATTTCATCCATTTTATTGATTTATTATTATTTAAAAAGATTAAAGGTGCGATTTTTGAACCTATTTCAAAACTGATTCTACAACAGGTGACCACATGACAAGCGAACCCGCGACAAGTGAACGCACGACAACCGAACACATGGCGAGCGACCACGTTGACAAGTGACCACACTGACAAGTAAACACACGGATAAGTGACCACCCTGAGAAATAAACAAACGGACAAGTGACCACCCTGACAAGTGAACACATATACAACTGAACACGTGCAATAAAATAAAATAGAACATAAAACTTAACCTATAACCTAATTTTGACTGTTCTTACTTATTTCGATAAAATTTAAATATTATTAAAAATACATAATAAACTCATTAATAAACTATATTCTTTATTATAACTAAATAAACATTAAAAAAATATTTTTATTGCAAATTTGTCATTCGGAACAAGTAAAATAAAATAAACAAATAAAATGGTTAAGGTTATTAATATGTGATAATATTTTTTTATAAAAATAATTTTATGTAACATGTAAAAATTAATTTTATAAAAAAATAAAATAAACAAACTAAACAAAATTATTAAAATAAAGAATTTTAACTGTGAAGTAAAGATTACATACTTACATAGAAAAATAATATTTAAAAACAATACTAAATACGACAATAATTTTTTATAGTTTTTTAAATATTATTTTTATTTTATTTAGCTAGCTGAATCTTTAGCAAGCTCATGTTCTAGAATTCAATTTCGCTGAAATATGTAGGAGAATGTTGTCAGGGTGGCCCGTCGTTTAGGTCGGCCCACTGCGATTTTTCAGTGTAGATCACTGGAACTACCTATATGCGAGTGTGGCAAAACATCCCGCAATGACAACGAACTTTTCGTGCATTTCGATTTCGGAGTGTAATGTTGAAACGTGTTGTGCACTCATTCACTGAACAAAGATAAAATAAGTTTTCCAGCAGCTGCAAATAGAGCATGAAAACTTGGAGGAAAGACATAAATTCGTCAAGATAAGCATCTAAAATGTGTTATGTGGATAGTCCTTAAAAATTAATGAAGGGAAAAATTCAATTTTGTTACCCGTTTGGATGTAGTGTGACGCGATGTGGTGATGGAACTTGTTGTCAGGGTTGGACCCTTGCATAAAAACCACGTAAATGCATCATCTGCTTAGAAGCGAATGTTTTGTCGCCTGAACCGCAACAACTCTATTGCATGCATCAAATGCACGAAAAAAGTGCATTTGAATGTGCCGAAATTGGCAAGGAGTTATTTTATTTGCCAAAACGGCGATTCGGAATAAGGTGTCATATAAATCAGTTCTCTGCGATATTATATTGTAAAGTTTTACTCAATCGAATAAAAATAAAATGAATTTAGTTTATTTCGTCCAGTTAATTTTTTGCATGGATTTGGCGATTCTCAACGGTGGACCAGCCTAGACAGCAAGGGCCAACCTTGACAGCATTTTGTTTTTTTTTTATTCTCGCATAAGTTCTCTATTTTTTATCCAATCGATTTGCGATTGATTGATTTATAGACGTGATTTTTGAAAAAAATGATTTTAAATTGTTTAAAAAAAATTGTAATATTTTTGGTTTTTTCGGACGAAATAAAAGAAATTAATAAAAAAATTAATCCAAAGCTACAAAATTACTGAATTGGCTCGAAATCTTAAAATGCCGCTATTGGGCGTCAGGACATTTTTTAACGCAAAAATAAAACCGTGGGTCTCCTCATTTTACAAGACCAATTATGTGTAAAAGCTAATAAAATGTACTTATCACATTTTGTAATTCAAAATATTTACAATATCTACACAAAATAGTTAATAACGTGTATGAGTTCTTAAATGTCTGTCCAAAGTCATTTTTAGAGAATAATTATGACCACAAATTTTACATTCAAATGGTTTTTCACCCGTATGCGTCATTAAATGACGTCGTAAATTTTCCTTCCTTGAAAATGTTTTACCGCAAACTTCACACGAAAAAGGTTTCTCCCCGGTATGAATTATCAAATGCTTTAGCAAACTTCCTTTTTGAAAACACTTATAGTCACAAACTTTACAGGAAAATAGTTTTTCGCCAGTGTGAATCCTTAAATGTCTGGTCAAGCTTCCTCTTCTTGTAAATTTTGTCTGGCAAATTTCACAAACAAATGGTTTCTCGCCCGTATGTATGTTGGAATGCACCTTCAGGTGTTCTTTTCTTAAAAATTTAGTATTACAAATTTTACACGCAAATGTTTTCTCGCCGGTATGAATCAACAAATGTCTCGTCAAATATTGCTTTACCGAAAAAGTACTCTCACAAAACTCACAAGTGAATGGTTTTTCGTTTATGGGAGTATCCAAAAGCTGTTGCACACTCGTTTTCAGAACTGCATCCTCTTCTTTAGTGTCGATCAAATAATTCAAATCTAACTTAATTTGCATATTTTGCAATAATTCAAAATTTCCATTTTCTTCTTTAATGACGATGGAACGATACAAATCTTCCAGTTTGATGTTCCTCTCCTCCACTTTCATTTCAAGATTACAATTTAAATTGTTATCTCCTTCTGGAAGTAGTGACCCATTCATAACGGCAGTAGATAATTTTATCTAAAACATTGAAACAATGGGAGGTTATGTCTTGGTATTAGTCTTTCTTCGTTAGTTCAACTAATAATTTAAACATTACACACTGGTCAAACCACTTTCATTTTTGAGTTAGTATAGTTTTCAATTACTGGATTACCGATGAAATCAAGTAAATAGGGAGTAGTTAAATGACGCATAAACAGGTCACCACTTATCAGTGGCGTTACAGTAATTTTTTTTTCATATTAATACTTTAGACCAGGGATGGGCAAAGTAAGGCCCGCGGGCTATCTCCGGCTCCCAAAGAGTTTTAATCCGGCCCGCCAATGTTCATTCTAAAGTAGAAGTGTATGGCCCTCGGAAATATATTTTAACAGCCTCGTGTACAAACAGGTGTAAAACAGATACGTAAATAAAACAAGATGTATTTTTTTTTGGTATTCTGGCCCCCCCGTAAAATTTTTAAGGTTTTTTTGGCCCCTAATGAGAAAAGTTTGCACATCTCTGCTTTAGACGATAAAGATATTGGACGCCTAGGAAGTGTAATTTTGCATAGACGATTTAAATTTTTCTCAATCAACTGCAGTAATCTACATCTTTATAAAACAGAACGTTGTATTGTCCTGTTTTGAAACGCTAAAAACGTCAAAATTATTTATTTGTAAAATTATGTTGAAGTTTTGTTTTTATTATAGTAAATTATTAGACTGTAAATTTGTAAATACTATGTACATTGGATTTTAAGTTTGAATAGTGGGAGTGCCGTGAAGGAAGTCACTAACGTCGTAGAAGTCAAAGAAGGCACACATGGGGCTGAAGCTGAGATACGAAATTACGGCAACACAATCATCGGGTGCCTCATCGTAATTCTTCGGTTACACTCGCCAAAGGGCATCAAGGTTGGTGAGATTCTTAGTGATTTCTAGTAACTTTCAGTGTTATCTACCTTTATTTTTCAATTTATTATTATTTTTAGATTATATCAGTTATATTTTCATTTTTGGTTGGTGTTTTCATACGAGAAGGATGTGTACGTAAAGTGAAGTGAAAATTTATTTTGTTGTTTATGTTTATATAACTTGTTCGTTTTAATATTTATTTAATATTATTGTTTTTTGTATATTATATCGTTACTGTTTATCAAAAATTATTTGCTGTTTGTTGTACATACATATTGTTGTTGTTTTTATAAATTTCTGCTGCGAATATCTCCAATGTGCAAAACATAAATTTTACAGTAGAGGCAAAAAACTAGATTTTTAAGAAAATAGTAACGGTAGGTCAAAAAGTTTTCTTTTAATATTGTAAAGAAAATTAAAACGTTTATTTCATTCTAAAGGGCTAATACAAATATTTACAGATACGGTTAATAACAATTACTAAACTAAGATTAACACTAACACTAATTACACTATAATTTATTTAGCACTAAGTCCGGATTTATTTAAACACTCTGTATACTGTTTATCACTTCACTATTTATTTATGTTCACTGTTCATTTATGTACTTTCGAGCTGGAATTAATTCGTCACTAGAAATCGCGCTGCATTTATACTTAAATGCATTTCTAGTCACTTCTTTGCATTTTCTAGATCGTAAATTCAGCCATATTTGAATGACTAATGCTGTTATCATGCATGACTCATCATACATCACGTCATACATTAGTCATCAAATATAACTAGACGTTCTTTCGTAACAATATCCTTTCAGGAATAAATCTATATAGATTACTCAATTGCATGTAAATTAATTGATTCTGATTAAATTAAATAACGAAAAATTGCACATTAGAGGAATTGCTATTCCCAAAATGTCGTACATTGGAGGTATTTCTAGTTGACAATGCACATGGTTGATATTACCACGTACTTTGGTACAATACACAATACACTTTGAAGAAATTTCTAATCGACAGATTTACTTTTTTCTAAATTTATTCTAAATCTCTGAAGAAATTAGCCATAATATCAATAAAAATAAATTTAATTTAATTATTTCTAAGCTTAAAAAAATACTTTATTGGTACAATATTATAGCAATGTAATTATACAAGGTAAGACGTGCTACACAACTGTTGATTTTTTCATTTGTCTTGCTTCTTTTTTTTCTTTTTTGCATGTGGTAATGCATCGTAAAACGGGTGATGATCTTTTTCAATGACTGTTTTCATTTCTTTTAAATGTACAAATTTATCATCCGAAATTGGTAGCTGTTGATTGAAGAGATTTACATTGTACACATTTATAGTTTGATTCTTTCGATGACGGCGATGGGGCAATGTTTCCCAGTTTTCCGAATAGTCTAATGTATAAAATAGGTCACCGTTGCGTTGGTTGTATATTTTAGTTGTCGAATATCTACAACTACTGGATCTCCAGCTCGATTTCATGGCATAATTGAAGCAAAATTCGATGAAAGTTCGTACCTTTTAAAAAAGATGTAATCTAAAGATTTTATATTATATGGAAGGTTAGGACGAGCTATTCGCATTCGTGCCACATAGTCTATTGGCGAATTAATAGGTGCATAGAAATAGTGCTCGAGAGCTGAGTGTACCGAATCTGCTTCCATCATGGTATGACCTTTTTCTAAATATAACTGTTGAATGGTGACGTTGTTTTCTTTCGCAAAATCACTTAGAGCACTTGATAGTGTAATTGCAGCCATCAGATATTATAATACATGTTTTATATATTTTCATTGCGTTATCTAAATAAAATAGAAAATAACTTAAAAAAGTTTTTAGAATTTTTTAAGTATTTATGTGGTATTTAGTAGTATGTGATGTTAAAATAATAAAACCTAACAAAATGTTAAAATAATAAATTTTAACTGTTAAGTAAATAATTACATACTACAAAGAAACATAATATTTAAAGAAACCAAAATAAACAAAAATTCACATTGAACAGGGTTGAACTTAGAAGAATTTGAATAAACAAGAAATTAAAATCTGAAAAAATTATACTATAGAAAATGATAAAAATTACTAAAAAATTAAAAAATACTGTAACATAATATAAAAGCTTTTATTTCACATTTATTGGCGATCATCAGTTATGTATAACAGTAAAAATAAAAAGAACTAAGAGCAAATATACCAAAAAAATTGAAAAAAATTTTTAAAATTAATAAATTAAATAATGTGTTTACCAAAAATAAACTAACTAAAACCACGTGATGTGTCTAAATGAAACTTTAGGTAGTTAAATAAAAATGAATCCTAATCTCCTTACAAAGGAGGGATGATGAATTAACATCTAAATAGTCAATTAAACATGAAGTAAATTAATTGGCAGACACATCACCATTAGATTCGTGCCAAACGTATAGATCGACCTTTTTGTTATTTATGGCATACTATATCGTAAAATTATGTACTTGCAACTTTAATTTATAATAGCTTTGCGAAGCTAATAATTTTGGGCAAGTCAGTACACTTTGTAAGTCTACTGTAATAACTAGCTTTTAATCACTGGCACACTCTTTCATTATTGCTTTGGCATCTCTTCCAGCATCCTTTTTAACTCGATGCGCATTATATTCTTTTTCAGATACGTTACCAGTTTTGAATCCTACGCAAGTATCGCATTGGTCTTTGCGAGGCTTATGAATATAAACTTTGTTTTCAGATAAAATCCTCTTAAAGCATTTTAAATGTGCTGGACTATGCGAATTTTCTGTACACCAATTCTTAAATATGTTGTACATATTTTGTTTGGAAATAAATTCATTATCGACATATTGCATCGTAGATGAAGCTCTGCAGTAGTGCGATGGAACTCTTAGTATTAAATCAAGCCACATTTTACCTGCACTACGTTTCTGCTCCATTTCAGCAGCTTGGCGAGACTTTTGACTGAATTTTTATTGATAACTAACCTCCTGTTGTCAGATTTAGCAGATAATTATTTTAAATTCTTAAGAAATTTATTTACATATTTTCTATAATTACATCTGTTTATTATAGAAAATTTATAAATAAATTTTTTAAGAATTTGAAATTTTAAATCTTGTAATAAAATGATGAAATAAATAATCTTTGAGTAAATGAGTAAACAAGTTAATTAAACGTTTTAATAATAAAGTTTTTATTGAGCTTTCGGCGTTGGACACGTCTTCTACGTATTATATTAAATTATTCTGACGAAGACGTGTTCAACGCCGAAAGCTCAATAAAAACTTTATTATTAAAACGTTTAATTAACTTGTTTACTCAAAGATTATTTGTTTATATTTCACAAGTTAAAAAATTAATTTATTAAAATGATGAAATTATAAGAACTATTCAAACGCCGCGCAAAAGTTTCAATTGTGCCCTACGCCCGCAGGAGGGCCGTGTTGCGATGAATTAACATGCGAGGTTCCCTTCTCCTATGTATATGTTCTGTGGTACACCAGCTAGAATCCCAGCCCGATCAAGCTTAGCGCTTCAAATGAGGAATCGCACCTCAATAAACCCCAACGCCCGCCGTTCACATCAGATGTAAGAGATATACGGTTCCGCCGTGGCACCTTGTTACGCCGCCCCGCGTAGGTAAATTAATTTAATATCGGCGCTAATGCCAGACTCAAGATACCATAGCTCAGTCAAAGAACACTTAGGGTGGGTTTCTTGTAAGACCAAACAAGATTACACATATAAATATTTAATTGACAATTAGGCACACAAATAATACACATATATAAGATAGAGGTATAGATATTCTCTGGAATGGCCAGAGGTAAACATAAATCGATAAGTTAAGATACTAAGACAAATTTGAGATATTATTCTTAACTCAACATACTTTATAGACAAGACAAGTATTCGTGACGACAATAAATGATTACATTAACTTTAGTGCAATTATTCAGATTACTATAATTTGACACAAAAGATAAAACAGAAAGCTATCATAAGAATAAACAAAGATGATTACATTGGCTTTTGTGTAATTATTCAAATTACTATAAGTTAACACAAAAGATAAAACATGACTTTGCTAAACATGACCAGGTGTTGAGTTACTAACACCACATAAATTATTTGCTTAAAAGTTACTTTCGGTAAGACAAAAGATGGCTGGGTTGTTCTCAGTGACGATAATTTGTTGATTGAAGATATCACTGAACATAACTTAAATTTACAGACCTTAGTGTTGTCCACGCCTGTTGATAGTAACTCGCTGCCTTCTGGGCTGCATCCTTGAACTTTCGGCTCCAGGATAAATTGTAGCGGTTTAATAGCGAAACCAAACGCCTCGATAAACTATAATTGAATTAACTGAACATCCAGTACTAATATTTCCACAACGGAAACCCAACGTAAGCCATGCGGAATGCACAAAATGACGGTATCAAAATAGCGCGAAACAATAATCGATAATTAAATAAGTAAATCGTTAAACTATTCAAACCAGAATATTTCCATAATCACAACTAACTTTAAGACACATGGCAGTTGCTTGAACAGGTATAAATTTGAACAAAACATAAGATAATAAAATCTAAATGAGACAATAGCTCTGAGATGTTAACATAATTCACCTTTAAACTTGCAATTTAAAATCAAGTATATGAATTTAAGACTTAAAGACTCTTTTTTAAATCTTAATTTATAAATAATTTATTTTAGTGAAAGAAACATTTTTCGTAAATAAATTTACAATTTATCGCCTATTCTCAGCCATTTCACTTAACAAATGATTATTCTCAACAAATCATACAGATATTTGAACCTTATATTTCATTTTTGGTGCATGATCTGGGTCTCTAGGATTAGCTCTAAGTCTTTTAATTCGAGCTGAATTAGGAACTCCAGGAACATTAATTGGTAATGACCAAATTTATAATGTTATTGTAACCGCTCATGCTTTTATTATAATTTTTTTTACAGTTATACCTATTATAATTGGTAGATTTTTCATTCCTACAGTTACGAGGCACGGTCAATAAGTAATGACAAACAAAATTTATTGATTATTATTTATTTATCGCTAATCGTAACAACCTCCATATTACGAAGAAGTTTATCGTTCACCATCAGCTAGAATAATTTCTGGATTTAGTGAAAATTGATAAATTTATATAGCTCGGGTCATCTCAGTATGTATGTCCAAAAAAAATTAACCACTTCCCGATTAAATTTGTTACGGAGGTGAGTTTGGCTGTTCGGGATCACTACAAAAATTCAAAATTCCGACAATATATCACACGAAAAAGTTACATTTTATGTCAAACCATCTCTGATTGGTTGGTTTTAAATATCATTTTGATAAATAATAAGAAAATTGTAAAGATGTTTTACCGGTCCTGTTTAGTAGTCAAGACGACGCTACTGACCATGAAACAGGTCAATAGCAAGAGACCACCGACGGTCAAGGGGTCCCATAATCCTATGTGTATGAGCCAGCAGTCAATATTTTTTAACCTTTTTTAGGTGGGCAGCTTAAGGAAATAATAACATAATCCCCAAGGATCCATCCTCGCCCCGACCCTCTTCAACATCTTCGTGAGCAACATGCCAGCTCCAACCGACCCGAGGACGAAGATCTCGCTTTATGCGGATGACACGGCTGTCTACACTTCCTGCATGAATCAAGACCTCGCCCCCGATCGCATACAAAAAACCGTTAACGACCATAAGCATAATTATTAATATGCATCTCAATTGTCATGGGTTTTAAAATCATTTTCAACTTGTGATCGTTAGAATAACTAGAAAAACCATTGCAATCAATTTACATACAAATAAAAGTCATCTGCAAACTAATCACCCTGTATATGGAATTTCTTCGGTCGTTAAAATAATATTCAAATTGCAACATTTGATACTTTAGAAAACACGGTTCCTTTGTATAGTTTTAAAGTAATAAAATATTAAATTCCAGTTCGAAATGTGATTTTGTGAAACAAAAATGCAGCTGGTTACCAACCCCCTAATCGGTGTCGATTTCACTTGTTAACACAAAGGACAATCTCAAGAAACCGCCTACGGTAACCTTGAAATGCTCGTAAAATTAACACGCACCCTAAACTCAATTATTTAAAATAATTTAAGGGTCACCAACGACCACTAGTTAAATATTGTTTTAACCACTAACAATTAATATGTTTAAATAATTATCAACCAAAATTACCCAATTACACCTATTTTGATTATACTGCAATCAACTTTTAATAATGTTAATAATATAAAATTACTTCAATCTTTACCGAAATATAACCCATCTAATAATTAAAACATTTTACTTCAATTGTTTAAATATAACCAACTCAACCCTTGATAACGTAATACGCAATAGTGCCCCTGTTTTAAACAATTGCAACTAAAGAATAAATTTAATTACCAAAATTCACCTAATCTGACATGTACACAAATATAATTAATATCAATATTATGTTTAATTGAAAAGTTCTTACCCAAAATTGTTGTAAACTATTATTTAACTATTTTTTTAAACAGGACTATCTCGTTCGGCTTCTCGAACCGTTCTCCCTTTTTAAAACTTCACAAACCGTCCCTTCCTAACTTTGTTTTAAAACACTCGGATAGTGTCGAAACAGTCCGAACTAAAATTTAATATATAGGAAACCCAACAAGCTTACTATCTGAATATTGCAATATTACAGCCTCAAACAAACATCTTCATGTTCGAGAGCCCAATCTCATGGACTAACACCTCAAAGTACCTGGGAGTCACGTTGGATTACAGACTGCTGTGGAAGGAGCACATAGTAGAAGAAGATATACGGTTTCCCCGTGGCACCTCCAGATTGCTAAGAAGTTTATCGTTCATCGTAATAACATAATTAGGTACAAGTAATAATTTTAAAACGTAACTCCAAAACGTTGAATTGACTTATCTTAAAATTTGTCAAACCTGACACGGAAATCTGAATGGATTGCTGGAAGGGGTTAATCAAAATTTCGCGAATATTTGGATGCCCGACAATTGGACGCTTACGACAATTATTGGAGGTGGAAATTTGAGCGCGTGTCAATTGGACGCATGGAATAATTTGGGGATACGACAATTGGAAGTGGAAATTCGGACGCGCGACGATTGGAAGAAGAAGACGAATATTTCGTGGGCATACGAAGAAAACCATGTAAGTCCACTTTTTGAGAAAATCGTTTTTTCGTATAACTAAGTCCATTTAGGTCGAACTTCTCATATTAAAAACCCTGTAAGTCGAATACAGTTTAAATATGCGAAATATTGGTATAGTCGGATTTTTTTTAACTCGCGTATGACTAATCTCCAAGTGCAGTGAGATTTAACGTATAACATTTGGTTATCTTTGTCATATTTAAAAAAAAGTAACTATTAGAAAAAAGAGACAGAAAAAAAAATACGTCGCCGTAACTTTGTAATGAAAATGAATTAAACGTACGTCGATTTTAACTATTTTAACTGTCATCTCGTTTGATTTTTGACATATAATCTCGTCAAAGATTATGACATCTGACATCTCATTTGATATAAAGAACCCTAAGACATACGTTTTGTAAATTTTGATTCATACAACTAATTCTTACTAACTAAGACCGCAGATGGTAAATATCGATCAGGAAAAAACTATTAAGTGCACTTATGGGTTTATGAATTATTTGGCAGTCTACAGAAGATAAATGAGGTTAGAAAAACACTTGATAGTTGAAAAAACTGATTTAGATTAAGAAAGGCTTTAATGAGACTTTGGCTCAATATTTTGTCCAGAAAAAGTAAAGAAACTTATCAAGAAAAATCCACTAACTCCAGAAAAAATAAAGTAATCTACCAGCAAAATCCTATAGTGCTATTATTATAACAAAAATACAAATAAACAATTTGTTTCTAAACACTCTGTATTTCAATTTAACCTAAATTAAGCCTAAATGACTGTTATTTCCTAAAAATTGGTTTTAATGAACACAAAAATAATGACTTAAGAAGTTACCCTACAGTATTTTCGTGGACGCCGCTTAATGTGATCACATTGGGGCTCGGGGGTTTTGATAACAATAAGCGATTGAAAAGATTTTTTTTTATTTTACACAAAAGTGGTTACGAAATGCTCAATTGTAATGCTGCCTTTCGCTGTCTAATTTTTGACAACTTATCTAAAAATGTTATAACATTTTTTATGTCGCGCATTAAGAAATTTTAAAATAGAACTGAATTAAATCGCACATTATCAGCATAGTAGCAATTTTTTGCTATAATACACCTGGCATGAGTCAGGTCTGGGTAATGAATGTCTGGGCGGTTCTCCGGTTTGCCTACAAAATTAAAACAAAATGCTTGTAACTGCAAAAAAACTCCATTTTCAATGGGAGAAAACCATATTAAGAAAAATAATTGATAACATAAACCGAATTTTTGAATATAATAAACGATGTTCTTCGTGTGTAGCCATTTTCGTTTGGCCCGTTTTTGACGAAAGTGATAATAACATCCGAATGATGTAATGGTAACTTCTTTGTTTTCTAATTTTTTCTGAGCTCCGGCTAGGATGACTCTATAAATAACCTAGGGGTGGTTTGAGTATTTTTTACACAATTAGCGAATAAACAAAGAAATACCATACAAATTATAAATATTTAATTTATTGATGAAAAGTAATCTAAAGACATTAACTTACATACAATTAACAAGTCTTAACAATCTCTAGACCTGACGAATTTTTAACAACGGCTGTGGGTGTAAATAATGTTCACGCACTTCACCCGGTACACGAAATTATTCTTTCTTCTTTTGATGTACAGAGACGATCCAAGTGATGAAAGATTTCGTTTTCTATATAAAACAAAATGTCGAAACGAAATTGAGTCTACGACTCCACTATGCACTTCGTTTAACAAAGAAAGAAATTAGTCGCACAATCCCTCTATGTCTTGGCAAGATTGACTTGACAAGATTTTCAATATCGTAATATAGTACTTGCTTTAATTTCAGCAAGCAATAATTTATTTGGCACCACTTGTTGCCAAATAACAACGAACTTTTCTTAAATATGTGGTTTCTTTTTGAAACCACCCGTGGTCAAAACTACCACGATGCGCTTCTTTTCCTTGCAAAGAAGGAACTGTCTTTCTTTCTTTACACCCCAAACTTACAATTAAAAAAATTCTATCAGGCCCGCAAATGGTTCACACCCTTTGCAACTATTCCTAAAATTAACTAAAACTAATAAATACTCATAAATGTCATTGAGGCGGTAGGTTTTCTAACGTTTCTTTTAAAGTTTGAAAACTACCCGCTCAATGTAACTTAATATTTTTTTAAAACTACTTTCTCACGATTTTAGAAATGTTGAATTTAACAAATATAATTGTGAGCGTGAAATTTACAAAAAAACTAATTTATTTCATTACAGTTACCCCCTCTTTCTTTTGATTCAAATTCTTACATAACGACATTTGATTCGAAAGAAAGAAAAACAAAAAAAACTACATCCGCGAACAAATATTAAAATCGTGAGTTTTGCTTACATTATAAACACAAACATAAAATATACGACAGCATTACAAACAAGAGAGAAAGACCTTACCTACAATAATTTACGAACATAATTTTTCCTTTTAAACAATTAGTTCACTTTTCTTATGATAAGGCTTAAGGTTTTTCACATTTTGAGTAGTTTTGTATGAGTCGGTTCCGGGATAATTTAATACATAGGCATTTTCATTTAAAACCGTGGATACTTCGTAAGGACCTTCATATAATAAAAAGAATTTTTTAATTTCTTTATCCAAAGCGGATGAATGATAATGTGTTTTTACCAAAACCAGATCACCTGGTTCATACTTTCGCGGGTTTATATTATTGTCGTGCCGCAATTTCCTTGACCGAGCTTTGGATAGTAACTTTTCGCGAGCTAAAGTGACTTTCGTTTCAATGTTTAGGTCTCTACGAAGCGGAAAATTTATAAATTTCTCTAAAAATTGTTTAGGGCGTTCGCCTTTGAGTAATTCCATGGGCGAAAATCCCGTTGAGTCATTTTCGACACAATTCAACCAATTTTCTATGTCACTCACATACCTGGGCCAATTTGAATGTTTAGAATAGCAATATGATCTAAATAAACGACCTAACTCCCTCATTACGCGTTCCACCGGGTTTGATTCTGGGTGGTATACAGATGAATATTTAACTTCTATGCCGGCTGTTTGCATTCCGTTTATCCACTTCCTACTTGTAAATTGTGTACCGTGGTCTGATAAAATTGAAGATGGTTTACCTATTTTAGGTATAAAATCTAAAAGGATTTTATTTAGTACTGCGTTACTACTGGCTTTTTTGATGGGATACAGTTTTACATATTTGGTGAATAAATCCCTAACTACAAATAAATAGGTTAATCCACTACGCCCACGAGGTAGTGGTCCGAAAAGATCCACGGATAACATCTCCAGCGGTTCTTTCGCGATAACACTCTGCATAAGTCCCTCTTGTCGTTGATTTGTTACTTTCGTTTTCTGACATAAATCGCATTCTAATACTATCTTTCTCATCCTTTTTGATACATTTGGAATATAACAAGTTTCGTTCAACAACGCTACGCATTTCTTACCCCCAAAATGTCCGTATAAGCAATGATATGCTTCCATAAATTCCTTGGCTATGTTATCAGGAATACAGATTAACCACCACTCCTCACTTCTCTTACCCTTTTTAAACAAAATATTTTCGTGTATTCGATACTTTAATGCTAGTTCGATTCGTTTTCCGTGGATATTATTAGTTAATTCCTCTCTTATCCACCTCAAAGTTTCATCAGAAGTTTGTTTTTCTTTCAAATTTTTTAAAAGACATCTTACTTTAGTATTATGCGTACTGAGGTTACTATTAGCAACAATTAAAGTTTTGTTTTCTACTTCTCCCTGACCATAACGCGATAAGAAGTCGGCGACAACGTTACTTTTCCCAGAAATATACTGTATTTGGAGTTTGTACTCCTGTACATACATACACCATCTCATTAGCCTAGCACTAAGTGCCCTACAACTAAACAAAAATTCTAACGCTTTATGATCGGTAAATACTACTACGGGGTATCCCGCTATGTATGTTCTAAATTTTTTACAAGCAAATACAATGGCTAATAATTCTAATTCGGTGATCATATAATTTTGTTCCGCTTTCAATAACGTTCTACTGGCAAAAGAAATGTTTAGCACTTCCCCGTCGTCGTCGATTTGGAATAAATGAGCCCCTATTGCCCTAGCTGATGCATCTGTCGAGATGTAGAACGTTTTATTAAAATTTGGATGTGACAACATTAAATTACTAATAAAACAAGCTTTAATTTTTGCAAAAACATCGATTTCACTGTCCCCCCACTTCCATTTGCTGTTTTTTTCTATTAACGGCGTCAATCTACTTATTAAATCTGAATGATTTTTCGCGAAACGACGATAGAAATTGCAAAATCCTAAAAACGACTGCAACTCCTTTTTATTGCGCGGTGCAGGAAAATTTTTTATTATTTCTAATTTTTCAGGATCTACTTTAATACCCTGGGAATCAATTAAAAAACCTAAAAATTTTACTTGACTTTTCAAAAACTCCGATTTACTGAATTTAACAGTCATTCCCGCGTTTTCTAATTTAGTCAAAACTAAATCTAACTGGTATGCGTGTTCTTCTATTGATTTTGACGCGATTAAAATGTCATCAACATAAATGGTTGTAAAAGAGAGTACCTCGGGCCCTAAAACCTTATCTAAACATTTCATAAACACCGCTACAGACACGTTAAGTCCAAAAGGTAATACGCAAAATTGGTAGCTTCTACCATTAACTAGAAAAGCTGTATATTTTCGCGATTCTTTATTGAGTGGGATCTGCCAATAACCACAAGTTAAATCTAAGGATGTCAAAACTTTAACTCCATCAAATTTTTGTAGAAGTTCTTCCATTGGTGGTGGTGATTCGCGGTCCGGTATTAAAATTTTATTCAATTGTCTAGCGTCTAGACAGATTCGAACAGCACCGTCTTTCTTTTCGACTACAACTATGGGGTTGGAAAATGGTGAGTCCGATTTTTCCAAAATTCCCCATGTTAACATACGTTCGATTTCTTTATTTACCGCTTCTCTTTTTGCATATGGGATAGGATATGACCTCTTTACGAACGGTGTTTGTTCGCTGATGTTAAGTTTACATTCGTAAACATAATTTATACCAGGTATATCCGAAAACACTTTGTAATGTTTTTCCATAATTTGTTTAATTAGTGGTTGCTCCTGGTTTTGGATTGACGCATACGTACCTACGTTTTTAGGTTTTTGTTCCCAACTCGATAGATTTTTAATTTCTTGGTTACCTTCCGAACCAATATATTGCGATTTGAATGGTTCAGTATTTTGCATTTGATACTTTTCGTCCGCATGTAGTTGTATTTTAGCAGATCTAATGCTGCCCGTACTGTTCGTATTATCGAAAGGGGTTTTATAATACTGGCCGTTGTTTTCAAAAGCAAGTCGTTTATTTTTTTATATCTACTTTCACGTTTCTTTTTGTCATCCAGTCCATTCCTAGGATTACAGGAATATTTAGCCCCTTTACCACTAGAAATACTACTGTCTGACGTAGGTTTTCAATTTCTATATTTAATAATGTTTGCCGTTTAACTTTAGTGATTTTACCCGTCACCCCCTGTATTGCCATTCCTGTCGCTGGTAAAATCGGTAAATTTCCATTAGTTAATTGAATATGTTCAAAAACGTCCTCCGATATCACGCTCACTGTACTGCCGGTATCAATTAAAACTGAATGCTTGATATTTTCTAGTTTAACTAAAATTTTGGGTAAATAAACCACGTCCGCATCATCTATTTCGTCTTCATGTTCGGGAAATGTTTCATTTATCTTTGTTTGATTTATTGTATGAAACTGCTTAAAATAATTATTAACAAACTTTATATGATTTTTTCGCTCTCTTAACACGGTTTCCTGAAAAATGAGAGCTGACCGTTCAGGAAAATTTAGTTTTCCGACGTCCGTTCGCTGTTTATTTCTTGGATTATCGGTCTTGTTTCTTGGATAGGCTGCTGAATAATTGCTACTGTTTCACGATCAATGTTTCTATTTACCCCCGGTCTCGTAACGTTAGTTTCGCGATTTGGAGTCCTGTTAAACCTATTTTCTGATCTAAAATTTTCCCTATTGGAATTGCTCCTATCGTAGCTTCCCATTGCCGCAAACCTATTATTTAGTTCAAACCCGCGGTTATTATTCTTATTGACTTCGTCAAGATCTTCAATAATTTTTAAAAATTCATCAATGGTCTTGATTCTGGATGTTACCAAATGCAATTCGATATCCCGTGAAAAATGCTTAGATACCGCTTCAACAAAGCTTTCCTCCGGAAAAGAGGGAACCAAATGTTGAATTCGATTTATCCAACCCCAGACGTGATGCGTCATAGTACCTTGACTTGTTTTGTACCCACGTTGTTCATAGATTTCAAGCCGTACTTTGTTTTGAACCTTTTGTGACCAAAATTCATTTGTAAACTCGGTTTTGAATTCATTATAATTTGCCCATTTCCCTGAATGACGTTCAGCCCAGATTTTGGTATCGCCATCTAAACATTCAATTGCCGTTGGTACCTTTAATTCTTCCGACATATTTGCACGAAATAAATAAATATCTAAAGATTTTAAAAATTGTACCGGATGTTCACCTTTTTTCTTATTGTCGAAAATAGGTGCTTTCTTATCAAAATTTGTAAAAACTGTGCGATTTACAATACCATCTTTATTTTTCGTGCCGTTATCTAATTGAATTTTTAATTTAGAAAAATCCTTTTTTAATTGATCGACCTCGTTGTCGACTGTTATTATTGCCTTACTATTTTGATCTATTTCTTTAATCACCGAATCTACTTCTGACTCTACTGGTTCGAAACGTTTTTCGATAATTTGTAACATTTCAATTCTACCGTTGCTACAGGTAGCCCTATTCTTATCTAAATTTTCTTCTATTGTTTTTAATCGGTTTTCGATTAATTCAAATTTGGTATTAAATTTTTCAATAAGATCTTTCTCCAGTTTGAAAAACATACTCTTAATTTCGTCCATATTAAATTTAATTAATCCTGATCTTAAATGCATGCAAAATAAATTTCAACTAAATCTTAATTCTACACAAAATCTACTTTGTACTATTAATAAGAAAAATATTAATCTACGTAAAATAACAACAAAAATCTATTTTAATTTACAAAATTTGTAAAAGAAATCTCAAAAATTCGAGCTAAACGTTGGGCGCCAATTGTAATGGTAACTTCTTTGTTTTCTAATTTTTTCTGAGCTCCGGCTAGGATGACTCTATAAATAACCTAGGGGTGGTTTGAGTATTTTTTACACAATTAGCGAATAAACAAAGAAATACCATACAAATTATAAATATTTAATTTATTGATGAAAAGTAATCTAAAGACATTAACTTACATACAATTAACAAGTCTTAACAATCTCTAGACCTGACGAATTTTTAACAACGGCTGTGGGTGTAAATAATGTTCACGCACTTCACCCGGTACACGAAATTATTCTTTCTTCTTTTGATGTACAGAGACGATCCAAGTGATGAAAGATTTCGTTTTCTATATAAAACAAAATGTCGAAACGAAATTGAGTCTACGACTCCACTATGCACTTCGTTTAACAAAGAAAGAAATTAGTCGCACAATCCCTCTATGTCTTGGCAAGATTGACTTGACAAGATTTTCAATATCGTAATATAGTACTTGCTTTAATTTCAGCAAGCAATAATTTATTTGGCACCACTTGTTGCCAAATAACAACGAACTTTTCTTAAATATGTGGTTTCTTTTTGAAACCACCCGTGGTCAAAACTACCACGATGCGCTTCTTTTCCTTGCAAAGAAGGAACTGTCTTTCTTTCTTTACACCCCAAACTTACAATTAAAAAAATTCTATCAGGCCCGCAAATGGTTCACACCCTTTGCAACTATTCCTAAAATTAACTAAAACTAATAAATACTCATAAATGTCATTGAGGCGGTAGGTTTTCTAACGTTTCTTTTAAAGTTTGAAAACTACCCGCTCAATGTAACTTAATATTTTTTTAAAACTACTTTCTCACGATTTTAGAAATGTTGAATTTAACAAATATAATTGTGAGCGTGAAATTTACAAAAAAACTAATTTATTTCATTACAATGATAATATTAACCGTGATTCCAACAAGCGGCGTCTACTGTACTTCCAAATTTGAAATTATTTCCTGGACAAAAATGTTTTATTCCTGACATTAGTGACATTGGCGCTAAAAATTTTAAATTTCCTGACTTTCCCTGACAAGTTTTAAATTCCCTGACTTTTCCAGGTTTTCCATACAAGTGAGAACCCTGTTATAATAAATTTATAATTTTTACTAAATTTTGTTTAAAATGTTAGGTTACTTCTGAGTTTGTAGCTTCTCCGAGACTAGCCATTCCAACGTAAGAAAAGGAATTCCGTGTTGTGCAAAGACAGCAAACTTGACGTGTAAAAACTTTGTAATGCTTTTAAAGTGTAAACGGGTGTAGAAAAATTAATACGAATCAAGGAGAGATTGTAACCTGATAACTCTACTATCTTCCTATGATTTTTACCGAAGGTATTTAAATATACTTATTTTATAATTATGCTCTAATTACAAATGAAATAATTTTCGTAATGTTTTTAAAATTATTTTTTTCGACAATTTTATGAAATCTGTGCTATATACTATAAACTTGGCTATATACAGTGACTGTCTGTTATAATCGTGTAAAGTATAAATAAATCAATTTGTAATTTAAAAATAATCTCTTGTTTTTTGAATTTACACATACGGCACCGAAAAATGAGTGTCGCCTGAAGTCCAAAAACATGCTAAGCATAAATCATAAAACTGATTTTCTATTTTTGGTATCGGTGTTCTTTTGTTTTGATGATATTGAATCCTTTGATCTCAAGTGCAAATACAGGATTTCGTTTAAGGGGAGTATTTTATTTGTGTGATTTTAACTATCTTTCAAAAAATTCGTTCTAAACAAAAAATTTGATAAAATCTTAGATGTTACCCATGTAATACTTGCATTTAAATAATTCTGTTTGCCTTAAAAAAATTTGAAATTGGTTAAATAAAGTGCTTAAGTAGTCATAGCATTTGTATAATGTTACACCGTGGTTACATCATAATATAATACTATAGCATTTATCTTACTACTAAAAGTTGACAAAGCAATTTTTAATTTTATGTTGAACATGTGAAAAAATTTTATTTTAAAACATCAATATAAATAGGAGTTTTTTAAATTTGAAGTTTTAATTTTTGAAATTGCATACATACTACGTAATATGTCAACTTGCCATATTATATGGTACACCTTTAAAATTCTTAAAAAAATATATTTGTTTGTTACCGTATGTACATAGTACATACTCGCCATTTTAGACAACACCTTTCATAACACCAAACCAATAAACCTTTTATTCAAAAGAAGTTTTAATTCATACCTACATTTTTAAATAGTTAAAAGTGTACATAATTTATTTATGCAGTATGTAATATTATACTATGCTTTATTTATGCTTTAAACTGGCTTACTACTTTCGATAAGAATAATTGTGAGAGATGCAAAACATTCCTTCTCAATTTATATACTTTTTCTACACGTCAATTGTAATTACGTGAAGCAATTTGAACTTTAGGTCCTAAAAACGTTTAAACTAATTAAGATATCAAAATTCTGTTTGAGCCAAAAGTTTCTAAAAATCGAGATTTACAAAATAACGGAAGATCTCAAATTCAATGGTTTTTTGGCTTTTTTGGAAAAACCAAAAAACTTATTCAAAAAAGGATATTCGTAAAGGTTTGCAATAATCTAATACAACACATTTTTTTAAAATTTCAAGTCAATTGGTCCAGCCGTTTAGAACTTATAAGAAGGCACCAAAAGAACAGCCTTAATCCCACAATCAAGTTTAGGGTTATCAACTTCGTCAATCAATGTACCAACCTAAAGATGTTACATAATAACCAATCACCGTCCATCCATGTTACCCTACCTTTATTTTTAAAACTTTTTAATTTTAAAGGCTAGGCTTTATAGGTCTCCCCCCCCTCTTTTTTCGTCAAATGATAATATACCTTGCAATTCAAAAATACAACTTTTACAAAATAGCAAGTGCAATTACAAAGATTACAGTTATTACAAAGATGCAATTACGAAGCGGTTCTTTCTATGATAACAAAAAGTATATACATACATGCACTTCTATAATTTTTATTTTTCATAGTCTTCCATAAAATCTTTGAAGATATTGCTTTGAAATTTGGTATAGTAGTATTTTTGGAGTTGTCTGTAAATGCACTTTTTAAAAGATATTTTTTAAATTGTACGGTATAATATTAATTTACAAAAATAAAAAGGGTCCTCATAAAACCTTAGCTACTCTTTTTTTTATTTTCTATATTTCTAATTCTATATTCTAAAGTTCTAATTAAAGAGTTGGGCTAAAAAAATTTATTACAAAAGCCCTAATGACGAATCTAATGGTAGTATTATTATTTCCGGGAAAAGTCGGCATCCAGAGTAGTTTGCCAAGAAAGTCCAGAAATCCAGAATTTGTGTGAAATATGTCGAAAGTGGTATCGTTGGAAAGCTCTTTAAAAAATAAGCAAGTTTTGTAGGAAAAATGTTTTTATTACTCCCCCCCCCCTTTAGGTTATATTCGACTTAAGTTATTAAGTTATTATTTTGATTATTTTGACTTTATTTTAAAAATTGGCATTCAAAATCTAGCTATGGGTTTAGACAATAATTAATAATTGCAATTGTTTTATCCCTCTGTCGCAAAGTTATCCGTTGCCATTGTTCAAACTAATCATTATTTATTGTTTATTATTAATATTAAGTGTTTGGTTTGTAGTTAAAATTTATATTATTAATTAGTTTAATTGAATCGCTTATTTCAGAAACAACCTAAGTCACATTTTGATAATTTTGAGTTTATTAAACCATCATGTATTTCAAATTGCACGTAGGAGAAAAGCGGATTTTAACAAAATATGATCCGGAGAAATTTTAAGAAAAGGAAGCATGTAGATGCATATAAAATTTAATAACTTTTATTAATTATCTGATGCTACAGATTTACAAATTAATTTTGATATTACCAACTTAAGTTGAATTACTACCCATAATCTTTGTAATCCTTATAATCGTAATCCTATAAATGCATTTCACTAATATCTATTGGTTAAATGTAAACCTAGTGTGCTCTTTATCTCGGGTAGGTGAGATACAGTGTTCACAAATCCTAAGTTCGATAAGATACAGAGTTATAAACGTACTTAAAAACTAAATGTTAATCTTCGGAGCGTCCAAATGTTGCGCGTCCAATTGTAGTATCCCCATGCCGCATGCGTCCAATTATCCGCGACGTTTTGACGGGATACTCATCATACCGTAAATCAGAGTCGATATTTTGTACACCCCGATATCGGGGTATGCACAAATATGGTAGAAGGCTATGGGCGGAATTAAAGCAATGGTGTCGACAGTTAGGTGTTTTGCACTCCTCTCAGATCCAGCCATCTGGATCAATCCATGTGGGTGGCCATGCATGACAAAACACATGAAAACCGTTTTATAATATAGTACAGCATATTATAGAACGCTACCCGGTCTGAGGATTCCTACCTGTCGTTGAAATGAATCTAAATAAGGTTTTCTATTAGTTTATGTCAGACTTGACGTTCTGTGGACTTGACTCTCCGCTCCAAGTCGTTTTAACAAGCGCTGTACCATTTAAAACCCCTAGATGGTTCAACTTGGCAAATTGTGCTACTACATAGTAAGGGTGAATGTTTTTTGATGTGCACACTAATTTATTTGCTTTACTAGCTAGGGAGTGGATATTTTCCTCTGTGTACACTAATTATTTACACTCTATAATTTCAAAAACTATTTAAATTAGGCTAACATTAATGAATTACGATTTTAAACTAGGTAGTAATCCTATAGATGCACAAAAGGTAAAGAATTAAAATATTTGAATCTTTTTTGGCGCAATTTACATAGGCAGACATAATTTTCTAGGGTCATTTGTAGAAATATATCTCTTGGGTTAGGTAGCGACATCTGACTGTAATAGTGTACTTTAATATAAGTTAGTTACTTTTCATGTTATGCTGTTTGTTCACTTTTAGACTATCTTTACTTTATATAATTTCATGTAGTAGAACGGATGTATCGAGAGAGTGTTAAATATAGTTATTAAAAACATATTATTGTGTTCAAGTGTTTCCACAAAATACTTCCAATTCCACATAGTTTCAACACCATTTACGCGTCAGATTTAAAAGACCCTAACCGCCTGGAACAATTTATAATTCCCGGTATATTCTACCAGCGTATTGTGCTGGTAGATTGGTAAAATATTTAATCTTTTAATTACTAAGTTTATAATTCGTAGTTAAAAACAATACCTACACAAAAAATTAGCCGCACTAGAAAATATTTTATAAAATCGTTATAAAATATAAATTTTACATGCATGCATTTAATTACTAAGTTTATAATTCGTAGTTAAATACAATACCTACACAAAAAATTAGCCGCACTAGAAAATATTTTATAAAATCGTTATAAAATATAAATTTTACATGCATGGTGCCAACTTTTGGTAATTTATAAGTTTTTAATTTAACTCTTTTGCTCGGAGGGAAGCTTATGTTTTGGTGCGGAGTTTACGTTACCTCGGTATATAAAACAGGAAAGAAGATAAAATAAACCACTGGATTAAAGCTACACACTAAAAATGCTTACGTATTATAAAAGAGAACATTATGACGAAGTGAATAAACCGAGGATCTATTTACTTTTTTCTTTACAATTAGTAGTACAGCGTTTGTCAAAACGGCCCGTAGCAGCCGGAGCTGACGGAACGGGAACGAAGAGACGAATTTGACAAGCGCGACCACGGCAATCTCGGATCCATGAAAAAAGTGTGGCGTAAAGCATACAAGGACGGTCTTGTGAGCGGGAAACCGCCGTTCCAGTCTTGGTCGCGCCGAATGTACTGCTGTAAATTTCTTTCTGATTAATTTCTGTACTGATTGTTGTAAAAAGGTTATCCGTAAATAAATAATATTATTAGAAAATTAGAAAAATTAGTCAAAAAATAATAAAAATAAGCTCGTAGGCCCCGGGGACACTAATGGAGTGCAAATTACGCTCAAAAATAATTTGCAAATTTGCATCAAGCTAGCTGCTAGCTTCCATTTCCGGAGCTAATCCTATGGTAACAGCCAATGGAATGTGCTGAAGTACATTTCGGCCCTTTGTAGTTTTGTACGCTTATTTATGAATTATGAATGATCATCAAAATTTCAATTATACAATTGAAATAGATCTAATTACCTACCAAAGGGCTATTTTGAAATTTTCAAACTCGTGGTACACATTATCGTCCTACTCCCTATAAAAGTATACATATTCTATAAGAGAAAAACATTATAATAAATTACTCTTATTTTTTTTTCAGTTTTCTAATACGTCCATAATTTAAATTTTTGTTTATATTATCGATTGATAAAAAAATTAAATCAATATTTATTTAAAATAATATTTTAGAGATCAAAAAAAGTATTTTGTTACCCTTTCTTACATAATTTTTAAAGATATTGAATTTGCTAGGATGCTGTCGATATTTGGCTAGAATGAAAATGGAAATGTAAAAAATAGTGACGTTTCTAAGAATGCGCAACGTAACCAAGTGTTTTCGTTAATGAAAATTTCCAGTAGTCTTTTGCATTACCTGTACATTATCTAATTAATTACGCGCATGAAAAAATTAACGAGATTCTGTTTTGTCTCTTTACATAATTTTCCAACATTTTTTGTTAATTACATTTTTTTTTCATACCCAACTTCTGTTGTAGCGTTTCCTATCTTTTACTGCACTTTCCAAAATTCTCACTTTTTATCTTAAAAAATTAATTAGACACATTTTATCAAAATTACACTTTATTATTTATCATTATTCTTCAATACAATTTATGGAGCGCGCCTTGATAACGTATGACTTCCATCCCAGCTTGATCATTCCAGGCGAAACACTCCGATTAGCATGGCCAACCTACGTTCAATAGATTTGTCACATAAAATATTTTTTATACAAATTAACAATACAAAAATTTACAAAAAAAAATATTTTTTGGTTTTAATATAAAATTGTTATTTAAACTTCCGATACATAATATATCCGTTGTATTTGTTAACATTTTTCAGAAAATAGAAAATTTTATGATTTTTACAAATTTTAAAAATTATAATGCACCCGACTACTTGGGTGCCTACTTTAATTATTATTATAACTAAAGTAAATATTTCTCAAAAAATATAAGTAGCATTAAAGGATTAAGTTACGAGAGAGATGTGGTGTGCACGGAGCCGGTTATTTAACGAAACTTTTGGGAGATTACGAGTGAAATGTTGTAGAATGTAGATGGAATGTGTAAGGAATTGTCTCAAAATGTAGCGAAATGCTTAGGAAAAGGAAATATGGTGTACATATTTTTACATCGTAATTCATCACTCCAAAACTTCTAGATGACTCTTGCTAATCTTTGCATACATTTTTAATCAAAAAACTTTAATATTTATAAAATTACGTCTTTATATACATTTTTCAAACAAACGATTCATTTTTAATATTATGAGTTCTTAAATGAGCAGTTAGAGCAGATTGTTTTTTAAATTTCAAATCGCATATTTCACAATGAGTTCTTATATGACGAATCAAACGAATTTTTATTTTAAATTTTAAGTTGCAAATCGAACAGACGAACGGTTTCTCGCTGGTATGAGTTCTTAAGTGAACAGTCAATTGAGCTTTTCGTATAAATTTTTCGTCACAATAGCTACAAACAAATAGTTTCTCACTGGTCTGAGGTCTTAAATTAATGAAACGGGAGTTCTCTAAAAATTTTGTATGGGTTTTTAAGTGAGCATTCAAAGTGCGTTTATTTGTATATTTCGAATCGCAAAATTCACACGTTAAAGGCTTTTCGCCAGTGTGAACCATACAATGTAATTTAAATTTTTCATTTCGAGTAAATTTTAAGTCGCAAAATTCACACTGAAATGATTGCTTGCCAGTATGAGTAACTAAATGCAATTTTAAATCGTCTTTCTTTGCACATTTAAATTCACAAACTTTACATTCAAAAGATTCTTCGCCTAGATGAATTTTTAAATGAATTTTCAAAAGAAATTTTACAGCAAACTTCATATCACAAAATTCGCACATAAAAGGTTTTTCGCCGGTATGAGTTTTCAAATGTGAGTCCAACACATATTTTCTTGAACATTTAAAGCTACAAATTGTACAAATAAATGTTTCTTGGTCAACATGAGTATTCGTATGTCTTTCCAAAGATAATCTACCACAAATAAAGTGTTCGTTTGGTTGTGATTCTAAAGACAAAGTCTCTTCTTTAATGTCAATGGAATGATGTAAATCTTGTAATTTCGCATCAACAAATTCCTCTTCTGTTTTAATTTCATGTTTGATAATCAAGTTAGATAAAATTGAAATACCTTCACTGGATTTTTCCAGCTCTCCCGGAACCACCACTTTGTTCATATTTGCCATCGATTATTTATAAAATCTTGATTTAGTTACCAATGTTTGGAGCATATGATCTTCTCATTGGTCATCAATTAAAATAAAGTAAAATATATTATGCACTTAATTATTTTAATGCAATATTATTTTTACATCAATACATAACCACATACAAAGCTGTCACTGTTGCTTATCAAAAACATACAATACAAATTTAGCCAACTTGAGAAAAAACACGTAACTATTGCATTCATACTAAATTCAGCCAGTGGCGGTCCGAGACCTAATGATAGAAAAATTCAATATATGTACATTTTTTATTTTTTTATCTGAGGAACAAAATTGAGATTTCAGCTACTTGAATGATTAATCGTATTCAATAGATTATAGTGATATATCTCGGTAACTTTATCGTATAGTTAATCGAAAAACCCTGTAAGTCAAGTTTCTAAAGATTGAGTTGATGGTTTATTACTGATAACTTTAACCATTTATAGCTTTATTTTTAAACTACCAATATATTTTGATAATGCAACCAGAATTATGTATTAACTCAATTTTTAATAACTCGACTTACTAGGTTCTTTGATTGTAGAATAAATTATTAAGCGGTTATCTTTTCTAAATGAATACTTTTGTGTGAATGTACACCAATTTCTAACAGCTTGGTTAAATTAAAAAAATTATGAAAGTATTGTGACAAAATGTTACATTAATGGAAAATATTCAACCAATCAGAAGTTCCTTATAACCTAAAAATTACTTTGTATATAATGTCAAATCTGTATTAAATAAATTAAATTATTAATTCAAAAAGTTCGATTTACTTTTGGTGTCACTAAAAATATCACTTACAATTTTCTGAAGGCACACTTAAAATCTTCTGTTTTTTTAAAATAAGATGTTTTAAACTTTCAAAGTAATCCTGTTCATAGAGCCAGTTAAATACCAAGTATTAAGACCAAAATTGATATTTTTAAAAACTATTTATTTTAAGCAAATAAGTACAACCTATTAATTGTAATATAATATTGTAATAGTAACTTCTTTGTTTTTTAAAAATTATCTGAGCTCCGGCTAGGATGGCTCTATAAATAACCTAGGGGTGGTTTGAGTATTTTTCTTAATGTAGCGAATAAACAAAAAAATAACATACAAATTATATATTTCTATGTTTTGGTGACGAATTTATTCACCCGAGACCAAGATTTTAGCTTCTTGTTCCATTTTCTCGGTTTTGTTTTTATCTTCTTTACAAATTTTATTATTTCTAATATCTCAGGTTTCTCAGGGTCAAAAAAGTAGGTTGCTTCTTTTAGAAGCCTCACGTTGCATGCGACAATTGATGTGTAATTCACACTGGGGTGTATTAAATTATTTATTATATTGTTTCTTCCAATTAAATTTATAATTTTTCAAATTTTAAACTCGTTTTCAATATAATTTTAAAATGGTAACGTTAAATTTTATGATACCCATATCGCAGTCCGGCTTATCAAGCAAATTTTGTAGTTCTTAATTTCCAATTACGATTCTTAAACTTTATCCATTTCTAATTTTAATTAAGTAATCTTCTTCCGTTTAATTTTTATCTTCCAAAAATCCGTTTAAACTTTCCTCACAATCAATATATCCATCCATAAATCTTAATAAAACAATATTCAATCAAATAAATCACTTATATTTTAAAAACTACAAAACTTATCAAAAATTATTCAGATTAATAAATTATACGTCCATCAACGTCGACCATTTTTTGGCAAAAGGCCTCGTATCAAAGTGATCGGTCCCCACCTAGCAAATTCCACAATGTTACAACTTAATAATTAATACAATAATTTTACAAAAATTTATAGGGTGGGTCCGAATCACTTTGAAACACCACAATATATTTAATTTATTAATGAAAAGTAATATATAGACATTAACTTACATACAATTAAATGAAGTCTTAACAATCTAAAGACCTGATGAATTTTAATAACGGCTTTGCGCGCAAATAATGTTCACGCACTTCACTCGGTACACGAAATTATTCTTTCTTCTGTTGGTGTACGTAGATTATCCAAGGGATGAAAGATTTTGTTTTCTATGGAAAACAAATGTTGAAAACGAAGTTTGAGTCCACGACTTCTACTATGCACTTCGAAACAGAGGAATTACTCACACAACCCTCTATGCTTTGTCAAGATTGACTTGACAAATTTTTCACTGTATTAATATTAGTACTTGCTTTAATTGCAGCAAGTAATAATTTATTTGGCACCACTTGTTGCCAAATAACAACAAACTTTATTAAATATGTGGTTTCTGTTTGAAACCACCCGTGGTCAACCTACAACGAGGCGCTCCGTTTCCTTGCAAAGAAGGAACTATCTTTTTCTTTAACCCCCCAAACTTACAATTAAAAATTCTATCAGGCCCACAAAATGGTTCACACCCTTTGCAACTATTCCTAAGAATAGTTCCTATTCCCTTCAAAGAAATATTTTGAATTTCTGATTTCAAACGGCCATAGCTCCGATATATTATTGATTTTTTAGACTTAATGGATTAGACCTTTTTTTAGAGATTTAGAGATCATTCGCTTATCTACAAATTAGGTTATATCCTCTTATCGTCTAGAATAAACTGTTTTCGAGTTATAAATTAAATTGCTTTAAATTTAAATTAAATTAAATTGAAAAATTGCTTTTGTCGCCGAACTGTCGCCAAATTGTCATTTGACGCCGAACCGCGTGTGCGTCGTGCTGGCTGCGCCGAAACGGGTTACGCCGAATTGTCTTTACGCCAGACTGGTTGCGCCGAAAAGTCCTAGACCCCACGGGAAAACTCTGTATATATAGAGCTTTTTATTATTAAAAGCTTTTTTCCAATCGAAGACCCCACTCCATCGACCCAGCCTCCACAACAGAAGTCCACATCCTCGCACCGACCCTTTTCAACATCTTCATGAGCGACATGCCAGCTCCAAACGACCCGAGGACGAAGATCTTGCTTTATGCGGATGACACGGCCGTCTACACTTCCTCCAAGAATCAAGACCTCGCCACCGGCCGAGCCAAGAAACCATGCAAAGACGCCCGGAATTACATTAAATCGCTCGCCCCGCCCCATCGACGCCAAGGGACCAAGTTCATCAAATGCTAGGGACCCCAAACCATGGATCACAAGCCCGACCCGCCCCATTGACACCAAGGGACCAAGTTCATCGAAGACTAGGGACCCCAATCCACGGATCGCAGATGCACACCGCACCGCCACCCTTCTGACCCCATAACCACGCCTCCAGGAAAGTTCTTCAGAACACCTAGGGTCCCGCAAATCACGGAAAATTATCCCCATAGACCAAAAACACAGCCCGACCAAGCCTAGCGCTTCAAATGAGGAACCACACCTCAATAAATTCCAACGCCCGCCGCCCACATCAGTTGAAGGAGATAAACGGTTTCCCCGTGGCACCTCCATATTACCAAGAAGTTCATCATCATCATCATAAAAGCTTTTTATTAACTTACTCTCAGAAAAACAATCCAACTAAAAAAAAGCTTTTCATCAAAGTGATTGCCAATATAAAAACTTTTTGTCATAGTCATTACCAGCATAAAAAATAATATAAATCCTTTTTAGGATTATGTTGTAAATTGCAGGCTTTTATATTTTTTGCTTTTATTAACCGACTTAACACTCAAAGACTAAAAAGTTAAAAATTAAAAAAATTAAAAAAAATTTTTATATTCAACTGACATTAAAAATGTCACTTTGAGTTTAAGTTACCAGGGTTATTAAGTTACCAGGAAATTCAAGTTTATTTAATTTTAACTTTTTAACTTCGTGAGGATTGCTCAACTCGCTATCGCTCGTTTCGCGAAATTCCCAACTAACAAAATAAAATCTCACTTTTAACACTTATATCGTAAATAGTTATTAAACAAAGCTTTTTCTAGAAATTGTACTGAAAAGTAAAAAATAATTTTTTACTAATAATTCATCGTTAGTTTTTATAATTTATTTTACATATTTAACATTATATTGAAGATTTATAAATAATAAAATGCGTTTTTTGTGAATATTTTCATAATTTTTCAGCCATAATAACGGCCTTAAAAAAATTAAGAAAGTTTTTCAAGTTTGGTTTTATATTGAAGTTATCAAATCTCCAGTTTTAGTTTCTCACGGTTACAACATCTTGTTAGAGCCCTCGCAAACTGCAGACTTTCTATCGGCCGATAGTTTGATCAGGTTGGGCTGCTAGTGCGCACACCGAGCCAACTTAACAGTCTAGTTGGTGATGAGTGAGCAAACTAGCCAACAATCGGCTGACTATTCTCAAACAATTTGCTAGTTTGTAACTCACTGTTGAAAAAAGCGGTCGCACAATGAAAATAATACTATATTGATCAGAAATGTTATTATTGCTCTCATACAACGAAGAAAGAAAATTAAGAAAAGAGTCTGAGAGTATTAGGTGCATCCCATCCTCATTGATAGATTATTTAATGGAAACTTTTACACGGTGGATTGCAACTTACTCAATTACCCAAAACAATTTTTCGCCTTTTATCGAATCAGCATAACCAGCTTCAACGAACTTGTCTAATTAATTGGACCAGCAATATCAAAGGATACAAATTTAAGACTTTCTATACCTGTGGATGAAAGATTGAGCGCAGAAAGCAAACTTCCTCCCACAGTTTCTTCAGAGTAGTCTTTAAAGCTTTTTTATAAAGTACAGGTCTTTTTAGACTTCTTCAATCAAAGACACGATCGGCGATTCTACAATCAGCGATAGAGAATTGAGCAAAGCTATTATATAAAACAATAAAAAAAAGACCAACAAGTGCCAAAGCTCGAAGCAAACTGCACTATCGGCCAAGTCAGTTGCCTAAATAATCGTCGCGTCATGTGATCGCGCGTGGAAGAGCGTCATACTGATTTAGCAGTTAGCTGAAGGCTCAGTTTGAAGGCAATCGTATAGCTCATCAAACTTGACATAGATACCAAATCGTTATAATTTGCGCACTTGTATACATCTTCATACTTATTAAGAAACCGATCAAGCTATCGGCCGATAGAAAGTCTGCAGTCTATAGTTATTGTATCAGATTTTTTTTGAAGGGTGCGCCATAAATAAAAACCACAATTTTTAAATTTTTCTTAGATTTCGTTTATCTGTATATATTTTTTTAATACTCTGGATAACATAAAATAAATTCAAAACACATTTTTGTGATCATCTTAGGTAATAATAATACATTATTACTCATACCGGATATTCATTTGAAAACTTTCAACAAAAAAATATCTTAAAAACGAAAAAGTACCAAATGAAAGAGTTTCAGACAAAAGTTGTTCAATGACAAAGGAAAAAATATGATATAGGTAATTCGTTTTATAGAGAACTTTATATTTTTTAGCAGATTCAGATTCTGCATGAAAAAAGAAACAATTTTTTATTTTAAAATTTTTGTTATCCTTCGTAGACTTTTCAGGTAAGATGGAATGAATCAAAATAAAAACATTTTAGTTTTAGTCGCCCTAGCCCCGCTATTGGTTAGGCGGCAGGACATAAAATCATTCAAAATTAGATAAAATGTTGAAGCTCGTTTTTTATTTTTAAGGATACATTAGAATATTATCAAACCATTTCAAAATTTACCGTCTCCTTCGAAGACCGTTTAAAAATTATGGTAGCATGACAAAGGTAGAACGTGTTAAAAGAACGGCGAGTAGTAGTTATTTATAGATTGTTTCTAAATAATTGGAAATACAAAAGTGCTTATAATAAAAAAAGTTACCAAATTTTATTACCCGTCCAAAAATACTACTCGCAGTCCTTAGAACATCAATTTTAAAGTATGATTTTTCAAGCCCTCCAAAAAAGTATTTATCCATAACGTAGTCGTTGCAGGAGGCCGGAAACTTTCAGTGTACTTCGTTGCTATAATAATTGTCTGAATCCACCACTGAAATCAATTAACACAATATAATACTAACTTAGTTGTTTTTGCGTCGTTCAATTTTTATGAATCTATTGTACATTTTGAGTTATTAGTAAAAAACATTTTGCCACCTTTCACCCCCCTTCTGCAGAGGACCTGTACAAATGTAGAGGGTACTAAACCTGTTCCTTATTTACTAATTTTTCTGACTATTTCCATTGACCTTTTTGAAATTTTAAATCTCTAATGTTGGAAAGTATTTGTTTATAGAAAAAAATTGCGTTTATATAATAGTTTCCATGGGCCCTATTCTTGAGCTCACACAACTTAATTCGTATACGCATGCAAATAATTAATTTTTATGCAAAATTGATATATATCACCCAAATCAAGTAGGGTGAGCTCCAGTATATAACCCCATACAAATTGCTTTATCTAGTTCAGCTTTGTCATCAGTTGATGAGTTGAAAGCCGATATCAAACATACACCAATTAAAACTTTTGTAAGTATCTATAGCTGTTCCAGTTGTAATGCAGAAAGTGTTACTTGTAATCATTCTCAACCTTGATGAATATTATTTCTAACAACTGTTATAAACCTTCACAATAAGAAATGATTCACTGCGGTGAGTGGAGATAAACAATCGTCAAATCTGAATTACAATGAACGCTTTCTGAATTAGTCAAGTGTACACATTTTTAATCGTAGTTTACTCCTCGGATTGCCATTTATTACCTTGTGGGCGATAATAATGATGATAATGTTATAAATCTTCACGGGTTGCGATATGGCTTCTAAAAGAAAATGTAAATTCAATAATCAATTTAATATTGAGTTCAGATTTACCAGATCACAATTACATCAAATTTTAGAAAATAAGAAGTTGAATAATGTTCTTTAAGCTGCAAAGGAAGGAAGCCAAAGATGCATTCCAAACCATGCATACTTAATCAGGTTTAGATCTCGTCTCAAATTATTCCAGCAGTGCATATAAATATACACTTTTTCCCAGTGTGTCTTTCTAAAAATCTGGTCACCTTAAAATTTATACCACGGTTCAATTAACACAGTGGCGGATCTTAGCAATTACTCGTAGAAAGAGTGGGACGATTCCGCAATCCCCCTAGTTCCGCCACTGGATTAACATTTGCATACATGCAGATTTATACTTACATACAAATGAAAAACGAATTTTTCCCAACTCATTTATTGTTTCTTGCGATACTACAAAAAATATAAAAATTATTTATTTAGTCGTTTAAATTGAAATATTAATCAGACTTCATTAAATTTAAATTTTGATTAAAAATGGTTAAAAGTTTTTCCATTGTATCAAACAGTAGGTGCAAGAAAGTTCGATACCAACATTGCATCGGGAAATAGAGAATGGTAATTGGAAATTGGAATATAAGAAGCTGTAACAACACGTCCGGCAAAACAGCGTCCATGTAATGAATTCACAGATGCAACGGCGATGGCAATCGTGGGCGATTTGGCGTAAACGTTACCTTGGGATGACGACTTGTCGACGTAAACGTGCAATACTCCACCATGTTTACTGCACTCTTCAATCACATCATTTCGAATATCAATCTCCCAATTTTCGTTTGACTCGGTGGCAGGGTCAAACATGTTTGTGAGCATAAAACATTGCGTGGCAATTGCTGGAATTGAGCTTGTTGATCGTTCCGGTATTATAGTTTGACCTGTAACCATGCTAAGAACGTTTGCAGCTTCTTGCGGGATTTCAAAATCAGCATTTTTTGCTAACTTCATCATCAACTGTAATCTCCCAGAGGCACCTAAGCCAACACCCGAACGATCAATTTCATCCGAATCGAGAGTGGATGCACCCTCTAATTGCACGTCTGTTCTGTCAGTCACGTCCATTACTTTTATGGCATTGCCGACCAATTCAAAACCATTCATTTGTTCCATAGCATTTTTTCCATCGTCGTACTTACGATAAGTTATGAAACAGTAACCTTTGGACTTATTCGTTTGTGAATCCTTTATCAAATCGATGCTTTCAATTTTACCAAAAGGTTCGAAAATTTCCCGAAGAATTTCTTCAGAAACAGCGTGATGCAATGAACCGACATACAGACGCATGGGTCCGGTTAATTTTGGCGTAAAGTTAAATAAAGGATTACTTAACCGATTTTTTTCAGCCTGCGTTAACTGAACAATGATCGGAGCACCTAACAATTTTTGTCCTGTTAATCCCAAAGCCAGAGTGACACTTTCGGGACGTTTGAATTCTACGTAGGCGATTCCTTTAAATCGGTTTCTGTTGCAACAAATTAATTTTGCGTCGTGTACTTGACCAACTGAACTGAAAAAATCAATTAAGTCTCGTACTTTCGTGTGTTGACGTAATTGCATCACTAACACCGTACGAGCGTCTCGGTCTTCAGATGAAAGTTGTACCACAGGAGATGGACTCTTCTTCATAATCGGACTTCTGTTGCGTTTTCTGGTTTCGCGGTATTTGTCCCGGCTGTGTTCCATATTTCTACTTTTTGAACTTGAACGCTTACCTCTTGATCTGGAACGTTCCCTTCGTCGAGATCGACTGTGACTTCTATGTTTTCTGAAACGGCTACTTTTGCCGTGTCTTCTGGAACGATCGCGACTTTTACTTATTGAACGCCTACTTCTTGATCTCGAACGTCTTCGTGATCTTGACGACGAACTTTCGGTTTCTTGTTGTTTTCTCCAAGCTTGATCGAGCAAAGTCTCCACATCGTCCGTATTGTCCATCTGGATAAAAAAGAGTATAATTAGAATTAATAATATTAAAAATATTCGATAATCTTTTAAATTCTTCTTCTTAATCTAGGACTACGTCCTGTTTGTTACGTCCAAATTTATACTACTAAAAATTACCTACTCCTAACTTTTTAGATTGTAGTTCTTTAATATACTAATTATTGCCAACCGAAAATTGTTATAGCTTTGCACAATATATTTTTCAATAAAAGCTTCGTGCCAGGTTTCATAAGTCTTTTAACAACGCATTTAATTTAAATAACGGGTAGTTTCGGTTGGTACTTACAGTTAATTTTTTATAATTCTCGTTTACAAGAACATATTATTTAATAAATAACGTTTTACACAAACATTTACTGGAATAGATAGTTTTATAAAATTTTTAACAAGCCGTTAAAGTTTCACTAATTAACCAGTAGAAATTTTCGGTTACCTTTAAGATGATAAAAGTAGTAAGCTATGAATTTATTTTTAATTTAACATGAAAGCAATTTAATCTTATCATAAAAGTTAACTTGAACGGCTTGTGAATAGTCTTATAGAGTGAAACATGAATATATCAAACCACTGGCGTACCTAGAGCTTTTGCCGCCCAGGGTGGTCCCCCCCTCATATAAATATTACTGAATATTAAATAGCGTAGCGGAGTGAAATGCGGGGCTTTTCGGTGCCATAGGCACCATTCATCCCCTTCGTCTTGTGCTAGATGTTTTGACACTGAGCCAAGTTGGCATTTTACGCTGTGCGGTGGGAACCGCTGTCGTGGACGAGTACAGTTGTTGGGGTTTCGTGTTTAGTTTATTTGACGTGGTTTGTGGTTGGTTTGTCGGGAGGATGAATGAATATTAAATATAAAAAAGAATTTATTTTATACAAAAAAATTAAAATTTAATAAAAATTAAATACTTACCAACATTACTAATATTAAAATAGCATGTTATCTTTCACCTGATTGGTTAAACTCGTTCAATGTATATTATACAGAGTAAATAGGTAACTGATTCTTTTAATAATTATTATAATCATTGATTCTGTTGATTACAACATTTTTGTATTATTTAATAAAAATAAAAATATTGTTCTATAAAAATATGTTTGTTCAAAAAGAAGCAAAATGCCGCCCGGGGAATTCGCACCCCTAGGTACGTTAGTGTATCAAACATCATAAAAAAATAGTTATTATAAGCTCGTCTAATGTAATAAGTTAATTAAAAATAAATGTATGCGATAATAAATTATTAGAGATTAAATTTTTAATCGAATAAAATATGTCATTTATATCAAAAATGCTGAATTAAATGCAATTGGTTCAAATAAATATTATTGGTTGCATTTTAGTTGGCGTTTGATGTGACAATCCAGACTTTGAAATATTACATTATAGATTTATTTTATTTAAATAAATAATTAACCGTAAAAATATAATAGATAATATTATTATATACACAAAAAATATTGTTTTATTTTTTACTCTTTAAAATTCCAACCAATGTTGCAAATAATGATATTTTTCTAAATTCTCGAGGGATCAATCAATGCCCGCCGTCTGTTAAAATTTGCCTGTACATCAAAAATAATCTTTAAACATATTTAAATACAGAAATGCGAGTGCCACATACCTACTTTCCATTGAATAATAATTGACTTTTTTTATTTTTAAGATTTTAATTTAAATTAAATTCATTCAAATAAGCATAAACTTAAAAAAAATTGATTTGCTTAGTTCAATAATTAAAAAGAAAAAAAACCTAAAAAATGAATATTTTATTTGGTAAGTCACATTCAATAAAGTAATTTTTCAATTTCTTGTTTTGTTTTTTTTTTTTAATTTTTTCAATGTTGTTTGGTATATTTTTTCTCGCTTCTCATTATTTTTACGTTTTTTCTTAAGTTATATACAATATACGACTGATGATTAAAAATAATTGTAAGATAGGGGCCTTTATATCGTTCTACAAAGTTTTTACCATATTTTTATAACGTAATTTTAAAAAAATTCTTAGTATTTAAAGATTTTTTATCATTTTTATTTTTCTTGCTTATTCAAATCTTGCTTATTACACGCAAATTATTCAAAGTCCAAACCTGTTAAATGTAAATTATTGTCGTTTTTATTGTTCTTTAAATATTATTTTTTTATGTAAGTATGTATTCTTACTTTTATTAAGATTAAATATTTTACGATAACAATTATTATGGTATATTTTTCAAATTTTAAGAAATTTATTGTATTTTACCATTTGTTCTTAAAGTCATAGCGATGGGTAGTTATAGGGTATACTATGGGTAGATAGTTTGAGGTGTACTTCGTCTGGCCCCCCCTCCCCATTTGTTTGTACCTGTTTGCATATATTTTTTATTTTTCTTTGTACTAATTTTGTTTTCGAAATATTTCAAAATGTCTAATGGAATTCTTCAGCCCCACCATTCAAAATTTTAATCCTAAAAAAATCCAAATCATTTGTACGTTTTATATTTTTATTTGTCTACTTATTTTGGTTTTCAAAATTACTTTAAAATAAAAAAAAAAATAGAAAATGCATTTCCAAAAATGTTGCAATTAAACGCCAAAGTAATATTTTCATAGGCTTCCTAAAACTTTGAAAATGAAAAACACACACATTATTTTTATTGGTGGGTAAATATCTCAAAAAAATGTTGTATACGTGGTTGGAATTTACGTGGAAATAATTGTGAAATTTATGAAAAAAACTGAAATATGCTTTAAAAAAAGTGAGGGAGCAAAGAAAACGTCTTCCAAGTTTCGAACAGGAAAGTGAAATTTTGTTTCACTGGAATTCTTTTAAAATAATATTATGAATTTGTTGGAAAGTTTGTACTAATTGTGTAATTGTTTGTACTACCTTCTTTATTTTTGATTGTATCCATTTTGCTTTGTTTATGAAGTCTATTGATTACGTAGGGGGGAATGTTAGGGAATGGAGGTGTGAAAAACCTTACAAACCCTTTACGTGGGAGAGTAAGGCCCAAAGAGTTGCTTATGTGAGTTTTTAAAAAATAAGTTTACAAGTTTTAATAGATATAATTTAAATAGAAAATTCAGATTACCATTAATAAAAAGAAATCTCAGGGCTTCGAATTTAGTAACGCTATTTCTGGGTATTCAATTCAACCTGCGGTGATATTATGAGAGTGAAAATTGAGTCTGGATCAATGTGGTTATTACGTATCCTGAAAAATCTGGAAAACAAAACAGATAATAACGAAAATAAAGAAAGTACAAACGATTTACGTAGATTAGTTTGGATTCGAAATAAGGGGGCTGGCGAAATTTTTTATACCAAATAAAATGAGTTTGATGGGATTATTAGATATTTTGAAATATCTCGAAAATAAAATTGATATAAACAAAAATAATGAAGGTGCAAACGAGGTACAAAAGATTTAGACTATTTTGGATCCAAAATTCAAAATGAAGGAGCAAAATGCACCTATTATTTTGAAATCACCCTGTACGTTATCGTTAACATGAAAGTAAATTTTATATGATAAAACATCAAGTCTAAATTAAAATGAAGGGAAAATCCAGCTAAAATTAATAGGTGGCAGGTAAATGTTTAATCTAAAATTAAGATAGATAATACCAGAAAAATAATAAATAAATAAAATACCAGGTAAATACCAGGTGTGTAAGTATGAAACCGGAATTTTTGTACAGAAAATACACGTTTATTGTAATGATATGATACAAAGTAACTTATTCAAAGTATTGTCCGTCGCTATCTATACATTTTTCCCATCTTTCTGGCAATTTGTGGATTCCGCGCCAAAAGAACTGTTGCTCTTTTGAGGCAAACCAGTCATCGAGCCATTTTTGTACATCTTCGTAAGAAGTAAAGCGTTGCTCAGCAAGTGCGTGTCCAATCGATGCAAACAAGTAGTAATCGGATGGGGCAAGGTCCGGTGAGTAAGGCGCGTGCTGAAGAATCTCCCAAGGGAACGACTCGATCGTTTCCTGGACCTGTTTTGCTTTGTGTGCTGGTGCATTGTCATGCAGCAAAATCACCTTGTGTTGTCTTTGTTGGTATTCTGGTCGTTTTTCACGCAAAACTCGATCCAAATCGGTCATTTGTTGTCGGTAGCGTTGAGTATTGACAGTTTCCCCAGGTTTCAGCAGCTCGTAGTAGATTACGCCCTTCTGATCCCACCAAACACACAGCATTGTCTTTCGTCCGTAGCGGTTTGGTCTTGCCGTCGATGTTGATGGTTCACCCGGAGTAACCCATGACTTTTTGCGCTTAGGATTCTCGAAATATATCCACTTTTCATCGCCAGTCACAATTCGATGTAAAAATGACTTTCTTTTGAACCTGGCGAGCAGCATTTCGCATGATGTTTTGCGGTTTTCCTGCTGTCTTTCGTTGAGTTCATGTGGAACCCATTTCCCCACCTTTTGTATCTTTCCCATGGCTTTTAACCGAAGGGAGATGGCTTCTCGGGTCACCTTTAACTGATCCGCCAGTTGTTGTTGTGTTTGAGCGTCGTCTTCGTCCAACAAGGCTTGCAGGTCAGTGTCTTCAAAATTTTTTGGTGGTTTTCCACGTTCTTCGTTCCTCACGTCAAAATCGCCACTTTTGAACCGTTTGAACCACTCGAAACACTGTGTTTTACCGAGAGCATGCTCACCGAACGCCTCCACAAGCATTCGATGCGATTCGGCTGCGGTTTTCTTCAGATGAAAACAGAAAAGTAGTGCTGTCCGCAAATCGTAATTTGTTGGCACAAAACTCGACATGTTTATCTCTAATAAACTAATGCTACTGAATGAAACTCGTGTTATTGTGAGTTGGAAATCTTTGTCGGATATCAAAACAATAACAAGACACTGCTGACGTGATGTGTCGGTAACTGCATCGACATCTAGCACCACCTATAGGCAAATTCCGGTTTCATACTTACACACCTGGTAATATCAGAATTCAATTTCAAAAATTTCCAATCCACTCGTCGTTCTTTAATAATATAATTCCACTTATTTAATCCTTTAACCCGCAAAATTATCGGCTAAGAAATTTGATCAGAAATACTTTGGAATCCAATATATAAGTCATAAATAAGATTTTCTGCCAGTTACGTAAAATTCTGAAAACAGATATTAGAAACAACTGGGAAACCGTTGCACATCAAAACAGTGGTTAAAAATAATTTTAGACATGAAAAAAGTAAGATTTCACCTTTATCGCGACTGGTATTAACTGTTATACCAGAGATCGTAAAGGCTTAAATAAATTTATCCATTCCAATTTTCAAACTTTGAAAAAAAAAACATTCATCCAAAAATAAAACACATTAATTAATCCAAAAATCTTCAACTTACAAAAAATCAAAAACATTCTTCAGGGTAAAATCCGACCAAAAAAACTCTCAAATAATTCAAAATTAATTCAGATGTGCCCGACAATTTGTTAAAAAACGCTCCCCTTCTTACTTTCTCTTCTACCAACTTCTAGATTTATAAATTTTACTACCTTATAATTTAAATTCAAAATCACGTAACAAATATTTGAAATTAAAAAAATTACCCAAAAAATCTAATAAATTTCAATAAAAATATCAGGGGCGGTGAAATCGCTTCATAGCACAATATATTTTTGAAAATCGAACGAGTTCGCGCGAAGAATCAAAATTTTTCAAAAACCTTCGCGGACCAGATAAAATCTTAGAAATCTTCGAATTCGGCGACGGGAGATATGCTTTAGGTTTATTCAATTTATTCTTCTAAATTTAAAATCTAAACTAAAAAATTTCTGTACGGACGCCTATGGCTTTTTGAACTTGTACCGTTGATTGAAGAACGAATCAACGTTTGTACTTAAAAACCCATCGTTAAAAGTTTGATATCTCCCTACCTCCCTTAATTGGATCCCTTCTTTTGTTTTTTGCGTCTTTTCAATAATATTTATTGTATTAATCTTTCCTTGGTTTTCCCCATTTCAATACAATTCAGCCTTTTCAATTAAATATTTTTTTTATATTTTTAATAAATTTTAACAATTAATAGTATATTAAACAACATACTTAAAAGCTATATTCGTTTAGTAAAACTACTTTTCTTACGAGGTTTGTTTATACAATTTTTTTGTATTTTGTGAAAATCTAATCTAAAATATGAATTTAGACGTTTATGAGTAAATTTTTTTGGCGCGCGATCGGTCTAAATTTTTTCGTATGCCTTCCTACCGATAATTCACGGGGGGGGGGGGGTGAGAACGAGGCGAATTTTTTACTCAGTTTTTCAATATCTAGTGCCGTTCTTGAGTTATTGCTAATTCAAAAAGTTTCTAAGTAGATATTTGTGTAAAATTTTCGTAATCTAGTAACCAGACACGGCTTTATTTATTTACATAACAACAGTTAATTTTTATTTTTTGATTCGAATTTTGTGTAAGTTACATAATATTAATTATAAAAGTGAGATTGTTAAGTTTTCTAGTTTGAATAATAATTTTGTACTTTTAATATACATAAATGTATAACAATGATTCCAATATTTAAATAAACAATCTTCTATCCAATAGTTTTTTATTGACAGTGACATTACTATACAGTAAAGTGACATATCTTATGTGCTAAAGTGCCACTTTATTAAATGATTTTGAATTTAATAAAACAGCACATTATCAGTCAAAATGCGAAAAAATAATAAATTTCCCATCGCCGAATCGACGTAGTCGAATTTTCTGTCGCCGAATGGGAATTGTCGAAATGCTGGTGCCGAATTGGAAATTGACGTACCAAAACCTATTCCGACAAACACTGACAACGGACAACCACCACGACGAAGACGACTATGATACCAGATACTAGCAACGTCACCAGTACGGAGTACCTAGGTATTCCAAATTTCTTGTAATTACTTTACTTTTTAAAAGCAGGTTTTTTTTTAAACTTTTTCCTGCAATCTTTCTAAATCTAATAAGTTATGAAACGATACGGACTAAAACGTCACAATTTAACGAAATTTTTCAAAATGTCTCAGGCACTAAAAATTCCGCCAAAGAGAGTTACGCATTACTGCATGGTCTCTCATCATCTCGTTCTTTATCAATAAGTTTTAAAATGTTCAATTGTTTTTTGTATGTTTTAAAAAATAATTTTATGTAAATAGCCTAATAAATGTTGTTGATTGATTGATTGGTGCCGAATTGGAATCGCCGGAACTAGCATAGCCGAATTGACTGTCGCCGAATATACGAAGCTGAATTTTGGCATGGCAAAATTTTTAATTAACGTATACCTTGCAAATTAAAATATAAATTTCAAAATAGCAGGTGAATTTGAAAATAATACTACTATTAAATTTCAAAATAAAATCTTTAGCGGTTTCTCATGACTTCGAAAAGTAAGAATACGTCTTTTATTTTTATTTTCAAAGTTATTTGAAAATGCACCCGTTAATTTTTAAAAACCATTCTTTTTAAATTGCTGAGTATATTAATTCACAAACAAAAATTCCGGGGCGGAGGACCATTTTATTTTACCGTTAAGTTACAAATTTTAAGCTGCCATAATCTAAAATGCATTTAAAAAATATTGTTAAAATTTCTCAATAAAACCCAATATTTACTTAATCAATAGAATTTAAAAAATACTACTTTATAATCAGCGTTGCCAATTGTTGGGTAATTCCCCAAAATTAGGGTATTTTCTACTCATTTGGGTATTTTGTTGGGTAACGCAAATTGTTGGGTATTTTTTGGGGATTATCGCTATTTTGCTACCATATAAACATTTTTGAAGGTTAAATTTACTTTCTTTTTACTATATGACTATACGATGGCGGCACTAATCAAACAACCGTATTCATAAACTATGCCTTACTTATACTTAAAAAACGACTTTTAAAATATACCCTTATTGACCTAGTAAATAAGGTTGCAATAAAAACAAATTCTAACTTATTGGTCTTACTTAGCACTTAATACTTGCCTATGAATCTGGGCGTAAGTGTGCTCTAGATCGAGTATACGATACACAACTTTAGTATACAGAGTGGTCTATATAGTTGTGATGGTTACCAACCAGAGACAATGTACATATACTATTATGTATATAAGAAAGATAGTTAAATATTGTATTTGTAAATTTACAATTCATGATTACAAAAATATGATCGTCTCCGTGCTTTGGAGGGCACGTAAAGCCGGCAGTCCCCCTGGTTGATGATTTGCCCTCATCAGCAAAGCTATTTCAGATGTAAAACAATATGATCACAGACTAATAGTGTGACTTCGGCTTCTCTGCTGTCGATAGAAGACAGAACCCCGAAGTCAAGGCAAACAGGAGCAATCCTAGTTTTAAAGTGGAAGAAGAAGAAAACAAATAAATTAGAATTAGTTTTTCTGGTGTGCAGTGTTTTCCACCCCCCATTTCTCCAAATATATCAATCAAAAATTTGATAAAAACACTTAAAAATACGAAGAACAAGTATTTTTAATTATTTATTACTTATAATTATTTACGCAATATACAGGTAAGTAATACCTAATATGTATCTGCCTATCATAAATTAATTAATGAATATGCATAAAGCACTTTGAAGACAATTTTGTTTAATGTGACATTTTTTAAAAATCGAAAAAAAATGTTTTGCTTTAAAAAGTTGTTCAACATCTTAAGAATAATGTGTACAAATTTCATGCCAATATTCGTAGTATTTTTTCCGTTATAGGGCTTTAATTTGGTCAGGATGTAAACCATAAATCGTTTAATTTATTATTGTTGGCAACACTTAAATCTTTTGTATTTCAACATTTTTACTTAAATTTTATTATTTGTGTTGCACATTGCACTTTCAATCAACAATATCCTGCCTATAAACCCAAGTGTTTACTTAAATTTTATTACTTTTTAAAATTTTGAAAACAAATTTTTTTTAAATCTTTATAGGTGCTGGTAGTAGACAGTAGCGATCATTGAAATGTACTCACTTAAATTTTTAAAATGAGGTATTCTTTCAGGCTTTTGGAGCATAATCGTTTCAAAATTTTATGACCGGATACCATTATAAGATTATAACCGAGTTTTGTTCAAATTTTATTGTGAGTACATTTCATTGGCCGTTATAGTAATTGCGGATTTGTTAAAATGACATCCGAGTTTGAAATTTTTAAACGTGGGTTGGGTAATTTGGGGATTTTGAGGTCTTCGGTAGGGGAAAACGCATATTTGCAATTGGCAACGCTGTTTATAATGTTAACAAGAGCTACTCTACATAAATATCTAACTGAGAGTGCAAAACTAGCTCCGTAGTGGTAACGGCAGTTCCTAATAAGAGTATCAATAGGTTACTTTAACAAAATGTTGTGTGAAATTTACGAATATACGATCTTTAGGATGTCCTTTGCCGTTTAATTTATAACTAAACATACTTTTTTATAATTCTGTATGGAGAGGTGTGACGTCACAAATTCAAGTTTCTAATCAATTACTTATTACCACTACTTAATAATGACTTGCGCAAAAAATTTTAAAAATAAATGGCAAATAGCCAAGGACATCGTAAGGATCATATTTTTGCACAAGATTTTAATTTTTAAAAGTAGGTACCGCATTGGTTCACGTTAAAAATTTCTAGTTTCATATTTTTCATTGCTTTCTGTATGTAGTAGTTGCGTTGTCAATTGACAAATTTCTGTTGACCTGATTCGTATTTTGTAATACTATTGTTATTATTTACATATTCGTACATGCATCATATTTTGCTAAAAACTTTGCATCACTCACCCCCATTTGAAATTTTTACCGCAAATTGCAATTTAAAAATACATAACCCAACATTTTGATTTGAGGTGGATACACATCAAATGGAACTAAAACTATAATTACGATTACTGGCGCCGTTTGGTAACTGTGATCAAGTTAATAAAATTTAAGTAAAATTCTTACACTTACCTTATAGAAATAATTAATTATTTTAAGATTTACACATAATCACTTAACCAACAATCATATCTTACGCAAACAGGTGACAACTGACATACTATGGGTCAGTGAACTAGTGTTGCCAACCTTAGCGTATCGATGCGGGAAATTTAAACTTCAATTAGTTTCCGGTGAAATCAACCCTTCCTACTCAACCCTATATGGAGAATATTGTTATAAAAAACATTTAACCTAAAAACCACCTTTAAGGTCAAACAAATTTGGCTACTAATTTTAAATAAAATGCAATTTAATAAATTTAATTTTAATAATTTAGTTCCTTGTTCGTATATTTCTTGTTGTAGTCTACTCCGGCGTGAGAGGTTTTTAATCGCAAAATTAGCACACCAACGATTTTTCGTCGGTATGAGTCTTTAAATGTAAACTTCTTAAACAAAGTTTGAGTTGTCTCTTTAGTGACGATCGGTAACCACAATTTTACACGCAAATGGTTTTTCGCCAGTATGAATTCTTAAATTTCGATAATTTTCCTTTATGCTCACATTTGTAATTACAACTTTTACATGCAAACGGTTTCTCTCGCGTATGAATTCTGAGATGTACCGTCAAACTATATTTTCGTATAATCGCAAATTTCACACACAAATGAGTTCCGTGTGTGAGTTCTTAAATGCAGTTTCAATTTTTCTTTCCTTGCGCATTTGTAGTCGCACAAGTCATAGATGCTTTTCCCCTGTATGGGTTCTCACATGGACAGTCAAATAACTTTTTTGAGCACATTTGCTCAAAGCAAACGGCTTCTCGAAGGAATGAGTTTTTACATGAACCTTCAAGCTCCCATTACGAGAAGATTTGTAGTCGCAGATATTGAACCCGAATGGTTTTCCACCACTATAAGTTGTCAAATGTCTAAATCAAACTTTGTTTAAGAGAGAAATTACAGTCACAAATTTTATAAGTGAACGGTTTCTCACGGTGGATTCTTACGTGGGCATTTAATTTTCTTTTATTTGAGCATTTGAAGTCGCAAAGATTGCAATCGTATCATTTCCTGTTGGCATGGATCTCTGTGTTCCTTTAATTGAAATTTATTGGTAAATGTTGAACTACAAACATTGCATTGAAATTTTTTTATAAATAAGTGTTTCCCATTTCACATCTACCCGAGGTTCTAGAATCCTAGTTTTTTCTTTAATATTAATCGAGTGATGTAAATCTTCAACCTTGATTTTCGCGACTTCAACTTGTTCTGTTTTAATGGCATAAGCACTCTTCGGGTAACTGAGATTTTGCAAACTATTGAAAGTTGTTTCGAAAGGTTGGAACTCCTCCAAAAACTCAACTTTTACTATGTCCATATTAATAGCCGACAGTGGAAGCATTCATTCATGTGAAATTACTGTACGTAAGTTAAACATTTATTTGTTGTTTTTATTTGTTTTAACAATGACAGATGTCAAAAAATGAAACAAACATGGCAAGTTATCGAGGTAGCCAACATAAAAATGAAAATTCTTAACGAAACGTTAAAATCAGTGGCGGACATACGATTTAACGAAAAGGGGATTTCAGTCAATTAAATTTAAAAAGTTATTCTTTTTTGTTTTGTCAACTTGCTTGATAATTTTTAAATTTTTAGACAGTGGCGAAACATATGCTCAAATAAATTAAATTGCCTTACGAATAACAGTCAAAATAGCAATAAAAATTGTCATATTAAATTTTTAGAATAAACCGAAAACCAAAAACCGTTTGCGATAATATACATACGATGTATTTATATTGTGTTAACTTAAACATTTTAGTTCTAAAAAGTGTTTGTGCATTTTTTAGTTTATTCTAAAAATTTGATATGATTAATATTGATTTACACTGCCTAAACCACTTATCTATTGATTATTTTAATAAAAATTGTTTTATTATTCAAACAATATGCACTCAAATTAAGACAGATTCAAATATTTGTTTCAAAACCATAATTGTCAACAGTAGCTTACCCCCTCCAAATGTTTGTAACCTTGGCGTGGTGAGGGGGCTAGCGAGCTTTCTCAGTGAAGGCGCAGGAATGTACTCAAGAGACGAAGCGTGGAGAGACCCCCCGCAGGTCGGACAAGAGGCAGTCGGTGCCGGCCGGGACTTAAAAACTCTTTGTGCCCGGTTCTTGCCGTCTTCTTAAAGGTTAGGATGGCTGTGGTAGAAAGAGCCAGACTAATTGGCAAACACAAGAACAAATCGTAAACTGCCTGTGGGCTGCAACGACTCCCATAGTGGATAGAAGTGACAGGGGGCATGAAGGCCTTGGCCTAATCGCCTGGGCTGCTGGAATGAGGTACCACTATAAAACCTTTCCAATTCCTACGGTACTGCGACGCCAAAGGGATGCAAGGCCGAAGAGAAGTTTGGTTTCTAGTCGCAAAAACCTCGAAGCACTAGGAACACCTCGTTGTATTAATGCCTTCCATCGCACACGGGGCTTTGTGCGATGGCGACTCCGCCGTGCTTGTAATTTTTGTAATCTTTGCCGTTTCAGTCCTGAGGATGAACAAATAGATTGTCCGAAACGTTGACAGGTCAACGTATTTGTTTTATTTGAGTCTACTACCCAATAATACCACCAATCCACTATAGAAGCTTATGTTAAGTAATTATGAAAAACAACCGTTTTTTAATTAATTTGGACACAGAAAATCAAAAAATTTCCGTATAAACCAGGATAAACAGATGAACATCCAACTGAGGTATATTGGTTATGGCAGGCATATTGAAGTTGTCGCTAGCGCCACCATCGGTAGTGTAAAATCCCTATAGCCCTTCGGTGGGTTGGTTTGCTGCCACCATAAATCAGATTAAAACTCGAAATATTGCGGGTTTTTTTTCTCTTCACATAACACAAATAAAAGAATAAATAAAGAAAAAGTTAATTTATTGTCTAAGCAAATGTAACAGTTAACAAAATCAGAAAAAAAACATAATAAAAAATATATAAAATACCTTAATGTTTAATAGTTATATGGTATGTCAAAGTATATGGTAAAATATGGTAAAATCAAAGTGGAATTTGGAAAACAGCAGTTTCTTCGAGTAGGTGAATTTGTTTGATTTTAAAATTCGACTAAATTTGAATTATGTGAACGGATGGGCGGGGATAGAATCAGTTCGTAAAGACGAGCGTATTAAAACATAAAATGTAAATTTGTTAAAATCACATGCATTTATTTGTTATAAATTCATATGTAAATCTTAATATATTTTTGATTTTACAAGGTAGGTCAAATTTGTAAACAGTTTTTTTTTTTTAAATTATCTTTACAACAAGTTACTAAGACTTTAATGAATTAATTATCATAAAAATTACCCACAAAAATCTGATATGTAATCTGTTCCTCTAATTGCTAAATTTCCTTGAAAACCTAAAAAAGTCGTATGTAGGTACTTTAACAAGAGACAACCTGAAACATAAAAAAAATGTTAATAGTTATTTAGCTAACATTGAAGTTCAACTTATCTGTTGAGCTTAAAACGCTTTTAATTTTTCCTGGATGTTAGGTTGGAAACAATTAAATGAAAGAATGAAATTGTTGATGGTGCAGTAAACTGCCAATTCATCTTCAGTCTGCTGTAATATAACCAGTAGGACTGATGAGTTTTTCAACATCTATCAATTATTTTTTTTTTAATTTTTAATTTTCTCGATGAAAGAATTGTCATTAATTCTGCTTGAAAAATTGTCATTTCATCGATGGCTGGCCAAATATGTTGGTAAATGGAAACTATATAGTATATCATTGCTGGAATTTTACTCATCTCTTGCTTAAGTTCTCTTGTTCCATTAGCGATATCTAATTGCCGGAATTTTTGTTGTATTAAAAACAAAAACAAAACTTTTGGCAACCCCCTCACTTTGTTTAGCCTGTATGCCGATACAGTTACCAGGATGTGGCCGTTGTAGTTGTCCAACTTCTAGGAGCAAAAAGTGAGAGTTGATGCTATCCGAGGACCAATACCTTGGAACAACATTAAGTTCGGCAGTTCCAAGTATAAAGGTACTACCTCTGGATAGCACCCATACATCCCGGACGCTTTGCTTATTTATTTATTTTTTTAAATTGTGTTCGATCATGTTTCGTATGTTACCAAATCTAGTTGTTCGAATTGAAAGTTTCTTATTTGAATTTGTCGCTTTAGAAAAAAACAAAAACATGGTAGTAGGAAAAGCAAAGTAATAATAGTAATGGTAAAAAAAAAATATGTTCTGAATGGTTTGGCACTCTCCGCCTTATTCCCTTCATCTGTGCTTGTGTTAATGGATATGTCATAATTACTTGTATATGTACTCTCCGAAGAAGTTGTAATTTCTAAGTTTGGATTTCGTTTGGATACAGTTTTATTTGCGAATGTAAAATTTGAATGGGTTAGTATTTTAAAATTTTTGACCTTCTTGAAAGCATTAGTTGAAAAACATTGAAATATATTAATTTTTAACTTGTGATAATTATATCAAGTAAATTTAAAAGTAAACAAGTTAATTAAACGTTAAATATAATTTTATTTATTTATATTTTATAAGCTTTCGATGAGTTGTGTCATCTTCGTCAGAATAATAACAAGCGCAACAACATAACAATAACAATAACAACAATAATAATCGAAAGCTTATAAAATATAAATAAATAAAATTATATTTAACGTTTAATTAACTTGTTTACTTTTAAATTTACTTGATAGAAAAACATTGAATAGGATTACCATCCAAATACAAGTATTCTAAATCTTCAGAGTATCGAAATTCATTTTCTATGTGCGTTATCTGATTGTTTCTTAAATATAATTTTTTTAAACTTGGTACTATATTGCCTAAGTTTTGAGGTGGTATTTTAAATTCGTTATTGCTCAATATAATTTCTTTAACTTGAATTCTGTACGGTAGAAGTATTAAATTTTCAATTGATTCGATGAAATTGTTTGTAAAATCTAAACGTGTCGCAGTTCTATTCATTATTTCGGATATTGGAATACTTGTTAAATTTTGATTGGCACAGTACCATTCGTCATCAAAGTATGTGCAGGAACTTTTGGAAACGGTGGACGATATATTATTCAACAATAACACAAGCATGCTAAAAATAAAACATTTTGATTAGATAACTAACCTAGTTAACTTGTCTAATCTATCTCTATATAATAACCTATCTAATAACTGATTAATATAAGATCATATCCTAATATATTATAGTGGTATTTGATTAATTTTCTTTTTGCATCAACCGAACCCTTTACCACACTCAAAAAAATAACTCGACTAGCTCTTATCGCGGTGGAGCAATTCGACCTCAGGAGCGAATTCCTGTGACGATATCGTTTTCGTTGTCAATCAATTAATTATTCTTCCAATCGCAACTAATTTAAATTCCCATGTAAAATTTTAATACTTCTCCTCAGTTTTAAACTTTTGATATTTACTTATCAAAATCAATTCGATATCAGCAACGCCATGTTTGGTTCTTATAAATTTAATTTTACTTACAAATATCCAAATTCGAATTAAATTACTTTTTAATTTTTCTCTCTCCAAATCAATCAATCAGATTAACACACTACAGCTTGGTAGTCACTCAAAAAAATTATCCAAAAATTAAAATATCAAAGAAAATTACGCAATAATGCACACGCATCAAATTACTTTATTCAAATTAAATCAAGTATTACTCACGATTGCAAAAATTCGCATTAAAAATTAAATTTCAGCGGGCATACAAAATTTCGCACCCGCTGTCGGCCATAGTTGGCCAAAAAGCTATTATCTCTCTTCTTTCTCCTCACTCTGCACTTTTACCAATTCAAAACTTTTAGAAATGAAATTAACAAAATTTTACAATTTAGCACAGGATGGGTCGAAATATTTTGTTTCACGACAATATATAAAATCTCAGCTCACTCCTGCTACAGAGTGTCATATTTTTGGCAAATTTTTTGGAGAGGCGCATTGTAGAGGCGTAGTTAACAACAGAATTATACAATAATTTTGATCCGTTCAAATTTTAGTATAGGAAAGGTTACCATAATTAGTACGCAAACGAGATTTATTTAAAAAATTTATCCCTCCCTCCCTTCACCCCCATGATTCTGAATGGAGACCATAAGTTGTTAAGTAAAAGATTATTTATTTTTAAATAAAAACTATTTTAAATTATTCCTGTTGCAAATTCGCATTAAAAGTACATTTTCCTCGTTGTGGCCATTTTATGAATTCCTGCACAAGTGTTACTTTAAGTTTAAATTTCTATTTAAAATTAAAAAATTATAATTTAGAATGGTTACTAGTACTAATTTGAATTTAATAATAATTTTATTTTTATAAAAAAAAATTATATTAGAATTAGTTACTATTATCAACCTATTTCATTTGTCCACCCAAATTATACATTATTAGAACAGAACCGTCTTCTGAATAAGAAAATTGTAAATTTTTTATTATTTATTAAAAAACAGTACATTTGGGCATACTTTACCCTGTCAGAAAGTACAAAGGACATCGTCCCAAAAAAAAAAACAGTACTGCTCCTCCTAAAATAAGTACCTATGGAAACTATAACTATAGGTAATAAAGGAACTTTTCCTATATTATAAAAGAAATCGGAATTATTTAAAAATCAAATTAATAAAAAGTGAATAGAAAAAACTTCAAAAGCGAAGATGTCCGAAATTGAATATATTTATTATAACATAACGCACTATACAGTGGTAAAGATTTTATTTTCTAGAATAATTGATTAATTAACAAATAAATTATTAATTATATTTAATAATTAATTATTATATTAATTAACAAATAAAAAAAATTTTATTAATAAGTACGATTTATTTAGTAATTGGGTTATATACTGTTGTGTCCGCACTAAATGTTTAAAATGGGTTGCAAGTTGGCATGGCCCAAGTTGGAAATTAATAACCAAATCAATTATAGGCAAAATTTAGAAAAAATAAATAAATTTAAGAAAACGTCAAATTTAATAAAAATGTAGCAGGCAGATCAAAACAAACAAATGTAAAAATAAATTCAATAACAAACGTCAATAAAATAGTTGATTGCAAAAAACGATATTTAAACTAAATAAATCAGTTATTATTGAAACATGATAAATTATTCAATGAAGAAGAAAGAATAGCAGTTGGATATGAGAACAAATTAGAGATTACAAACAAAAAATTATTTTCGTGTAAAACATATCCAATTCCTTTACGAGGAAGATTCAAGGAAATATACAGGGTTTAGTTTAGATAAATAATAAAAAATCTAGATTTGAAAATAAAAAGACATTAAAGTGCAACCAATGAAAAGCAGACACATTGCAAAGAATATCCAAGGGGATAAAAGAATCAATAAAAAGAAAAAAGAGAGTCAGAATAATTTCAGCAGAGCGGTCGGTCGATGAAAGTTTAAGAAGAATTTTATGTATTGAATTGAGAGAGGAGTCGTGTTAATGCCTAAGAGGCATATAATATCATTCAATAGAGGTTTATTCGTGTGAAGAATAATTGTTTAAAGTGGAAGAAGAGTTGATGATAAAGTGATTTTTTTGGATTGAAGATATCCGGAGAGCAGTAGAAGGAAGAGAAAATAGTCAAACAGACAAAGCGGTTCAAAGAAGTTGAAGATAAGAAGGTCGCGTGTTATTTGTGCGCAATATTTGTTCGAAGGAAGATAACGTTGGTTTCTGCAACAGAAAAGCTGGGGTCGGCTATTTGCGTGAGTTTTGCTTTCGTTTATAATTGTTCCTATATTTATAAATTTTTTTAGTTGCAAATAAAAATAAAAATATCCAACAGTTATTTTATTGTCTTAATTGTAACAATTTTCGCATTCGAGAACCTACGTACCCCATAGACGAGAAAGAGATTTTGTATGTAAAGGCGCGCATAAGGTCGCAGCAATACATATAGTTACGTGAAACAATTAAAAGTGGCACTATTAGAAAACAATGTTGTTTTTATTTAGATCATTAAAATAGAGATTGTACTTGATCCGGTTGATCTTAGGTTAACGTTATGTATTTTTTAATTAATACCGCTAAAAAAGAGATTCACCGTCTAGCTGCCCGTCCGCGGACGGACTTTCTAGCTAGTAAATAATATAAGATAAAAATTATAATGCTCGTAAAAATTTGTTTCTTTTTCATTGAGTGCTAATTAATAGGGTGGCTTTCTGTTGCTTTTCCCATAGCCCACATATCGATATTGGGTTTTGATCACAGAAGTTTATCCGACGCCATTAGGATTTGTACCACGGTGTCACACTACCTAATCGATATCGGTTAGAACACTTTTCATACAGAGGCAATAAATCACGGTGCACAGAAAAAAGATTTTATTTGTGCCAGTGTAAATTTATGTCTCAAGAACAAAATAGGAAGTGATCAGATGTCCTTACGTAGAGCAAAAGGGTCTAAGAGAAATTGAATCAAATAACGCCAAAAATTGGCTAATTTTTTGAACAAATTAAATGAATATTCATGTCAAAATCGTACGCCAATAATTTAATTTAAAAAAATCTACACAATTTATATGACTGTATCAAATAAATATTGTCGTGATACGATAGGTAACGCGGTATAGCTAGGACTGCTATATTGAAGTCGAAGGTTCAATCTTCGAGAAGATATAGAAATTTATAAAGACTTATAATTAAATAATTGAATAATAAGAGGTTTTTTTGGCTAATATGGCCGTCACAGAGGATACTTAAATTTTGCTCCGCTGCATTTAGTAGTTTGGAAGCTATTGCGGCAGTTTAATAGTTTGAAATTGTAGGTTGTATCTTTGAACCAGTATAAATTTGTTTGGGTTTCTTTGATTGCAGATTGTTTTTGAAAACAAATCTTGCATTTCATTTGCTCAGAAGACGAGCAGTAGCAAAAAAATTTTGAATCTACTTCTTTAGGAAGCTAAATCGTTGGAAACTAGAAGTGTGTATATGGTATTCGGATTTTGCACACCGATATCATCGAAATAGATTGTTAAAAATAAAGCAACTAAACCAGTAGGCATGGGTACCGTAGGCACAGGGCCGTATTTAAGTGGGGGGGGTACAACCACCCCCCGAAATTATTTATCAATTAATAAAGTACTGGAAGTTCGACTGCAATCGTAAAAAAATCAGAAAAAACAAAAACAATTTTTACAACTATAACAAAAACATTAAACTTGAAGTGTTTAAATAAATATTAAAACTAAAGAAATATTTCTAATAAATTAAATCTCAAATTAAAGAATCGGAAATTTGTATTATAATCCGGCGCTTGGCGACACTGGATTGAATGCCTACTACTACTAAATTGGAAAAACATAAAAACCGAAGATGAAGAATATAAAAATGCCCTAAATATTTACAGTACTGTGTAAAAGTCTGCGACCACTTAATTAATTGTTAGTTATTACTCCTATTAAATAATTTTCGATTTTTTGAAAAATAATTATATTGAAATGAATGAAATAGGTATTTGATCTTAATTCTCACTATTATGGTAAAAATTTTAAATTGCAATAAATTGTTTGAACCAACAATTTTAAAGGGAACATAAATTTTATGACCATCATGGGCAGCATAATAGCTTAAAATAACACTTCCGCAATAAATTAGAATGGGCATTGTAAACCCATAAATTGTTTTATATTTTGAACATTTGTACATAAGTGTTCATTTACTTAAGATTTATGAAATTTTCTTTCAATCTAATTTAGTTCTTCGTTTTGACAACATTATTTTACTATCGCCATCGGTAAAATAAGAATTTAGTTTGTGATTTTTATACAAATGTTAAAATTAAAAAATTTTATTTAAAAACGGTTTTTTACACGAGAGTTTAAAATTAAAATATGAATAAGTTTAAATTTATTAAAAATATCGTAGTAAACAAAACTTTTAAAATTATATAAACAAAATTTTATCAGCGAAAACGCTCCCCCAGAAGTCAACCTGTAATCAAAATTTGTCGCTCCTTCGACAAATTATTTTCAACCATTAAACAGAGTCCATAAAAAATCGAAATTTTCTCTGAATATCAAACTCAAATAAAAAAAAATCGCGCAGAAAAATAATTATTTTAATTAAATAAAACAATTTTTTCACAAAATTTCAATTTTTTTGCGGTAATTTTCGATAAAATACTTTCAAACAAAATTTTCTAATAACAGTAACCATAAATAAAATCTTAATTGCAAAAATACTTGCACAAAATTACACTCAAAAAATAAGCGGAGCAAAAAGTTTTAAACCCCCCCCCCCCCCCCGAAAATTTAGTCTAAATACGGCCCTAAGTAGGCAGTGTTCCCATGCCTTCTTAAACAAAAACGTTAAAGTAATAAATTTTAGCCGTAAAGTGAAGAATACATACGTACGCAGAAAAACATTTTAACATTACATACTACTAATTAACAAAAAAAAAACCACTTAAAAAATTCATTATCTTTTAAAATAAGAATATATCTACTTCTCTAATAAAATTTTATAAAAAAAAATATGCACTTACATAGGTTTGAACATTTTCATTGTAGAAGGCGGGTTGTAATAGATGGGAAAGAAGAACGAATAGATCGCTATTACAACGCTTTATATACGTATTACTTAAATCTTATCAAATGCTAAGTAAGTTATCAGATAAGATTAAAAATTAAACATTTATAACTTTATTTTACATTTTTAAAACCGTAAATTTTTTAAATTTAAGTTTTGTAAATTTTATAATTCTATGATCGTTGTTAACCCTAGTTATTTTGCTGTTTTTTCCACAACACTAAAAACACATTTGACCTGGAACACAATTAAAATTTCGGCGTTCAGGTACACGGTTGATATAAGTATTTTTTCTATGAATTTCGATTTGGCCATCACTAGCCATCACTAGTATCTTTTTAGTTTGTGCGGCGTCTTTTACGATCTCTTCAGGACTCCAAAAGACAACTTTAGGACTATACGCGGATGACAAAAGCGTTGCAGCCAGCTCGCTAAACCCAAAACTAGCAGCCAAACGAGTACAAAAACCCTCAATGACCTAGAAAAATAGTATCAAAAATGGCGCATCAAAATCAACGCCGAGAAAAGCGCGGCCGTCATGTTCATAAGAAAATACACCGTACTTAAAGACCTGGAAATCTTTGATCAAAGAATCTAATGGCAATCGTCAGTCAAATACCTCGAAGTCACGCTGGACAACAAGTTATCTTGAGTAAAACACATCACCACGATCAACGGCAAAGCAAGAAGAATTCTGAAATCACTAAGTCCAATCATCGGGCCGCGCAGTAGTATGAACCCGAACCTCAAGTTGGCAATCTATAAGGTATCCGTCAGACCACTCTTCACGTACGCGGCCCCGGCGTGGGCCTTCGCACCAAATCACCAGATGAACCGGCTGCAAACGGTTAAAAACATCACACTCCAAAAGCACGAAACGCGTTTTACCTGGTTCCAAATCGCTACATCTACCAAGAATTCCAAATCGAATCCGTCAGCGAGTTAATCAAAAAGCTAACAGAAAAACTATACAATCGTTGTTAAAATACGGACAATCTCCTCAATTCAAGACTCGGAAATTACAACGTTGAAGACTTCCCAAAGACACAAACGGCCTTAATCCATCCTGGCGTCAACCCAATAGTTAAGAAAACTCAAATTCGTCTCCATTTCTTCATCAATCCAAACAGACAGTTATCGCTTTTCTTATGTAATCAGCAGTAAGCCCCACCTTAGGAGGTGGAAGGTAGAGAGGTAGGTAGAGAGGAATGTAGAGAGGTAGGTAATAAAGAGGTAGGTAAAGAATGATATGTAATTTATCCATTAATTAATTTTTTTAATTTTTTCCATAATATCATCTAATTAAAATAATGCGTTAAATTTCAATTTTCGTTACGACAAAATATTCAAAATGGGAATACAAAATTTATACGCCAAAAGAATGAGGTGTAAATTATCCATGTATTTAATTTTAAATTTTTCTAATGAAAATTATTTCTATTCAAAATAATTCGTAACTTGAATTTAATAAATTATAAAAATGGGAATGCAAAATGCTATGATTGCCGTATCGCATCGCCCGCTTATCATCAACGTTTGTGTTACCGTCAATAATTTTTAATTTTATAAAATCCTGCCCATCCAAATAATTTTTTATTAATAAATCTGAATTCTTCCAATTCCTTCGTATTTAATTTTGTATTTAATTATTTAATCAGCTTCCATTTAATTTTTTTTCTTCCAAAATAAATTCACACTTTCTTCAAAATCAATATAATCCAATATAATAATAATTTCAATAAAACACTTTATTAACTTCAAAACTTTTACTTATATTCCAAAAATTATAAACTTTTTAAAAATTACTCGGACATGAATTTTACACGTCCATCACGTTGACCATTTTTTTGGCAAAAGGCCTGAAAATCACTTATATTTTAAAAACTACAAATCTTTTCAAAAATTATTCAGACTAATAACTTAATACGGCCATCACGTCGACCATTTTTTGTCTTCTCCTCACCACTCCGCCTCAAGACCCTGCTCAATGCAGAACGGATTTAAAAATCCCACAAAATTTCTCCATGTCAAAGTTTCAACATCAGATGAAGGAGACAAGGCAGCTTCGCTGCCACATGCTCTACGAACTTATATGCTTGACTTGGCGGTCGACACCCGGACGAGTTCTGTATCTTCGAGTTCCACCTTTGGCGAGTTCTCTCATTTTATAGGGATATTTTTAAATTTGTTATGTGTTTGTCAAATTACAGACCCGGAGAGCGGCAAAGGCATCCGGAGAATCTGCTTGAACAAACTCAACAACTGCAAATCGCACATCTATGTAAAAACGAATTTTTTCTTATCTAAAATACACGCAAATTTAAAATTTTTAAATTTGAATTTAAATAAATTTTCATAAAAATATTACAAAGAAAGATTAAAATATCTCTTGAATTAAAAGAAATCCTTCGTTTTTATCAAAGAAATTTAATACAATCATAGTAGTTGTCCATTGCAGGTGAATTTTTGTTTTGTTAATAATATTCTAAAATTATTTTAATCTTATGATTTTTTGTACATATTATTTTGGGTGCATATCAATTACAAAATTTGAACAATTATCTAAATTAAATATTTGATTGCTTTCGTCGGTTGGTATTACTATTTAGGGTGTACATTTGAAAACGATCCACAATAAGTTTTTTGTGAACTACACAAAATATCCAAAAACTGTAAAAACGAAAAGAGAAATGTTTTCTAGATACGAAAGGATCAACTATACTGCGTACTCTGCATTGCTCTAGAACTCACCCCGTCAAACTCTTTTGAACAGCTCAAATTAAAAGTGCTTTAAAATGTTTTTTGTCCTTATAAGTAAGGATTAATAAATTAATAAAATAATAAATAATAAATTAAATTTCTATTTTAATTGTATCTAACATGTAAAAAATGTAATCTTATCATAAATATTATCACGTGTTAATAACATTAATCATATTTATTATCTTTTACTTGTTACTTTTTTCCTCTTGCTTATGACGGGCTCGAGCACTCGAGTTTCCTCTGCAATAAAAAGCCGTCATCTTCTTTTACGTTTGCGTCGAGCGTTTTTGTTGTTGTTCCTGCATGTCTATCATTCAATTTTATTGGTGTATGGGGTTTTTCTAAGATTTCATTCTGGTATAAATACAGCAATAGTAAAATTGGTCCAATACAACCTACAAACAGCAATCCAATCAAAATCGCAAAATTTTCAAAAATTGTTTTCGTAACAATCAAACTGGCAATGTTGCTTTCAAAATCAAAACGAATCGTAGGTCTTTGCATCAATGATTTAACGATACTAGGAATTGGAATACTTGTGTAATTTGGACAGGAAGTTTTGAAAAATGTGTGCAATACACTGAAGATTATCAGAAATAATGCAACCATGCTAAAAATAAAACACTTCTATTAGATAAGTAACTGATATGTTTGCTATTGTAAAAATATCGATTATGGTTACTTCTATAATAATTTATTAAAACATTTTTATTCTATAAAAAGTATCATTATAACATACAAAAACGTACCTATAAAAAACAATTAACTTTGCAGGCTGAACTAAATTAATTAATTGAAATTGCCATCATGTAGTCAACTTAATTGTTATAAATAATTTCTAAAAACTGTAAACGTAAACATTTTGAATAAAAACAATAATTGGCAAATTATAATATTTAAAATACAAAATTGATTATATGTATTTGAAATAGAATAAAATAAAATTTAAAATACAGAATACAATGTACTCGTAGTATATAATACTGATATATTGTTGGAATCTAAGAGATTCACGAAAAGCATACATTAAGAATAATAATTGTTCTATATTAAAATATTTAGTTTAGATTTAAGTTTACCTTTGTAGAGAAATGTTCTAATTTTTATGTAACAGATAAAACGTACTACCGACTATTACTTATTTTACTTATCCATAATCTGATAATAAATCTTTACATATAATTATTTGTATTAAAAGGAATTACTCATGCTTGTACACGCGTAAATTGCCTGGCAAAATCAGTCTTAAAATCAAAATATAAAAACCCAAAAAAATTGAATGAAAAACTATGCCGCAGCTAAAATTATTGATTTTTGTGAATTGAAAAGTTTTTTATTTTGATTTTTAAAGTGATTTTGTTTGGATGAGCGATTTTACTTAAATTGAAGTTATTTGGTTGGAATTGATAAAGATGGATTTGATGTTTTTTTGAAACGACCACTCATTTGAAGATAAATATTAAAAATATTTTTATTTTACATCACATTTTAATGGCATCCTGAAACGTTGGCTACAGAAACTGGAACTTAGTTGTAGACCCCGAGAAAGAAAAGTAAAGTTAATTTGAAATCATATCCCCGGAAATAATTTCACAGCACCTATATAAAATTTAAATTTAAAAGTATTTGAACAGATATGCAAATTTGTACATTGTGATAATAACGATCACGAAAGATAGTTCGCAAGAATAAAAGAAATTCGTTTTGACGACTTTTTTAAAATTAAATTTATTTAAGGGGTTAGGCTCACCTAGAACGTCAAAAAAATGGGTAATTTTTGCAATTTTTTTGTGGAGAATTGAATTTTATACAATAGTTTAAGTATTAAAGACCTTTATTTAGTGAGCGCTTGGTAATTTTTTGGTTACAAAATATTGATAGATACCAAAGTTAAAGCAAACGAATTATGAGTTCCGCAACTCACAAACAAACAAAAATAATACAAACTTTAAAATTTTATTAAAAGATTACATGTAGGTATTACATTCGTGTTTATAAATCGCTAAAAACTAAACTGCTCTTTTGAATTTACATGATTTATATTATTTTATTATTTTAAAGCAATTCTGCAAAACTAACATTAGTTATAAAAGTGCAATTTAACATTTCCCATAATACAAAAGGTCGATATACCAAACTAGCCAGGGCCGTATTTAGACTAGATTTTCAGGGGTAGTTTTAAAAATATTAAAAATAAAAGTATAAAGTACAACATATTTAAAAAATAAAAAAAAACTACAATAAAAAACAAATATAATATTAAAAATAGAAGGAAGTCGATAAATAAATAAATACCTAAATAAAAAAATTTAAATTTCAACTTAAACCGGGGGGGGGGGGCGTTATTGCGGATCAAATTTTGTTGATGTCATTTTAAAAGTTGTTTACTACGATATGTTTAAAAAGTATAAACTTATTCATATTTTAATTTTAAACTCTTTTGTTTAAAAATCGTCTTTAAATAAAATTTTTTAATTTTAAAATTTGAATAAAAATCACAAATTAAATTCTTATTTTACCGATGGCGATGGTAAAATAATGTTGTCAAAACGAAAAACTAAATTAAACTAAAATATTTTTTTACAAATCTTAAGACAATTTATAGGTTTACAATGCCCACTTTAATTTATTGCGGAAGTGTTATTTTAAGCTATGCTGTCGATGATATTCATAAAATTTGTTTTCCTTTTAAAATTTTTGGTTCAAACAATTTATAGCAATTTAAAATTTTTACCATAATAGTAAGAATTAAAATAAAATACTACCTATTTCATTTATTTTAATATAATTATTTTTCAAAAAATCGAAAATTAATTAATAGGAGTAATAACTAACAATTAATTAAGTGGTCGCAGACTTTTACACAGTACTGTAAATATTTAGGGCATTTTTATATTCTTCATCTTCGGTTTTTATGTTTTTCCAATTTAGTAGTAGGTGTATTCAATACAGTGTCGCCAATCGCCGGATATTAATACGAATTTCTGATTCTTTAATTTGGGATTTAATTTATTAGAAATATCTCTTTAGTTTTAATTTTTATTTAAACACTTCCAGTTTAATGTTTTTGTTATTTGTTGTAAAGATTGTTTTTGTTTTTTCTGATTTTTTTTACGATTGCAGTCGGACTTTCAGTACTTTATTAATTGATAAATAATTTCGGAGGGAGAGGGCTGTAACCCCTACCCCCCCCCCCCCCCCCCCCGTAAATACGACCATGAAACTAGCTAATATTACTTGTTTTCTGTAAAACTATAATTTTGAATTTCTTGTAATATAATATAATATACCACATATATAATTCTTATATTCTGCTTATTTATAATTATCTAATCTAATATAATCGAATATAACTCGTGATGTTATATAAATTTATTGTTTGCTTAAATCTTGTATTTTTCTCGAAAAGTTTCTTATGTAAATGTAACTATGATAATTTTATATGTACTGTTATTTATGTATATGTGACTCTTATTTATGAAATCTCACGGATCTGCAGGTTCTTCGAATAAATGGTTACAATTAAGGCAATCAAAAATATAAACATTAACGTTTATTTGCAACCTGATAATTAATAACAATAATACAAAAGCAGGACTCACACGATTTGTCGACCAGCTAATACCATCGAACATAAACAATTCTTCTTCAAAACTTAAATCTTCTTCTTCTTCTTTACTTAGCACCTACTTCAACTAGGAACTATTTTCAATTGCTCGTACATCTCCTTCTTATTCTTTGTATTCAACACGATGCAGTCGAACTCTTATTCAGCCGCGTGCCGATATTAATTTCCATACACGGAAACTTCCCAAACAAATCTATCAATCTTCACTAACTATCGACACGCTCTGAATTATTTTTAATTCACACGACCGCTTTGGATTGCTCTCCAATAAAGACTAGAACACGACTGTTCTCAAATGCTCTTCAAATACGACTCGTCCATCGTTGTTTATTATTCTTCATCGCCCAGTTTCTTATTACTTGTAATGTTTTCATTGGTTCTTGATTTTTTGATTTTAATCAAGGTTCTTTCTGCTTTTAAAATTTAGATCAAATGTGACCTGCTGGTTTTAATTTGCGTGTGTGCCCAAATTCAAATAAATAACATAATAAAATACACAAAAACTTAAATTAAATACAACGATAACAATTAAACAAATTAAACTAACAAAATCTTAACATAACGAAACACAATATTAGTAGCGCGTCACGGGTTAACATACGAGGTATATAACTAAAAGAAATCCTGCTTGATATATTTTTATCAGGTTGCATCGTTAATCCTTTAATTGCTCAAATGCACAACCCACCTCTTATGCCTTATGTGGACACAATAGTACGTATAGAGAGAAAACTCCAGATTATGAAAATGCTAAAAAAGACATGCTGCAATTTGAAAAAAAAGTCATGTTTACTTACGTGTGTGTACTTAGCCCCGCACTTTTATCAAAAATGATTTTTGAAAGTTGTTCCAGGCTGTTCTAGGTTTGTTTTATATTGTTCCAAAATATTTTTTTGCGAATAGCAAAAAATTGCGAAAATCCGTTTTTCGAGTTATCCCCGCACTTTGAAAAAAAATCTTTTTTTGGTTATTCCAGGTTCTACATTTGTTCTATATTGTTTCAAAATATTTTTTCAAAATCTGAAAAAATAACGGCGTGCTAGCCCCGCACTTTCAAAAAAATTAAAATTTTTTTATTGTTCTAGATTGTACTACGTTTGTTCTATATTGTTCCAAAATATTTTTTTTAATCTGAAAAAATAACTCGAAAAATTGCAAAAAACCGTTTTTCCAGTTAGCAATATTTTTGTAATTTAATAAAATATTAACAGATGGCAGCTCCATATCGTTGACACCTGGTTGGCACCCCCACATCAAAATATTAAAATGGGACTTGGTGCAATCGTTTGTACTTGTTAGTACCGCAAAAATTTTCGTTTGTATCAAATTGGCAAAAAATTGACACTTCCAAAGTGGTGCCAGGGGCATGCCAGACCAGCACCCCCACGTCAAAACATTGAAATCGGACTTGGTGCATTCATTTGTATCTTTCTTACAAGATAAGAAATAAGAATGTCTGGATTAGTAATGTTCAAGAGTACATCTAATCTGTTAGACATTATAGGATCAAAAGTAGTGCGAGGTGGGTTGAATATGATGATTTGTTATCAAAACCCGTGTTCTCCCCAAATAATGATAACAAGAGTCCACACTTATGCGTCTATGTGGAAATCTAAATTTTGTATGATTTAATTTTATTTAAATGTAGGTTACTGTCACGTATGTGATCACAAGAATTGAACTTTTTCCTATTGAGCATTGGAAAGAGGACAATTTTCTGAGTATATTAACACAAAAATTTTCTTGGATTATGCAATAGTTGTCGAAATTACGGCATTTTAAAAATGCGAATTAGCAGGGGCGTGTAACTTGATATACCCAGTTCTGCCGTGCTTTACTCGTGGTCTAGAGTCAGTACTGTAGGCCACCCGATCAGCATATAAATTGAAATGTTAACATTTAAGCTTTAAAATTCGTAATTTTAATAGCGTTTTCGATGGGTTTCGAATTATTAGGTTAATTAAAATATCGGAATAGTCAAAAAAACAAGGCCGCCGGGCGCCTTCAGCCTTATTATAAAATAACTTATTTATAGCAAATCTCGGTTTCCAGGTAAACGTAGATCTGTGTTTTCGAGTTCCACCTTTGGCGAGTTCTGCCATTCTTCGAGAATATTTTTAAATTGTTTTGCGTAAGGTGAAAAAATAAAACAGGCCCGGAGGGCGCCGAAGGCGTCCGGAGGGTCTCTTTTAGTTTTTTGCCTTACACAAAAATGGGTAATCATGCAGCCGTGTTAAAAGGTGTATCTAAAATACCTGTAAATTTAAAATTTTTCAAATTCGATTTTTTCGAGAACTAATTTATAATCCAACAAAATTTTTGTTCTAGTATGCTTAGAAAAGTGTCCTTTTACCAATAATCAATAGAAAAAAGTTTAAATCGTGTGATCACATACGTGACAGTTCCCTAAATGTATTTCCTTTAATTCTTTAGTAGTTGCTTGTTTATTAAATACAAACAATAAATAAAACAATAAATTTTGAATAAAAGGATGACTATTATTTTTATAATATTGACGTGATAACGTCTTATAAATCGATATATGGTCTGCACCACGAAAAACCATGACTCATTGTCACGTTCCGCCTAGCCATGCGTGCAAGCGAGAGCCCGAAACAAGTGATAGAGAGGCACGATCGGCTTTGCATCATACATAGACATCATTTGAATTATAAAATGCCATTAAAAAAAATTTGTCCGGCATGAGGTTTGAACTCGCGATCACCAAATGATGCAATTATGTGCGGGGCTAAGTTCACACACGTTGTTTACTTCCGGTTGAGTTTGAAGTAGAAAAAAATTTACTTTAGCAGTTTCCGGTGGCAAATTTCGAGTTGAATAAAAAACTATTTAAACTTTTTTTGTATCTATTAATATATAAGAATTATTCACTGTTACCTCTTATCGTGAACACACTGTATACGAAAAAGACATACATACTTGCATCATTTGCTAGGAAAATTCTCAGTTTTCGGTCCACCTTCAGAGAAGAAATAGAAAAGGCTTCGTGTATTAGAAAACTTGCTGATTTATTAATAATAAAGAATCATTTTATGTCGTGCAGCTTTCCTGAAGTATGTACTGCATTAATGTTATTTGTTACAATTTCTGTGACTGCAACTAGTGCTAAAAGATCATTTTCAAAACTAAAATTAATAAAAAACCTATTTAAGAAACTCAATTGGACAAAATAAGCTCAGTGCCGGATTAGCCATGTAGCAGATGTAGCCAGGGACGTAGCAAGTCAAAGCCAGGCCCTAGTACAAGCAGACCACACGGGCCCCCTTCATCATTTCACAAAAAAACTTTAATTTAGAATTACAATTTTATTGCATAAAAAAAATATCGTATTTAACTTTAAAATCTAAATTTTAATTAGTTGGTTTGAAAAAATTGACCAATAGAAGTAAATAAAAACAGAATAAAGAAAAATTTCAACGTTAACAAAATTCTTGACTCTGATTTGTTAAAATTATAATAAGTATTATTTTGTTTATGGTTACTGTCAGTTAATCCACCCCACGATTTGAACTATTTTCTATGTACTATAGGAAAGAAGACAATTTTCTGAGCATATCAAAACAAACATTTTGAAGGAATATCCATTAGAATATCCATTAGAATTTTAAATTTTGAAAAAGCAGGACTTGTAAAACGTGACATAGGAATGCCACGGGAACTCACACGTTAAGCGCCCCGCTCTACAGCGAACAGTAACTACTCTTACTGTTCGCTATCAGATGCGGTCGACACACGGACGAGTTCTGTGTCTTCCACTTACACCTTTGGCGAGTTCTGTCATTCAACAGGGATTTTATCAAATTCGTTATGCGTTTGTCAAATAACAGGCCCGAGAGCGCCGAAGGCGTTCGGACGATCTGTTTCGACAAACTCAACAACGGCAAATCACACATCTATGTAAAAACGAGTTCGAAAATTTAAATTTGATATTTTGAAAACTAATGGATATTAGGATATTAGCAGTGCATAGGAAAAAGTTCAAATCGTGGGGTGGATTAACTGGCAGTTCCCGTGACAAATAAATATAAATAAGTATAATATTGAAAAATGGTAAAAAAGTTAACTTTTATGAACACCACGAACCTGCAAAAAAATGCTTTAAAGGCCCCCCACAGATTTTTTAGGTCTTTGTAAATAACCTGCAAAAGTACCCGTAGAGCTCTCTCATAAATTTTTTTAAGGTTTTACAAATAACCTGCAACAAAGTACCTACAATAACCCACCACAGATTTTTTCAGAGCTTTGCATTTACCTACAACAAAATACCTAGTAGGGTCCTACTACAGGGCTTTGCAAATTACCTGCAACAGTTTCAACAAGAACCCTACCTCAGAGCTTCTTTAGGGGTTTGCAAATTACTTGCTATAGAGTACCTACAAGGGCCCTACCACAGATTGTTTTTAGGGCTTTGTAAATTTCCTGCAACAGAGTGTCTAGTAGAGACCTACCACAGATATTTAAGTCTCTGTGAGATATCTGTCAAAAGAAACCCTGTTATAACCACCTGGTACATGTTAGCATAGACCCTAACAGATAAATTTTAATTTCACCAGGGAAAAATGTTACTTGAGATGTTTGTGTTCTCCCGTTCTCTTCTTTTATTTTTTTTCAAGTTTCTACTCTGTAGATTGAATGAATTTGATATTGTAGTAAAAGTCGGCCGCACCCAGCGGGGCACGGGCTCTGGTGCGTGGCACCATTTGCACCATCTGTTACTACGTCCCTGGATGTAGCAAATGCTACGGGCGCTGAACTTCTAGGGATCCCGCGCCTAGAGTAGAAAATATTTATAAGCTAAATCTAAAAAAGAAAATTTCGAGCAAAATTTTCTTCTACTCTATATAAGTAAAATGCTAAGATAAAATACTTTTACCTACCCAAAAACCCAGATTAAGATAGTCAACATGAGCAGCAGAGCCAGAGATACAGGTCGACATTACGCTCCTGAGAGTGCAAAGCGTAAAACAAAAGATGAAAAAGAAGAAAGGAATTTTTATGGACGAGAAATTAACAATGGACAAAGAAAAGAACCTAGTGTTATATTAAAAATGCCCAATCTGTTTGAATTATTTTATGTTGTCAGAAGTTAAACTGAAGTCGAATGTACAGCAAGTTCTTCTAATTTAACCATATCATCTTCAAGCGAAAGAGAAGCAGAAAGCATAGCACATACTTTCAATGTAACAACATCTTCTACAAGCCAAAATCAAAACGATATTGGTGAATAGCCGAGCAACTTCGATCGAGATTATTAGATTGCGAAAGGAAGTAGCAAAGTGCAACATACAGGGTATCCCCATGACCGTGGAGAGTCTTTGAGGTGGTGATAAAAGACGATTTTCTAAGACAAATTTTCAAATAAAATTTTTGTCCAAATCCAAACCCTTTTTAAAGCAATTTATTGAATTTCTGATTTTAAACGGCCATAGCTCCAATATTACTGATGTTTTAGGGTTAATACTAGATTAAAACTTTTATGAAGATCATTCACTTATCTACAAATTAGGTTATAACCGCTTATCGTTTAGAATCAACGGATTTCAAGTTATAAATTAAATTAAGAGAAAAAATGTTAAAAAATGTAAGTTTTATTTTTTTTACTTTTCTTGCTAACCCCGTATCTCTTAAACGAAACGCTTTAGTAAAAAACTAACGGCTAAAATCAGATAGGAAATTTAACGGTCTACAACTTTGGTCAAATAAATTTTTTTGGAAAATTAACCGTTTTCACAGAAATTCGGAAAATAATGAACAAAGTGTAGGTAAAAAAAATAAATAACAAATTAATTAACAAGAATAAATAAAGAATATACAAAGTACAACGTGGCGATTTTTACTGAGTGGTCCCATCTAATGAATTTGCCACGGGCCTCAGATGGTATAGTAGTTACGCCACTGATCATATCCAACTATGGTTTCAATTTAAAAAAACACAACTTTATTATTATAACTCGGAAACAAATAAAGATATTTAAAATTCCTTTTTTATTCTCAATTTATTTATTCTCCTCAAAAATATTTTTATTATAATTTTACAAACAACCGAGATATCGGTATATAACGAAAAGTGGAAAAAGGAAACTTTTGGCCATAACTCGAAAACGAAAAAAATATCAGATTCCGGATTTCACCATTAAGCTTTTCTCCATTTTTCTATATCTCATATAGTTACTGAATTCTACATAAGAACATTCGAATTTGAACCACCCTGTACATAATACGTAACCGAATAACTTATTCGATTTACAGAAAACTTTAAAATTAAGATGGAAGGGGAATTTGATTTAGTGGGAGTTGATTGAATTTAAATGTTTAAAATTTCCAGCCTTCCATTCTTGTAATAAAATTTTAAATTTTAACAGATGGTATCAGGTAATCTTTTAAGATTATTTTAAAAGTAATTATTAAATGAATAAAAATGTTACCAACCATATTTAACAATACTGCACACCATATAAAACATTTATAGATAACATCAGTAGTAGATTATTTAGTCTTCAAGTGTTAGTTTTTCGCAGTGTTAAAAAATGGAAAACCAAAATTGTAGTGCTGAAACAGATGTTAATCAAAATGTGCAAGAAAACGTTACGGTCAAGGATGAAGTTCCAAAAGATACTGGTAGCGCTATGATATCTGGACTCCACAGCAATCGAAAAATATTTGTTGGTGGTTTAAATAGAGAAACGATGACAAAAGATCTGCATGATTATTTCACAAAATTTGGCAAAATCGAGAGTGTGAGTATTAAAATAGATCATAATACAGGAAACTCGAAAGGCTATGCGTTTATTGTTTTCAATACGACAGAAACAGTTACTAAAGTTACAAGTGAACGCTACCACATGATTTGCAACAAAACGGTTGACGTTCAAATGGCAAAACAACAAAATAATAAAATCTTTGTCGGGGGCATCACTAATGACATCACCAATGAAGATCTCCGAACATATTTTGATCAATTTGGTAAAATTGTTGGTATTGAAGCGCCCTTTGATAAAAAAAAACAACTTCGTAAAAATTTTTGTTTCGTAATCTTTGAATCCGACCAGGCAGCTAAGCGAGCGCTGCAAAATCCTAAGCAAATCGTCAAAAATAAACAAGTTGAAATTAAACCGATGATGGTTAAATCGAATCAAGGAGGTGATCATGGGTTTACTTCTCAACGAAATGTTGATAGAAACGAACAAAAATGGATCCAACCGTATTGTGGTAATCAAACATTCGGTCGATATAAATACATATTAAATCAACGAGGATATGTTGATATGTTTAGTGGTTGTATTGGATATTTGAACTATGTTACTCCTGCTTTTGAAAATTATGGAAATTATGATCAAAATATAGTAGGTAGAAATAATGACGATAATAGAAGAAGTTTTCGTGAAGCCAGTAATGGAATGAACAGAAGTGATTCTAGAGCTAGAGGTGAAAGGGGAGGACGATTCCAACCATATTAAAAGATGTGAAGCTGCTTCAGGATACTTAGTTTTTGTGTAGTAAATCTATTTCTTAATGTATTGTTTTTAAATTCTTTTTAGTATATGATAGTAATTAAATAAAGTTATAAATTTTGTCTAACTATACAATCTGGTTTAATTTTCTTTTATTCATTCTTTCCAATATAATTGAACACAAAAATATAGAAAACAACAGTTTAAACAATTATATCAATCAAATTGCACATTATTCCAGTTGTAAATCAATGGTGTTCAAGTGTCTTTAAATTCATAATTGGTTAAAAATAAACTAATTAACAAGTTCAATACAAGAGGAAGGAGGTAGTTAAAATAACCCTTATTTTTACATATGATCATAATATGATATAATATTGCAGCAACCTATCCGGCTTGCAAGCTCGCGTAGAGAAATTTAGGGGGGGGTTAGGCGATCGGGAGTGAATACCCGATCTCTCAAACTAATAGGTTTAATAACCTCGAAATAATAGCGCCATGCACTTTTTTACCGCCAATGATAAGGTGTTCGCCCTGAAAAAATGCAGAAAGGAATGTACAGGTAGCACAGCGTACAATAGGAACGCTTAATACAAAGAATTTAAAAATAATACGCAGACAGAGGCACACAAACAAATATAATAACAAAATTATTAAAAATTATCAGATCAGATAACACACAAAAAATATATATTGCCATGATTTTTGTAGGCAACCTGAAAATTTAAATTTTATATTTACGCGCCAACACTGGTGCGACGAAAAGACTTGCTTTTCGAACGGGATAGTCAAGGTAGTAGACGTAGAATTTGTAGTCCACACATAAAATTAAAAAATATTAAAGTATAAAAAAGTGATCTGATATAATAAAAGTTGTTTTATTGAAATGAAAGTGTAAAAAAAAATTTAAATCATATTATGATTACATGGAAATTATTTGAAATGATATCAAAACGAACAAGAAAAAAAGGTTGGACGAGTCCATTTTAAAAATAATAAAACAATACATTAAAATTTGTATAAAAGATCATAGCAATATATTGCTATGTCCCCAGCTATACAAATTTATAAAATTTCCACTTATTCAAAAATATTCTTCGCTAAAGGTACATGCATTATTTATTAACATGGGACTCTTGCAATTGTTCAATTTTAAATTAAAATGTAAATTTTCGTATAGTAAATTCTTTGTTACCTTATAGCATCGAGCTTGTACGTGCGATACACATGCTCGCCGGTCAAACAAATTCGTTGCGGCGTACTTTCATGAACGACCAAATTTTATTCAATAATTCTTTATTTTCTTTAATTTTTGTAATTTTTTAAATACTTCACTGATTAATTTAAACAAAAACACAGCCCTCCACTTCAAATTAAATTACTTTTTATTTTTAAAACAATTAAAAAATCAAAATTATCACTTAGATAATTAATTTATAACTTGAAATCCATTGATTCTAGACAATAAGCGGTTATAACTTAATTTGTAGATAAGTGAATGATCTTCACAAAAGTTTTAATCTATTAACCTTATAATAAATCAATAATATCGGAGCTATGTTTGAACTTGGACAAAAATTTTATTTGAAAATTTGTCTTAGAAAATTGTCTTTTATCACCACCTCAAAGGTTCTCCACGGTCACGTGGCCATCACCCGGAAAATGAATCATAAAAATGTAGCTTATAGTCGATCCAAAATATGAATAATATAGGTGAATATTCACCACAAAAAATTAAAAAAAAAGAAATAAAACCGGCTTCAAAAAAAAAACTACTGTGAAGAAAATACTTTCAACACGGTTACCAACAATACATTTTTACAATTAAAATCTTTATGTGCAGTGTATTTACAAGTAAATAATTTCAATTATAAAATCAAACCAACTTCAAAATAATTTACAAAATAAAATAAATAATGTTTTTACGTTTCAAAACACGACAATATATATGTATTATTGGTCAGGCGCAGCTGAATAATAATAATTAACCGATTCAGATCTGATTTGGTCACTACAGCAATCATACAATCGAGGTTGTCCCTCGATTCTGGCAAACAAGTTATAAAAATTAAAATTAACAAACTGAACAAAATATTAAAATAATGAATTTTAACTGTTAAGTAAAGAATACATACTTACATAGAAAAATAATATTTAAAAAACAATAAAAACGACAATAATTTACATTTAAAGGGTTTGGACTTAGAATATTTAGAATAAATAATAATACTGCTGACTAAGAATTATTTTTAATATATAACCATTGTTTATGTTTGTCATTGTTTAGCCATTGATATAGATAAACAATGATATAACATAAGAAAAACGTAAAAATAATGAGAAGCAAGAAAAGATATACCAAACAAAATTGAAAAAATTGAAATTAAAAAGCCAAGAAATTTTAAAAATTTACTTTAAATTAAATGTGACTTACCAAATAACTAGACTAAACAATGTCACATGTCTAAATAAAATTTTTTAAGGTTAAATAAATAAAATAATTCTTATCACGGTACAACTGGATTTGAAGTAGAGAACGTACTGCGCCATCGTGTAAAAAAATTCATTTTTTAGGTTATTTTTCTATTATATAAAAATTAAGTTGGCAAATGGTAATTTTCTTCGTAGTCACGCTACTACACTACCCGAACTCTTGGAAAATAATCGCAATCTCGTCACACGCTTTGTGACGAATCAAACAACAAATGTATGTAAAATAAGGCAGCTAGTACGACCCTGTGCTGGTAGTCTTCCAAACGTCAAACAGATGTTGATGATCTAACCTCACAAAAAACTTGTAACATGAATCTAAAATTTAAGACTTCCTCCGAAATTTACAAATTTTGTTAGTCATTTTGTTTTCAATAATATTTAAAGTACGTTTTGAATTTCTAAATCTAGGTTTAAAATTGAAAATTATATCTATAGTCCGTTTTTTTCAAGAAAAATATTGGAATTTGTACTGAAGCGACGACCTCTAAATGTTAACCAATGAAATTGCGTTGAAATTAGACGGTATTACAATAACGAAAGTTTTGCAATTGAAGTGCTATGTGTGTTGTCTAAACTGAACCGAGAAAAGTCATAAATAAGATAGATGTGGACAGAGTTAAATGCATAGAGGTATATATTAGAACTACTGGAGGCACCACTTGCATATAATCCCTATAAAAAGAAAACGGTCCGATTTTGCATGGCGTTCCCCCACTACTTAAAGGTATAAACTCGATTTGACATTCTATAATAACGTGGTAAATATGATTTATATAGACGAGTACTCCTCAAAATTAAATACAACACAGGCTGATTATGTTGATAATATTATAATAATATAATACAATGTTGATAAACGTTAAAAAAATAATGTTATAACTCAAAAAATGCCGATTTGGAGTTATATGTGCCATGTTATAGAAAATAAAGGATTTTATGGCATCGAATAAAAAAATGTTTGTTTAATAAAAATTAAGTACCTATCTTAAGTTTCGTAAGTAACAATTATGAATAATTATTTCATATTTGACGGCAATACCGTAACAACTCCAGTTTTTTTGATGTTTTCTTTTGATAAAAGGCAAGTTTTCCTTTCGGTAATAAGCTCCAAAATTTTTACATAATAATAATGTAAAAATTTAGTAATAAACAATAGAACCTTTAGAATAAACCTTTAATAATTGTTTATTCCAATTAATGTTTTTCTCAAAACTATGAATTTTGAGTTGTTAGAATATTCTCTTCGTATCGATATATTATATTATATTGCAGGAAAAAGGCTAACAATTTCTAAAGTATTGCAGGGCAGTTCTGTAAGAAGTAAACTTACAATACTAATTTTATTAAAAAATGTATAATTGTTTATCTTTCGGTGTTTTATAATTTTATTTGCTATGTATTTTTAATTTAATTCACAATTCTATTTTTGTGTTTATAAGAAAATAATATTTTTTTATAAAATTAATTTTTACATGTTATAGAATAAAGAATAATTTAATTCATAACGTACATAAAATTGTTCAAAAACTATTTAAATGAATAATTTAGCTTGCGACACGCTGTTATATAACCGTATGTTTCGATTTTTGGAATCTTGAAAAGTTATGCTATTTAATTCAAAATTCAAACTTGATTAAAAGTCAAATTTATTTGACATTAGTAAAAACAAAAATTATACCTACTTGAAGCCAAAATGAATAAACTTATTTTGAAAAATTCTAAACCGGAAAACTAAACAAACCCAAATAAAAAATCTGAAATGAAACGTTTGTTGTAATTAAAAATTACAAAAGTTGTAGATTGCCCCAATTTCAAGATTTCATGTGTATGAACTTAGTGAAATATGCAGGATATAATTTTTTTGAAAATAATTATATATATTTTTTAAATTAGAATGTGAATTTTTAATTTAAAATCACATTATAATATGTCTACAATTATTTTAATTATTTATCACATCCTAATTTCTTATAATTCATTTATTTAAACGTTTAATCATCATTTATCCTATGATTTTGCATTACAAAATTTGAACCGAATCCTTTAAGGAGTGGGGGAAGCGTAAACTTATGTCGGACCGTTTTGTTGCACCTAGTGGTTCCTCCAGTAGTTTTAATATATACCTCTATGGTTAAATGTAATATCGAATAGACGTAATTATTTGGTTATAACCAGGGCTCGGAAGTTATAGCACTAAAATAGTAAACTTTTACCGCTTTAATATGCACTTAAAAACACAAAAATTAGCGCTATAAATAGCACTAAAAAATTGAAAATATGCAAAATAAAATAATTGTCAACCATTTTTTTTTTTTTTTAATTTTATAAATGAACTAAATACTGCGAATCTACTAATTACATTGAGATGCGTCTGACATAATTTTAAAAATAATCAAATTCCTATTATTTCAAACCTGATCTTAATATTAAAGTGATATTAAAATACATGTTTGGTTTCATTCGCTTATTCGTATGCGACTATTTAGTACAAAATTTATTTTTTTCCCATAACATGTTTTTTAATATCTTGGTTTTTTAATATTAATTTTTTATTTTAAATTTTTATCATATTTTTTTATAACGTAATTTATTATTTAAAAAATTGTTAGTCAACATTTAAAGATTTGTTATCAATTTTTATTTTTATATTTTTTTTCTTATTCAAATATTAAAGTACAAACCTGTTAAATGTTAATTTATGTATTTTTTATTGTTTTTTAAATATTATTTTTCTATGTAAGTACGTATTCTTTACCAAACAGTTAAAATTTATTATTTTAACATTTTGTTTCGTTTGTTTATTTCGATAGAATTTTGTTTATTTCATTTATTATATAAAAATATGCCTGTATATAGCACTTAAAACTCTAAAATAGCAAAATAGCACTAAAAACCGTAAATATGCAAAAATTAGCATTATAAAGTTTTGTATATAACATCAGGGAAGTGTGAAACAAATTTGTATCTTACTTTCAATATTCTAGGACTTACCAGAAAATATATGCATTTGCTAGAACTTCCGAGCCCTGGTTATAACATTTCGCTTTTTTGTGGTGAATATTCACCTATATTATTCATATCTTGGATCGACTATAGGCTACATTTTTATGATTCATTTTAAGGGTGATGGCGACGTGAACGTGGAAATTAAAAAAATGCTTTAAAAAGGCCTAACTCTCGAAGGCTTGAACGTAAAAAAAAAAATTTTGTTAAAAATATTTTTTAGAAGTGTCCTCTATCAACACCTAATTTATGTAAAGTGTATCCGGGGAGACCCTGTATATATTTTTTATTTTTGTATAAATTTTATATTTTCGTTTAGGGTAATAATAATAAATTGACTTTTTTATTTTGTATTTGTGGGTTTTCTTTTGAAGAGAGACGCATTAATTTTAGTAGCCCAGGGGCGTCGTATGTTTTAGGACAGCCCAGCCTGTGGTATCGTAATTGTTTGTCGAACCTGCGCTCGTCTTATCAAACATCGTGAAATAATTCCACAAACAACCAAAAAACTCCCAATTTCTTCTAATTTCCGATCATGTAACACTTCCAATCAAATTAAACAACTCTTAATTTAACAAAATCACTTTAATATCAAAAATCATAAAATAATCAAATTAATTTACAGCGAACACAATTTTGCGACCGGCTGCATTCGCCATATCGGCAAAAGGCGTTCTTCTCACTTCGTCCGTTACCAACATAATATTATTTACAAAATTTTTATATACAAGACATCACAAATATTAAAATCAAAACAAAATAAACTTCAAAATAATTTACAAAATAAATAAAAACAGAATTTTTCGGTTTCAAAACACTACAATAGACAAAGGTGATGTTTTTAATCTGGTGCCAGCCAAGATAACGTATGTTTTTGCCTAACACATAACGAATTTAAAAATATCCCTGTAGAATGACAGAACTCGCCAAAGGTGGAACTGGAAGCCATAGAACTCGTCCGGGTGTAGACCGCAACCGACAACAACATTTAAAGTATATCAAAGCATACATACTGTCAACAGAAATGAGGGCAAGTAGCTTAACGTGCGAGTTACCGTCGAGCGACAGGTGGCATCAGGGTGTATCATATTACATCTCCCTGGATTTTAAAATGCCGTTATTTCGACAACTAATGCATAATCTTAAAAAAATTTTTGTTCTAATATGCTCAGAAAATTGTCCTCTTTCCTATAGTGTAGATGAAATTTTTGGAATCGTGGGTCCACTTTTCTGCCAGTATCCATTTTTGCTTTAAAAAATAGCGACTTTTTTAAATTCAATTTATCTTGAAACAGACTATACCATACCAATTAAAAAAAAACACTTATGGATAGTACGTTTAATATATTTTGATTCTGATTCAGATACTAAAACCCTAAAACAATTGAACTTCAATCCTATACATTTGTTGCTTCTTTTATGAAAATATATTACTTACAATTCTAGAAGATATGCACCATCGGCAACTACTGTTATCAGTGGTCTGTTATTTTCGTGTACGTTCCTCATTCTTCAGTTAGGTGAGTTTTTCCATGGAGTCCCAGGCAATATTTACAATCACTTTGGCTAGGTGGTTACTGATGGAAAAGTATTTATATTTGCTCATAGTACCTCTATAATATACAACGGAATAGACCCTTAAAATAATCAATAGATAAGTGGTTTAGGTAGGGTAACTCGATATTAATCATATCAAATTTTTAGAATATACCAAAAAATGCACAAACATTTTTTAGAACTAAAATGTTTAAGATAACACAATATAAATACACCGTATGTATATTATCGCAAACGTTTTCACCATATTATGACATCATTAGGCGATGAACTAGAAAAAGAAACGAGAAAATTTCCGTATGTATCGACCAAATTGCAAGAGAAAAGAAAGAGGGTAAGAGGGTTTTTTTTTTTAAAAAATGTATATTTTTGTGTGAATTTACTAGAGAGTAGGGATATATTAATATAAAAAAGAAATAATGTAAGTGAATGTAGGAAAGTTAGAAGAGGAAGGGAGGTATTATTTATTAAAAATGTTTGGTAAGAGTGAGTTATTTAAATCAGATTGACTATTTAGTAATGCAGATGAATATTTTAATTTATTAATTTCCATAGCTTCCAAAAATTCCAGTTTTTTATTTTTTTGTTCAACGTGTAAAATTTCGTATCCCCCCTGTTTATGGTTTGTGTCTAGTAGGTGTTTCGCGAAAGAAATTTTTTATCTACAAGTCTGTGGGATCGTGTGTGTTCATCAAATCGTGTTCTGAAAGATCTACCGGTATGACCAATGTATTTTTGAGAGCATTCATGAGTGAGCTCATAAACCCCTGATTTAGTTAACATGTCTGCTTTTGATTTCGCGTTATTAATAAATTTGTTAAGTTTATTGTCCGTTTTAAAAGCCATGTTATATTGTTATTTTTTAAATATTTCACAATTTTGTTAGACTTGTTTCCGAGAAAAGTAATGACATTAAAGTTTGCGTTAGTTTTTTTAAAATTATTCGGATATATTGAGTGCGATAGAATTTTTTGTTTAATTTGGCATAATAAGTTATCAATAAGAGTGACTTGGTATCCATTAGAGATCGCGATATGTTTAATTCTGTCTAATTCTTTTTTAAAATCTACGTTACTTAGGGGAATTCTAATTAAGCGATTGAGAAAAGGGCGAAAAGACGCAATTTTATGTGTAAAGGATGCGCAGAGCTATTAGGAATAATTATATCAGTTTCCGTAGATTTATGGAAAATATCAAGAGTGTTTATTTTTTCTTTAATTATTGTGAGATCTAAGTAATTGATTCTATTGTTTACTTCTATTTCTTTAGTAAATTTAATATTATTATGTTGTTTGTTAATAAAGTTGATCTAATTGTCTGAGGGAACCATTGAAACAAATAATAATGTCGTCAACATATACCAATAAATTATATGATTTTTTAAATCTGAGCAAAGAATTTTGGTTTCGAGATGATCCATAAAAATATCAGCTAGTAAACAAGATAAAGGCTTTCCCATAGGTAAAGCATACTTTTGAAGATAAAATTTTTCATTAAATTTAAAATAGTTTTGTTTAAGACAGATGTCTAAAGCGGTTAAGATCTCTTCAATAATTACGAGATTAGTTTTATTACTAATAATTCTCGGATAATGTTATCTGGCATCATCGCCTGATGATGCCATAGTATGGTGAAAACGTTTGCGATAATATACTGTCATATTTCAAAAGTGATTCGGACCCACCCTATACAGTTTGGTGAAAATTTATTTTGTTATTTAAGTTGCAAAATTGAAAAATTTGTTAGGTAGGGGTGATCACAGGAAATGCGAGGCTTTTTGCCAAAAAATGGCTGCACGAGCCTGTTGTGAGGAGTTTTGGCTCTGAAATATTTTTTGAGATTTTTTTGATTTGAAGTTGTGAGTAGTATTTTGGAATTATATTTAATAAAGTGATTTTTATGCGTATACATTATTGCGTTGGTTCTGGATAATTATTTTTGATATTTGGATTAAATTGGATATTTTTAATAAGTTGCTACCAAGCGGTAGTCTATCGATTTGGTTTGATTGATTTGGAAAAGCAAAAGTTAAAAGTCGATTTTGATTGTATTCAAAATTGGAAAATTAAAAATTACATTCGTAAAAACGAATGTGCGCAATTGATAAGGCGACGAATTGATAGTAGTAAATTGAAACTTCTATCCTTTTTAAGAAGTAATAAAATTTTACATTTATTTTACATTGGATTTTGGATTATTTATAATTTTTGAAAGTATTATTTTTTTGGACAATAATTATTTTATTTCTTTTGAGATAAAAAAATTTTTTTTGACAACTAAAATTTGCGCAACAACGCAGAGACTTTTCTGTAAACAGGAAAACTTTAATTGTTGCCGTAACTGCCATAAGAACCGACTCTTGAGTAGAGCTCAATGCTACCAACCATTGAAAAGCTGGCTGAGGTAAACAAAAAAAAGATAGTAAAGGCTTCTTCCAATATTTTTTGGAGAATACCACTACAATACATACGGTGTATTTATATTGTGTTAACTTAAACATTTTAGTTCTAAAAAGTGTTTGTGCATTTTTTGGTTTATTCTAAAAATTTGATATGATTAGGACCCTTAAGCTTACCAGATCTCATCGTGACAAGCATGACATGCCTATCAGATACTTCCTTCCTTCGATAAATACTTTTCCTCTACAATAAATATTACTTATTACATGTTACACAGAAATATATTTTATTATACCCTAAATAAACTTTTATATAAAAAATTGAAGAATAAATATAAAAGGTGAAGATCAGTCAGTACTGATTTTCATCTCGACCCTAGAACAATGCTTTTAACAGATATAACATTTTAAAGTTTATCGAGAAGTAATCTTCCATACTGTAGGTAGGGTTGTTTTTCCCTACCTACCCTGTTTGTTTATTGCCGGTTCAATATTACATGTATGTTTTTTCATAGCAATCAATTTCAGAATGATAGGTAGGTATAACTATAAAAAAATTTATGTTAAAAGTGTGAGCAGTAACAACACATTATAAATTCGGTAATTTTCAATTAAGGTTCCTCCTAACTTATGCTCCAAAAATAAAATATAAAGTTCTAATATCTTTATGGTTTGTTGACAATAATCATTTATTCAGGAAAAATTTTTCTCTCACGTAAATAAACCATTTTGTAAATATTAAATTTATATTCATAAACTTGATATATTTAAAAATCAAATATAATGTTCCACGTAAGAGAAAAACAAATCAATCAAAAAAGCTACAAAATTACCGAATTGGCAGCAATTTTTCTTATGCTACACACTAAATGTTTAAGAATATTATTTATTTCAAAATCTTAAAAAGCCGCTATCAGGCGTCAGGACTTATTTTGGGGCAAAGTAAAAATGTGGGATTTCTCATTTGCAGCTGCATGATTTGAAATGGTCACATATCTCGGGTAATAATTGAGGAAACTAATCTTAAACTGTTATCTTAAGTTTAAAATAGTATTGATTCGGATTACGTTTGATTATTATTCATTTCTCGCCACAATCTCATAACTATTATTAATGCACAAGACATTATTTAAGAACTTCAAAATCAAATTACGATGTCGTTAAAATTAATTTTAACAATTATTCGCAATGATAAAATTTGGAATGTTGCATTCATAAACTAAATTTTGTATAAAATTTTTTATGTAAAACCAGGAACAATTACTGGACCCAAATAGTGATCATTCCCATTTTGTGTTTCCTTCATACAACTGGATTCATGAAAGCTAACGGTTCAATTTTTGAGCAAGCCTTCGTTTCTGCCTCGAGACAACTAATCACCAAATTTAGTATAAATTGTAAAACTAGCAATCAATTTGTAATTATTCGTAAATTACCTAATTTATCATGCGATGTTAGATGAACAATTTTTTGGATTAACTATCGATTAATTATCTTAACGTGATCTGGGAGAATCAGTTTTTTGATCTTCTTGTAATTGAAATGTTATATTTTTTAATAAGCGTCATTTGTTGAATCCAAATCAATAATTTTTTGTTTTCAAATTAACTGTAAGTCTTGTCTGTTTATGTACATATTTAAGTGAATTAATATTAATTGAATCTTGCGACATTAAAATTATTTATGATTTGTATTAGTGTTTATTTTTTTGTCTTGGAAGCCAACGAAACCATTGTTGAAACCAAAAAGTTAACGAAATAATTGATCTATCAAAATTTCTTTCCTAATTCCTAAAAAACTTACAGGAAAGTTATAATCTGTCACGACTCTTCTTCTAGCTCGATTTGATGAAAGATCAGGTTATTGAATATTTTTGAATAAATTTCCTAATTTTTACACTGTTTTGTCAATACAATATTCCCATTATTTGTATTTTGCCTGATCCATAAATATTTACAAATTCATTTTCTTATTTAGATTTACTTGATTGATGCATTCAGCTTCATTATATTTTTAGATGCCATGGTTCATAGTCAGAATGCCCTGAATCTATCAGTATTTCCAATTTTAACATTTACCATAGCCTCTTTGCTACTTTGTTTATTAACATTAAATTTGTTATCAACTACCGTGAAACCTGCTACAAGTAGAAGTAACACTTTTTTTCTGGAACTACTACTGATGTCTTCTTGGTTGATATAATAATATAAAAATTGTCTTTTTCATCTCTAGTTTATTGTCGCAGCATCATTTATATAATCAAAGTGACTTCTCATTACACTTACTATTAAATTAATCTTTGTCATCAATAATAATTATTGTATACTAACTTAATATTTATTCTATTCTGTCATTCCTTAACCTATCTGCATTCATTCTCATTATTATGATTGTTAGATCTCTGTTTCTCAATTAGTAATAATATTGTTAATATTCACGTTTTTTATTGAAAAATTCAAATTATTATAAAATACCAACTTACACTGCGGCATATAACCAGCAGCAGCTTGATTTGTTATACTGGGTGGATGGAGATTATGGTACTCCTCCTAAAAAATCAAAAGAAATTCTAGAGAATTCCACCGTATTTGTTTTTTCAAAAATAAGTTTGATCAAACTTGATTTTCTTACCTTCCAGATCTTCTATTCGCAACCGATCTTTTTCTCTGTTTCTTTCATACGCAATAGTAGCATACGAATAATCTTTTTGCGTCTTGAAATTCTATTGCTGTTCTTCATTATCATAGTTTCTAACAACATATAACTATTAATTAAATGTAATTGTGCAATCATAATGTTATTAACAACTTCTATGTCTCGGTCCATTTCTTTAGTTTAATCTAAAATAATTTTATGATAACCACGAGATTATGATATGATATATAATTCGCACGTACCTGTTAAAGTTAAAAACAAATCAATATTTTATAATAAATTATGAATAATTATTTAACTTATATCTTTCTTATCTTGATAATTTAGGAAATAAACTACCATCAAATTTAGTGAGGTTATGTTAAATCTCTGTGGCGGCTCGTGGTTATTTTTCCAAAGGAACAATCGAAAATGTACAAAGGAGTCGGACGGCAACGAAAAAAACATTTTTTTTTTGGTGAAATTCTTAAATAATAATAATTATATTGTCTTAAACACGAAAAAAGTTTAAATATCCTGTATATTGTATGACCTTGATCAATAATGTGGTTGCCCGCCAGTGGTTTTTATAGTCTTCAATAAATTGTTAATAAAAGAGGTTTGTAACAAAATACAGATTACCCATCTTGACTATAGCATGCTAATAATAATTGAGTTTCATTTTTGTTTTAGAAATCCCACTCCGCTATGAGTAATGTGCTCCCGGAAAAGCTGCAAAATTTAGAAAACTCCGAAGGTGATTTTCAAACTAACTATGAAATTAAAACGGAAGAAGAGGAAGATGTAAAGATCAAATTAGAAGATTTGCACCATTCGATAGAGATTAAAACTGAGCCTCTGTTTCAAGGTTTTCAAGTGAATGCGGGGTTGGAAACAAAAATAAACAAGCAGTTCGAATGTGATGTGTGCGAGGTGAATTTTAAAAATAAATCAGGCCTGACAAGGCATGCACGAATACACAGTGGTGGCGACATAACTTTTAACTGTTCGATTTGTGACTATAAGTGTTCGCAAAAGAGATATTTGCGGAATCATTTTAAAATTCATACCGGTCATAAACCGTTTCAGTGTGCAGTTTGTGGATTTGCATGTTCACGGAAAGCAAATTTGAGAATTCATTTAAGAACCCATACCGGCGAGAGACCTTTCGCCTGTAAATTCTGTAATTATAAATGTGCACATAACGAGACTTTTAAAAATCATCTAAGAACACACACCGGAGAGAAGCCATATACATGTGAAGTCTGCGGTTTTACGTGTTCACGAAAGGGATATTTAAAAGTGCATTTAAGGATTCATACCGGTGAGAAACCTTTCGTCTGTAAATATTGTAATTATAGATCTGCACATAACGAAACTTTCAAAAATCATGTAAGAATTCATACCGGGGAAAAACCGTACACGTGTGAAGTTTGTGGCTTTACGTGTTCACGAAAGGGTTATTTAAAAGTTCATATCAGGATTCATACCGGCGAGAAACCGTTTGTATGTACATTTTGTGATTATAAATGTGCACATCACGAAACTTTCAAAAATCACCTAAGAATACATACCGGAGAGAAGCCGTTTAGGTGTGACTTTTGTGGTTTTACATGTTCACGAAAGGGATATTTGAAAGTTCACTTAAGAATTCACACAGGAGAGAAACCGTTTGCTTGTAAAGTTTGTGATTATAAATGTGCACATAAGGAAACTTTCAAAAATCACCTTAGAATACATACCGGCGAAAAGCCATTTAACTGCGAGTTTTGTGCTTTCACATGTTCACGAAAAGGATATTTGAAAGTTCACTTAAGAACCCACACCGGGGAGAAACCTTTTGTGTGCACATTCTGTGATTACAAATGTGCACATAATGATACTTTAAAAAATCATTTAAGGATCCACACCGGTGAGAAACCGTATTCTTGTGAAGTGTGCGATTATAAATGCGCGTTCAAACAAAACTTGAAAAAGCATTTAAAAACTCACACGGGTGATAAATCTTTTGAGTGTACAATTTGTGATTACAAATGTGCATATAAAGAAACTTTCATAAATCATTCGAAGATTCACACTGGCGAGAAACCTTTTGCCTGTGAAATTTGCAATTATAAATGTGCATTTAAACAAAATTTGAAAAAACATTTAAAAACTCATACCAGCAAAAAATAGTTTTTATTTAAAATTTATAGCCAAATATTTGCAGGTTTTATGTTATGCAATATTCCATTAGTATTGGAAAGCCAAATATCACAAATTGTATTTGTATTTGTTGAAATAAATTAAAAAAGTTATGTTAATATAAATAAATGAAATTTAATTTAGATGATAATTTCTACTGATCGACTTTCCGCATATTGAATAAAATCCTTACAATGCAGGACTTACCTTGTAGATGAACTGGACTGTGTATAACTGAACGATAATTTATTTACTAATTGATTTAATTTAATTGCTTTGTAATAGAAACATAAATATTAAATTTTTAGTCTCTGGACTTATCTCTCTGAAATATCTCCCAACGAATATATTCCATTTCGCCGTCGTAAATTTAATATTTTATTTTGCAAGCTAAAATTATCATCCAGAGTATTTTTTCAAAAGGTGGGAAGCAAACTTTATTGATATATTAATTTTAAATATGTTTATTAAAATCTTTAAAAAATAAAGCTTTCGCTGAAAGCTCAAATAATATTGATTTGTATTATTGTTGTATATTGTATACTTGTTTTTTTGTATTATATTTACTTACGAACCAGAACCAAGATTTATTTCTTAAGGCCCAATTACTTATGTAAATTAGTGATTAGTGCAAGTGTAAGTGCGAGTGTTTAGTGATTAATACTAAACAACGTTTGGAGAAAATGAAAATGCAATACTTGAAATAGGGGTCATTTAATCTACTAAATAGATAAATTTCTCATTTCAAGAGCTTTCCCTACTGTAACTAACCCTGAAGCAGTGTGAACTTCGGGAATAATTTCGGGAAAAATACATAAGCGATTATATTAATTTTTGGGTATTTATTAATATAACCATTAATAACTATAAATATAAAATTTTATTTAAAAAAAAGACGTACGTATTTAACGTACAACATTGCTGTACTACATTTTTAAAACGGTGTACACGATTTCACAGATGGCAATCATTAAATTGATGTGAAATTTTCTATAGGCGGAAGATTTTTTTGGAATATCGTTTTGTTAAATTTTTATTTAATAAATACCATAAAAAGAATTATACACATTGTAGTGCAATAAAATTAAAAAAAAATTTCATCAACTGCAAGAAAAAAAAACAAAACGCTTCGTTACTAGAAAACTACTAGTTTTTTTTAACATAATTGTCGTATACCGAATGGTCAATTTAAATTTTATTTAAATGCTCTACAAATTTGTTATCATGTTTTTCAATTTTTAAATAGCAGGAACGACATTTTGATGTTCACTGGTTTTCGGTTGAGCTCTTTTGAAATCAAGAGATTTAAAACACTGAAAATGTTTTGAAAAGAAATTGTAAAGAAATTTAAATTGACACAAGAGATATTTAAAAGGAAATTGTAACTTTAAACACAATTTGAATTTTCAAGTAAAAATGTGTAAGGTGGTGAACTTAAATAGCCTGGGATAGTGAAGTGGAAAATCGAAAAATTATAAATATTTGAATGGCGGCACAGTACCCAGATAGACAGGCGTAAACTTTTAAATTTTGAAAGAAGTCGAGCCGACCGGACGTGTTTTTCGTGATGCACCTGAAAGGTGAAAATGGGAGTGTTTCACTAGTCAGAAATTCTTTGAAATAATATATAAACATAAAACTCAGATAAAAATGCTATATGAATAAAAAAGAAGAAAAAAAAAGAAGAAGAAAAAGAAAAAACAAGAAATAAAAATGAATAGCCCCCAGCTATTCAAATTTATAAATTTTTCTCAATCCAAAAACATCATCTCGCTAGGGTACATCCATTATTAATTCAAGCAACGAGACTCTTCCATAGGTTATAAGTTTTCTTAATTTTGTCGTTTTAAATTTTTAATTTCAAAAATGTAATAAAATTGGTAATGTTCAATTTATACCTTGCAATGTGGTATTGGGCTTTCACGTGCGATCCACAGATGGTTTCCCCGGTCAAACAAATTCGTTGCGATGTATTTTCTATTAACCAAATCTTCACAAAATCTTAAAATTTTTAAGTTTTAAACATTTACAATAATTAAAATAACAAGTACAACCACGTTTAGCACTTGCATCGAAGTGTTCTCAATTCTGCCACCAGACGTCGCATTCTTATTTTAATTCGAGAATATTAATTGGACTCAAAAAAATTTAAAAAAAACTATAACTTCAGTTTGATCTCTACTGTCAAATAAAAAAAAATAGTAAAACTCTCCCATTAGTGATTGTCCGTTGCGAACGTCCGAACTGACTGGACGCATTTTGTATGATTTACCTGAAAGGTAAAAATTGAAGAGGAGAAGGTTGTGTTGTGAGCGTCCAAGTCAAACGGACGTGTTTCGTGCTATTAAAGATAAAAATTTGTGATTTTGGAGAGAAGCAAGAGTGTCCGAGACGTTTTTGAACCTGAGAGATAAATTTTGTGTGGTAAAGTCACAATGTTGAACAGCCGACGAGGTGTAATATTACGACCTACTGTATTTGCATTTCAAGGGGACGAGTGGTTTTCATGAGTCGATTCTGCAAGCAATTAGGAAAATTTGTTTTATTTTATGAAGATAAAAGATACTGTGAATTTGTATTTTAATAACTATTTTATTATCAAAAAAGTGAAATTATTTGATAAACCGTACACATTTTTACAAAATAATTGGGAACACATTTATGTACACATTTGCACAGAAACAAATGCGAATAATTTTTGAAAATATGTGTAAGGAAATAATTAAAATTAGTCCTTGGACAAGGGAGCACTTTTAACACTCGAGCTCTAAACATCCGAAATTTGTCGGACAAGTATAAATCATTTTCTTGTACATTATAATTATTGTCGTGTTTTAAAAGCGTTAAAAATTATGTTTTGTTATTTCGTAAATTATTTTAAAATTTATTTTGTTTTGAGTTGATATTTTTTTACATACTGTACATTTAAAAAGTGTATATTATTTTATTTTGTGACGATGTTGATAACGAAAAGTAATAATAGTAAAAATAAGAAAAGTAGTAATAATTCTTGGATAAACGGAATACGTAGAAACATTTGTGACCATAAGATAATGAAATTTTATACCAAAAATAAGACCCTATTTTAATAAACAGAAACGAAAAATTTACGAAGAGTCTTATGCTATAAAAATTCGTGCACTCCAGCGAGGCGTTTTACTGTGGTAGGTGAGATTTCCACAATTTGCACAGCTGTGAGCATAGCAATATATTAAATAATATAATTAAAATTTTTTTAATTTCAACACAACTATTGCTTTTTATTTGAATTTTTGATATCACCAGAATTAACGCCCATGAACGATTTTATGCTTCCGAAATAAACAACATCGCAATAAGACACCGGTAGTCAGGGCTTTTTTTAGAATTAGTGACGAATTAAAAGATAGGAAAAAATTATTATATTAAAAAAAATTGAAATTCTTGAAATTCAAAAAAAATTTTTTCCATTGTTGTTTTTAAGTTTGAGATAGGTATACAAATTTGTAAATCAGATATCCCATATAGAGGACATTTACGAAAACTTCTAATATGATCCGGCCACGTAGGCAACATCTGACAACAATCAGTTAGACTACTTCGGAGCACACGTATGAGCAATACAATACCGAGTGGCGTAATACATAATCAAATCCCAATCTAAAATGCATGCAAAATTTTGATTTTTAAATGCCGTTTTATCGAAAAATAATGGATAATCTTAAGTGAATTTTCAGAAAATTACCCTCTTTCCAATAGTGGATAGGAAAACAGTTCATTTTGTGGTTACGATTAACTGACAGTTCTCTAAAATTTCAATAGTACTAGTTTTGAACATCTCCCTCATATCCCTTCTTATCCAAATTGACGTGTTTTTTGTTTATTTTTAAGTTACTTCAAAAAACGAAGTTATTTCGACTGGATAGTTTGGAAATGAACACCCGGTATAAAGATTTTGAAAAATATTTTTAAATTTGTGTGCCCCCTTATCGTAGATACTATTCCCAATAATTACGAATACATTTTATAAATACAAACCTAGTAACCAGAATTACATTTGCCTGTTAAATCCCCTATCCGGTTTGGGCCGTCATTTATTTTCTAAGACGTTTCGTTTAAGACATACGGGGTTCGCCAGAAAAGTAAAAATAATAAAACCTGAATTTTTTTAACATTTTTTCCCTTAATTTAATTTGTAACTCGAAATCCGATGATTCTAGACGATAAGAGGTTATAATCTAATTTGTAGATAAGCGAATAAACTTTAAAAAATTTTTAATGCATTAAGCCAAAAAAATCAATAATATCGGACCTATGGCCGTTTGAAATCAGAAATTCAAAAAATTGCTTTAAAAGGAGGCACCACCCAAGGGTTTGGACTTGGACAAACAATTTATTTTAGAAAAGTATCTTTCATCACCACCTCAAAGGTTCTCCGCGGTCACGGGGCACCCTGTATCTTGGAACCGAGAGTCTGTTTGAACTGTCTGTTTGTCTGTCTGAACATCTTTTGCTTTTGGGCAGGTATATTCTTAAGTATTAAAGCAATAATCCTACATGCATTATATTTATAAATAAAAATTGATTGCTTTATTATTGTTTTTGAAATCCAGATTTTTTTGCTAAAGAGCAGATCAACTTTTAAAAATACAATCTGCCACTGTCATTGCTGAATAATGCAACAGAACTAAACTCATAACAATGTCAAAATTAAAGTGTCAAAAATGTAACGTCCTTTTAAAGAAAGGAAATCCTAAAGAAAATCCTTTTACGTATATGCGCACACGGTTCCAAGTTCAAAATTTTATTTTTTAGGGTAATCACTAATCACTCGCTATTTTATTGACATACCATTAACATAATAATTATTTTTGGGACTTAAAAACAAACAGTTGGTCAGAATGGTTTGTGCAGACGTGATGACGTAATGTTAAAATCGACTAAATGATAATTAAGGGTATTCACACTCTCTGGTATATCCCGTGGTAAATTTACCCCGTAGTAAATATACCACGTTTACCAGGGTGTTATTTGACTGTGTAGTAAACTCCCATAAGAGCAAATACCATACCTCGTGGTATTCGTAAGTAGCCCTCGACCGTGTATTTCTAGTATGGTAAAGTTAAACCAGTGCGCCGCTTTTCTGCGTTGTTGTATTTTTACTTCTAATATGGCGAAGTGCACACAGCTGATTTAAAGTAACTACTACTTACAAAAATAATAACAGCTGATTGTGCCGAAAGTAGGGTTAAAGTTAAAATACCAAGACTCAATACCATGAGGTGTGTTCACAGATATGGTATTAATGTGTGGTAAATTTACCACGTGTTAAATATACGAGAGAGTGTGAATACCCTAATTATCTTTTTAACTAAATTATTTTCTATTAAGTTGATGTCAGCCTAATATACACAAAATCTCAAATATTTTTAGTAACTGTAGAGGAATTTCTTTAATTAAAGAGAAGAAGAATCTTATAAGATTCATGGCAATCCAGTTGTAGGGTATTACACCTAATTTGTGTTACAGCAACCTACTAACTGTTTGAGTAATTTAAGGTAGCATTAAAATTGAATAAAGGAGATAACATCAAATAAACTGATGATAAATATTATCCAGTAATTCTAGTAATTAGTTAGAATTGTTGGCGCACACGCTAAATTTAAATATGACAATACATAATTATAATGGTCAAAAGAAAATCTAAAATTTTCTAATAGTGTGCAGTTGCTGTAGAACATATCCGTCCTGGCTCCTGGGCATGATGTTAAACTACACTTCATCATGTATCAAAATTCGAAGGACTGTAAAACTAGCAATAAAGAAGATGACTAGGTCTGAAGTCCCATCATGATGTCTCAAAACTCGGAAAGCATGATAGCTGATTCTGTAGTTCGGTTTTGGAGAAACCTAAACATTCAACCATCAACCTGCATTGCATTTCAATTTGGTACAAACTGCAGATAGATTCTAAGTAAGACCTCAACAGCAAACCTAGTCGGCACCGATGTCCATGCGATATTGCATTTGTGTCTCTTTTGTGACCCCGGTGTTATATCACAAGTGATACCGCTGTGATATCGTCGCGTTGTAATGTAGAACTTGCTTATGATATAGCGAAGCGATAATATAGCAATGTCCATGCGATATCGCATTCGTACTCTTTTGTGACGCTGAGGCGATGTCACAAGTGATACCAGTGTGATATCGTCGCTATGTAGTATATGCGAATTGTTTGTGATATCACCAAGCGATATTGCAGCGATGCTTAGACGATTTTATCTATAATATCGGTACAATGCTACTTTGTGATATCGCCAAGATATAACTGTTTTCGTTTGTGATATCAGTATGCGATACAATTTTGTATCACAGTATATTACAATGAATTTACGTAAATGAATTTATGGAAATTTATTGTATCGTGGTTTTTTCTTGCCTTGCTTTGTGTAATCACGTGGATGGTACCCTCGCGACGCCCATCTTGGACATTTTTGTACTAGGAGGTGCCCTCGGCAATCTTCAGAAATACGTATTTTGAGGCAATAGAAACATAAAATTTTGTAAAAATGCGGAAAAATGTTATTACCACGAGAATTACTAATGACAAAAATCAAAAATTACTAATTTATAATAATTTTATTTAACTTTTTTCGATTTTAGACGAAATATCTTCTGGAAAATTCCAAATTTTGCATATTAATGTCTAATAATCGGTTATAATAGTATGTGTAAAAATTGTTTAAATATGAAAAAAAGTGAAATAAAATTATTATAAATGCGACTTGGCTGGGAATTGACGAAATTGCTGGTCGTAAATCGAAATTTGCCAAGTTCGTAAAACGTGGTCGTACAAAATTTTGTAAAAAAATGCAAAAATATTATTACACGCGAAAGATATGAATAACTAATTACAAAAATCAAAAAATTTTGATAAAATGGGTAAATTAAACGAATTAATTGCGATTGTAACAAACAATAATCTTTATTAGCGTTTGTATATTTCTTCCGCATATTCGACTAATTTCTTGTAAAGAAGATAATAATTGTTTTTTAATTAATAACACAACAGCCTGCAAAATAGTGTCCGTCAATACTTGTAATATCAAGATTTTCAGTTTTCATAACGATGGAAAGCGTTATCCCTGTGAAAGTACAGACTTGGGATTATTTATTGCTAAAAATTCAGAATTAAAAGAAAAAACCAGTTAGCACCGATGAATTAAAGAAATGTTTATTGTTGCCGTTATTAGAATCAGAGTGTAATTTTTCTTGTATACCTGTGTAAATATTAAAAATAAATTATTATTTCATTATGTCGTGTGATTGGACAACCCCTATGTTTGGATTGAATAATAGATGACTAATATCCCGTATTGTAATTTTGTGATTTTTTATTAATTAATAAAAAATATAAAATTTATAACAAATTTTATTCAAAGTTGGAATTTATGATGCAGTATTGAGGGTAAACTGCATATAATATGTAAATTGTAGTTTCTTTCTCTTTTGCAACCTGCGTTATATTTAAAATAATTCAAAATATAATTATTATCCAAGTGAAAACTCAATATGTATTATTTGTATCATTCAGCACTAAAGTATTTCAAAATTAAATTAACATCCCTAGGTAGGCCCAAGGTTAAAGTGGTATACTTCCAAACAGTGCCGGTTTTAGCATTACCGGCGTCCTGGGCAAGATTTTTACGGCGCCCCCACTCTACTTTTGAATTCACACATGTGAAAAAATTTGAAAAAAAACAAAGACAAAAATTAAAGAAACAAACATTTATTTTAGGTGAAGGGTGCAAAAAGTGGTGGGGATACACTCATTCCCTTGTTACTTATATTATTATTTAAAAAATTTTTACTTTTCTAGCCTTCCTATCGGTGAACTTCTAATTAAGACATCAAATTCTATATTTTCCGCAATTTTATATATAGGTAGATACATATTGTGCCTATACATCTTGACACAATCATTCGTTAAAGAAACTAATTAATTTGTTTGATTAAGCTTCCAGCGGGCGCGCTTGCGGTATTTACACCGCACTTTTAAAAAATTTCTAATTTGAATCGTTAGTCTGCGACCACGCTCAAAAGTAACACAAGTTTAACTAAAAAGCAAAAAATAAATGTTTTTTATGCGATTTAATACTTACTATTTATTTTTTTGCTTTATAACGGGTGGGCCATTTAGTACGTTTTTTTAAATCATAGGTTATTTCGACACTAATGGCTACAAAAGATCTAAATTTTTGTAATTAATTTAGTAAATAACTAAAACAAAACACACAATTCCAATGAATTTTACCTTACAATTCTATATATTCTAATAATAAGAGTATAAGCATACTTTTTATTTTGTAATCTTCAAAACACCGAACAATTATTTTGTCTTTTAAAAACGCTACTTACTTTGAAAGTGCAAATTGCAAACTGTAAATTAAATACTAATATTGTTTAGGTTGTGCGGGTGCAATATTACAAATTTTTAATAATATTTATAGTTTTATGACTAATAAAATACGAAAAAGATTGACACTGTACAATATATTACAGATGTGATTCAAAGTTTGCCGCTTGTCAGGTCACCTAAACGAAAAATGTGGTATACTAACATAAAATAACTCGAAAAGAATCTCTTACAGAACCTTTAACACAAACAAAACAAATGCTTTTTACTATTGCATCTATTTAGATAGCCTAATAAACCTAGCACTCGATAGTCGACACGAAACTTAATGCAGTTGAAACTAAAACTGTAGTTTGATGCTGCGTTTTAATTGTATCGTATATCAAGCCGCATAACAGATATCAGCAAGTTGGAAAACGTACCTTAAGAGATGGGAAGCAAAACATGAAGAGACGTCTTCGGCGCCTCTTCAGTCTGGCGCCCTTGGGCGGTCGCCCAGCCTCGCGCTACCCTAACGCCGCTACTGCTTCCAAATTTATAAGTAGGTGCAGCGCGGGTTCAAATCCAGGTTGGGGTAAAAACAAAGTAAGTATTATTAAACGGTTAAATCTTAAAATTTCAGTGATTTTTCAGATACTTGGAAGGCATGCAATAATCGAGGCAATATGAAAATAAATTATGAATAAATGATAGGTTGGTATACATAAAAAATAAAAATTATATCTTAATATTGTAAATATTGTAAATATAATGTATATGAATAAATAATAAAAACTAATTAATTCCCTGCAATAAAAAAAAATATGGATTCCAGAAATTAATTTTTTTTTAATTAATAATAATTATTATTTATAAAATATCAATGCACAATCTGTACATAAATTTCAACCAAATATATTGCAGTGATATCACTTTTCTATCACATGTGCGTTACATTGTAATCACCAAGATGTCACAGTGATATCGCAATTCTATCCCCTGCGGGTTACATTTCAACCATAAAGATGTTGCAGTGATATCGCATTTCCATCACCAGCAGGTTATATTTAAATCACAGAGATATCGCAGTGATATCACATTGCGATGTCTTTAAGGCGGACATTACTTCACGTAAGCGATACGCTAGAAAGAGTCGCAGGGATATCACAGTATCACAAATTCCTATCACTGTGCCGACTGGGAAGTTATTTAATGCAATAAAAATTGATGTTGAATAGTCTACTGTTGTCACTGTTGATAACTGAACTAACATTCAGGTGCGAGTCGTGGGGATTACAAAAAGAAGACAAAGTAAGATCCTAAATACAGAAATGAGATTCCTTAGAATTGTAAAAAAAACTAAACTAGATAGAATTGGGAACACATCCGATTGAGATTATTGTATAGGAGTCAATAAAATAAAATCAGATCGAGTCATTAGAAGAATGTTAGAGGCTAGATCAGTAGGAACAAAAACAAGAACAAAGTCTAGAAAGATGACGTGAGGATGAATTTGGAAGGATACTTTATAGAGAATTGATGCAAAATAGAAAAGCTTGGAAGAAGTTATGGAAAAAAGCATTAACAATAAAAATTTAGAATTGACTCCCTTCTAATTAACTAATATTAATAAATCCTTACGTGTGTTTGTAAGTTGCCTAAATGTATTATAATTCTCAGAAAAATTCTTTAGGTATGTCAATTCAGATATGAAAATTTTAGTCAATAATTTTTTATTTAAATTTACCTACAAAAATTGTAATAGAATGAGAAACAAAAATCAAGTTTTCCATTTTAAATTAAAAGAAAGTAAACATTTTACAAGCAAAAGAACAAATTTCTTCATTATTATATTTCCGGGTTTTGTTTTTTCTGCAACCTGGAGAAATTTTCCAGGCAGGGTTCCCATTAATGTTTCAAAATAAATTCCCTGATAAAAATTGTAAATTTAATTTCGCCTAATATTTCACACTACGCTAAATTTCAAAAATTAAAAATTTTGATGTCGCGTAAATAAAAAACCTGATTTTTACAATTTTTTGTTTTTCAAAGTTTCAAAAAATTATCACGGGTCAAAAGTTTTAATTCCCTTGACTTTCGATTAAAAATAAAACATTTGTAAAATTAGAAATTGCCTGACTTTCCATTTATTCCGACGGGTGGGAACCCTACAAAATCTCTTGCAGATATCTTCTCACCAAATTCAAAATTTTAATTGCATCGTACAATTTCTTAAAATATTTTTCTTGTAATTTAGGATATATTCAACCTAGGTGTCCTTTTCACTTATTCTTCTGTATCGACGATTCTGCGGCCGGTGTTTTCGTTTCAATTTCCTTCTGTTCAATCTGATGTTGTTTCCGTAAGATGCGGGCATTTCTTTTTCCTGCCAAATTAAATCTTACTTTCTTCTTTGTGCAAACTATTACCATAATTTTCAGGAAATTTGCTTCATGATTTTTCTCAATTTTCTTACGCATTTCAAAACAATAAATAAAACTCAACAAATTGACATTTTATAACCATTATAATTGTCAAGTGACACAAACACCACACTAAAAAAAAAGCTACTACTAATTGAAGTAAGCAATGAAATTTTAATTTAAATTAAATTATTGTAATAATATTAATTAAGAGAGATTATTTCGATTTCAGTTTTCATTCGATGTGAATTTTCGAATGTTTCTGTAAGTTTCCTTTTCTTACAGTTCTATATTCACAAAGTTCACATGCGAATGGTTTCTTACCGGTGTGAATTCTTAAATGTTCTTTTACATCTCCCACTTTTACAGTCTGAAAATCACAAAGTTGGCATGAAAACTCTTTCTCGCTCGTGTGAATCTTAGAATGTTCTTGCAAACCTCTTCTTCGGGCAGTTTTATAATCGCAAAGTTCACATGCAAACGGTGTCTCTCCTGAGTGAACTCGGTCATGTTCCAACAGATATCTTTTCCTCGTTGTTTTGTAATCGCATGTTTTGCATGAAAACGGTTTTTCATCAGCGTGATTTCTCACGTGACAATGTAAATTAATTTTCCTTCCAGTTTTATAACTACAAATCTTGCATTTAAATGGCTGATCGTTGAAATGAAAGGTTAGATAGTGTCTTTGTAATTCCATTCTTTTGATTGTGTTAAAATCGCATATTTCGCATGATAACAGTTTCTTAACTTCATGAGATATCAAATGCTTTTGTAAATTGAATTTCCTACAAAATACAGCATCGCAACTGTAACAAGCAAATTTAGTTACCTCACCGACTTGGTGATATTCCAGAAAATCGTCATCCATTGGTTCCTGCTGGATGAATACCGAATCAAGTGGATCAATATTTCCGCTCACATCTTCACTTTCAATTTTAGGATAGGGGCCAACATTTCCTAAAAGGTCAAGTTTACTTTCTCGAAAACTAATGTAACCTAACACTTACCTGAGTTTTCAACATGTAATGCTGAAGCGTGATCTTCCTCCTCCGTCTTTTTCTCCATTTCAATTGTACGTTTAGTTACGAATTGCGATACTTTATTGCAGGAATGTGTCAGTTACAAATTTGCGACATTGTAAAAGAAGGAAAATCTTAGAGGGTGGGATCAAATGGGATGAACCCTGGGCTATTCTTATTCTGATTGGACGCAGAAATGGCACGTAATTTAAAATTACAAAACTTGATTATGTTTTTTAATATAGTTGATAAAATTGGTTAAGTTTGAGCTTTAAGATTATTGACGTTAAGGAGATAATTTAAGTATTTATGTAATTTAAATTGAATATTAATATAGTTGACATAAATTATTTTAAATGAAATAATTCGGCCGATGCAACGTTGATCTAACCTCTTCACCAGTGGCGCTCGTGGGATTATACCGGTTTATAATGAGATCACGATTCTGATTGGACGCAGAAGTGGCACGTAATTTAAAATTACAAAACTTTATTATGTTTTTTAAGGATATATGAGCGAGGGCGTGGGGGGGGGTAGCGAATTTTGATGAGTGGTGATAGGCTAGTATCGTTGCGGGGCGAGGTGACAAAAATAACCACGTGATGTGTAATTTACATTTGGCAACACAGTTTTTTTGATTAATTTCTTGTCGGTGACATCTGACATTTAAACGTTTTATGCATGCTATTTTTCTAATTTTCATTTATTGAAATGCGGTTTATTAATATAAAAAAACACGTGGCACTCGGGTTGTCTGTAAAGTCGGTTTACGGACGATAATTTTACGTGATAACGTCATAAGAAAACATTGATGAAAAATTGCATACTTTTATGAATTGAATTGAATTATGTTTTTTCATGACGTAAAATTATCGTCCGTAAACCGTTAAAAACATTCATTTTCAAATATTATTTACAGTTTTTGCAAAATTAATTTAATTAATTTGTTTAAATATAATCACGAACAATTAGTTATAGAAAAATTGCATACTTTTATGAATTGAATTATGTTTATGTAACAGATAATACAAATTAAAACTATGTTATTACATTAACCCTCAATAGGTTAGTGCGTTATGTGCATGAAACATAATTGCATCATTTGGTGATCGCGAGATCGAGCCTTATGCCGGACAAGTTTTTTTTAATGGCATTTTATAATTCAAATGATGTATGTTGAGATGAATTTAAAATCAAACCAGATAAATTCCTGAATCCAAATTATAAGTTACAAATTTATTTCGAATTACAAAACAAAATTTCCTTTTACACATTTTACCTCAAAATTAAAAATATTTCGATTTAAATAAACTGGATGAGTGTATTAACCACCGTAGCTTTGAACCGTACAAGTTTGTACACTCAAGAAGGTTCCATTTGTTAATTTTGTAATTTGTAGTTTATAGTTTTATTTTAGTTTATTGTACATTATTACTTTTAAAACGTTTAAAGAGTGCGCGAGGTTAAAAAAAAAAAAAGAAAGAGAGTAGTGAGGGTAGAATAATAAACCAGGTTCCAGGTAAATTTTGAAGAGAAATTGATCTCTCAAAATTTAATTAAATCAAAAACAAAGATAAAGAAAAGAACGATTAATTTCGAGAAGGATTGGGCTCTCGAAGCTATAAATTTGTAAAAAATAAAATTGTTGGAGAGGTAAAGTTTGGAAAGATTAGAGAAGAAGAAATAACTGTGGCGGAGCAAAAAGGCGACGGCAATAAAAGAGAAAGGAAAGAAAATAGTGCGACAAAAAAAAAAGGTATTCCGTTAACGGTATATTTCAAGTTTAATTTTATTAGTTTAAGTTTCTGTTTCTGTTTATGTTTATATTTTATGTTTATAGAAAATAAAGGTACGGTGATTAACCATTCAGTTTTATTTTCAAAATTAAAAAAAAACGTTTAGATTGGTGACCAAAACTCCAAATACCACCAGGGAATTTATCTGGTTGAAGTGAAAAAAAAAACACGACAATATGTATGATGCAAAGCCGATCGTGCCTCTCTCTCGCTTGTTCCGCGCTCTCGCTTGCGGAACGTGATAATTTTTTGTGCGTGCAGCCGGTATATCAATTTATAAGACGTTATCACGTAAAAATTCTAAAGTCTGCTGCTTTCACTATAATATAATATAATATCTGTTTTTAAATACACAAATAAGGTTATATTTACATCTGTATTTACTATTACTATCGCTAGTTTGTTGTGGCGCTCGTGATAGCAGTGGCAGTGAACTACAGTGAAACGTTGCCAAGTGTCATATTACAGCGAGAAAAAAATTGTTAAATAAAATAATTTGAATTTCATTACAATTTTTCTTTTTGGTATGAACCGATGCATAGTATTTTTAATATACTGACGAATTACTGCAAGTATCATCTTTCTTATTTATAGTTTTTTTTAAACTGACGATATTTTAACATACTGATATTTAATCAATAGATAAGTGGTTTAAGTAGTGTAACTCGATATTAATCATATCAAATTTTTAGCATAAACCAAAAAATGAACAAAACACTTTTTCGAAACTAAAATGTTTAAGTTATCACAATATATAAATACGGTGTATTTATATATATTGAGATGTAATTTATTCAAATTATTTAATTTAAAATTTTTTTTTTAATAATATCTTCTAATTAATAAGAATGCGTTAAATTTCAATTTTCGTTGCAATAAATATTCAAAAATGGTAAAGTTAAATTTATATTCGATACCGGTATCGCAGTCCGGCTTATCATTCACAATTTGTGTTCCTTGAATAAATTTTAATTTTATATGAAAATATACTTTTTAATATACAATTTTTTTAATTAATAAATCCAAATTCTTCCAATTCTTCTTATCTCTAATTATCTTCCTAGCTTCCGTTGAATTTTATTTTCCAAAAATCGTTCACACTGTCTTCAAAATTAATTTAATCCGACTACAAATCTTAATAAAACACTCTTCATCCATAAAAAAATCACTTTTATATTTCAAAAACTACAGAACTTATCAAATATTTCTCGGACTCACAAATCATACGTCCATCACGTCGGCCATTTTTGGCAAAAGGCCTTGAATTTCCGGTGATTCGTCCCCACCTTGCTAATTTTACAATCTTACAACTTAAAATCAATTTAAACACAACTTAAATAAGAAAATGAATTTTTACCAAAATGTATAGAGTGGGTCCGAATCACTTATGAAACATGACAATATATATTGTCGTGTTTTTTTTTTCACTTCAACCAGATAAATTCCCTGGTGGTATTTGGAGTTTTGGTCACCAATCTAAACGTTTTTTTTTAATTTTGAAAATAAAACTGAATGGTTAATCACCGTACCTTTATTTTCTATAAACATAAAATATAAACATAAACAGAAACAGAAACTTAAACTAATAAAATTAAACTTGAAATATACCGTTAACGGAATACCTTTTTTTTTTGTCGCACTATTTTCTTTCCTTTCTCTTTTATTGCCGTCGCCTTTTTGCTCCGCCACAGTTATTTCTTCTTCTCTAATCTTTCCAAACTTTACCTCTCCAACAATTTTATTTTTTACAAATTTATAGCTTCGAGAGCCCAATCCTTCTCGAAATTAATCGTTCTTTTCTTTATCTTTGTTTTTGATTTAATTAAATTTTGAGAGATCAATTTCTCTTCAAAATTTACCTGGAACCTGGTTTATTATTCTACCCTCACTACTCTCCTTTTTTTTTTTTTTTTGACCTCGCGCACTCTTTAAACGTTTTAAAAGTAATAATGTACAATAAACTAAAATAAAACTATAAACTACAAATTACAAAATTAACAAATGGAACCTTCTTGAGTGTACAAACTTGTACGGTTCAAAGCTACGGTGGTTAATACACTCATCCAGTTTATTTAAATCGAAATATTTTTAATTTTGAGGTAAAATGTGTAAAAGGAAATTTTGTTTTGTAATTCGAAATAAATTTGTAACTTATAATTTGGATTCAGGAATTTATCTGGTTTGATTTTAAATTCATCTCAACGCACCCGATATTTTCAGAATGTGACAATTTGTTGGAAGATTTTGAAAATCTATTGAAATGAATGAATTTAAATATTGACAATTGATACATTTTTGATGATCTGAATTTTAATTAAAAATATTAAATTACATTTAAACATGCCTGTTCTTTACAATTAATATTGACCATCGTCAGTGTCTAATGAATTTAGAAAGTTCCCCCTCTTTCTTTTTAGCTACTGTAAAATATTATTTTTAGCTCTTACGATGTTGTATTAATCTGGATTCATGGCATTCGCGCACATTTAAATCGTCATCTTCGTTTACATTTTCATCATCCCTCATTTCTTCTTTCCATTCATACAAATCTTGGAGGTGGAACTGACCTCGAATGCGTTCTGTTATTTCGTTGTATAATTCGTATGTATTCTCTGATATCCTCCTGTTTATTATGTACGGACCTTCGTAGGGTAAATGTAACTTGGCACATTGGTTTGCAGACCGTAAACCTATTCTCAAGCTTTTGACTACCACTATATCTCCTATAGAAAATGTAGTTTTCTTTTTGATTTTTCCATTCACTTTTTGTAAATATCGTAATCTCCTTCGATTTAGCTTTTCCCGTACTCTTAATAAAGTTTGTTGATAATCCATATTTTCATCATTTATCAACCATGGTCTTCTGGGTAATATTTTCTTCATAATGTATAGAGGTGACTCTTCCGTCACAGTGCTTGGTGTTTCATTTATGAAATCTTCTACTTTGTCTAGGTGTTCGTACCATGTTAAGTGATCATCGCTACATAACATTCGTAAATACTTGGAAACTTCTTGGACGTATCGTTCACTCATGTTTCCTTGTGGATGTCTTACGCTGCAAAAATATACCTTGATATCCTGGTCAATTAAATGTTGTTTAAATCTGTTGTTGTTGAAGTAGGTTGCGTTGTCGGCTAATATGATTTTGGGTTTAATTACGTTGGCAATGTAGTCTTCTAATAATTCTATTGTAATGTCTTGTATCATCATAATTCCACAATTTTTTGTAGTTCTCCCAATAGTTATGTTTGTATTTAAGTTTTCATTAATCCTTGTAAATGATTTGGTGTTTGGAGATATTAATTTTACTGGAAGGGTTTCTATAACTTGTTTCTTAAAATATTCAAAATTTAGGTTATTAGTCTTTTCATTCAATAGCGAAATTTCCGCACCCGTGTCTACTATTGTCGTCAGCTGAATATTGTTAATTTTTATAAAAATATATGGTAGTTCATCAATGGTTTTGTCTATTATAGTATCATCTTTCTTTACCGTTGTTTCCTTGATTATTTTTATCTTTTCATCCATTCTGTTAATATCCTTTTCCGCAGTTCGTTGTGGTGATTTCAATTCGTTGATGTCTTGGTTTGATTTTTCTTCTGCGTGCCTAAATATGTCTTTTATTTCCTGTAAATTTTCGTCTATTTTTTGCGAAATTTTGTCCATTTTCTTCGAATTTTCGTCCATTTTCTGCGAATTTTCGTCCATTTTCTGCATGATTTGTTCCATCATTTGTTGCATTGTTTTTTGTTCTATTCCTACTTTGTCTTCCATCGTACCCTGTTTTTCCGTAATCTTTTCTTCGATTGTTAATACCGCTACGTTTTCTTCTATATCTCGCAATACTTCGCTCGTGCTTTGGTCTTCTATTATTTCTGTGCTTTCTTGAATCTTGTCGTTCTGTTCAACTTCTGCTCTTGCTATGCTTCTTGTAACTCTTATGTCATTCATTTTGATGGTTTTAAATACAAATTAATTTCAAAGATTAAAAATAATGTAAAATATTAAATTTTCCTGCAATTGTAAATTAATTTTACAATTTCACACTTATAATGTAATCTAATTGTTTATAATGTTGACGTATTTAGCAATCTGTCAAACTTTTTAAATGTCAATATCATATGTCAATATTTTATTAAATTAATATTCTATTTAATTTTTGGGTCGTTCTGGTGAATGATTTTTGATTAATTTCAGTGATGTCGTGGTTTCGAGTTCCACGTATTGGGCGCCAATTTAAATTTATTGGTTGTCGTGTTTTTTTTTTCACTTCAACCAGATAAATTCCCTGGTGGTATTTGGAGTTTTGGTCACCAATCTAAACGTTTTTTTTTAATTTTGAAAATAAAACTGAATGGTTAATCACCGTACCTTTATTTTCTATAAACATAAAATATAAACATAAACAGAAACAGAAACTTAAACTAATAAAATTAAACTTGAAATATACCGTTAACGGAATACCTTTTTTTTTGTCGCACTATTTTCTTTCCTTTCTCTTTTATTGCCGTCGCCTTTTTGCTCCGCCACAGTTATTTCTTCTTCTCTAATCTTTCCAAACTTTACCTCTCCAACAATTTTATTTTTTACAAATTTATAGCTTCGAGAGCCCAATCCTTCTCGAAATTAATCGTTCTTTTCTTTATCTTTGTTTTTGATTTAATTAAATTTTGAGAGATCAATTTCTCTTCAAAATTTACCTGGAACCTGGTTTATTATTCTACCCTCACTACTCTCCTTCTTTTTTTTTTTTTGACCTCGCGCACTCTTTAAACGTTTTAAAAGTAATAATGTACAATAAACTAAAATAAAACTATAAACTACAAATTACAAAATTAACAAATGGAACCTTCTTGAGTGTACAAACTTGTACGGTTCAAAGCTACGGTGGTTAATACACTCATCCAGTTTATTTAAATCGAAATATTTTTAATTTTGAGGTAAAATGTGTAAAAGGAAATTTTGTTTTGTAATTCGAAATAAATTTGTAACTTATAATTTGGATTCAGGAATTTATCTGGTTTGATTTTAAATTCATCTCAATATATATATTTTTTCTGTGCTTTATAGCTGCTTTCGAGTTCCGCGCTTACGAAACTTTTCTAACCATTTAGAGCGCACGTTATGTACAAAAGTGTTGGCGAGAACGTACAGAACGCACCCCAAGTCAAGAGTTGACAAGAACGCGTCCCAAGATGTAATTTTGTACACTAATATTTTTATTTGGCGCAAGCGCAATAGAAATATAAAATTGAAATTAATTAATTGCAAAGAAATGAAAGGTGACCTAACGTTAAATATACGTGACCAAACCTTAGCAGTGCATTTCCTACCTGTTTCTACTTTTATTTCGTCGAAATCGTTTAATGGGGAGGCTAACTTACCAAGAAAATTTTTCAAAACTTGAATAATTTTTTTGGATAAAACTAAAAGTGACCTAACGATAAAACCAAATGACCTTTCGAGACCTAATGACAACCTAATGATTCCATATTATTTTATATCAAAATGTTATATTTTTCTTACTTTTGTAAGAAAAATTTCATCACAACTATATTTTTGTTTAGCGCATGCGCAATATGGACATAAAATTGAAATTAATTAATTGCAAAGAAATAAAAGGTGACCTAACGATAAATGTACGTGACCAAACCTTATCAGTGCATTTCCTACCGGTTTCCACTTTTATTTCGTCGAAATCGTTTAATGGGAAGGCTAACTTACCAAGAAAATTTTTCAAAACTTGAATAATTTTTTTTGATAAAACTAAAAGTGACCTAACGATAAAACCGGGTGACCTTTCAAGACCTAACGATTCCATATTTTTTTATATCAAAATGTTTCAGATGGGAGGCCAACTTCACGGAGGTGCCAAGCTGGCTAAATTATTAAAACTAAATTTCTTAAAAGCTTAGCTGGCACCGACTGCAAAGATTACAATAATTGACTGCCTATGCCAGCTAATTGTAGTAACTAAATAACTTAATTATTTTTTAATTTTTAGTGCATTTTTTAAAGAACTAGAAGTAATTTACAAACTAGATTCAACCATTTTTTGTCTAAAATCAACGTAGGTAAATAAATTTTGAAAAACGTGAAACTATTCACGTTCTATACGTACAATCACACCAACGTTTTCGGAATTCAAATTTACCAAATCTTCCAATTGGAATTTTCCGACCGAATCTAGCCCGGTTGCCGTTTCGATGCACAATCGCAAATTTTTGGAAGAAGCTTCTATTTCTTCCATGGCCAAGTCTGAAATCAACACGACGAGGTGGTCTTTCACTCGTACAATTAAACCGGTGATGCCTTGGTGCCATCTCTCGTGACAGTGCCACCGATCGCCGCGATCGCTTCCAAATCGAACGGTTTGCTAGCACGTCGAGATTGCTTCTTCCGTTTGTTCGTTTCCGGAACCGTATTTTTCAACTCACCTCGCAATTTTGGTGTAATCAATTCTCTGTAGTAATTTTAGGTAGTCCCGGGTGTTGGACGAATCGTAATGGTCAACTTGAGCGATATTGCCTTTTATATTGTCCCCGCATTATGCGCTCCCACTGTTTCGATTTAACTTCCGAATACTTATCCATAACTCTCAACACGTTGTTCATTTCTTTTAAGAGCAGAATTTGTTGACTTTTTAGTCTCATTTGTACAGTGGCGGATTTATACTTTTGCCGCCTAGGGGCTACTGGCAACTTGCCGCCCCCTTCCTCTCCTATTTATTTTCTTGCATTTTTTACAATTTTATTTTATATATTTTACAATTTTAAATGTTACAAATTAAAAAATACTCTAATTATTAATTGAATGCGATGCTAAAATCTCTTTGTAAACTTTTCTTCGTAAACTAAATTTTGAAAACGAATTTATAACATCATCAAAGTCCAATCTTTTGGTTAGCTCTGATTTGATAGTCTGAATTGCTACATCTCAAAGGCATAATTTCATAATTTGCCAGCATAAAGTGCATAATTTTTTATTCTTTTCAAAACGTAAAACAACCTTTTCGCTGAACAGTTGGATGCAGGGATAGTCAAAAAAAAGTCTCACATCAACATAAGAGTATATATCTTGTCGTTCGGTGTCATGCAGCACTTGGCAAGATTTAAGTATTGATTTTGGATATTCTTCCAATTCTTTCAAGAATCCAAAAAAATGTATACACTCGTTCACAAAAACCTTCGTTGTTGGTAGATCTTGATTATACAAATTACACAATTTCCTACTGTGTTCAGTAAGTGTCTTCACATCAAGGTCTTCTTTGCCATCACTAATAAAAAATTCAAACAACGAGTAGTGCTCATACACAGTTTTTCTTTTTTCTATTACGATATTAATTTAATCTGTCAATAATTATCATATTGTAAGTATTGATTCTGAAATTTTCTCTGCCAATCAACTGTACTTCTTCTTCTCGGGTTTCATCTGACTGGATTTTTCGTATCCTTCTTCTATTTTTTTCATCTTCATATATTGAGTTACATTTGTTTTCGCTAGCGCTCGATTTTCATAATTGTCAAATGCTCTTCTTATACTTTGAATATACTCTGATAATGATCCGGACAATACTGATATAGTTGATAGGTCGATCTCAGATGATTGCAATTTTTTACTTGATATATTAAATCAAGATAAAAGATCTCCCTATAAAAATGACAAAAAAGCCGTTTCTAACCTTTAAAGTCGAAGAATGTAATTAGATGCTTCCCATTAGTAAGACACATGACTTATGGTCTGATAAATTCTTGTCGGTTTTTAAATACTCGTATTCATCAAAGCCTTCTTTGCTAATTTTGAAATTCCTTCAAAAAGTTGACATGGTATACAAAAAAGTTTTCCAGAACTTTCTGAGTATATTAGGTAAGATCGTTTTATTTTCTGTCCATTGATTAAGCTAACTTCAAACGTAGTTTGAGTTAGATGGCGATGTTGTCCCCCAATGGATCTTTTGTAGCGGCTAAAATCTAATTTGGAAAGTCTTGATTTCTTCTATTTTTTAGGACATGCTCTCAAATGTTATCTTTGATAGGCGACAAAGTAGGGTAATAAACAATAGCGTTGCTATGAAGTTTAGAATGTTTATCGTCACACATATCAGAGTGTTTCATAGTAGTTGAGCTTGGCTGAGGCATTGCATTAGAAAAAACTTCATTGCCGACAAGTTCAGCAAGGTTAAGCCTACGCTCAGTATTAGAATGATTAAAATCATCTTCTTGCTCTTCATTGACTGGCATTTCAATTTCAATGTTTTTTTACAATTTCTACCTCATTAAGAGGTGTTATAGTTGGGTGTAATTCGTTTAAAGGTAAGTTTTTTGCTAATTTACATTTTTGGATTTCCACGTTGGTTTTGCTATCAAATGATCCATTTCCAGTGTTGGGTTTCAAAAAATAATTCCGTCACTCATAGTTTATGATGTAAGTATTGATGTAGTAATCTAGTAATTGATAGAAACAAAATTTGTGTCAGTCGTCTTTTTTGGATTCAATTGTAAATTATATTTTATAAGTTTTTATTAGTTTATTCTAATCAGAATAAATCAGTATTAACCGATTATAACTTAAAATAAGTTAACTTACAATTAATTTACGTACTTACAATTTTTGCCTTTAGTTTAGAATGAAGCTCCCGGATACTAACAATATTAGAACGACAAAAATGGAGAAGTCTTACAATATAAATACGTTTATAAATAGTTTATTTTATTTTAATCAATTAATTGAAATAGTACCTACTTATCCGTCTAATAAGCCTAATTATCCATTATGTTTTTTCCACATGTGCTTTTGGTATTTTTGCAAAAATTTGCCGCCCTAGGCTATAGCCCCTATAGCCCTCCCCTAAATCCGCCACTGCATTTGTAAGCTTGCTACATTTTCTATAGCGGCCACAACGTGCGACTTCTTATATGCTTCTATATAAATGCTGTCCTCTTTTAGTAGTAGTTTAAACATATAGGGATATAAGATTAAGATTGCAGCGCCACCGTGTAAAAATGTGAACTAACTTAAAACACATTCGTGTGACGGCAGTGCTTGTGTTTTATGGTGTTTTGAGAGTTTTTCATTACTTTTTCCAAGCAAACTTGTTAATTAGTTTTTATTTGTGCTAAGACAATTCACGGTTAGTGTTAAGTAGTTCATCTTCCTGCAGTTACATGGTATATATACGATTAGGTGAGTTTCAGATCGCTTATTTCAACGTGGGTGTTTTTGTTTAATTTTAAAAAATTGCAGATATGTCAGAAACTTACGAGTTAAGATTAATGCCCGTTTTCACCAACATTTATTTAAGAATTCCTTAGTAAAGAATTCTTAACGCTAGGTATTCCATAAAGTGAAATTTGCATTTCACCAACATAAGAGTTTCTTAACCAGCAGTTCCCTTGCTAGGTATTCTTTAAGGAGGACAAATGAACTAATGAGGGTCATAAATGTCATATTTGAATTTGTAGGTTATATTTAATGGCGGCATTACGGTTGTGTATGATTATTATGTAGTTAATTTTGTTAATTATGAAGCAGGTACTGTAAAGGATTATATAAACCGTTAATATGTGGTGTACATACATAAGATAACAATGTGAATCCTCAAGTGATGGCAACTGCATTCTTCAAAAATATAACAAGTAACGACCATGTTAAATAAATAAACCATAAATTGTTAATATTACATTTATTATTTCTTAATATAAAATAAAAATAAACTTGACAAATATGTAATTAATAAACTATAAAAACACACAGAAGTTATGGTTGATTAAAATAATTATTTACAATAATGTCTCGCGTTCCACCATATCTTGCATTATTTTGAATTTCTGCAGTCACTTGACCATTCTCGATCAAGTGATTTATTCCCTCAACTTCATTTGGTGGAAGTGCTTCCTTCGCCTCAATGCAAATATTGTGCAATACAGCACAAGCTATCACAACCGATATAGCTGTTTGCAATTTCAAACGTATACCTATAGCTAATACAGGAAATCTTCGTTTCCACACACCATATTGTCTTTCAACTGTATTTCTGGTATGAATGTGTGCACGGTTATAATTTTCTTCAGCTCTATTTTCTGAAGTGAAGTGATGAAGTGTACAACTTCATCATCTGATGAATCATCATATTTTTCTAATCTATCAAAAAGTCGAATAGCATCCACGGCTAGAGAAGAGTGTAGAATAATGCACGGCTATTCAAAATCAACATGCACAAACACTAATTTATAACCTATAAATAGTATAATACAACCGCTAAGGAATACCTAACACTTTAGGGGTCGGTAAATCGGATCCCTAAGGTTAGGGATTTCTTAATACCACTAAGGAATTCTTAGCGCTTGGTGAAAACCAAATTTGACATAAGAGTTTCTTATCTCAAGTTAAGAAACTCTTAACGTTAGGAATTTGTTGGTGAAAACGGGCATAAGTCTTCTTGACTATCTAAAGACTCTTCAAGACTATCTTGACTAGAGACGGTCGTCAGCTAGAGCTGTTAAGTGCGTTGCTGCTAATGCTGAATGCCTGGTTCGACTCCGGGCTCAGTAAAACTTAATGCTGACCGTCTCCCCTTGGAAGGCAATAGCAAACCACTTAGGTGTAATATGCCTGGTACATCCTCTCTGGAGATGAAGTGTATACACTTCCCGCGGTTCGGAGCCCGCGTTAAGCAGTAGGTCCCCTATGTGTGTGATAATATTTCAGACGCACAACACAGACATAGGAGAGTTCGCCAAGGTCCGGGGAACCGGATATGGCACATGAAGAAAAAGACTATCTAAAATATTTAGAGGGATCTGAAACATCTAGATGTGTTTATGAAGGCCTCGTGTAAAATAATTATCTTCTGTAAAATGTAGTGAACACACTTTCATAAACTTTGTCACAGTTTTTCTTATTTTTAAATTTTTAATCCACATTTTTTCACATCTACCAATTCCTGAATTCCCATTTTATTTACCACGCGTGTTTTGTATTTTTTAGCTGTGGGGAATAAATGGAAACTTAATTCCGAATTTTTCTTTGCCCAAGATGAACATTGAGGCACTGAACAATACTGATTAGTACTCATATTGAATTATATATAACAAAATTTAATTTATTGCCGAAAACTTTTAAAATTACTACTACAGCATACGCAAAACTAACAATACTACTCATTTAACTTAGTTCGCCAAATTTCCGCTAGGTGCCGTGTTGCTTATCACTACATCCCTATAGTGCGCTATTTTACCTCCGTGAAGTTGGCCTCCCATCTGAGAAATTTTGATATAAAAAAATATGGAATCGTTAGGTCATTGTTAGGTCTCGAAAGGTCACCCGGTTTTATCGTTAGGTCACTTTTAGTTTTATCAAAAAAAATTATTCAAGTTTTGAAAAATTTTCTTGGTAAGTTAGCCTCCCCATTAAACGATTTCGACGAAATAAAAATGGAAACCGGTAGGAAATGCACTGCTAAGGTTTGGTCACGTATTTTTATCGTTAGGTCACCTTTCATTTCTTTGCAATTAATTAATTTCAATTTTATGTCCCTATTGCGCATGCGCTAAACAAAAATATAGTTGTGATGAAATTTTTCTTACAAAAGTAAGAAAAGTATAACATTTTGATATAAAAAAATATGGAATCGTTAGGTTGTCGTTAGGTCTCGAAAGGTCATTTGGTTTTATCGTTAGGTCATTTTTAGTTTTATCCAAAAAAATTATTCAAGTTTTGAAAAATTTTCTTGGTAAGTTAGCCTCCCCATTAAACGATTTCGATGAAATAAAAGTGGAAACAGGTAGGAAATGCACTGCTAAGGTTTGGTCACGTATATTTATCGTTAGGTCACCTTTCATTTCTTTGCAATTAATTAATTTTAATTTTATATTTCTATTGCGCTTGCGCTAAACAAAAATGTTAGTGTGTGCAAAATTACATCTTGGGACGCGTTCTTGTCAACTCTTGACTTGGGGTGCGTTCTCGCCAACACTTTTGTACATAACGTTCGCTCTAAATGGTTAGAAAAGTTTCGTAAGCGCGAAACTCGAAAGCAGTTATAGAGCGTAATCAAAACGTTTACAGTGCGAAGATCTTCTATTTAAGTAGCGTCTATTATTGATGTACTTGACGGTGATCCACAATTGCAATATTATAATTCACTAATGTACTAGGTGTTGAAACAAAACACTTAATCCATACAGCAGCTGCACTGTACCACATATCTACAGTGTATACTTAATATGGCATCAAATCACAACGACGTATTTGCACTGATTCTAGGTAAAATAGTCTAAGGAAAAAAGGTCTACGGTAAATTGGTCTAGGTAAAATGGTCTACGGAAAAAAAGTCTAGGTAAAATAATCTAAGTAAAATAGTCTAAGTAAAATGGTCTATAATCTCGCGCTATTGGGCATACTATTAGATTTAGTGTATTTTTAATAATAAACTATAATTCTTAATAATATTGTTTTTTGTTTTAAACGTGAAGACATGTATTTTCCCAAGTGCGGATTTACACCGGGAGGGAGGAATAAATTCATGAATAGATTAAGTAGATTCTAGAACTAACATTTTCGTGACAGAATCGTAATTGCATCATCGTTGCATAACTATATAATATAATAGATCTTAGCAATGTTAGCGCAACTTTTTATTAAAAATTTCATTCAAGAAATATTGAATTTCGCCGTAAATTCAATTAGCGTAGCGAGCGCTCATTAATTACATAGGGACGATTTTTGTAATTTTTGACCCCTTTCCTACGTAAGATTTTGGCACCCCCCACATCTTACGTAAAGGTTATTAAACAAAATGTTAGTCCCCCCTTTCCTTATAATAATATTATATACAAAAAATACAAAAATTTAAATTAAACTTTATGTATATAAATAAAAGTAAATAAAAATAATTAATTACGTGAAAAAGTTAACACAAAATTTTTTTTAAATATTTTAAGAAACTTACGTAAGGAATACGTCGGACTTCCCCCCCCTCACGTATAAAGATCGGTAAGATTTTCGATACTCCCCCCCCCCAAACCCTTATGTAATTAATGGACTATTTTACCTAGACAATTTTACCTAGACCATTTTACCTAGACCTTTTTACCCGTAGACTTTTTTCTGTAGACCTTTTTACCTAGACTAATTTACCGTAGACCTTTTTTCCTTAGACTATTTTACCGATTACGGTTTGCACTTCATTAGGAAATAATGATTTTAGTGTTGTAACTCGTTTTTTTAACATTAACATTATTTTTAATAATGTTTTCAATAAATTTGCTTTTATTTGAAGCAAATAATTATTTATTGCTAAATTTGAAGAAGTTCCTTCAGTAGGTTTATAGAAAATATCAAAAGGGTGCATATTATTATCTTTAATTATTATGAAATCGAGGCAATTGATTCTATGTTAACTTCTATTTCTTTTGTAAATTTAATACAAAATATGGGTTTTCTCATAATCCTTTTGAAGATAAAATTATTATGTTAAGATCCTGGTCCCGGCTTATGCAATTTAAAAAACCATAAAGCCCAGAAGCTTATGAATTCCTACAACTAATTCCTAATTAAAAAATATTTTTTAATTACAATTTCCTGACTAGTTACCGAGTTGGTTTTAGTATTATTATTTTCTAATAATTCCCGAACAGGATGTCCCGGTTTATGCAATTTAAAAAGACCATAAAACCCAAGAGCTTATGAATTCCTACAACTAATTCTTAATTTAAAAATATTTTTTAATTACAATTTCTTGAGTAGTTATACCGAGTTGGTTTTATTTTTATTATTTTATAATTTTTCAAACATGCACATTTACCATATGTGCAGATGTTTTCAATGTGAAAATAAAAACTCGAAAAACACGAGGATGTTAGAAGACCTTTAAAAGGATTACGACGGTAACAAGTAGCGAGAGAAGTTCTAAATGGAGGATGTAGTAATTGGTTAAAGCGGCAGGCCGCTAAATATGCTTCAGAAGGATCTCGATTGCCTCCAAACCTTCCTACTCTAGATGTTTTGCGTCAATGCAAAAAAGAAGCATTCGAATTAAAAGTTAGATATTGAGGTTATGTCAAACTTGCAAAGCGTAATTTCAGCTAATAAAATAGTTTGTGTTGAAAGCAAAATGCGCGAAATCACTAAAATATAACAGCTGCATGATTTTAAACAAAAAATTCCTTAAATATTCAAATCCACCGTAAAATTCTACAGAATAGAAGATCCTCACACTTTAAACGCATTGTTTGATATATATATATTATTTTTCTGTGCTTTATAGCTGCTTTCGAGTTCCGCGCTTACGAAACTTTTCTAACCATTTAGAGCGAACGTTATGTACAAAAGTGTTGGCGAGAACGCACCCCAAGTCAAGAGTTGACAAGAACGCGTCCCAAGATGTAATTTTGCACACACTAACATTTTTGTTTAGCGCAAGCGCAATAGAAATATAAAATTAAAATTAATTAATTGCAAAGAAATGAAAGGTGACCTAACGATAAATATACGTGACCAAACCTTAGCAGTGCATTTCCTACCTGTTTCCACTTTTATTTCATCGAAATCGTTTAATGGGGAGGCTAACTTACCAAAAAAATTTTTCAAAACTTGAATAATTTTTTTTGATAAAACTAAAAGTGACCTAACGATAAAACCAAATGACCTTTCAAGACCTAACGACAACCTAACGATTCCATATTTTTTTATATCAAAATGTTATACTTTTCGTACTTTTGTAAGAAAAATTTCATGACAACTATATTTTTGTTTAGCGCATGCGCAATAGGTACATGATATTGAAATTAATTAATTGCAAAGAAATGAAAGGTGACCTAACGATAAATATACGTGACCAAACCTTAGCAGTACATTTCCTACCGGTTTCCACTTTTATTTCGTCGAAATCGTTTAATGGGGAGGCTAACTTACCAAGGAAATTTTTCAAAACTTGAATAATTTTTTTTGATAAAACTAATAGTGACCTAACGATAAAATCGGGTGACCTTTCGAGACCTAACGATGACCTAACGATTCCATATTTTTTTATATCAAAATGTTTCAGATGGGAGGCCAACTTCACGGAGGTCGCTATTTTGCTATTTCAGATCTCCCGTCAGTTAGTCGGATTGTATCCACTAGAGTCGATATAGTCCACTAGGACGATTATAACGACTGAAAATGTCTAAAATTTTGCGATATGTAGTTTTCACAGATCCACTACTTTCGCACTAATTTTAATTACTTTTATGCGATTTTCGATTGAAATTAAACACATTCTAATAAATGGTAGATTTTGAAATAATTGCGTGTAAAGTGACTATGCGATAAGTCGCATGGTCACTTTACATTTCTTTTTAGTGGATCCTGTAATAAATGACATATTTGTTGAAATACCAACTTACAGTATCAACTTGAAAAATAGCTGGTCAGTTTAGTAAATAATAACCTAAATATTTTTTTAACGTTTAGGTTTAATTTATATTTAATAATTTATTAACAAGAGTATATAATATCAGGTAGATAAATATTTGATTTCCACTGAATCTTTGCTCCACATAAATTTTTCATTATTTTTTTTATAAAAACACAGGTAAGCCAACTGTGAAATAACAACAAAATGTTGTCTTTATAGTTTTATCTTAAATATTTTTAAGTTGACAGCAAGAAATCGCACAAAAAAATCGCATGAAATTAGAACAAGTTCTAATTCAAAAAATCGCACGTGCGCATTTTGCATTACACGAGGCGTTTAGTTGCGGCATGAAAAAATCCCCTCGAGTAAAGTGGCCTTTAGTGAGCTTTTCATGATTATTGCCGTGAGCCGTGCCATCCGGATGACGAGAATGATAATTGAAAAATTTAGGATTTCTAAGTCACTCCGACTAGTAAAGTGAGTTTCGGATATATACATGATATTAATTTTGTGATTTTTAATAAAAGTTACTATCTCTTGTCCACATTGGGACATCCTTAAATTAAAGCGCAAGAATTAGTGGTAGCTATCTATTGTATTTCCAGTGGCGTAGGGGTGTTATGAAGAAAATAAATAAAACATATTAATAAAACGTAATACAAAATTTAATTACCATAAATAAATAAAGTAAAGTAATAACAAAATTATAATTGAATAAAAAAATAAATATAGTAAACAGGATTAAATGATATCTACTTTGTAGTCCCGTAATTCTAGCTCACCATTTAGTTTGATGTGAGCAATTTTTGTTTCGGTTACTTCAAAGCTCTTCAAGAAATTCCAGTGGACGTAATCTAGAACCGTAATCAAGTTTTTCGTTCTCATACACCACACTTGTATTGATTCATTTGAAACAGCAAACACATGGTTACCGTTCGTGGTTAACGCTTTCATATAAAATGCCTCAGAATCTGCAAAAAAATTATTATTTGTGAATTTGGCTACAAAAATTCTGTTTACCAATTTCAAGTAGGTATTTTCCGGAATTTAAGTCTAAGAAAACTATTTTATGATTATCTCGAATAAACTTTTTTTCTAAACAAAGTAGTAACGAGTTGTTTAGAAACTTTACGTCTTGTACCACGTACACCATATCTTTAAGGGTATATAAACAAACTTTCTGCTTCAGACTCCAAACAGATACGATACATCTATATGCGCAACGGTTGTCGTTGTAAAAACTGACCAGGTGATCGTCTTTTATCTAAAAGAAAGAAAATATATTTAACTTTGTATTTTTGTATCGCAACGTTTCTAACCTTTATTTTCCAAGTGGTGACGTTCTCTTGATGGTATTCGAGGGTAAACAAATTTTGGATATCGAAATTTAAAATTTTGATTTTTCCGTTATATGTACCCATTGCTATGATACCATCACCGAAACATACACTTCTGATTTCATCATTAAAGCAAAGGAATTTTGAATGATAATCTGAATTTGTAACTGAATCTTCAAACTTGATAATGGAAACTCCGGTGCATACATCTAAGACTGCGATTCTATAAAAAAATTAGAAATAAAAAGATTACTATATTGAAATTTAAAACAAACTTACAAATCATTATGTGCTTCAATGGAAGTCGCCAAGTCCCAACTGCTATCAACATTGAGCTCTATGTAATATAAATTACTGTCTCCATTCAATTTTTGCCAACACAAACAATTACCTTCCACAAACAAGAACCACGATTTATATCTCACTGCACAATCAATAGTTTTTCTAGGTAACGCTTTGTAAGAAAATTGTTGCTACAAATATTTAATTAAAACAAAATTTTAATTTGTCCTTACACATACCAATCCTGTCGATGAGTCAATAATGGTTAATTCGTCAGAGCCATTGCTTGCTATCAGAACTTCATCGTCAAAATGATGAAGTGTGTACAATAACCCTACAGTTTGGGTTATAACAACACTTTTAAAATTATCGTTCTTCCAATTCTCAGTCATATTGTGATACATGTAAATTCCCTAAATTAAAAAATTTTAGACACCAACTAAATGTGTAGATGATGGAAATTAATGAACATAAATGAAAAAATATAACTAACCTCCCAGGGCGAAGAAAACTTGTTGATATATTCTTCGTAAAATATTGTTGCGCTTTTTTCAATTTTCTTAATGCCTTTTAATCTACATTTTCTGAACCAATAGTAATTGTAGTCGATGAGGTCGTTCCATGTCTTGCAACATCTGATCGCATTATTAATTGTCTTTTCGGACATAACCTTGCAAATTTTCTGTACGAGTTCTGGATATAAGTTCCCCAAAATATCCATTTTAACCGCTAAGGTTTTTGTTGCTATCGTTCTTGTGGAGAGATCTTTAGGCACTGTTTGTTTATGAACGATGAACGATGAACTTCTTGGCAATATGGAGGTACTACGGGGTAACCGTTTATCTCCTTCAACTGATGTGGGCAGCGGGCGTTGGAGTTTATTGAGGTATGGTTCCTCATTTGAAGCGCTAGGCGTGATCGCGTTGGCTTATTGGTCCATGGGGGTATTATTCCTTGGTTTGCGGGGTCCTAGGTGTGCGGGGAACTCCCTGGGGGTTTGTTTATAAAAGTTTTGGGCAATATATACCTTAGGTACGACGAATGGAAGGAGAAAATAACAATATGACTGATAAATCTTAATGATGTCTTATTCTAAAGATAATAGTTTGTGAAGGTGGTCATTGCCCAAGCACAATCTTGCAAAACTTTGCTAAATTGAATGCCTAATGATCTTAGTCCTGGTTATATTGTTAAGGATAGTTGTTGTTATAATTGTATAATAAATTATCTTTGAAGGGTCATATAATTTTGTTTACCTGATATTCTCATTCTTGCGAAAATGTTACATTTGTTTCAGAAATATAAAAAGAGGTTCATTACAATAAATTACAGGCTCGGATTGGGTGTAGGTAAGATGTCGTTCTCATGTCAGAAACAAAGAACTGAGCTCCTCTCCAGTAATTAATTTATTGTCAATATGTGATGTTGCGTTTTGTTTGAATCTGCTCATTGAAAATGTAGATCGAAGGAACAATATTTTAAGTTCCACTGCTGTTTAAAAATGCACTAGCTTTCGAAAATGCCATCTTTAATCCGTCAAAACTTGAAGGAATGAAGACCATTCGTTTGTTAAAGATGATTTTCTAAGATTCACCGATCTAAGGGTGCCCAAAGCAGTGTCTTACAATCTGCGGTCTGCAGTTAAAAGGGTTCTGCAAAAGAAATGTCTAATCTTATTGTTAACAATAGAATATTACTAATTGCACAGTTTTGGTTTGCAGGAGCTTTCGACGAATTAAAATTTATGTCAAGGGATCTATTGTCAAGGGGATTTTTAACTAAAAGTCAGGTATCATGTTCAAAATCTATTCTTTCATAAGAGATTAGAAAAAATCTGACTTTCATGTGATGTTATTTTAAATTTTTGTCTAATTTTACAAAATCTTGGTAAGTTTTGCAACTTAAATTAAATATTGGTAGTCGTAAATTACATTAAAATTATTACATTCTTTGACCATTGTCTATTGTTAAAATCACAAAATAATTTTGCCAAAGAAAAAAGTTGTACAAGTAATCATTTTATGCGAAAATATGAATTTGAATTTAATTTTACCTTTGCTGGAGTTGGGGAATGCGGCCCATACCGTCTTTCCAAATTTTATCAGCTGTAGAGTCAGTGACGGCTCGTGAAGAATGTACTTGGTGAGGCACGCATCCCAAACCGGGGAATTTGTACCCCCAACCTGAAAGAGGTTCCGTGAAATTTTTTTGAGAAAATTAATTTAAAACTCTATTTTTATCACCAGGGCCGTATATAAGTACATGGTTTAGTAATTTTAAATAATTACTACATTTAAGAAATGTTTCCAATGTGCATGTGAAAGCAAAATAAATAAACAGTAATTAATACGACAGATAAATTGATCTCTACACTTTCAACTAAAAAAAATGTACAAAGAAAGTAATAAAAGCGGCAGGTCATTTTTGTAACCAAGTGTAAAGAGTGCTTAACCCTCATGGTTTTATAACTTTCACATGCACTTTTTTTAAACTTTAATATTTCGTCGGTTAAGAGCACGACATTAGCGAAGCTTTTATCGAAATTAACTAAGGGGCCGTCGATTAATTACGTAAGGACGATTTTTGTAATTTTCTACCCCCTCCTCCTCTTTGTAAGGGTGCGTAAGATTGTGGCAACCCCCCCCCCCTTCATCTTACGTAAGGATTATAAAAAAAAATTGCGTTGACCCCCCCCCCCTTCATATATATAAAATATAAATAATAATATATTATATTATGTTTTAATACAAAATGTAAGTTAAATCGTATTTTTATATATTATTATATTTAAAAATTAATAAATACAATTATTTACATATAAAGGTTAATACAGTAATTAAAAAAAAAATTAAAGGTCAGTTGTAGTCCATGTGGGAGCTAGCCATTCTGATATGGATTGTACATGTGAAAAACAGAGACCATCACCAACGTCAGTGACAAGATTTTCCGTATTTTATATTGGTAAATCTACATCTACAATTAAAATATTTTTTTTTTGAATTTTGAGTGTTTTTAAATTTTGAATATTTTTAAATTTTAAATGTAATTTAATTTAAGAAAATGGTTTAAAAACCTTACGTTAGGACTGCGTCGGGCCCCCCCCCCCCCAAATAAGGGTCCGTAAGATTTATTATACCCCCCTCCCCCCTAAACCCTTACGTAATTAATGAACAGCCCCTAAGATCACCACCAACCTTAAACTATTAATCAGAAGGGGGCGACCATATACACTTTAAAACTCGAAAATATTTGAGCTATTAAAGCAAGCATTATTATTTATTTCTCTTTAACCATATGTTGATATCGTACTCAGCTGATATTTTTAGAACGAAATATAATAAAATTTTCTATAAGTTACTATAGTTTTTTCATAAAAAAAATATAATTTGATTATTTAATAAAAGTTAAAAGTTGTTGAGTAAAATACAAATAAATGTGACTAAAAGAAATGATTTGTATCATATCAGAAATGGAAATTTCAATTTTGCTATACAACAAATTTTGGTCAATCTATACGGTTTTTCTTGCTTCTTTTAAAATTTTACTTTACTTTACTTACGATTTGTAGTAATATAGTTTTTTTAGTAAAGTTAGAAGCCCAACAAAATTTTACAATGCGTCGAACAGGCTTAAAGCCTGTTTGACACGACGTAAATTTTATATAAAATTTACATGTAAATTTTTATGTAAATTTGCACATATTTTTGACACAATTTTATGTAGGTAAAAATAATTTTCTGTTTGCAACTATGTCAAATTTGATAAGATATTTAACACGCGCGCTTGCGTATTAACAAACAGTTTATGGAAATTTTTCAGATATTTAGTTTCATTTGATTTTTATGAAATTTCGGTGAAATGTTCGTGAACTTCAAAAACCAAACTGAGCGGACTTTAAGCGTGAAAATGTCTAGTGCGCACATTTACACGCACTTTTACCACCAAATTTAGAACATGTTCTAAATTTTTGTCACAAACCCAACCTAAAAATTGTTTTTGAGTGCGTGGTTTTTATTTTATTGCTAGTTTGGTATTATTATTTGAGTGCTTTAGTTTCATTTGATTTTTATGAAATTTCGGTGAAATGTTCGTAAACTTAAAAAATCAAACTGGGCGGTCTCTAGGCGTGAAAATGTCTGCTGCGCACATTTACACGCACTTTTACCATCAAATTTAGAACATGTTTTAAATTTTCTTCATAAAAATTTTACACAAAATTTGCTGATAAATTTTCTGTATGCAACGGTGTTAAATATTTTTATAAAAATTTACATGTAAATTTTATGTAAAATTTAACGTCGTGTCAAACAGGCTTTAATTGTAAACTGGAAAAGTGCAAGTACAAAGTAAAAAAATTTAAAAGATCATAAAGGGTTATTTTCACAGTACTGTAACTACCTGTTTTTGAATTAAAACGTATTGAACATGATAAACGGGTTGGTTTAGGGTAACGCTCATTTAAGTACATCTACCTGCATTCCTTTATGACCTTTTCACCAAAAAATAAATTTGGTTTAAAAGAAATACGATTAATTTATTTTAAGTGTGTTGTGTCCAAACTAATTATTCTACCGGGCAAGATCAGGTAATATAAAACAGGTACAGGTACTCAGTACTTAATGCGTTATTAAGCCGATTTTGAGGAGAGTTGAGGAAAAATTTGACGGTTTTTCTGGTTTATCTTCGAAGTTCAAGGTCCAATTAGAATGAAATTATAATGGGACCAGCTTGGAACTATTTTGAAAGAATTTTGAAAATCGGTTCAAAAATGACGGAGTTCTGAGGTAACAAACATTAAAAATAAAAAAAATACAACCGAATTGATAACCTTCTTATTTTTTGAAGTCGGTTAAAAATAAAAAAATGGTTTTGTAATTTTAAATTGTTTCTTTTTTTAATGTATTATTTTATATTTATATTTTATGTTTTTTTTATTATGTAGGTACTTATTATTAATATTATTTTATTTGTAATTTTTGCTTGGTATTTCCTGATTACAAAAATTAATTTAAAATACAAGGATATGCCAACTTTTTTCTTTAATTTTTACCGGTTTATTATACCTTCTTGAAAAATTTAATTTAAATTTTGAAAAAATTTTTCGTCGGGAAAGATGTATTTTCCAATTTTTCTCTCGGCTCGGGGCAGTTAATGTCAATAATAAGTATAATACAATGATAGAACCAGTGGCGTAACTAGGAATTTAGTTTTGGGGGGTAGGAGGGGAGAAGCGAAGAGAAGAATTTTTTTAAAATTTTTAAGGTCATGCGCTCAATAGAAAGTTAGAAAATTACAATAAAAAAATATAAAATGTGGTGTCGTGGGACACCAGATAGGAACGAAGTAGCTTAATATATAAATATTAATTTCAAGTTCTAGTCGAGGTAAAAAATAAATAATTATTCAAATGTCAAAGTCGATGTAATTCCGCTCATTCCGCTATAATTCTGGTCATCTTTGAAGTCTTCGAAATTTTTTTTTCACATTCGGCTTTAGATAATTTTTTGCATTTGGGTGGTATTTTTTAAAATCGATTTGTTTAAAAATGTTGGGGTTTTATTTTTAGCTGAAAATTTTTAAAATTAATTTTTTAAATTATTAAATTATATTTTTTAAATTATTTGTCGGTTTAACAATTTTAACGCGTTCTTAATTCGCAATACGCAAAGACTAACTTATATAGCGTATCACTATTAATTTTAACGATACTCATTGTGGCGTTGAGCAAATGGCTTTGCCTAAACATTTTAGCCGAGTGATCGAATCCCGGTGAAAGTGACTTTTTTTCTAGAGAAATTTGCCAACATATGACTCGTGGTTTCCGAATATTATATGAAATAATTAAAACACAAGCTTATTGACCACCATCCGATGGTGTAATTATCGAACGATATAAAAATCTTACGCATTTTCGTTACGAACGTTTTTTACCGATTAGGGTACCCCTTCGCATCCTCCCATAAGGAACTTCGTTCCAAAAATAATTTCTCGGAAGAAAGGGTTCTCTTCAGACATTTTTTACGTTAACGACAATATAAGAATAGTTTCTAACTACATAAATAAACACTAAAAATTAAGTCATAGATATTTATTAATATTATAAAATAATTCTAAATTGTAAAATCATTGCGCGATTTTCTCCTCCTCTACATTTTCTCCTCTTCTACATTAATAGCCACATTCCTGTGAATTGATAGTAAAGCTAAACCGCTTAATCTATTCTAGCCCTTACTATTTCTCAAATATGGCTTTATTGGTTTAAGCTGGAAAATATTCTTTCCACGGAAGCTGTAGTAACCGCTAAGGTTTCCAACAAAGATAAAATAATATATATTGTGGTGTTTCAAAGTGATTTGGACCCACCCTGTGCAATTTAGTAAAATTTTGATATTAATTATTAAGTTGTAACTTTGAAGAATTTACTAGATAGGGATAAATCACAGACAATTCAATGCTGTTTTGCCGGACGGAGGTAAGATCCACCAATGGTCACACTAAAATCCTTTTTTTTGCTAAGCTCCCAATGGGTAACTGGCAAGTTCCACCGCTTGCAAAAAAGGCAACCTGTAAGTTCCACCGATGCAAAATGAGGGCTATTAATGGATTAACTCGCAAAGCCGCTTATAGTATTTATAATAATATTGCAAAGAGAATAGAAAATTTAACGAAAGAAATAACATAAACGTTCAATTTGAAGAAATGCAAGAAATAAGAGTAACCTACCCCACCCCCATTGATTTAAATAAACTTAAGTAAAAAAAATGCGATTTTGAGTTATTGCTACCATAATGTTTAAAATTTTGCGTTCTATCGATTGCTATAAAGAACTTATATCAAGCTTGAAAACTAAGAACGAGAAAAATGAAAATTTTAGAGTTTTTTTAATAAAAATAACCCCGACATCTTTAAATGTCACATGGGAGAAATTCTTTTTCAGTAATGTAAGAAACACAATTGGTTTTATATTAGTATTTTATTTATTGGAAAAAATGTATGTATTTGTATATACATTGTTGTATATTATAATAAATAAACTTAACTTAACTTCTTAACTTAACTTCTTTTTCCTCAATTATATCACTGAAACGGTTAGAGATATTTTTTACAAAGTCAAACCTACTAATCTGTTTCATTGAATATAATTCAAGTAAATGCTGCAACCGTTTACGTTTCTTATGCAGTATCACTATTAGGCTCCTTCTGTATGTGAATGCTATTCAGTTTGATGTAGGTTTCTGCTTGCACTTCTTTCAATTTATCTAAAAACGTATATAGTTGTGGGTGGGCAATATAAAACTGAGAATTAAACATATTGTGAAAAGACTCACACGCCTTAGTGTGTATTGGCAGTCCAAAGCTGAGGAGGATATGCAGAATCTGCATCTATATATATAAGTAGTTGGAATATTTCTCCAACCGCGAATCGTCCGTTAATATGAATATTAAATCTTCACTATATACGGCATCAACTTCATCCGGACTTAAATACTGTAAACCAAAACTGTACCGTAGCCAATTACCAATTTGTAATTTAGCATTTTTATATTCTCCAGCTAATCCAAATTTCTTAATATTTCTATACCAAGATTGACCTAAATGAAATCTACAGCCAATTAGCGTAATATCTTTCCAAACATATTTTAAGCCTGCGTGTATTGCATGTTCAAAATCTACAGTGGCAAATTTTGGTTGCAACTGTAAATCGCGTTGTTGACAAATTTCAATTAACTTCAAGAAACAGTTACGGTAGGTATCTTGTGTCTTATTTTTTAAGAGACAAAAAACCAAAGGTATATAATAGCCGTTACTGTACCCATGTATGGTAAATAACTGGGTAAAAAATTTCGTGCAGTAATTAAAAGTTCCATCCATAAATACATTTTCAATGGAACAGAGGGGGCAATGATTGAAATCACTCCCCCCCTTATGTCAGTCGGTAGGTACGACCCTGGAATAGACAGATATGTAAAATCTGAAAGAATCAACATTTCAAAGGCTTAAAATACTTAAAAGATTAATAATACTCCTGACCGCATCGACTTAAAATTTCCCATCAGTGGAACTTACAAGTTGGATAAGAGGGACCCAAAACCAAGCGGTGGAACTTACATGTCAGATTAAAAAAGATTTGACCCATCGGTGGAAGTTACAATCGCCCGTTTTGCCAACATGGCCACTGGGGCGGATATGTAATTTTTAGCTGTTTGAGATTTTTGGTCAAACGTAGCCGTAGTTGAAATTGATAATTTTTGTAGTTGGAGATTTGGTTTTATTATTAAAGAATATTTATTTTTTTGATGAGCTAATTTTTGAATGAAACTATAATTTTGAAGTTAGTATTGGTTTAATTGGAATAAATATTGGAAATATAAAATTACATTTAAGAGAACGACGTGTGGATTGATAGAGACCACATTTGGATTAATAATTTTAAATTATAAGTTCGAACCTCAAGGAAATATAAAATTTTTAAAAGTTTAAAAATAGTTAGCTTCGAAATTTTTTTTAAATAAAATCCTGCTATATAATTTTTTGATCATTTAAATCAGTGGTTCCCAAACTTTTTTATCTCGTATACCCCTTGCCATGTTTTTCGGTTTTAGGTAGATCTCCTACTTACCCAGTATTGATTTCTTCAAATAAAAATTAATTATCTGTTACATAAAATAACTAAACAAAAAGTTAATGTTATTAGTGGGAGCGATAAACCTGAAGTTTTCTTAGCAAATTTTCAATATTTGGCATCAATGTAACTAGTTTTAACTAACTTGGCAAGCAGTTTATTATTTATTTTCACTTGACAACCAATCAGAAAGCCATTTTGTTTTACTTCCCAACCTTAGGGTGGGAAGTGGTCAGTTTCCGACCTGCAATGTCGCATTGTCGATAGGCAAGAAATAGAACTAACAAAAAATGTGCGTTAATAAAGTGAAATTTGATGATATTTAATTATTTACAAACTGAATACAAAGTGAATAAAATTGTATACATACCTCGGTGTCAAACTTCATTACAGCAGAGGGCTTACAGTTAACTTCGGCGCTTTGCGCCTCAGTCAACTAACTTAGCGCTCGGCTATAGTGAAACATTTTCCACCTCGGAACGTAATATACTATTCTGCAATAGTGCTTAACTACCAGTTAGGTAAGGGTATAACTACTACTACTAAATGAGATCCACTATCATTCACCCCAGTTTTATTTTTCGCTGATATAGACCCTTTGCAGGCCGTCGTTAACCCCTGGGGGTCGATATAGACCACTTTGGGAACCACTGATTTAAATCATAGCAATATATTCGGAAACACATCAATATTACACTGATTAAGAGCTTCCATTGTATATTTTGGAAGCTCTCCTTCATAATTTTTCAATTTTTGTTGCCAAATCAGCCATTTGCTTTCTAATATAGCATCACTAGTATCTCGAAGATCATTTATATAGAAATCTATACATGGTTTCAAGTCCCTGTAAAGTGAGCTTAGGTTAGGTTAGGTTACCTAACCTAATGTCGTAGCCCAACAGTTATTATCGACTTTATTATGCTATCGTGATTAATAAATCTTTCGGTCAGAGACTGCACGATATCGTCAATGTACGGAACAAAAATCGATCGTCTCTGATAATTCTTAAGATTTTGGGCGAGATAGTTTTCCCTATGCCTCTGAGAACCTACATGTCGCGGTATTTATGGCTCTACGCCCAAATTCAAAGCAATAATCGATGCATCATTATACAGCTTTTTAAATTCTATTTCTGCGTTTTGTCTGATGGTAGTGAAAATCGTCAAATTGTCATGTATTCTCCCCATGGTAGTTCCTAGATCTACAGATTTACCTTGAAGATATTCTGATAGTCTATGAGTTATACCCAAACATTTTTTTGATATTTTTATGCAGATGATATTAGTAAAGTTGCAAAGTGCATTGTGGAAAGATACAGCTTTACCGGAATCGTCATGTATAATAATGTATCATGTATCGTAATATAATTTCAGAGAGAGAATCAGCGAATATAATAATAGCATCGTGCCTTTCCACCCACCGTATTTTAAAGTAGCGCATTAACACTAAATGTTTCTTTTCAGATTAAATCAGATTTTTTTTAATATAACTGAACGTTTGGCAGAAATCTTAAAATAATTGGAAATTTCTCCAATTGTTCCAATAACATTTTTAATTGATTGCAATTTACATACATCATTCAATACTAAATTTATACAATGTGATGCACAGTGAGTATATACAGCTTTGTTTTGAAATTACAGCTTGAAGACCTCTGAAAGCTCCTCGCATTGCGGTTGCACCATCATAACTCCGACCTCTCATAAAACCTAAGTCTTAGCTAATCCATGTACTGGTACAAATTTCAGGAAGTCCTCTCGAATTTGTTTTGTTTCATAGTCAATATACCTAACGCACAAAGAAAACTGTTCTACTCTGCTAATATCAGTTGTTCTATCGGCTAATATAGTAAAAAATTTAGCAAGCTTAATGCGCGCAATTAACGTAGATTGTATTTGATTACCAATAATGGCCCAGTTTTTCAGTCGTGGTTTAACTAAATAAAAATAGTTAACTCCAAATTTCTTAGCAGTTTTTCAGTCTTGGGTTAGCAGTTTTCTCTAACCAATTATTTAAACCAGCACATGTGGTGGTTTAACTAAATTATTTTAGTTACCTATGCTAAGAAACTAAAAGTGACGCTGACCTGCATAACCTCGCAATATGTCATAAATACCAGAAACACGCATACGTTGTTCGTCAAATTGTGAAATTTTACTGCGTTCTGATACTAACTTAGCAAATATTTTGGTTAGTTAACTAAAATATTGCCTAATCACTGAAAAACTCATATTTGGCTTAATATGGTTTAAAATTTTAGTTACATTTTAAACCAAATTAGCTAACCTAAAAGTTAACTCACGACTGAAAAACTGGCCCAATATGAATCAATTCATTTTGTATTTCGAGACTGTAATACAAGCATTCCCTTTTGCTGTATTAAGGTGATGTATCAATTGTTCGTCTCCAGTGGCAGCACGAAAACGAATCAATGCCCTAAAACAATCATCATTATGGTATGTTTCTTGCAATTCTATTCTACCTGAATCACGATGACCTTGCAATGCAATTTCTTGCCTACCGCAAAAAATTATTGTTTGGACAATTGACGTGAGTATCATTCGATTTGATTTTATTTCCTCGATATTGGTTTGTACATTAAGAATTTCTCCATCAGTTCTTTTAAAAAGTTGTCTGATAACAATGACGAATCAATGTAATATTTTGTTGTAGCATGATTTGTGAAGCATTCAATCGCATCTTTCCACTTTTTAAATGGTATGGTAACTAAATTCTGAGTTGGCACATGTGTGCTCTTTCCCAGTGCCAGATTTGTAATAAAAAAGTACACAAAATTTTAAAAAAGCCCCTTTTTGAACATCTGAGTATGCCATCCAATTAAATCTATTTAAGAAACTAAGCTGGTGTTACGGTTTGATTTTATTTTTAAGTAAAAATACAAAGGTTGTGAAAGATTTTCAAAAGGTGGCATCCTAATTCACTTTTGAATTCAAATTTAATAGAAATTATTATCGTAATTGATAATTCGCACATTTTTAATTTTTAATTTTAACTTTGCGATTTTGGAGAAAAGTTATAATTTGTAAGTTGAGTAATTATATTTAGACGACGTAGCTAATCAATTTTTTTGGTGAAAATTGCGTTATTTTCTCATCCAGATTTATTTGGGATTAGTATTGATTGCTAAGATTTTTTGGATTTCTTTTTCTAAATTTTACGTTTACTTGAGAAGTTATCCGATCTTCATTTGAAGGATTAAATTCGTTCTTGGACCATTGCTTTGCTTACTTTACTAACAAACCCCCAAACAACATCTAGAGGTATGTTTGATAATTTTATTCCACATTTGTTAAGTTGAATTTTTCTAGGGTGTTAATAGCGGTTCACCAGCTATTATTTCTTTATTCGGATTACCGACATCAACCGGTGTATCATATTGATCGTGGCGTTACTCCTTTTTTTTTTACTTCTTGGTTATCTGGTGTCGTATTTCTGGCTGCATGGTTATTGGGTAATCCACCTGTATAATAACACAACAGCCTGGATAATTCAGTCGAACATTGGTATTGCTATCGCTATCCTGATCTAACCATCAAGAGAGAAGACAACAGAAAGCTAAGATTTTGTTTGTTTGTGCCGTCATTTATTATTGTTAATTATCTTTTTTGCGTGAAGAATTTTATTGGGCCGTTCTTTTGATTATAATTTTATATTTAAAACATCTAATCAACTCGAATAGAAACTGTAGAAATTATTACGGTATTTGTGCGCCAAGTATACGTATACGCGGTAACTATAACGCGAGTTTTGAGCAATTGTGAGCAATTGATAGCTTACTTACGTATTCATTTTTTTTTATATTAAAAAGGTAGCCCAATTTTGCGCAGTATTGTATATATTTTATTTTTTTTATTAAATCGGAAACAACAAACGTTATCTCTGTTACTCAGTCTTTTCTTGACCTGGTTACTTCTTTTTTTTGCAACAGCCAATATTTTTCGTAGTTTAACGTGGCTGTTGATTCGAATATACAGGGTGATTTCTTTTTTTAAACTTCGTGGCGCCCAAATATATCAACATTTCGGCTGGCTCTTCGGAGCGTTACTTTAGCGATTTTCCCCTGCGTATTAATCCTCCCGATCTGAAGAAGAATCAGCTCATTCTCTTTTTTTGTATTTTTGTTTTATTTGCCTTTACGAGCTAGCCAAAGGCACACGACCCAACTACCGATAATATCACCAATAATTATTTATTATTATTTTTTTTTTTTATCCTATCTACTTTAACGGTAGCAAATTGGCGCCCAACGTAAAAAGAGAGAAGAAGTTGAGTGCAGAGTTTGTATTTGTTTTTGGAATTTGGAGTAATTTTATTTTACATTTCTAGAATTTATTTTGTTTCGTTAAGTTTGATTCTTAGGGGGAGGGAGAGTGAATTCCCTTCGTTAATTCTGATTTTTGTTTGTTTTGATTATTTCGGAAAAATTGTTTTTCTTAGTATTTGATTTTGGTAGCTTCTTACATTTTTTTTGTAACTATGGATGTTAATTGTTTATTAAGTGATGAACTTTCATATGAATTGTGTTGGAGAGGAATTGAAGTAGGCGAAACAGTCGCGGAGAAGCGTAAGTTGTTGAGGGATGCTCTAAAGCAAGGTATGCCTGTTGCGAGTAAACCAAATGTTGATTTAGACGTAGAATTTCATACATTATCGGCAAAATTAATTAAATTAGGTGGTCAGATAGAAGATTTCGATCAATCGAATAGAGATAATGAACCAAAGCGAATAAAAGCTCGGCTGTTGCATGTTTGGAAACATTGCCAATACATCAGGAAGAACATAAAATGAAATGCAATAATCTTTCTATTGTAACTGCTGGTTTATTGAAAACACTTGGTGAGGTGTATTTTGTATCAGGGTTGAGCAGTACTAGTGACAATAATGATTTAATTTCATTATCAGATTCGCTTATTGATGCCCCTATTCCGGAGTCGCAGTCGTGCGGTTCTTTATTGAATTTTTCTATACCATCTGCATCTTATACTCCACCACTAGACGTAGATAATTGTATTACAGCACAAACTTCCGTAACTCGAAATTCTCTAGCTGGCGTTAATTCTTTACCTATTGTACCTATTACTAGTTCCAATTTAGATAATCAGGAACGTCTTTTTGAAACGACCAATCGCAAGGTTGTAGATTTAATTAAGCGCCTTCGTGAGGTTAATGTAGATTCTACTCATAATGGGTTCTCAAATACTCGACGGGTATCTTTTGCTGAAACTTCAAATGATTCAACTCTTCTCATTTCAAGTTATTACGGTGATAGGGACAATATTAATCCTGTATCGCAAGAAATTAATGACAACAATGTTACCTTCGATCTTTGTAAACGATTAAGTTCTAGTAGTTCACTAGGTTGGAATAATATTAGTTTAGGAAAGAATCCACCTATATGTAAGTGGGGTATATATATTTTGACGGCAATAACAGTGTGACGGCTTCTCTGGAAAATATAGAGGAACTTCGTGTATCACGTGGTGTCACTAAAGCACAACTTTTTCAATCAGCCTCGGAACTTTTTAAATCTGATGCTCGGGTTTGGTTTCGGCCTAGAAAGCATCTTTTTAAGGATTGGGATGACTTAGTCAGTCAACTAAGAGCATCGTTTTTACCTCCTGGGTACGAGACTCGACTAGAGGCTGAAATTAGAAAGCGAACCCAGGGTGCTGACGAAAAATTAATTTTGTATGTTTCGGTTATGGAGAATTTGTATAATAAACTTTCTAATAAACCACCCGAAAGCTCCCGCGTAGACACAATAAGAGGTAATTTACTTCCTCATATTCAAAGGGGACTTGCTAGTTTAGAAATATGTACAGTCGAAGAACTTATACAGTATGAACGTAGAATCGAGGAAAGTGAATATCGCAGTAAAGTTTTTTGTCCTCCACCAACAACTGAAAATTTATTGGTTGAACCTGAGTTAGCTTATCATAAGCCACCAACAAAATTTACATCCACTCGCCTTGATCTCATTTCGCGTCAACCTACTACCAAAATTCATCCTAATACTGAAATTGTCTGTTGGAATTGTGGACAGTCAGATCACAGAAGGTCTTCTTGTAGTCAAGCAAAGAAAGTTGTATGTTTCCGATGTGTAGAGTTGGTTTTACAGTTGTTTCTTGTCCAAATTGTTCGGGAAACGGAGGAATGGGCCATTAGGTATCCGGTCTAAGGTACAATCTCACTGCAATCCGATAAATATTAAATGCAGGGAGCCATTAAAACACAGAATTCTTCTCGATTATGTTCTTTCTCATGCTGATGGTGATCAACGGCCTTATTTACGAGTTTCGATTTTGAATCGTAGTATTTTAGCTTTACTCGATTCAGGCGCTACGCGCACTGTAGTTGGAATGTCTGGGTATAAATTTCTATTGAGTTTATGGTTGACACTAAATCCAGGAGAAACTTGTAAGTCAGACTTGTAAAAGTATTGGTTCTATTAGTACTCCCATTCGCCTCATAGATAAAATAGTTGTTTTAGAAGTCTGGGTAGTTCCAGATTTGCCTCGCGAGTTAATACTCGGAACCGATTTCTGGTTGGCTAGGGATTTAGTTCCCGATCTCAAACGAGATGTATGGCATTTTGGATCAAATCCTTCAGTTACTGCGATTAATTCTATTAAGAACGACTACGAATTAAGTTTAGAGGAACGTCTTGCTTTAGATAAACTTCTTGATAGAAATTTTGAATTATTAGGTACAGGCGTCGGAGTAACTAACGCCACTGAACACGAAATTATTACTGATTCACCACCCATAAAACAACGATGTTATCCAGTATCTCCGGTAAGGCAACGTATTATCAACGAAGAAATTAAAAAAATGTTAGATGATAAGATTATAGAGCCTTCGAAATCAGCTTGGGCCAGTCCAATTTTGTTAGTTCCCAAAAAGGACGGGTCTTATAGGTTTTGCGTTGATTATAGAAAACTGAATTCTGTAACAAAAAAAGATTCCTACCCTCTGCCCTTAGTTAACTCAATTCTTGAGCAATTAAGAGACGCGAAGTACATTAGCTCAATAGACATTAAATCTGCATATTGGCAAGTTCCTATGAAAGAATCTTCTCGAGAGTATACGGCTTTTACTGCTTCTGGTGGATTATATCACTTTTTGCGAATGCCATTTGGGCTTACAAACGCACCTGCAACTTGGCAGAGACTGATTGAGAAAATTTTAGGCGCCGACCTTTTGACCTATGTATTAGTGTATCTTGATGATATTATCATTATCGCTAAAGATTTTAAGACTCACTTAGAAATTTTAGAGAAAATGTTTCAGCGTTTACATGCCGCGGGACTTACGATTAGTCGCAAAAAATGTGAATTTTGCAAACCTCAACTTAAATATTTAGGTTATATAGTCGATGGCGGTGGTTTGAGAGTTGATCCTGAGAAGGTGAAGGCAATTTTGGATGTTCCAGCCGCGAAAAATGTTAAGGAGCTGCGACGTTTTCTTGGTATGTCACAATGGTATCGGCGATTCATTAAAGATTTTTCTACTATCATTGCTCCTTTAACTAATTTAATAAAGAAAAATGTTGTTTGGTTTTGGAAACCTGAATGTGAGCAAGCCTTTGCAGCCATTAAAGAGCAATTGGTTACCGCATCACTACTACAGTGTCCCGATTTTGAGAAGACCTTTATATTGCAAACAGATGCTTCTGCATTTGGAATCGGAGCTGTACTGACGCAAAACTTTGAAGATGGTGAACGGGTTATATGCTATTTATCCAGATCTCTCACTAAACAAGATCGAAATTACACAACTACCGAACGTGAATGTCTAGCAGTAATATACGCCATTGAAAAGCTTAGGCACTATCTTGATGGTGTACGTTTTACGGTGGTCACGGACCATTACTCATTATTATGGTTAAAGCGCATGCGCGATCCGGTTGGAAGATTGGCAAGATGGTCTGTTCGCCTACAAGCTTTTGACTTTGAACTTGTGCATAGAAAAGAGAAAGATCACGTTGTACCCGATTTTTTATCCCGCTCTGTCCCGGTAGACAGCATCCAATTACAGACAGGCGATGATTTTAAGAACACCCAAGATTCGTGGTATTTAAAACTTCTTCAGTCAGTGGAGCAACATCCTAATAAATACCCACAATGGATGATAGAAGGAAGACAATTATTTAAATATGTGAAAAGTCGAATACCTGAATTAACACCAGAGACAGAGAATTGGTAACGCGTTGTGCCTAAAGATTTCAGGAAAGCCATATTAGCAAAACATCACGATGAACCAACTGCCGGACATGTTGGGATTTATAAAACATTTTGGAGACTTCATCATCGTTACTTTTAGCCCAAGATGAAGAATGATGTCGCTAAATATGTAAAAGCATGTAGAGTTTGCGCCGAGCAGAAACCTGAACAAAAGGCTCCAGCTGGCTTAATGGGTACTAGACCCGAAGTGACATATCCTTGGCAGGTCATATCTTTGGATTTTGTTGGACCTTTACCACGTTCCACTTCGGGCTATACTCATATTTTAGTTGTTACCGATTATTTTACTTGATTATTTTAAAAACCCAAAATATGGCTTTTCATCACCAAAATGAAAGAACAAGTAACAAAGGAACACTTAACGAAGTACATTGCAGACAAATTGAACGGTGCAGAAACAGTAATGGACTTTCTCGAAACCGCAAAAACAAACTGGAAGAGTTTCATCGTGGGAATCGACCTGGAGCATAAAGAAAAAATGTATGAAAGCAGCTTCTGGCCAACAGGTATGAGGTACTCACGCTTTAGTTTCCAAAAAGGCGGTCATTTTTTAAGGAAAATCCAGCAAAAAGAAACTCCAACATAAGTACAAACACAACGAACAATGCTCCAGCAAAAACCGGAAAAGCAAATACTACATTCGCCAATTCTTACCTAGGAAATTCAACAACAAACACAAAAAAAAACGTGAACAAAATAAAGTTATTACACCTCAATGTACAATGTCTTTTCAATAAACTTTCAGCATTGGAACACATACTACAAGAAGAAAATATAGACATAGCTTGCATAAATGAACATTGGCTTAATTCGGACAACCTAAACATGTATAATATCACAAACTAAAAGTTAGTAACACACTTTACAAGAAAGAGACATGTACACGGAGGGGTTGGAATATTTTCAAAAGACAGATTGACATGCACATTACTTTATGGTATTGAAATTCGCTATCAATTGAAATTGATAGCGAATTCTCAGCCTGTCATATCAAGGAAATCAACACAATCATAGTAACAACCTATCGATCGCCCTCGGGTAATTTTAATAATTTTTTAGAGCTTCTCGAAGATAGTATTAAGGATGTAACTGAACCATATAACCCAGAAACTAACTTAGTAGTAACAGGAGACTTTAATGTCAACTTCAACGAAAACTCAAATGAACAATTAAACATAATAGCTCTCATGCAATCATTTAATCTTGAAAAGAATATAAGCTAGCCAACGCGTAGTACATCTTTAACATGCATTGACAATGTTTTCACTAATTTCAGTTGCCTGCCTGATTTTATCGATGCAAATGTATCTGATCATGAAGCAATCTGCATTGAATGGAAAAATGATAAATCTAGAAAGAATGATAACTTGGAAAGAAGAAAATTTTCCATTAAACAAATAGATAAATTTAAACAATCCATACAAAATATGGACTGGACACCAATCTATAACGAAAGCAATGCAAACATGAAATTCCAACGGTTTAATGAAAGAACAAGCTGAATGTGCATTCCCAATAGGAACCTATAAAACTAAGAACAAAACAATCAAACTCACAACTGAACTCCTGAAGCTAAATAAGCAAGTCAAAACTTTGCATTCCCAATATAAAAGTGGTCATGCAGAAGTCAAAACAAACTACAATAACATGAGAAAATTATTCGTTGAGAAACTAAATGAACACAGAAAACAAATAAAAGCACAACAAATCCACGAATCTGATAACAAAGCAAAAACAACATGGACGATCATCAATAAAGAACTGGGCAGGAAATATGTTGCACTCAACAATACTACACTCACAGCAAGCAACTTCGGAATATATTTTGCTGGTATAACTCAAAACTTAAACACACAAAATTTGCAGACAACAGGAAACCACACAAAATTCCTAAACTCAGCCATTCCGAATACTGTAAATTCAATGTTCTTACAACCCACAACAGAAATCGAAATTAATGATGTAATCAAAAAAACTCAAAACACAGCTATATATGATATCTACAACATAAACACAAAAATTATTAAATTGATTACAAGTGAAATATCGATAATACTTTGTCATATTGTTAATGAATGTATGAGCAAAGGCATCTTTCCGGACACCCTGAAAGTATCAAAAGTAATTCCAATACACAAAAAAGGAGATGTAAGTGAGATAAGCAACTATAGACCCATATCTATATTACCAATCTTTTTCAAGATCCTGGAAAAAATTCTCTATAGCCGGCTGGCAAATTTTTTACTTAAAAATGCATCTTTTACGAAGGAGCAATTTGGATATCAAAAAGGAAAAAACACCACCGACGCAGTACTACGGCTGACATCAATTATCTACAAAATGGTGGAAAGCGGACTAAAGTGCCAGGCTATTTTCTGTGACTTGGCGAAAGCGTTTGTTTGATATGATGAATCATGGTATATTCCTGGATAAAATTCAACACTACGGATTCAGAGGTAAAGCATTTGAAATAATCAAATCATATCTCCGCAATCGAAAACAAGTGGTATTTTGGAATGGACAACTTGAACAGGAATGGGAAGTCACCCGTGGTGTACCGCAAGGGAGCATCCTTGGCCCCTTTTTCTTCGTTTTGTACATTAACGATCTAACACATAATGTAAAATGTGACACCACCTTATATGTAGACGATACTGCCCTCGTCATGGAAGACAATGACCAACCAAATGATCGACAAAAGGAAGTAATGGATTGGTTTGAGACTAACAAACTCTCGCTAAACATAGAGAAGACGGAAAAGGTTAAATTCACTGCATGCAGGAGAATTGACGAACAGGATAAAACTACAGTAAAATACTTGGGAATCACAATAGACACTTTGTTGACCTGGCATGAACACGTGGCTTGCTTAATAAAATCATTAAGCAAAAATATTTATGCCATAAGAAGAATCAGAGAAGCGGTTGGAAAAGAGGCAGCTAAAGCAGTCTACTATGCAATGTTCCATGCCCGAATGGTATACAGACTCTTGGTCTGGGGCAATGCAACTCAATTGAAGAAAGTGTTCATATTACAAAAAAGAGCTATACGTGCACTAGAAGGAGTATCGCCAACAACACACTTTAGACCAATCTTCCAGAGTTTGCGCATTCCAACGATCTCATCTGCCTATGTTTATGCTGGTGCAGTGAGGGTGAGGACTGATCGTGCAATTCTGGAAAACACTGCAACACACCAACATCAAACAAGGAACAGAAACGACATTCGAACCAAGAAAAATACCCTTAAATGCTCTGATGGAATAGATGGAATTCTGCAAATCAGAATATATAACAGGTTGCCTGAACAAATCAGAGATCTTCCTCTTCAGAAATTTAAGAGGGCAATAAAGGAACAAGTAACCGAATGTGCGTTGTACGACGTGGAAGAATTCTTCCAAGCTGAGTTGAGATGAAAACCAGCAACTGCTGATCTCCACCATTTAGGACTAATGTAAAGAGTTTTTTCTTTTTAAAAAATTTTTTTTTGTAGCCTAATAAAGTTTTTTATTATTATTATCTGCACGGTTCCAACACGATGTTACGTCTGACGATCGTTCTTTTTTGTTGTTCTTGGCAAAGGCATCTACCACTCACGTGACTTTGCAGTAGGGAGGTACCTTAGCACCAGATGACTGTGTTTTGGGGTTGCTATTGTTATTTCACATTTCATGAAACTGGCCGTCTAAACGCTTAGCCATGTGGCGCGCAGTAGGTGGGTACTCGGGTAACCGCTTATTGAACGAAAGGTGAAAGTTTGGTTATTGACAGGACGGTTAAGCTAGTCTTAAGCAATTCAAAATTCCAAAATCCATAATCACAGGAGAGTATGAAGAAATAACATCGAGTGTTTTTTAGTGCGTTTTAAATACGCACGTGTTTGCAAATACGTATAGTTCAACGTGCGTATTTAAAACTTTGACAAAATTTTAGAAAAAAAAATTTTTTTTTAATCTTTGACGAAATTGTATTGTTTTTAGTAGTTTTAAAATTGTTAATATATTAGATAATTAAGTTATATCAATGTTATTTCTTCATACTCTCCTGTGATTATGGATTTTTGAATTTTGAATTGCTTAAGACTAGCTTAATGATCCTGAATAAGAAGAAATAATATATCTTCAAAACGTACTAGATCATTAACAATTAGTTTTATTTAACACATACATATTGTCCAATATTCCCCACAAATGTTCACAACTTAATTACCTAAAACAACTGTACAAAATGTGCTGGCAAAAATGTGCAGCGCGTCGGGGTCAGGTAGCCGAAGAGCATAAAATTAAAAAGTTTATCTATATTTCCAAAAAAATATTTAATTTGACAAACAAGTTGTTCTCGTGGATTATAATCGAAATCTTTCGTAACTACAGGTTCAATAAATAACGATATTTACCTAACGAAATTCCTTAGGAAACGGTTGCTACCCTTTATGAGGTCGCATAACACCCCACCTTTGTTTTGTTTGTTTTAGCCCGATTTGGCTACCTGCTATTACAGTAAAAGATGTCTCGCATATTGTGAAGAAAATGATATAAACATTGTACCTAGAGATGCTAATCTTCTGAAATTGGGAACTGCGCCCAATTGTGAACTATTGAGCTCAAATAAAACAAAAATTAAAAAAAACTGAAGGGGTAACAACAGACATTGATAATGTTCAATCAATATGTTCAAATATAAAAAAGCCGCAGATTTTTTCTGCATTGATAATGTACAAACTTTAATGAAAATAATAAAAAAAAGTTAAAAAATTTTATATGTAATTTAAAAAAAAAATCTTTTTTTCTGTAAGATAATATTGTAAATAGTCAATAAAAAAATTTAAAAACCAAAGTTTGATCCGTTCTTATTTATTTAATACTAATATAAGGTGGTCGGATTTTTTCTAGGACAGTCTTTAGTACTTATGACATCTACATAAAGTTTAAAAGTAATGTACCTGATAATAATTGTGATTGCAATTTAATTATATCTTATACTTTCGGTTTTTTTAAAACAAATCTTCGATTTCCTAATTTGTAGATAAGCGAATGATCTTTAAAAAAAATTCTAGTAGAAACCCTAAAACATCAATAATATCGGAGCTATAGTTGTTTAAAATCAGAAATTTAAAAAATTGCTTTAAAAGGAGGTACCCCCCAAAGGTTTGGACTTGAACAAAAATTTTATTTAAAAGTTTGTTTTAGAAATGTCTTCTTTATCACCACCTCAAAGGTTCTCCACAGTCACGGAGACACCTTGTGTATAAAAAATAAAATAGTTGCTTTATTTTTTATTTTTGTAACGGAACTGTTTCTGAGGTCCCCATGATACCAGTGTCTAATTTTTGGGGGTCCTTAATTTCGAGACATTTGAGAAACACTGATTTAGAGAGTTGAAATTGTATATTTTAATATAATTTATACAAATTGTAATATTATCAACACTGTTAGGAGAGACTACATATAAAGTATTGTTAAAAACTTGGATTAATGTACCATTAATTAATGTACAATTAATACCAATTTTCGAATCAGTAATGGTGAATTTACCACATTTATATCTTGGAAAAAGAAAGAAATAAATCGAGTGAACATGATTATAAAAATAATATTTTATTATAATAAGTCATAGTATTTTTATTTTGTCGGTATTAAAATCACTTGTAAGGGTTTCCCAAGCGTCGATGCATAATGGAATGCCCATTCCATTCGATCCGATGATTCGTAGAACAGGACACCAGTTTTCAATATTAATTATCCATTGATTTGGAATTCGGAGTACCTTCTGCAAAAATAACAAAAAAAATATAATACAAATTGCCAATAATGTCAATAGTAGCTACTTTAAATAAAAATTTTAAAAATTTACATAACTTGAAAAATGAAGCTGTTGACGGGTAGGGTCTCCCGATCGCGTATGGCAGCTCTTAGTCGGTGCTGTGCCTTTTCGTAGGCTGGGGTACCACTATGCACCTTAGCGACGTGGGAGATTTTTTTCGATCGCTTCAGCACTGCAGGGCAGTACTCACACTTGACCAACTCTTGGTGATAGTCGGCATCCCGAAAGTAGTAAGTTGAGGTGGTTGCTACGGCTACTCGTAGGGTCGGGTTTACGTGGAGTTTAAAACAGACTTTACATGTCCATTTTGATAAGCACCTTTCGCTGCTCGGGTGCTTCAGGTAATTTGGGCAGGGCCTTTTTCTTCAATGATTCGGCGCCTGTCTGCGGGCGGGAGCGTCTTAAACGATGATCATTGATCGATTCTATGCCGCTCCCCGCAGAAAGCACACCTCACGATCAAGTAGTAGGCAAATGGGAAGCTATCCAGGATTCGGCCCTCTAAGTACTGGACGTATTTCGTTCTTCTACCTTTTTTGTTCATTCTGGATTGATCTAATATTTTTAAATAGAGAGTATAGACAGGTTACTAAGATTTATTGGAAAAGTTTATTTTTAGTAGTAGTGGAAGTCGGGCATTACCTTCGGTTTAGTTAGCGTTTTCGATCGGCGTTGTGCGGAATCTATTTCTGGAACTTGAGGCGATGTCTGTTCTTGTGGTAATTCCTCTCTTAGTGGAGAATCTGTGGGTACTTCTTCTGGTGGTAATTCTTCTTTTTAAAGATACTGGGGGCGTTTTCTCGTTTAATGAGATTTGTTCGACCTCCTGCGAGTGATTCGTTATTCCCGGCTCGAACGGGTTCTAGCCGTTTATTTTTGCTATTGACTTCGTGTGTAGAGGGTAAATATTCATATGGTAACAAGTTTATGTGTGGTGATTTCTTGATTGCCGGATTTCTGCTTCCCCTATATTGACGAGGTAGGTGAAAAAAGCGTGTAGAAAACCAAAATGCAAGAAAAAGTGCGGAGAAGACCAAAGTACACAGAAAACAGTAAATCAAAGAGCGTAGAAACGGAATGACCATACATATTATGGTACATAAACGGGCGTAAACCAAATTTGGGCTGGATGGGACAAAATCCCGCGACCACAATCCGGCCGCCAAAATCCTGCCAACCAATACTTTCCGCCGGAACACAATCTCGCCGAACCAAAATCCCGCCGAATCAAAATTCCGCAGTTACAATTTTTTTTTACAAATTTTTTTGAATTTGTGACAAAAATATCACATTTGATTTTCCTCGATTTGATTTGATTTTAAAGTAAAATACAATCAACCGGACGACGTTGGTCCTTGTTGACACATAAAAGGGCCCGAGTTTGAAATGCAACACCCAGTCGTAACTCAGTCGCCACCCAGACGATCTCGAAAAATCGCCTAGTGTAAAATTTTAATCAAAAAGCTATTTGGTTTTCATTATTTTCTCGAATATTCAAGTAAAATTATCATTTTTCTTTTTTTTTTAAACTCGTGTGTGTGTGTGCTTCTTTTCTCTACAAACTACAAGGTAATGAAAAATTTATATATTTGAAATTAATTTCTTCCAGGTAAAAGTCGCAACAATTAAACTTTATATTTACTAAAATTTATTTATCTATATTTTTGAAATACTTATTGGTTTGTACATAAGAAAATATGCAAAACAATTAATCCAGCAAATGACAATTTGGTTATAAGTTAAAGCTGAGAATGTGAAACATATTAACACCCTCGTTCAAAGAACGGAAACCATAAATTCTTATATATGCCAATCATACCGCCCCAACTTGCAACTTGAAAACTGCAAGTGGGAAATCATTATTAAAGAGACCGCTCTTGACCATACAAGTGTGTAGATGCATTTTTGCTAAATTAAAATATTAAACTTGAACTATTCTTTTATTTAAAATAATTCTCGCTACGCCACCTTTACCCAATAATACTGATTGTCAATTTAAATTTTGTAATCTTTTACATTTTTTTTTGATAATTGTCCGAAAAACGTTAGTGACCTATCGTGGTGTGAAACTTTAAATCTTAAATTCAATTTAATTAATTTTTTTGAAAACATTCAAGTAAAATTTTCATTTTTTTAAGTGATTCAAATAAATTCTTATTTTTAAATCTTTTTTTATTGTGCGCTCCTCTAACAACAAAAGGTAATAACCAAATTTATGTACTTGAAATTATGTTTTTTTTTAGTTTATTTAGGTTGAGTCCAACGATTTAAATGTAATTTTTTTTGTAACCAAAAGTTAACTTAGTAAATTAATTTTCAGCACTTATTTCTTCACTTATAGTTTATTTCGCAATTATATATTTTTTTGTACCGTTTTATCATTATTCTTTTGTGTTAAATAAATTACTTGTGATTTATATGTTTTTATTTGTTCTTTTGCAACCGTAAGACGATTAAATTGGTAATAATCCTACGTCTCCGACCCAATCAAAGTTTGTAATTTTTTCTACAAAAATTACTGGTGGCAGTAATACACATCTTTAATGACGCAGAGTGGTACAAATGGTGACAGCTGTGGGATTTTCGCTAAAAGCGAAAGCAAATTGTTTACTTTTACGTATATCGATTATCGCCAAAATAATCTCCTAAAAGTAGCATTAATGCCCGTACTAATAGTCGAGAATCAATCCGAGTTCACAGATAAATCCTCAGATCGCTCGAAAATGCTACCAATAGTCGTACTAAACCTAGATTCAACACGATCCGAAATCAGTATTGAACCTTTTTCAACAAACCTGCTCTAACCAAGATTAATCGTCGATCCTTTGTTAGCGCATGCGTTTTCGTTATGTTGTCAAAGTGTATTAACCTCATAAAAATAAAGTTTACCTCCTGAAAACGTTTGTTAAGCTGAAATTTGTATTTTGATGAAATGGACGATTTAGAGAAATATTTTGATTATTTAGAGCGTTACGAAGAAGAAATAATAGATACTCAAAAAATTCCCAAACGGTATGTATAAAATAATTTTTATAATTATAATAATTATGTTAAAATATAGGTATATCAGAGATGCTGAAAATCTTATGGAATTTTACAAAGAAACCGAATTTAAAAGAAGGTATCGGTTTAATAAAGATCAACTAGTAAATGTTGTTTTACATTTGATAGCAGAAGAACTGCAAAAACCCATTAACCGTGGGTTACCATTTTCTCCGCGAACACAATTATTGATTTGTTTACGATACTATAGCACTAGCAGCTTTCAGGTATTTTGTTTCAAATTGTATTGCTAAGTTGTAAAATTTTAAATTATTGTTTTAGGCAGTATGCGGTGATTTATTGGGAATTAGTCAACAAAGTGTTAGCAACATTATTAATAGATGTTTAATTTTATTGGATGGAAAGTGTAGGGAATATGTTTATTTTCCTGCAGATGATCATCAGTAACGAATGAACATTAATAAATTTGCAAACTATCGAAGTTTCCGTCGGTTTATGGGTGTGTTGATGGTACACACAGTCAAATTGGTAATCCAGGAGGTGACTATAAGGAAGTATTTCAATATTTCTTGCTTAAAGTACAGGTATAAATAATTACAATATTTTTTTATAATTAGAATTTATTTGTGTTTTCTGTTTTATATCATTCATTTTGTTTAAGGTGGTTGCTGGCCCAACATGTGAAATTTTAGACATTGTTCCAGGTTCTAACCACGACAGTGCCACTTTTGATAGAATTGGTGTTTGGGTGAGATTGGAAACCGATCAGCTTAAGGGTATTTTATTAGGTGACAGTGCTTATGCATGCAAAACTTATCTGTTAACCCTTGCTTTATGACCAGGTACATTTTTATATAAATAATAAAAATAATTTTAATTAATACTTTTTCTTCTGATTGAAACAATATAGAGCAATATCGCCTTAGTTACAATATGTCATTACACACTAATATTTCCCAAGGGAAATATGAAACGTCATATCATATTGTCCCTAGGGAAATATGAAACGTCATTTTAAAGTATACTTTGCGCACGGTGATTGGACAATCAAACATGCAAAACAAAATACTAAAGCCATCCCTGTTAAAAAGTGACATTTAAGTGACATTTAAAATAAAAAGTGTGCCTACTTACTTTTATATTTTAAAAACCAACCTAACTTTTTCTGAATTATTTTGCGCGCATTCTGCGCGCTATTGATCTAGAATTTTGCATAAGGCTTCCTTCGACAAATTGCTAGGGGGGTTGAGGGGTAGGGGGAACGAGCAAAGGGGGGTAAATTTTTTGCTCAGTTTTTCGATATCTAGCGCCGTTTTCGAGTTATTGCAAATTCAAAATCTCAAATTTAATTATTAATGTAATAATTGATATATTTAATAATATATTTTTCAATCAGAAGAAAACTATTGATTACAACACGGGAAATATGAATACATTTCCCTTGGTTGTCGGGCTTTGCCCTCGAGATGTAACTAGTCAACCTCGGGAAATATACTATTCATATTACCCTAGTTGTAATAATAGCTATTATTATAGGAAATGAACAGGAACGACGTTATAATTCTGCACATATATCCTCCCAAAATGTAGTAGAAAGAGTGTTTAAAATGTGGAAAAGAAAATTTTTTTGCCTACAAAAGGGTTTTATAACCAAATTGAACACATCGATTGCAATAATATGTGCTACTGCTGTATCGGTTTACGACGTTTCGGCGCAGCCGATTCGGCGCAAAGACGGTTCGGCGCGAAGACGGTTCGGCGCGAAGACGTTTCGGGCGAAGACGTTTCGGCGCGAAGACTTTTCGGCGCGATAATAAAATATTTTAAAAAGAAATAAAAAGAAAAATAATGTGGAAAAATTTAAACATTAATAGATAAATAATATATATAATAAATTTATTAAAATTAATACACATGTATAAAAAATAAAAAAATGTTAAGGATTCATTTCGTAATTATACGATAATCCTCGTATATACGGGGATTATATTACGGTTTGCATAATCGCTCACTATAGTTTTAATGCGTTTATCTGCATCTTCATATTATTTTAATTTTTTCGGAGGTTCGTGGCCTGCTAGTAGGTGTTCATAGAACATATCACGTCCTCTTTGAACTTTCTTCAATGCATCTATGAATTTCCATAAAATGGGATGGTCCATACGTATTTCCAATTGGAGACGTCGATGAGCCGCTTCAGCGTGATTGTTTGTTCTGTCCATATCATTTAATACGCGATTATATAATGACCACAAATCTAGGGGGAAAATTGCAGGTCTTCTTGTATTCCCTCGACGGTTCATTCGTCCAACATAATAATCCTCGAACCATTGCAGTAGGGGTTGCAGTTCTTCAGGCAACACTCCAGCTAACCTGTCTATAGCTTCGTCTAAATCAGCAGTCGGTACAAATGCGAGAGATACCACCATTCTAGCATACAGAGCAAAATTGGAATCTGTATTGTAATTCCTGCTTAAATTTAAATTACTTAGCTGTTTCTTCATATTTTTTACCAAATGGAAAAAACACCCATGCATTTCCGCTGTTGGAAACGCGTTTTTGAATACAGAAATTGAAGCTAATTCAAAATCACATGATCTTATAATTATAATACTGTTGGTGACGGTACTTGCTCACCAACCTCACCACTGAGTTTGTTGGCTAACAGGCAGTGGGGTGTTGAAATACCTGATATGGGAGAATAAGCAACAATTTCCTATTGCATTGCGTATCTTTACTATTTATCAATCAACGATAAAATGTATTTAATTCTTAAACGGTACCAACCGAGGAATTTTAAACTGTAATCCTTTGTAAAATGTGTCGTTTAAAAGATACGAGGTTTTCAAAATAATCAAAAGAAAAATCTCGATTTTTTAAATATTTTTTTACTTACTTTAATTATCTTAAATTCTTCTTAATTATAAAAACTCGAAAGCCGGTTGGTTTAGCCAATAAAATTAAATAAAATGAATTGGTAACACAGTAGTTACATTAACCTATTTTCTATACATGTATATTATAGTTTTAATAAATTTATTATTTATATTACTTATCTATTAATGTATCAATTTAAAGTAGATCAAAAATTTTAAAATATTTTATTCTCGCGCCGAAAAGTCTTCGCGCCGAATCGGCTCGCGCCGAACTGGATTGCGCCGAACCGTCTTTGCGCCGAAACGTCTTCGCGCCGAAACGTCTTCGCGCCGAAACGGCTTCGCGCCGAACCGTCTTTGCGCCGAACCGTCTTCGTGCCGAACCGGCTCTGCGCCGAATCGGCTGCGCCGAAACGTCCCATCCCGCTGCTGTATTGTATAATATATCACTTCAATTTAACAATGTTGACAACGAGGAACATTTTAAGGAACATGACGATGAACAAGATGACAATGTTGCCAATGAAAATTTTAGTTTAACTTTTCGCCGTCAATTTATTGCTCGTCATTTTTGAAAAGTTATAACACCTAAGTACATGTATTTAAATATTTTTTATTAAAAAAATTTACAATAGATTGTCTTCTTTATATTTTTGTAATTGTAATCTCGCCAATTCAGTTTGGTACTGAGCCTTTTTCAACTCCTCTTTTTTTTGTTCCAGTTTGTTGACCGTATTGTTGGGGTTGAAGTTATTATGTCAATCATATCGTTGACAACATCTTCATCCTCGCAAATGAAAACTCTTTCCAACTCTGTATTCTCATCTTGTTCGAAAAAAGTACATCAATTGAAATAAATAAGAGCTCATACTTTTATTAATATTTTTATTACTTACCACTGATTAATACAGCAGTGCTGTCAAAGTTATTTCGTATTGTGATATCCATGTATTTTGCAGCTTTCTCTGGAAGACCTCCACCAGTCAGCAAAGCCTGATGCCTTTCCAGAGTAGTTTGCTTGCGTTTTCTATAAGTTATAAATAAGTTAGTTTGCTGGTATCTAACGGTTAATATGCTAATACTAATAAAATACTTGCCTTTGTTTCAAATTCTTCCATAATGCTTTCAATTGTTTAGTATCTCTTACCGTTACTACCTCCGGCTGCCTGTTTCTACAGCTAAATTCTCCCATTGCAATTGTTTCTGCTGTAAAGAAACACCGCCTGTCTTCTTGTTTTCCAATGCGGGGTGCTCCTTTACCAGCGTAGCCAACAAAATCTCCTTCTTTTCATTAAAATGTACATTTCTACTGCCCCTTCTAAAAATAAAATTAAAGTAATAAAAAAAGTAACATTGATATCGTGTAAATAAAACAAAACTTACTTATAAAGATTTTTCAATTTCTGCTTTATTTTTAATTGTTAAATAAATTAAAAACATTATTGGGTAAACGTGGCGTAGCGAGAATTATTTTAAATAAAACAATAGTTTAAGTTTAATATTTTAATTTAGCAAAAATGGATCTACACACTTGTATGATCAAGAGCGGTCTTTTTTGTAATGATTCCACACTTGCAGTTTGCAAGTTGGGGTGGTATATGGTTGACATATAAGAATTTATGATTTCCGTTCTAATACGTTCCGCATTCTCAGCTTTAACTTATAACCAAATTGTCATTTGGTCGATAACTGTTTTGCATATTTTTTTAGGTACAAACCAATAGACACTCAAACTCGTTACAAACTAAACTGTTTATGCTCAAACTAAACATTTTATATATGCCATGCCGCCAACTTTGTAAAATTATGAACATTTCTACCCTTCTGTTAAATCAGCTGGGTTACACAGATTACTTACGAGGATGAGAATCTTCAATGGTTTTTAATTAAATTAATTGTAAAATTTCGTATCGTTTTTAAAAAATGGTCACTGAATAAATTTTTAAATTTTAAAGTTGTAAAGAATTACAAATTCTTCAAAAAACTTCAAAATTTATAATGTTGCACTTGACCAAAGAGTATGTAGTGTATAGAGGAACAGCTCTTATGGGTATACCTGTCACTAGCATTTTTCGTACCCTACAATAAAATTGTAGTCGATTGGTAACGACCTCAGCGGCAAAAACGAGCATTATATAATGAGTAAGCCTTAAATGAGACAGCATGATAAGCTGTCTTGGTCTGTTACGATTTTGGTAATCCCTTCAGGTAGATGGTTATAAAAGTAAGAAGAGAATTTCAAAGTATCGTAAAAACAGACAATTTTATTATTTACTTCGAATTTTAAAGATTATTAAAATTTCAAAACAACTTTTTCAACTTAAATTTTCACTTTTATTCTCATTACCATTAAAATTAAAATTCATAACTTAGCGCAGCAGGGAAAATAACACTTCCATCCACTTTTGTGCCGCAAGGCGGTCTCTCTAACTCCTACGACCTTCAAGCCATTTTTCTCTTTCTACTTTTACGTTCCCACCTATTTACAACTAAAACCTTATCTAAACTGCATTTTTACAGAATAAATAATTTAATAATTTATAATAACAAAAATAAAACTTCAGAATAATTTTACAATAGTATATTATTTAACGAGCATATAATGTAGGCTATAATTAACGAGGATGAATTTTATACGCGAGCCGTAGGCGAGCGTATAATCATCCGACTGAATTATAGCCATTATGTACGAGTCTAATACGACGTTTTATCTATGACTCAAAATAAAAAATTTCGTATTTTTTACAAAAAGTTAATTATTAATTTACAAATGAAATGGAATGAATTTCGGCATGTGTCAAAGTTGATGTAAATCTGCAATCATCCGGGTCATCTTTGAATTTTCAAAATTTTTTTTTGTACATTTGGCTTTAGATAATTTTTTGCATACGGGTGGCATTTTTCAAAATCGAAGTTTTCAAAAAATTTTGCACTTATGTTTTCGTCTTTTAAAATTTTTAAAATCAATTTTTAAAATTATTAAATTACAATATTTTCTTTAATAATCTATCGGTTTAATAATTTTAACGCATTCTTAATTCCCGATACTCAAAGAGTAGCTTATATAGCGGATCGCATTATTACTTTTAACGAGGACCGTTATGGACAAATGGATAGCACTGCCCGCTACCGACCAAGACATCTAGGTTTGAATCCCGGTGAAGGCAACTTTTTTTCTAGAGGAATTTGCAAACCGATTATTCAAGGTTTCCAAAAAATATTATATGAAAACATTGTTCGGTGTTTTAAATTCATAATCAACGGGCAAGAACTCATAAACCACGAACAAGAATTCATAATCCACGGGTGTCGATTGTGAAGGGAATTACATATCTGTGATTACGTACGTAATGGATATATTATGTACCAGTCGTAGATAAAATAAATAATTAACGTTTATAGCATTTCGAGACACGACAACACTATTAAAGCTTATTTACACGGGTTAACTTGGTAATTTAGTTAAATTTAACGTGTAAACTGTTTATTAAGTTGTAAAGCCTGTTTGACACGACGTTAAATTTTATATAAAATTTACATGTAAATTTTTATGTAAATTTGCACATATTTTTGAAACAATTTTATGTAGGTAAAAATAATTTTCTGTTTGCAACGATGTCAAATTTGATAAGAAATTTAACACGCGCGCTTGCGTATTAACAAACAGTTTAGGGAAATTTTTCAGATATTTGGTTTCATTTGATTTTTATGAAATTTCGGTGAAATGTTTGTGAACTTCAAAAACCAAACTGGGCGGACTTTAGGCGCGAAAATGTCTACTGCGCACATTTACACGCACTTTTACCACAAAATTTAGAACATGTTCTAAATTTTTCACATAAAGATTTACATGTAAATTTGATGTAAAATTTAACGTCGTGACAAACAGGCTTAAGCGATAACTTAATATATAAGTAAATAATGTATATAACTAAAAATATATATAAAAATTAGAGTTATATTGGTAATGACTTATTTTATTTCACCAATATAAGAAATGATCACCAAATGTTACTAGATATATTACCAAACTTAAGATCAAATTCAAGCTTCACCGATGCTACCCGAAGCCGGGACTATTTGTTACGCTAAGATCGTTTCTGCGATCTAGGTTTTATGGAGCTCGGATTTATCCTCGACTATTAGTACGGGCATAAAAGAGTAAAATCAGTTTCAATAATTTACAATATTTTATTAATTTTCAGGGTAAAGTAATTATTTTTTTTTATAAGTTCAATTTTTTTTTTAGGTAAATAATTTAATTTTTTTTAAATAATTCAAATTAATTATTTTTTAAGATAATTCAAATTAATTTTTTTTAAATAATTCAATTTTTTTTTTTGGAACCGACTCTCAACGCAATTTGAGAAATTATTAATGTGTGTAATTATTAAATATTTTTGTGCATGTTAATTTGAACATTTTATTTATATACATCCAATTGATAAATTTATCGTAGCTAACAATTTTTTTTTATTTTTTTTTTGTACTAAAAACAGTTTTTAAATTATTATCTAACAGTGGCGGCTCGTGAAGAAAGTACTTGGTGAGGCACGTGTGATGTCAACAAATTAGATCCTATTGATCCAATGGAAAGTTTATTTACTTAAGGAAAAGGAAATATGACATAGTGCTTACGTCTGTGTCTAGACGTTCAACGGCATTAGAATAAGCAATTAATATAATATAAAAAGGATGTAGACATAGATTAGTTCAGTTATAATTGTGTTCTAAAATCGAATAAATATACTCAAATATTTATTTTAAATTGTTTTTTTCTAATTAAGGCCCGTACGGCAAACATAACTGGCGCAGTCAGCAGAATTGGTTAGAGCCCTTAGATAAAATCTGTAAAGCTGTTCGTTTTAACGATTTACTAACCGAACATAAGTGAAAGTGCAAATAGAAAATTTTTTAAAATCGCGACGCGAGATAAATTAAATTAATTAAAACAAAGTGAATTAAGAAGAAAAACAAAACAAGAAACCGAAGAGGCAGTCTGCAAGAAGAAAAAAAAAGATAAAGAAAATAAATACGAAGTTTCAACAACAAATAAAACCAAGGTTATGAAGAGATTTACAACGCTCTCAATAATTTTGGCAACTCTAGCGTAAGTATAGCTCATTATCTTTGTTACGTTGTTGTATCAACCTCGTACATCCTTCTGCACGCAAAAGATTCTCGATAATTAATAAAAAATTTCAAAATCAAATTATTTGTTATAACCCGATTTTCTAGTGGTCCCTGGGAAAATATTATTTCGTAACTTATTTTGTGATCAATTAGCTTAAGGTACCTTCTATGTTTATAAAAATAACTCGTAAATTTCGTTTCAATATTTTTGTTTAGCTTACAGATCGTGTGAATTTCCGTTCCTAATAATCTCGAAGTCAATAATAATTTTCTAGTATTTTGCTTAAGGATAAGATATACGCAGCTAGCTTTGATTCACGAACGCGAGGGGGCTTATAAGATTGTTGTATTTTATAATTCGCGGGTAGACAACACGTTTAACAAATTTTTAAGTCACCTAACTTATTATTGTTTTACCGATACGCGTCGCTATTTTTAACATACAATAAGCTCTTCCTTTTAAAATACGAAAATTACTCTCTCTGTTATGTAGTTTTAAAATTTTGTCAATTGTAAGAGCGGGGAGAATTTTTAAAGGTTTACTTAGTATTTTTATACTCGTACATATATTATGTTTGCTAATTTTATACAACTTTTTAGTTTCCTAGAACTAAATGTAATGTTTAAGATAAATTTAAGATCATATAAAATAAAAAATTATTAACACTAAAATAAGTATAAATGCATATAAATTTGATATAATATTATAATTTTGCACTTGTTTGACTATATAACGTTAATAAAATTTTTTGTTATCGTATAAAACTAAGCCCAATGCAACTGGGATTTAACCTTGCAAGAGAGATATGCATAAAACTCGATCCCACTTTTATTTTGCAGTTATCCGACAATAATTATTATGTCTTGAGATCACTGTTCAAAATGATTTGGAATATACTGTTATAAAATGATATATTTAAAAAAGCAAAAATTAAAATTTTACTATAATTACAAAAATTGAAATGCATTGTTATTACATAATAATATTATTTGATAACTCTTATAATAATGGCATTTGAAATCTCATTGAGCAATCAACCATAAGTATGTGTATCACTGCTTGTAAAAATAATTCCCAATATTTGATAGCGTGGCGCCTCGCATCTGATAGACGCGTAAGTACCGGAAGATACATAGATATTAGTTACATAGAAAAGAAATATAGAACATATTTCTATAGAACAGAAAGAAACCTCAACTTTAAATTTGAAAGAACGTGTAACAACTTTTGCCGCAAAAAAAGCTAGAAAAGTTAAAATTTGATTTTTTTTAGTTTTATTTTTTTAAATATCGCAGATTTTCGTTTCCCAGCTCATCACTGCTATATAAATGGGGGAGGGGGGAACATCGATAAAATTTTGCCTAAGGCGTCAAATATCCTAGCGCCGGTCTTGCTTGTACAATTATTATCCAAACACCACACGGGAATAATCAATGTTTTTTGATTGTCTTCAAATAGTCTTTTACAATCCAAACAGAAAAACATTTTTTTGTGGCAATATTGATATGAAAACTATTTTATTTGTGTAATTAAAGAAATCATTAAATAATTAAACACGAAACAAAGTACTCTTAAAAAATGGAAACCTAGAAAAAGATACAAAGATGAAAATAGTATAAAACGATAACAATACCGATTCATTACGGAAGAAAAAAAAATAAACATTTGAATCACTTATTTTGTACAAGAAAATTATTATAAAAAATATTTATTTTTGTATTTACACTTTATTGTATGTTTGTTTTAAACAGAATTAAAATTATTCTACCGCCATTAAAATTATGCGAGTTATAATTTTTATGAAATGTTTTGACCTCCGTGAAGTTGGCCTACCATCTGAAACATTTTGATATAAAAAAATATGGAATCGTTAGGTCATTGTTAGGTCTCGAAAGGTCACCCGGTTTTATCGTTAGGTCACTTTTAGTTTTATCCAAAAAAATTATTCAAGTTTTGAAAAATTTTCTTGGTAAGTTAGCCTCCCCATTAAACGATTTCGATGAAATAAAAGTGGAAACATGTAGGAAATGCACTGCTAAGGTTTGGTCACGTATATTTATCGTTAGGTCACCTTTCATTTCTTTGCAATTAATTAATTTCAATTTTATGTCTCTATTGCGCATGCGCTAAACAAAAATATAGTTGTGAAGAAATTTTTCTTACAAAAGTAAGAAAAATATAACATTTTGATATAAAAAAATATGGAATCGTTAGGTTGTCGTTAGGTCTCGAAAGGTCATTTGGTTTTATCCTTAGGTCACTTTTAGTTTTATCCAAAAAATTATTCAAGTTTTGAAAAATTTTCTTGGTAAGTTAGCCTCCCCATTAAACAATTTCGATGAAATAAAAGTGGAAACAGGTAGGAAATGCACTGCTAAGGTTTGGTCACGTATATTTATCGTTAGGTCACCTTTCATTTCTTTGCAATTAATTAATTTCAATTTTATATTTCTATTGCGCTTGCGCTAAACAAAAATATTAGTGTGTGCAAAATTACATCTTGGGACGCGTTCTTGTCAACTCTTAACTTGGGGTGCGTTCTCGCCAACACTTTTGTACATAACGTTCGCTCTAAATAGTTAGAAAAGTTTCGTAAGCGCGGAACTCGAAAGCAGCTATAAAGCACAGAAAAATAATATAAATAATATATATAAATATATATAATAATATATATAAAAAATATATATAAATAATATAAAATAATATGCGGTGTAAAATGTTCAAATTATTTTTTAATTTTTTTTCAATATCATCTAATTAAAATAATTCGTAACTTGAATTTAATAATTTATAAAAATGGTAAATTTTTCTTTTTGTTCAATTTTTAATTTTCTAATTGTACGCGTTAATTTATTTTCTTTTAATGTCCAAAATTTTTCTTTTATTTTCTTGATCTTATTTTCATTATTATTCTCAATGCAACGTTTCAAATTTTTCATCTTCTTCAATAATTTTACTGGAGCAAACAATCTAACAATTTTAAAATTTTCTTCATTATCCATCATTTTATTAATTCCTGTTTTTATTACCATATTCTTCTTTTTCAGTACTTTTTTATTATTTGCGTTTTCTTCATCGTCAATAATTGAATCTAACTTTAATTTTTTATTACTATCCACTTTAATCTTCTCTTCAACTTTTTCATTTATTCGGCTCATGTCTTTTTTATTTTCTATTATTGTTTTTGTCTCTTTGTCAATTTCTTCTGCCACTGCCTTTAGACTCTTTGCTATCATTTCATTGCTGATTCTCCTGTCTTCGTCCATTGGTATATTTTTGTCTCTGGCTCTTTCATATTGTTCGTCTAGCATGTCATTCATTTTGGTGATGAATTCGAACATCATTTTCTTTTCTTTTAGCAACATTTCAGCTTTTTGTTCCATTTTTTTTTTGGTTTTGTTTTTATTTTGTTTACTAATTTAATTATTTATAATATCTCAGGTTTCTCAGGGTCAAAAAGTAGGTTGCTTTTTTCCAGCCTCACGTTGCTGCGCCAAAAGAATGCGGTGTAAAATTTGTCCAAATTATTTTTATTATTTTCCAATAAATTCCAATCAAAAATATTTTTCTTCAAAATAATTCGTGAAACTTCAATTTAATAATTTATAAAAATGGGAATGCAAAATGCTATGATTGCCGTATCGCATCGCCCGCTTATCATCAACGTTTGTGTTACCTTCAATAATTTTTAATTTTATAAAATCCTGCCCATCCAAATAATTTTTTATTAATAAATCTGAATTCTTCCAATTCCTTCGTATTTAATTTTGCATTTAATTATTTAATCAGCTTCCATTTAATTTTTTTTTTCCAAAATAAATTCACACTTTCTTCAAAATCAATATAATCCAATATAATAATAATTTCAATAAAACACTTTATTAACTTCAAAACTTTTACTTGTATTCTAAAAATTATAAACTTTTTTAAAAATTACTCGGACATGAATTTTACACGTCCATCATGTTGACCATTTTTTGACAAAAGGCCGAAAAATCACTTATATTTTAAAAACTACAAATCTTTTCAATAATTATTCAGACTGATAAATTAACACGGCCATCAAGTCGACCATTTTTTTGGCAAAAGGCCTTGAATTTCCGGTGATTCGTCCCCACCTTGCTAATTTTACAATCTTACAACTTAAAATCAATTTAAACACAACTTAAATAAGAAAATGAATTTTTACCAAAATGTATAGGATGGGTCCGAATCACTTTTGAAACACGACAATATATATATTGTTGTGAGATTTGATATAATTAATACCTACCCGGCACAATCTTTAATTTACCCAGCTAGCCTTTCCAGCGGAGAACAAAATGAGACGCTCAGTAGTCGGTTCCTATTAATTTCCCTGTTTACCCCTTTTATAAATTGATAAATAATAATACTTTTATCTTTAATAACGAAAATTCTATCAATTCATTGGGAGGACAATTATCTGTAGTGACAAATTTCACTATGTGACCCTGTGTGTAATTGTGTACAGCGTATGGTCTCGAAATTTTATTTATGTAATGCAAAAGAATCCTAAATTTTGCTACCATTTGCCGTGGTGTAAATTGTGAAGGACATAAAAATGTAATACAATTGTTAAAAGTTTTTAATTATAAAATTTTATTTAAACTGTTAGTTTCACTAAAAGATAACTTTCGAAATACCTTGTATATCACCACTTCTCTTGGCTAGCAGTTAGTACCGTCATTTGACTTCCGGTCCTGAACACATCTGCATCTGCTTGACACAACGTACATCTTCCCTCGTTGAATTCGGTGAGTGCCCTCAAAATTTTCAATATTTCTTCGTATTGTGCTGATTAGCTGCTCCCACTTGGTATTTGGTGTCTTTACACCCGATCGAAAATACGGTAAGTAAAAATCAATTTTATTGATTTCTTTGTCAATCTTCACCGATTGCAAGATGGCGTCGGCTTTTAACCTTCGAATTGTGATAACGCACGTGAACACTTTTTAATTTCCAGAACTCATCCAAATCAAACAATAAGATCACTCCTACTGTTTCCGCAATGACCTCGAACAATAAATCGTAAGATTCGCTTTCCAAAAATGCAATTTATTCGCACAATTCGCAAATAAAATTTACCAGGCGTAAAAATGCGTCCGCTTCGCTTGGTTTAGTATCGGACCACCGGCGCGTTCTCAAAAAGGCCTACCAACCTCTTCAAATTTTCCAAAAGTGTATGTTTTATTTTCCATATACCGAATGTTTCACAAGTTTTATGACATTTATTTTGTTACAGGTCCTTCCGTTCGGTAACACTCGCGTGGCACACAGCTGTTTCTTTCTTATCTTTTACCATAAAAATTATTAAGTGTAATGTGGTGTATGTGAGTAACATTTTTGGGTCTTTATTGCAATTTTCCTCTCAACAAACTTTTAATTTTCAAGACATTAACAAAATTGAATTAAACTACCGCGCTGGGTACAGAGAAATCGAACGAATCACCACAATATATATCAAACAATGCGTTTAAAGTGTGAGGATCTTCTATTCTGTGGAATTTTACGGCGCATTTGAATATTTAAGGAATTTTTTGTTTAAAATCATGCAGCTGTTATATTTTAGTGATTTCGCGCATTTTGCTTTCAACACAAACTATTTTATTAGCTGAAATTACGCTTTGCAAGTTTGACATAACCTCAATATCTAACTTTTAATTCGAATGCTTCTTTTTTGCATTGACGCAAAACATCTAGAGTAGGAAGGTTTGGAGGCAATCGAGATCCTTCTGAAGCATATTTAGCGGCCTGCCGCTTTAACCAATTACTACATCCTCCATTTAAAACTTCTCTTGCTACTTGTTACCGTCGTAATCCTTTTAAAAGTCCTCTAACATCCTCGTGTTTTTCGTAAAATGTATCTTGAGTTTTTATTTTCAAGAAACAACCATTCTCATTTGGCAGGGTATCAACATATCCAAAAAATGGATCCTTACAAAGTTTGCTTTTGTATTGAGATTTAATTCGTACATAACGTAAAGCACTTTCTAATTTAAATTTTCGTGCGTTCTTGAAAACATCTGCACATATGGTAAATGTGCATGTTTGAAAAATTATAAAATAATAAAAATAAAATTAACTCGGTAACTAGTCAGGAAATTGTAATTAAAAAATATTTTTTAATTAGGAATTAGTTGTAGGAATTCATAAGCTTTTGAGCTTTATGGTTTTTTAAATTGCATAAGCCGGGATCAGGACATCTTTTTAACATAATAATTTTATCTTCAAAAGGATTATGAGAAAACCCATATTTTGTATTAAATTTACAAAAGAAATAGAAGTTAACATAGAATCAATTGCTTCGATCTCATAATAATTAAAGATAATAATATGCACCCTTTTGATATTTTCTATAAACCTACTGAAGGAACTTCTTCAAATTTAGCAATAAATAATTATTTGCTTCAAATAAAAGCAAATTTATTGAAAACATTATTAAAAATAATGTTAATGTTAAAAAAAACGAGTTACAACACTAAATCATTATTTCCTAATGAAGTGCAAACACGTCGTTGTGATTTGATGCCATATTAAGTATACACTGTAGATATGTGGTACAGTGCAGCTGCTGTATGCATTAAGTGTTTTGTTTCAACACCTAGTACATTAGTGAATTATAATATTGCAATTGTGGATCACCGTCAAGTACATCAATAATAGACGCTACTTAAATAGAAGATCTTCGCACTGTAAACGTTTTGATTACGCTCTATAACTGCTTTCGAGTTTCGCGCTTACGAAACTTTTCTAACCATTTAGAGCGAACGTTATGTTGGCGAGAACGCACCCCAAGTCAAGAGTTGACAAGAACGCGTCCCAAGATGTAATTTTGCACACACTAATATTTTTGTTTAGCGCAAGCGCAATAGAAATATAAAATTGAAATTAATTAATTGCAAAGAAATGAAAGGTGACCTAACGATAAATATACTTGACCAAACCTTAGCAGTGCATTTCCTACCTGTTTCCACTTTTATTTCATCGAAATCGTTTAATGGGGAGGCTAACTTACCAAGAAAATTTTTCAAAACTTGAATAATTTTTTTGGATAAAACTAAAAGTTACCTAACGATAAAACCAAATGACCTTTTGAGACCTAACGACAACCTAACGATTCCATATTTTTTTATATCAAAATGTTATACTTTTCTTACTTTTGTAAGAAAAATTTGATCACAACTATATTTTTGTTTAGCGCATGCGCAATAGGGACATAAAATTGAAATTAATTAATTGCAAAGAAATGAAAGGTGACCTAACGATAAATATACGTGACCAAACCTTAGCAGTGCATTTCCTACCGGTTTCCACTTTTATTTTGTCGAAATCGTTTAATGGGGAGGCTAACTTACCAAGAAAATTTTTCAAAACTTGAATAATTTTTTTTGATAAAACTAAAAGTGACCTAACGATAAAACCGGGTAACCTTTCGAGACCTAACAATGACCTAACGATTCCATATTTTTTATATCAAAATGTTTCAGATGGGAGGCCAACTTCACGGAGGTAATGTTTTGTAAGCATCCAAAAAGTAAATACATTAGCAATTTCTAGTTATTATCATAAGCCACATGATATACAATGAATTTGAAATGCATTAAAAATAATTGTAAATATGCACGCAAGAATTTGGACGATTGCACAAAACAGAAAACTGGAACAAATTGCATACAATATAGAATATAATAACCATCTGTGTGCTATTGACTGAACTATAATGATCCATTTTATCTAAAATTATTTGAATTCATCAATTATTTTCAATTTCATTTTTAATGCGTTATAGGTAACATAAATTGCTGAAAATTTTTTTACAAATTCATTTATAGATGTAGATTCTTTAAATGAGTAAAATTTTATTAATTGATAACTATTTTCATGTTTTACAACAAATATTATTGCTATAAATACAATTTTTGACTTTAAAAACCCCGTTAAGTAATCCTTATAATGTCACAAATATTATCTCAAAATTTTGAACCAATCCGTCCAGCCGTTTTTTAAATAGAGTGGTAGATGTGATTTAATTTTGCACCTGGTCAAATTTTTTTATTTTTATTAATAATTCTTCGTTAGTAATCATTTCCTCTACTTCAATTTTTGTTAAATAAATTACAATAACAGTATTTACAGAATTTGAATTCTAAATTTCAAAATTTGCCAAAAAAAATTATGACTTAGCAATTCTTAATTCATCATAAATATAATTTTCAAATTTGAAAAATATCTATTCAGCCGTTTTTGAATTGTTCTAGTAGATGTAAGAGCGCGCCGTAAAATCCTAGCCTTAAATACCATTTACTCTTGTGTTAATAGATTTATTTTTTTGAGAATCTTACAATTTTCTTTTCTCACGGCCCCGGGTAACATTTGATGGAAGGAGAAAATTGTTATATAAGGAATAATCGAAGGAGCCGAAGGAGGAGTCGAAATAAAGGAGCCGGAGCTTCTTTTTTCAAAAAATCACTACCGTTCGAAACAACTTTATCTTTTTATCTTTTCTTATCGATTTTCGGACAAGTCTTTTTTTGCAAACAAAAATCATTTAAATAAATAAATTATCTTAACTTAATAGTGACTAAAAATAATTTGGTGTCATCCAATTTAATATCGATCCGGGGTGATTACAATTAAAAATATTTGTGTTTTAAAAACTTGCAAAGTGTAGTACCAAAAACAATATTAAACATTATTGGCATAAATTATCTTCATATAAAGTGTCTAAAAACAATTTTGTGTCATCCAATTTAATACCGATCCGGGGTGATTACAAAAAAAAACTAAATATTATCTTGATGCCATTCATAAACGTACGAGGGTCAATCTTAGTTAGTGCAACCTGCATTATTGTGGTAGTTTCTACTTGGGTCAACAGCTACAATAGATGTTTACTACCATTTGTGTTTTTTTGTGTAAATAACTAGCTGGTAAGCAATTTGTTAGATTTAGGTATATTTTTCGTGTGTGTAGTATTATTAGGTTACTGAACCAAAGACTTTAATTTTTTATATAATGAATTTTAATTTACCTATTATAATCTTGAATATTATTGCATTTTTTTTTCTTGAGGAATTCATAAAACAATAAGCGATTTACAACCCCCCCGAAATTCTCTTTGTTAATTTTTTATCAACCACTGAGCAACGCCGGCACTAAGTTTTCTTAAAAGAGTAAGTAACAATTGGCTTAACCAACGTGTGGCAAGAATTTGTAAAAGCTTGATGTGTTTTAGGAATAACTTAAGATAGTTCGTATATTTAGAGTTAACTTATTTAGGTATTGTTTTAAAATGTCCCTTGTTATTAATTTTTGTAAGTTGATCCAAGTTCAAAGTAATGCGTTATTTAAATCAATTTCGGTAAATAATTCATATATTTTCGTTTATTTAACTAAAGAACAGCTGGTTTTTGAACTCACAAGTAGAGGCCAAATTCCAAAAAGTTCAAAATTACAAAAAGTAGCTCGACTTTGAAAAGTATTAAAAGATACCTCTATTGAACAATCTTTAACAAATATAGATTGGAAAACAACTGAAGAACAATTAAATGTTGGAATTTGGAATTGCACAATTAATTGAAGACAACCTCAATGAAATTTCCGATAATAAACGAACAGAAATATCTTCACAAATCAAACATGTTGAAAATCGTTTGAGTTTATTACGTCAATATACAAACCAAGAAGATTTGTTGTTTCTCATCACTATGTTAGAAGCGGAGTTAGCAGTAATGATAGGTGCATTAGATGAAATTCCTGTTAAACAAGTAGATGTAAAAGTTCAAAATAATATTAACTTAAATAATAACGATCCAGTTATATACCAAGGAACTGCTAAAAAACTTCCAGCGATTTACAAATGGAATATGAATTTTGGTGGACATAACGATCCGCAAAATATTTTGGATTTTTTAGATAAAGTGGACGACTTGCGAGAATCCCGTGTTGTCACTTCCGAAGAATTGTTTACCTCAGCTCACGATCTCTTTTCGGATGAAGCATCTAAATGACTTAGAGCCATTAAGAAAACAATTTTTACTTGGGATGAATTAGTTTTAAAATTAAAAAAAGAGTTTTTACCAAGCGATTTTGAATATCAAATGACGCAACAATCGCGAAATCGAAAACAAGGTGTAAATGAAGATATCTCTTCCTTTATTATGGATATAGAGTTCATGTATCGACGTATCGATGTGAATGTTTCGGAAAGAGACATAATTAATCAAATTCTAAGAAATTTGAATCCATTCTTTGCTTCACATATAGCATTAGATGATTACCCTAATTTGACTCTATTAAGAGAGCGATGTAAAAAAGTACAAGAGTTGCAGCAATTACATGAACGGTATAAAACCCCTTTTATACCTCAACAACGTACCTTCATTAATCATAATGTGTCCCACCCCAGCATCTAAGAATAATAACTCGAATTTTATCTCATTTCGTCAGCCGGTTAAAAATATTTCTACCGTACAACACCAAAATGTTTCCAACGTTCAAGAAAAAGTGTCTAATGAATTAATCCACGTTCCAAGTAATAATTACAAATGTTGGAATTGCCAAAATCTAGGACACAGTTACAATAATTGTACAAAATAAAATTTTGTTTCGGGTGTGGCCTCCAAAATGTGACTAAAACAAACTGTCCAATGTGGGAAACGAAATGCAAGTTGCTTCAATCCCGGACGTTAGCAACTTGACCCTACAAAATCGTCCTACCGAAGAGATACTGCAGCTTCAAAATTAATGTCTTCAAACTACCGCGAAAGAAAAATTCTTAGACAATTTCACGATTCTAAAGACTGGAAAAAATGGCTGAATCAAGTGCGGATTTTTCATAAACCTTAAGTGACGTATCACCGGTCATGGTAAAAAAACCTTGTGAAAATAGACCACATCTCGAACTAAATATCGGAAATATTCAAGTAACCGCGTTATTGGACACTGACGCAATGTCTTTGCTAATTGGTAAAAACGGTTTTCATTTATTAAGTAAACAAACAGTGACTAAAATTCAACCATCTTCGATTAATGAAATCAAAGTTTCCAACGGTGGTACAAGCAAAGTGTCGGGTTACCATTACGAATTTGATTACATGGGTTAATAAAAGTAGTAAATTTTCTTATAGTACCTCAATTATCCTATGGTTTTCTACTTGGTGCAGACTTTTGTAAACTATTTCAATTATCACTACATTTTGATAATTTTACTTTCGAATCTCCAGTTCAAAACGAGATTTCTTTCTTTGAAAATGTTGCAAAATCCACTAACTTGAATCCTGCTCAACAAGAGGAATTAAATATCAAAATGGGGAAATTTAAATCTTTGGCTATTGCTTCACATTTTATTGATACAGGAACCGCGCTACCTTTTAAACAAAAACAATATCCTCTGAATCCCTGTATGCAATCAAAAATGCATGCTGAAATTGATCAAATGCTTAAAGATGACGTTATTCAGGAATCATTTTGTTCGTGGTGTAGCCCTCTGCTTTTAATTAAAAAGAAAAACGGTGAAGTACGCACTTGTTTCGACGGAAGACGGTTGAACGCCCTCACGATTAAGGACAGTTACTCCATTCCACGTACTGGCAATATCTTAAATCGATTACGCAATGCCAGGTTTCTCTCATCTATCGACTTACGAAAAGCGTTTTGGCAAATCCCTTTAGAACCGTCATCTCGACCTAAGACAGCTTTTTGCGTTCCGGGGAGAGGGCTTTTTGAATTTAAGAGAATGCCATTTGGTTTGTCAAATTCACCTCAACGTTTACAACGCGCTATGGAACGCACGTTAAGTTCCGTTTTACACAAGGAGGAAGCATGCGTGTACCTTGACGATATTATCATTGCCTCTTCTACTTTTGAGGAACATATTGCCACTCTAACTACAATTTATGAACGCTTAGGTTCAGCAGGTTTCAAGGTCAATTTCGATAAGTGCGAATCTTGTTGTAAGTCTCTTACATTTTTAAGATTTATTGTGGACGAATTCGGTCTACGTCCTGACCCGGAACAGGTATCCGCCATTCATAAATTTAAAACTCCGCGAACTACCACTGAAGTAAAACGGTTAATCGGGCTCATTAGTTACTATCGTATCTTTCTTCCTAATTTGTCTTCTGTATCGTCACCGATTACGGCAGCCGAACTGGACTTTCGTGAAATTAAAAAACTTATTACTTGCGCTCCTATATTAATAAGTCCTGATTTTAGTAAACAATTTTATATTCAGACCGATGCTAGTTTGGTAGGAGTTGGAGCAATTCTTTTTCAAGATCAAAGTGGATTAGAGCATCCCGTTGCCTATGCCACTCGCGCTTTAACTTCCGCAGAGCAAAAATATTTGGCCACAGAGCGTGAATTAATAGCGGTCATGTTTGCGATAAATAAATTTTGAGGTTATAAAGAGGGGACTGAATTTGTTGTTATTACCGACTGTGCCACATTGCAATTTTTGCATCGAATTCAGAACCTTAGTGGGCATTTATCTCGTTGGGCCCTCTCACTTGCTCAACATACCTTCCAAGTTCGTCATCGTCCGGGCAAACTAAATATCGTCCCTGATATTTTATCTCGGGATGTCGCTTCTCTTCATATCGAAAATTTAATTCCAGATGAATGGTATAGCAAAATGGTTGACCACGTTCAAAGAGAACCCGACAATTACTCCTACTTTAAAATACATGATGATCGTTTGTACAAATATATCTCTAACTCCCTTCCAGTAAAGTCGAATATTTCAGATTGGAAATTGGTCGTTCCCACTGCAAATCGAGTAGAAATTTAAAACGGTGTCATGATGAACCAACCTCCGCACATTTTGGAATTGCAAAAACAATGTCTCGTATAAGTGAATTATATTATTGGCCTAAAATGAATCGCGACATTAAAAATTATATTGATAATTGTCTTATTTGCGGAGCGCAGAAGAGTACAAACTTAGCTCGACCAGGTCTTATAGGCCAATATAAAAACATTTCGTTCCCTTTTCAACTACTGTCCGTTGATCTTCTAGTGCCATTGCCTTGATCAAAACGAGGAAATTGTTAGATGCGACTTTGAAATTTGAATTTAGCGCCAACACCTACTCATCGATGACAAGGAAAAATAGCCATGAACCACCACGTTGTGTAATTACCTACCGCACGCCATCTAGTAACCCGTTTTTTCTTCCGTTGTACAAAACAAAATTGTTAACATAGCTGAAACAATACAGATGACCGCTCCAAAAACAAGAGACGATCATAAACGCACAACACAAATAAAACTACATAATATATTTGGGTTATGTCAAATCTTTTATTTCCTGTTTAAATTTGGGTTCGAGGATCAAGTCTGAAGCAATGACAAAATCACAATTTATTTCCAAACACCCTGTATTTTAATAACCCTGAATAATTACCTTAATTTGGTGATCACGGTACTTATTTTATATCGGAATCCTGTGTAACTTCAGTAATGTAAAATTGCATTCTTAGGGGTCAAAAGTTTATATTTTATATAATTTAATTGTGAACGGTTGGGTCAAGATTATACTTTGTATATAATTATATTATTGTTTGTCGAAACTATAAGTCCATTTCTTTAGTTAAAATTACACCTGCAAATGTGACTCAATTAAACCAAGCAGAGATTGTAATATAGATTTGAAGTCTTGAAGATTAGATTTGAATATAGATTTTTTGGAGTTATAATCTTCAAAATTTTGAAGAGCGGAGAGCCGAGTTATCTTCGACAAATGATTAGGCCCCGTTCAGCTTGCCATGCACGTGTTCTGCGGGATTTGGGAAATTTCGATGTGCCCTCCCATTCCATGGCAGGTTTCGAGCATTGTTTTGCGTGTTTGGCGCCCAGATTTGTGGAGAGACACCGTAGCCTTTTTGACGACTCCACGAGCGTAAGGTCCTTCCGCCGTGATTTGGATGCTGCTATTTATACAGAAATGTCTGCATAATCTTTTTTTAATATTTGTTGATTATTTGTTTATTGAGCTGAAACGGGTGGCTTGAAAAACTAACCTTGTTAGAAGCTATCCCATTAAGAATTTGTATAAGAATTTGTATATTTAGTTCTTAATAAATAAGTATTATTATTATTATTATTATAAGTCTCAGGGGGGGGGTTTAAAAATGTATCGACTGAAAGTTTGTTGACTCTCGTCTAGGTGGGATTTGGGCATTCTTCTAGATTTTTCTTCTAGACAATCTACTCTAATATTTCAAGGAGGGTCGGCGGGATTTGTGAATTTTCTTCGAGAGTAAAAGACAAATCGTTCAAATATAAATTACAATCACGTTCAATTCAATTAAGCATAATTCGAATTACACCTACCTGATTATAACTTTGGTGGACCTGAGACGCACCTGGAAAAACGATCAATACAAAAGCAGTCCTCATGCTATAGCTTACCATTCGAATTACACCTACCTGGTTATAACTTCTGTGGACCTGGGACGCACCTGGAAGAACGCTTAAAAAAAGGTGATTCAGAGGTGAATCCGCTCGATAGTGCTTGCAAAATACATGATATTAGCTATTCGAAAAATAAATCTTTAGAAGATAGACATAAAGCTGATTATATTTTGGAAAATAAAGCGTGGGAAAGAGTAAAATCGAAAGACGCAAAGTTTGGTGAAAAAGCTGCAGCCTGGTTCGTTACAACAGCTATGAAAACGAAACGTAAACTTGGGATGGGAATGAAAGCTACGAAGAAGCAGAAGATTTCATTTAAACGTGGTATTCTAGATCATGTTAGGAAAAGTTTAAAAAAAAAATGTTAGGAATTTAGATTTAAATAATATAACCGCATTAAAAAAGGCTTCAATAATAGCACTTAATGCAGCACGTGTAGCTGTTAAAAAAGCAGGAGGTCGTAGAAAGATACGTATTCCTAGAATTATTCCCTTCGAATCTAAACAGGGAGGAGTTTTACCTGCTTTATTAATGCCAATACTAGCAGCTTTAGGAGCAATAGGATCTTTATCAGGTAGTTAAGACTTCTTTTTGATCTAAAATTTTTTGTTTTACTATTAATTCTTATAGGTGGTGCAAGTGTTGTAGCAAAAACAGTGATCGATTCGAGAAATGCTAAAAAGAAACTTGAAGAAGATAAACGTCATAATATGACGATGGAGGAAATTGGTAGAAAAGGATCAGGATTATATCTTAGAAAAAATGATAAAGGAGGATATGGCTTATTTTTAAAGAAGCAGGCAAAAAACTACCATTAACGTTACCCAATAGAGCACTATTTGATAAGGATTTAGTTAAATATGTAAAAAAATTAAAAATACTACATTTTAGAGGAATCTTTATGCGTGATACATTACCAAAAAACAGTCTACCACACCCTAATGAATGTGGTATACTTAATTTAGATTCTTATAAAAATCCTGGAAGTCATTGGGTAGCGTATGTTAAAAGGAATAATGAAGTAATATATTTCGATAGTTTTGGAGCTCTTGAACCGCCTCGGGAACTTGTAAAATATTTAGGAGAAAAGGTTAAAATCTTATATAATAATGATAGTTATCAAAATTATAATAAAATTAACTGTGGACATTTATGTTTAACATTCTTGTATCAAACATGTAAAAAACAATAAACTTTCTAGTAGGAAATTAATTGTTATCATTTAGGAAGCTATATATAAACATGTAAAATCTTGAAAATCCTTAATAGTATAAAAAGCACCTATGTATAGTAAACATGTCATATATTTTTACATTAAAAAGTAATAATCACGTGTTATCTATCGATTTTACAAATCCGTTATCACTCAATCCTGAAGCTGAATACGGATTAGCTTTGATAGGCTTTCATTCATATAATAGCATTCCGAATATTTACGAAGGTGAAAATAAATTGTATTACACTAATTATAATACTGATAAGAAAAAGAAAAAACAGGAGACGATTACATTACCAACTGGATCCTATGAAATTTTGGATATAGAAAATTATTTACGGCAACAATTAATTCCAAAAACTACAAAAAAGGAAGACTATAATAAATACTTCTCTCTAAAACCTAATCATAATACGTTAAAGTGTGAAATTTATAGCGAAAAGTACTCATTTAATTTTGCATACGATAAAATCATACCATTGAAAAAATTTTGGGATTTTCTAAACGTATATTAGTACCGGATAGCCTACACGAATCTGATCTTCCGGTTGATATAATCAAGGTTAGAACAATTCAAATAAATTGTAATATAAAATAATAACAGGAGCATTTTATGATAATAAACCGTCTCATACGATCTATGAATTTGCAATTGGAGTGGATCCAGGCTTTGCTATAGACGAGGTACCTCGAAATTTAATATATTTACCTATAATCAATAAGCGAGAAATATCGAATATTACACTAACCATATTAGATCAAGATTTTAAACCTATATATTTTCGAGGAGAAACGGTTATAATTCGTTTGGAATTAAAAAAATTAAAATGGGATTAGTGTTTAATAACAATAATCAAGAAAACTATAAAACCTCATATAAAAAAGTTTGGTCTTCAGTCTCAACTAACCACTCATCAGGGATAAGTTACAAGGCTAGAGATATAGACTTATCAAAAAAGTTAAATACTAAAAATCGTATGTTTCTCGAAGCAATAGGATTACGATGTTGCTATGTCAAATATTTAATATTTTCCAAAAACCTCAATATGATGAGACAATTCAAAAAGTCGAAACTAGAACATATCAACCTTATGTGAAATCATTCAACAATAATGATGCCATAGAAATATCGATAAATCAATCTGATATGTGGATTCTAATGAGCGATGCTGCCTTAATTATCGAAGGAAAAATAAAAACTGTAGGAGCTGGTGAGGTATCTCTAGTAAATAATGCAGGAGCCTTTCTCTTTGATTCAATAACTTATGATTTAAATGGTCATGAAGTTGAAAGTGTACGTGATCCAGGAATTTTAAGCACGATAAAAGAATACATGTGTTATAATACTATGGATTCTAAGCATTTGGATATAGCGGGATGGAATTTTCCATCTAATCATATAATAAATAAGAATGACAATTCATTTGTTTTACGTATTCCTTTAAAACATTTATTGGGAATTTTTAATGATTATCAATATGTTTTTTTCGGAAAACAGACGATTCGTCTCGTAAGTGCAAAAAACCTTGATCTATAACACTAAGAGTGGACTCGCTAATTTCGAAATATAATATATCATCGTGAAAAACAAATATTCCTCCCGAATATGATTCGAAAGCCGCATTAATTTTATTTGTATTAAGCCACCCCATCTTTACTAAACTTGAATTAGTTATTTGTGTATTCGTAAGAGATGAAGTAATAACAATATTTTTATTATCAAATACCCATATTTTATTATATTTACTTTGAAAGAAATGAGAAGACGATGTATATAAATGTTGGTGTGGTGTAACTAATTCGCTTTGAATATAATTCATGTATAGGAAGCTTCCACATTAATTCATTATAATATATACATAAATCTCGAGTAATTAATATGTTATCAGGTTTCATAATTTTACATAAATCTGTATACTGCGATAATGTAGTAATAATACTGGTAGTCATAGGTGTTGGTATTGTATGCGTAGACGGTTCTCCATATAAATTCTGAAGATTCTTTTTATCTGTTTGTGATAGTTTCACTATATGATTATCAGTAGTATATGCATACATTATATCTTCTTCATCTCTAGTATGCTCTAGTCCTAAGTTATGACCTATTTCATGAAGTAGGATACGAAATAAACTTATTTCATCATTTAACGGAACATTAGTATTCTCTACATAATAATTTTCCTCTGCATCTATATGTATCTCAACACATTGACCTATGTTAGCAGGAAAGTCTGCATGAGCTAGAATCCCACCAATCCCATCAAAGGTAGCTGAACACCATTTAGTTCTCGAACAATGAGGATTATTTTTATGAATACCTTTTCTATACGAAATAGCGATATCTACATTAAACGATGTATGATGAAATGTTATAGTTGAAACAGCTTGCCATAACTCGAATGCCTTTTCAGCAAGTATCGATGTTTTCAGTAAAATATCAGAATGTTTAGAGTAATCTGTATCGTTCGATGGAAAAACAAATCAATTCAAACTTGATTTATTCCATTTATAGAAGGTATTTTTTTAAGAACCTTTATCGGGAACATCACAACGTCGTTTTTTCATAAAATTTAGAAGTTCAGGTGTAATTATTGGAGTGTTTTCAAGATTATAAAACTTTTGAAACTATAATAAGGCATTTTTCACTCCTGTATATGAATTATATGAAGAATGTAAAAAGCCTGCTTTCTGTAAATACTCGATAGCAAGACTTTTATCTTCTAACAATCCATAACATTTTGCAAAATATAAAATTTGTATGGTTAGAGTAAACACTACTAATAACGGTACCTTCACCATCTTTATCTTTTATGATACTAATAAGCTTTAGGGAAGAATTGTTCTTTTATTTGTACAGTAAAACATTTTTTTTATCAATAATTTTTTATTTTATATAAATAAATAAATAATAATAATAATAACAGATATACACTAAATTTTCTAATACTAAATAAAAATTATTGTTATTTAGGTAAGTGAGAAAGTCAGAAGCACTCATTATTATTAAAAATGATTTAAACATTGTGGTTGATGAGATTTTTTCAAGATTGGTACATAATCTCCTTCCTCTAAAATCTTCTCCAAGTTAATAATTGATACATTATGATTTATACCCAACATGTATTTTAAAAATTTTTTCTTAATATCACCTTTCACATAAACATTATCCACATTATTTTCAATTATATCTCTCTCCAAAATTTCGACGTGAGTGTTGTATGGTACGAATCCACTATTAAATTTAATTTTATGACGAAATTTTTCCATATAATTAACTTCACATCGCATCTCCTGCGTTAATTCTTGATAAGCGAAAGGTGGTTTAAACAAATAAGTATTTTTAATATAACCATCAAAAATACATAGTTCTTTTGCTATGAAATTTTTGTTACAATAACCTTGTACATCTACTACTACAAACTTAATTGTTCTTTCTTTCTAGGACAATATTAAACTGATAAAATAGATGAAATATTACTACAAGTTTTTCTTGTGTTCATGCTTATCTGTAGCCAATCAAATAATAGTAGTAGATGTGGTATAGTGGGAGTTCTTCAAAACCAATCTTGTTATTACATTTAATCCTTAACTTTAAGACAACTTGCGTACTATTTCACTAAGTGGAAGATGTTCGATTATTGCATCATGAATAATAACACAATAGGCTTTAGTATTGATAGGAAAGCCTATTTGAGCTTCTATATCAACTTTAACATCGACCGTGCTCGATTTTAAAGCATCAATTCTTCTAGAGCAATCGATAACAAATAAAGTATGAGTTTTAAAAGTTACATAATCCAACAACGGTTGTTTTGGTAATGTATAATCATTTTTAAAGCTCTGATAAAATTTTGTATAATTACAGTGTGCTTCAACATAATTATTTTTATTAAAATCAAGTCTCATACGTTCTATAGGATAATAATCACCATTTAAAGTAACACGTATATCAGATATATCAATATTATCAAAATTTGATGCATTCTTCTCTAAATTTCCTCTTCTAGCTTCTTGAAAGGCTATAATAACATAGCGAGGACTCTCGAGAGCTGTACAGGTTTTCACCGACCAAATTTCTTTAGTTGCACCTATAGTTAATTGAGGTAATTCATGATATTCCCATTTTCGAAATGGAATTATGATAGGTGTATTTTTTATGATAGATTCCAATAAATTTAACTTTAACATATCGTTTGGTATCACAATGTCTACTCTTAGAACAATATTTTTAATTTTTATTTCAACCTTGAATGTATCATCAGCTTTTTCTATTAAAAGAGCATCCTTGTCATACTTCGATACATGGAAATCGGGTATAGAACAAATTTATTCAGAAGAAATTATTCTGCTCTCGAGCAAATTAATGGTAATAATACTTTCAAGTATAGAAATATAATTAAACCGAATTTGAGCTCATCTAAAAAGAAGAGGAAAGGTGGTAGTCTTCCCATAGAAAATAGTTTACAACTACAACATAACTCTAAACCTATCGAATATGTTTATTTTGATGATGTAAATGAGCTCGTTGACCGATTACGTTAACTCATGGCATCTAAAAGTGCCGGAAATACGTCACATGATAATGAAATAGTATCAATCATTAACGAATTAAGAGAAGCGTCGGTTATATACTAACTCTTTTCTATATTTATATATTAGTTATAAGATGCCGCCCGATAAATTTGGTCGATCATCGTCTTCTACTACACTTCTCTCATCGAGATTACGCTATGGTAGTGGTAGTAATATTAAACATACTGCAGATGGAGATATTGATGTAGAAAATGTCAAAATTTGTAACGTTAAAGAACCTACAGCTGATGGGGATGCTTCGAATAAGCATTATGTTGATACTCAAATTAATGAGATTAAAAAAATAATAAAAAGTACAGTGATAGAAAAGAATTAATTGAACATACTTTAAAACGAGAGGATATTTTGCGATAACAGCAAATTCTTATCTGTTATTTGAGTTAATTACTAAAGTACATATCGAGTAACCATCATGAGTCGCTCGATAGTTCCCAATCAAAAGTGTCGTAAAAAATCTATTGATCAAAAGCATCTATTTAGTAAAGAAAAACTTCAGCTCGTTAATGAACTTCACAAACCTATACGCAAGAATTTTCAAAGACGTCAAACCATAATTAAAGGATTGGATGATTTATGGCAGATACTAGATCTGATTGAGATGACTCGTTTCGCATCCTCAAATAAAAATTTTAGATACATATTGGTTGTTATCGACTGCTTCTCAAAATATGTGTGGTGTGGAGCTCTTAAAACAAAAGGTGCTCTAGATGTTGCAAAAGCATTCGAATCAATATTGATAGAAGGAGTGCGTTTTCCTCGAAACGTGCAAAGCGATCAAGGAAAAGAATTTTTAAATACAAAGTTTAATCAGCTAATGAAAAAATATGATATAAATCATTATAATACGTTTAGTTTGATGAAGGCATCTATGGCTGAACGAGTTATTCGAACTTTAAAATAAAAATTATTTAAACATTTTACTCTCAATGGTTCTCATAAATGGATCGATGAATTATCTAAAATTACATCTATATATAATAATACTACACATTCTACAATAAAAATGAAGCCTATCGATGTTACTAAGAAAAATGAGGATCGAGTTTTAAAATCATCTTTCAATTTTATAAAATTAGCCACTACACCTAGAACATTTAAAATTGGTGATTATGTTAGAATAAGTACAACCAAGCATGTTGCTTGTTGCATTTGAACAATCTAAAATATGTAGATCATAGATTGTTCAAATGACAATACGTTATCATTCGGTTTCCATATAAACTTGTAAACATAATATTAAATTATTCTAACGAAGACGTGTACCAACGCCGAAAAGCTCAATAAAAACATTATTATAAAACGTTTAATTAACTTGTTTATTCCAAGATTATTTAATTATATTTCACAAGTTAAAAAATTAATTTATTACATAAGTAAGTGATATGAAAATAAAATTAATAATAATAAGAAAATAGTTTTAGCAATGAGTTTTACATTTTTTATATGTTAGTAACAAAACTACCTTAAAATTAATATAAACAATGTCACTATCGATAAATTTTATATTTGTTAGGAGAAGGATGCGTTTCGTTATATTTTAATTATTCTTCTTTGTTATCAATAATAATTGATGTTGAAAAAGGACTATCTTCTAATGTTTCTTTACATAATAAAAGATCATCATCATTGATAACCGTGTTGTGTGCTTCTAAAGATGTTTTACAGAAACAAAAATTCATCTTACTTGAATAACAATATTGCGTTCCTATTATCAGAATCGGTGACATTCTTTTGCGGACTCCTGTTGATAGGGAGCGGAAACGATTAGTTTTATTAAAAACCAACCTTCTCTATTTAGTCTGTAAGTAGAAAATAAAAATTAATTAAAGAACTCTAATAAGAAATTGTACTACATACCGGATACTATTTTTAAGATTCTTTCAATAGATAATGTCCATGAGGTAGCGTATTGGTTGAATTTTTAATTAAATATCTTTTATCATCAAAACCGTTTAAAGCTATTTTATTTTGTTCTATACTATAGACTGTATGTGCAAACGAGCGAATTGTTCTTTGTGATATCACTTTTTCTACATTATTTTGCAAGCATTCGAGATAATCATCAAAATTAATTTTAGTTTTCATAACATTCTTTTTAACCCCCTTAGATTTTTTAACGCATCCCTCCTCCCCATTATATTTATATGTATACACCTTTGATCTGAGTCCTATAAAATGTGTCATTATTTTACCGTTTAACTCATCCTTCATTAGACCAGGAATCTTTTTATTAACTAGCAGTATATTATAAGAATTATCTTGAGCATAATCACTTGTATCAAACATATGAATATCTTTTTTTATAATATCTTGATAGGGATCTATATTCTTAAGCTGATAAATCAGACTATCTGTATCGGTATATAAAAGTTTGATATAATTATTTTCATCAAATTTCTTAAGCATGTAAGAATAGTGAAAACTATAAATATCCAAGATTACCATACCTACATATGGCTATTCAGGAACAGAAGTGATCCAAGTACCATTTTTACCAAAATGGAGATAATACCAATTATGTACTTTAGAATGTGTAATTTAAACATTAGAAAAGAGATCGAAGTGTTTTCGCTATTTTATCCGTGTGATATTGTATTATTCTTCTCTTCACTTCACAAGCATCTAATAACGCAAAACCAATTACTTATGCAAAAATGTAGAATCTAAAGAAAATGTTGCTCTATGTACCACCAATCTAACCATCGTTTTTACTTAAACTTGCCACACATTACTCAAACTGAACAGAAAAACGACAATGTTTTACCAAACATAAAAAATAATGAAAGCTAAGATGAAGATTTATTTAATGAATTTATATTAGTTACCTACTGTTTTTGGAGTAAAAATAAATTTTTCAAACATTGTTTTATAATTTTATTGAGTTTACCATTTAAAGTGGTGTAGAATTGTTGTAAAATAATAAATAACAATCATGCATTTCATTCTGAATTCTAAATTTTATTGAATACAAGTAATCCAAATGAAGAAAATCAAAAGTTTTCCTAATAGAATTACAAATTTTCATAATTTTGTTAATAAGGTAATTTAATTATTATGAATTCTGTTAACATAAAAAATAATTTAGGAAAAACTTTATTAAAGTAACGGCAGGATTCATGAAAACGCGTTTTGGTTAATATCTCAAAACTATTGAAATGTCACTTGGATTACTTCTGTTCCTGAATAGCCATATATAGGTTTATTGAAAACATGATTGTTTTTTGTTAATTCTATAGCGACAAGGTTTTCATTGAAAATAATGCGGTTGTGAAAATTTGGACTCGCAATTAAATTTTTCGCTCCGTATCTTCCCTCCCATTGAGTTACTAACTTTACTACTCTATGTTTTCGTATATTTTCCATTGTTTTACCAAATACAGCGTTAATTATCAGTTTAAATAAATTCTTTTCGAATGTTGTAGTAGCTACAGCTCGTAATCTAGTGTTAAGCTCGATGTATGATTTTAACCATGGAGATTGTTCGAATGCTAACACGCGATGAATTTTTATTAATTTCAAACCATGTTCTAAACACTGTTTCAAATTACGATAATGAATTATATACTTTGATTTATTATATAATGTTGTCATTAATTTTGATATTTTTGATTTTGGGTGTTGTAAAGCTTTATGATATACTGATTGTATATCGGAAGGTTTTAAATGTTCCGCACAAAAAGGTAAATATTTATGTGTATCATGAAGGTGATTAGGATACTCCAAATCTACCTCCAAAATATATCCGATAAATTCATCATCAGCTATTTTAGTGGCATCAAAATTTTCAATATTATCTACCCACTTAAAATTTTTATATGGTAAATATTGAAACATTGACCATCCGTAAAGGTTGTTTACATCAACGTATATGTTATATATCGACTCTCTGGAAGGATCATATTCACCTATATATTTATTATTAGCTTCCGAATATCGATTAGAACATTGACTTATTTCACCCCTAATCCCCCCTTCAATAAACATAAGCATATCTATATCCTTAATAATATCTAGTTTACATTTCGTATATTTCAACATACAATCCCACGTATACCCAGGTAAAGTATAATACCAAGCCAAATCGAGCTTATAATTTAAGTACATTGTCTTCCGAAATTGCTCAAAGATATCACATAATAAAAAAATATCTATTTTCATATAAAAATCGGAAAAATCTCCTAAAGTTTCACATTTAAAAGTACGCCATATATTTTTTGCATGTTGATAATCTTCTATCGAAATATCAGAATTCTTTAATTTATTATAAAAACATTCGATTGGAGGTAACGTTGACTCATTTAATTTATCTAAAGAATCGATATAATCATAGGGAAATATTCCTTTACGAATTAGTAATTTAAATGATTGACTATCTTCATCTCTAAATTCTGATTTTAAATTTTTAAACATATCCAACTCCATGGTGGAAGCCAATTCATCTAAAGATGTACTCATAAATCTAAAAGAATCTATAAATCGAAATTTAATCTTGCTTTCATCATCAGTTAATGTAAAAGAAATATATTTTTCCCTATTTATTGGTAATAAACTAATTTTTCCTAATTTCAAGATATCTTCAATGCGGAAGTGACTATCATACCCTGTTAGATTATGAAACACTGTGGGTACCATAAATTTCTTTTTAAAGTTTAAATTACAAATAGAATGAGCAAATCCCTTAAAGTTCCCATCGAAATGTGAATGATCTCTTACGATTTTATTATCATTATAATCATTATGAGTAAATTTTTTATCACATATGTGACACTTAATTGCTGTTTTAAAATCAGAAGGATGATTTTGTATGGGTATGATGGTAATAATTTTACTTGAAATAAATTGAGCTATACTTTTAAGTTGTTCTGCATACCATGTAGGAGCGTCTATACCTCTATAAGATGTACAAAAAGAAAGGTTATTATCATAGCAACATTTTAAAAAGATACCTGCACTATATGCTTGATGTTTTTGATATTTTACTGTTTTAACGATATCATTATCATCATCAGTTATAGGTTGTAGGATTGATTCTAAGTCGCTGTATAAGATAAAAGGTACTTTTTGCTGATTTGAAAAATTTTTAAATTCTACCGTATCGTAGGGAGGGAAAGAAATTTTACAATTATTTAATTTTCTACAATTCTCAGAGTGCATAACTAATTTATCCTTAGTATAAAAATAATTTAAACAGCAGTCACAAAAATGTATAGCTTTTTTAGTTTTAGTGAGTTGATTAGATAAAAGACGTGATAAATTTTTAAGTAAACAAAAATGATATTGAATTTGTGTATTGTCATCATCATCGTCATCATCATTTCCTGATGCTTCATAATCGTTTAATTTAGGATAATACACATTTTGAATTAATAGTAAATTAATATTGATATAATGTGAAATTTTAACAATATTAATTTCACCACAAACCAAAAAAATTACCACAGCTAGCTGGTTCAGTCGTCGTGCAAGTATCGTCAGGGGTGAGTTCACACGTAAGTCTTCATTAATGACGGAAGAAAAATGCCCTTCCAAAAATAACCAGTCCACAATACAAATGTTAAATAAAATTTTATTTTTACTTGAAGGGAACGAAGTTTGCAAATTTAACTTATCTAAAACGTCGCCTTATCAAATAAACCATTTGTTCCTTTAAATGCAATTTTAAATTTTCCAATTCCAAATACAAATCGAATTTATAATTTTAACTTCTCTTTCCAAATTAAGTAAACCAATCGACCAACTTCCAGTCAGTAGCGAAATAAAAAAATCTCCAAATCCAATTTCAAATATCAAAATTTTAAAATCACGTAATAATGCGAACGCATCAAAATCATTTATTCAAATCAAGTCAAAACAAAAAATTACTCACAATTCTCAAATAACAAAACTCAGCGTAACAAAATCAAATTTCAGCGGGCATGCAAAGTCTCGCACCCGCTGTCCGCCATCGTTGGCCAAAGAAGCCACTAATTTCCTGTCATTGATCCCCACCTAACCAATTCTACAATCTTACAACTTAATTATTATAGCCAATATTTCACCAAAATGCATAGGGTGAGTCGCAATCATTTTGAAACACCACAATATGTTTATCTTTTTTATCTTTTGTTAAACAAGCAGGAACAACAGTATACTTTGATCTATTTAACTCTAAAGTATATATATATTAATAGAAATATTATTTAATTTTTCTACTGTAGATATTTGTGTTAATTTTATGGGAAATTTAATGTTTTCCAGATTTAAAACAGTTGAATAATGAGGATAAGAGGTAATTCTATCCCTATGTTTATCAACTGGATATAAAGCTGCTACCAGTGACCATACAAAACATGCATCATCATCATAATTTTTAATATTAATACACGCTTTTTTAGCAGCAATTGATTCTGGAAGTCTAATAAAGGAGGAGCCATTACCAATATCACATTTATTAATATTAATTTCCAATGAAATTAATTCCCGAATAGCTCAAACCACTTTCGTAAAGTTGAAAAGACTCTAATTTATTTATAATCGGATTACAAATATGGTTTTGAAACCATTTTTTAATATTATTAGTACCCTCATCAATTATTTCATTTTTAGTATTAAAATGCTTATATTCAATAATTTCATTATCGTTTGAACCTCGTTTGATAAATTCTGCACAAAAACAACTATTGACTTTTATCATGGAAAAATTATTTTTAAGAACGTTTTTTATTCTGATATTGAAGAGGAAAAATGCATCATTAAAAAATTCTAATACATCGATATGTTTCAAGTTGATAATCATGCCTGTACGAATTCTCGAATCGAACGCGTTTTTTAAATCTACCCATTTTACTCGATCACTACGTTTCTTTTTACCCTCTACTATTCCTAAACCAACAATATTCTTCTTGTTTACACATACACATCTACTAATGAGTAATTGATAACGTTTCAAACAAGCGATATCGGATAATATTTTTTTTTCAACGACACTTAAATTTTTATTTTTTAATATTTTGTAACAATATCTTAAACTTTTAGAACAATATTTACGCCAAATATCAATTTCCCGTTGTTGAACATTATTTTTATTTAAAATTTTGTATGATTGTTCAATGATTTTAACTAAATATTTACTTACCTCAAAGACATTATCTATAGTACTGCTCATTGCTTATATACGTTTTCTTAAATAATCTCAAATAATTGAGATGGTAAAAACTTGGGGTTGCTTGATCTCCTCGATCCCTTGTATACCAGTTTATATTTTAATAGTTCGAAGCTTTCCAAATTTTCTTTTATGATAGGTACGCATCTGCTTGGTAAAAATACTACAAAATTCTCCAATGTAACCTTGAGGACATCTCCGAACGCACTACCCACTATTTCTAAATTTTCAATTATGTATGGATAATTGAGCGTTAGGTCCTAGAGTTTCTTGGTCTCAAATACTGCAAATTTATTAATAGTGTTTAAATTCACTGAAAAAAAAAAATTTAATGTGACTAATTATAATTGAAGTATAGTAGGTAATTAAAATTAATCAACTTACTTTTGAAATATTTTTAGGGATGAACTCACTTAGAAACAATACCACTACTTTGATATGTAAAGAAGTAATCAATCTTCAGGATAAATTATTCTACTTATATTAGATTTCCCCCAAACCACAACCATCCCGTCAAATCTATCCCCATCATAATATTTTCATATCAACCTAGATGTTACCGGAAGCATTTCTTTTTTCTACCACAAATTCCGTTCCATTTTTATATTGAGACATTGACCATCCGTAAAGTTTGTTTACATCAAAGTATATGTTATATATCAACTCTCTGGAAGGATCATATTCACCCATATATTTATTAATACACCACTACCTTGATGATTGTATGTTAGCACGAGAACTGCTTATGTATAAGGAGTGATTAGGTTATTTATAGTTTTCAATATTAATACTATTATAATTACTAGTGATCGCTATGATGTTTATTTCACAGATGGTTACGGAAGTTCGAGAAGATAAGATTTATAAACATGTCGAAACCTGAAAAATAAAGTATGTATTTTTATAATTAAACGAGATGTCCAATTCCGCTCTATTTTGTAAACCGCTATCTTAATCGGAACTGCCACATTTGACACAAATTGTTTACATTGATATAATTAAATGAGGTGCTTTTCCTATCACTAATTCCGGTCTTTTTTCTAAACCAAGATAGCGGTTAACAGGAACTGATCTATAAATAATACAATGTATTTTCAAAAACAAAAGCCGAGTGCCGGACTTGTTGAGGGCACTTCTTAACATCCCCCTCAGCAAACCCACACCACTCTTTCACATAGCACGCGAAGAACACCCCTAAGCCAAGAACTTCATTACCATCAACTTAACATACCCTAACAACCCTCACCTAACCCACCCACAACAAAAAATCTTCCACATAGCACGCAAAGAACCCTATGACATCACCATCGACCTAGCACAACTCTTTCCCTCTAGAACCCGCTTTCGCGAAGAACTTGAAGGCATGACCATCGAACTAACATAGCATTTCCGGTCTAGCTATACACTTCCGGTCTAGAATCCGCTTTGTTCATCTACTAATTTTAAAACCAAAACCACAAATAAAATAAGCTATTCATGCAAAAGAAAAACCATTTTACTACCATGTCCTTCGTTCTTGTTATTCCAAACAATGATACCAAATTGACCTAATCGTCTCCTTTGTATACCATGTTAGGTCACTAAAACATAAACTACAGCAGTATCTCGTCCTCAAATATTACACCTCCTCATTACTAAAATTCAATCTCTCATCCTTAACTTTAATAACAAAACTCACACAACCCTATTTATCTAATTCCTAACCTACTATAATAAAACTTCAAATTATTGATATTATAGTTCCCTTTAAAACTACCATCCTCATAATTAATTGTATACACGTTCGGATATGGTCGTTGTGTAACTTTGTAAGGTCCTGAATATAAACTACAAAATTTCCCAACAATATTGTACGCAGCTTCAGAAATAGGACTCTCCCTCAACAAAACTAAATCACCTATCTCCAACTCATCATTGAGTCATCAGGTCTTAAAATACTTCTTCCTTTCTTCCCCAGCTTTAATCAAATTGCTCCTAGTTTCACATCTAATCTGATCTACCGTTTTTCCCATCACCCTAGGAATAAATCTCCTAACTAACCTAGACAAAACGTTCGGAGGATTCTGCCCACGTAAAATCTCGAATGGTGAAAACCCAGTTGATCTGTGCGGTGTTACGTTGAAAAGTGTCTCAATGTTCTGTAAATGATTAGCCCACCCCGAATGTGACGTTTGACAATAATATGTCCTAAAAAGTCTACCTAATTCACGCATTACCCTCTCAGTCGGATTCGAACCTGGATGACGTATTGATGAAAACGTGTGACGTATACCATGCAACTCTAAAATTTGTTTCCATTTCTGTGAGATAAATTGTGTTCCGTGGTCACTAAAAATGACTTTAGGTTTTATGAATTTTGAAAAATCTTTAACAATCTTTAAAGCTGATTCTTGTGCGCTTGCACGTCTTAACAGGTACAATTTAACAAACTTTGAAAATGAATCGATTACCACAAAAATGTACACAACATTCCCCTTACTGACAGGCAATGGTCCATAATCATCCACCGTAACTAAATCTCCCACATTATCTGCTATAACTGGATGCATTGTCCCAACTAACCTTCTCTTTGGATGCTTAACCTTTTGACAAATATCTCATGATCTAACTAATCTTTTAACCTTATCGAACATCTTTCTAAAATGAAACTGCTTCCTCAACACCTGTACAATCTTAGTAATACCAAAACGACCAAAAAATTGATGTACATTTTCTATTACCTGTTCTGAAAATACCTCCGGCACTACTAATTTACCTCCTAAATCATTTTCACATCGATAAACTAAAATGTCCCTAATTATACAGTAATCTTTATTCCTTGCATTGTCGTCCCCATTCAATAAATTCATAAAAATGGGCCCTAAATGTTTATCTGCAAGCTGCGCTTCCCTCAAACTCTTAAAAGAAATTTCTAGTTCTTCCCAACTATCAACTTCGAATAAAGCTAAATTAACGGACTTCCCAATACAAGCTACTATCGGCTGATTTTTAAACCCAACTAAATGAGAACTACCTGATATTGGAAACCTGGAAAGTATATCTGGTACTACATTATTGCAACCTTTAACATGTTCAATTTCAAAATCAAATTCACTTAAAATTAATGACCATCTTGTTAACCTGTCATTCAATAATTTACACTGCTTAAGAAATTTTAATGCATAATGATCTGTCCTAATAATTACTTTATGTCCCAACAAAATTGTCCTAAATTTCTGTAAACCGAAAATAATTGCTAATAATTTTTTTTCTGTAACCGTATATGCTAATTCTGGCCCATGTAAAATCCTACTCGCAAATCCTAATACCCCATGTTCTACCCCATCATCTAAAATCTGATAAATAACCGTGCCTAAAGCCAAATTTGAAGCGTCCGTTTGGAGATAAAATACTTTTGAAAAATCGGGAAATCTTAACATAACAGTGCTTAGAAATAATTTCTTTATTTCTTTGAAAGCTCTTTGCTCTCTCTCCCCAACTCCATTTACTATCTTTTTTTAGTAACTGTATAAGTGGTGTAGTGGCTTCGCTGTATGTAGCTGCAAATCTTCGGTAATAATTACATAAACCTAAAAATCCACGTAACGTCTTACGTCAACGTCGGCTGAGGAAAATTTTGAATCGATGCTATCTTTTCTGGATCAGTAGTTATACCTCTTATTGATAAAATGTGTCCTAGAAATTTTACTTCTTCTTTAAAGAAACATGTTTTTTCAATATTAGTGGTCATTCCTGCATCTGCAATTCTTTGAAGTACCATCCTAATATGTGCTAAATGTTCACAAAAAGTTTCCGATACAATAAGTAAATCATCGATATAATTTATTGTAAACTCTCTCACTTCTGGACCTAAGATAACATCCATTGCCCTCGCGAATGTTCCTACCGAAGTTTTCAAACCAAATGGAAGAACCTTATACGTATACGATTTTCCTTCAAAGAGAAATGCTGTGTATCTCGTACTCTTTGAATCTAGTGGAATTTACCAAAACGAAGATCTGAGGTCTATCGTTGTCATAAATCTCACCCTTTTAAATGATTGGAAAATGTCTTCTGGTGTTCGAGGTGCTTCGGTATCAGCAATCATCTGTTGATTTAACCATCTGGCATCTAAACAAATCCGTACACCACCATCTTTCTTCTTTATCACAGTCATCGGACTAGCAAAATCGGAAGCTTCTCTTTTAATTACACCCATCTCTAGCATCTCATCTATGGTTTTTCTAACCTCGGGTCGCAGCTGATGTTGTATCGGATAAGGTTTCCAAACAAAAGGTGTTCCGTCGTGCATTTGGATAACGTGTGTGTACTTCGATGTACGTCCCGGAATACTACTAAAGCTTGATCGAAATTCTAGTAATAATTTAAACAATTGTTCCATCCCCACATCGTTTAAATTTGATTCTAACGTTTTACTTTTCAATGCCATTTCGGTGACAACCCCTTTCAATACCTTGCTACTATAGTTACCAATTGAATCATCACCTAACGTTATCCTTACAAAATTGACCTCAATTTTTCTCTCCTCGACAATCTCTGTTATAAATTTAACTTTCTGTCTCCTCTTTTCTAATTCAAAATGATAATTTCCATCATAAAAATTAATAATGCCTTTCACCTGATTAATCCAGTCAACCCCCAAAATTATAGGTCTAATTAAACCTTTAACAACAAGCGCTACCTGATATGAACTACCTTGAACTCCCTCAATATTAAACTCTAATAACGTTTGAATTCTAATTCGCTGACTTTGTTGTCCCGTAGCCATCCTAAGTTTAGTACAAGTAACCGGTAAAATTGACAAATTTCCCTTTGATCTAATTTCATTAAAGTAGGATTCTTCGATACAAGTTAGCTCACACCCACTATCTAATAATGCTAACATTTTAATCCCCTAACAAATTAACATAATATGTGGTAATCCTTTAGAATTAATTTCCCTATTCTCACACATCGATAAAGCATTAATTCCAACTTCTTCTGTATCGATCATATCTAGCGTTCTGATCTCTGCTATTTGCATCCCAAAATAAGCGCTCATACCTAGAGGTTTCCTATGGTCAAACTTCATTCCCATGACACGTTTTAAACAATTCATTCGTTTTCCAGTACTCTAGAAGTATCTCAGAAAATCGGCCTTAAACTTATCGTAATCATCCCAGTTTCTCTTATTTATTTTAGCCCATACCTCTGCACCATGCTTCATTGTTGATAGCACTGCTAATAATTTATTATCCCCTATTATATTTCTTTTACCCCAAAATTCCTCAAACTTTTCTAAAAATAAGCACGGATTCTCTATTCCCCCTTTAAAAAGCGGTTTCACAGTTGTAATGATATTATACGGTGTAGCCATACATCCTAAAGCTAATTCCCTCTAATCTATTTCTGAAGACACATTATTGCTCTCAATCAAATTTCCCTCATTAACTACAGAATTGACCGAATTATAACTGTCATTACTAACTAAATTCGCAAGAACAGGACTCACCGGTACATTGCCCTCCAAACTTGTTCGAATATTATCTCTATCCTCTCTCATCTCATTGATCAAATTCATCAAGTTTCTCTCTCGCTTCCTCATCTCAACCATCTCCTTTTTCTGATCCGTTACCATCTCCATCAGTAAATCTAACTTTTCCATCATCGTCTGGTCAGTCGATTCCTTGCTACAACTTCCTTTCTTTCCACTGCCTTTTAAAATTTGTTTAGACATCCTTGCTCAAGTTTTCAAACACAAACGAAACTATCTAAAACATAACAAATTAAGATACTTCACCCTAATTTACACTCATCTGTTGTTTCGATTGAACATCGTCATCAATAGACCCAAACTGCTCTAAACATTTTTTTGAATTTCGGAAATCCTGCTCACACAATACCAAATTGCATCTAGCCGTTTTAACGATTACTTCATACTTCTCGAAATCATTCGTCACGGTAACAAATTGTATTCAGCTGTTAACGGTTGCTTTGTACGTATCGACATCCTCGGTTACCAGAATACCAAAATGTGACTATCAGAATCTTTTCAAATCGAAACCCTGGTTACCACCATCGGAATCAATCGACTCGGCACTCCTGGTCAAATCAAAATCCTAGTCATATCGGAATGTATTGAATCGGGGTCTTGGTCGAATCGGAATCCTGGTCTTATTGAGATACTAGTCATTTCGGAATCCTGGTCACCACGGCACCAAATTGTAAGATGCGACTTCTAAATTTGAATTTAGCGCCAACACCTACTCATCGATGACAAGGAAAAATAGCCATGAACCACCACGTTGTGTAATTACCTACCGCACGCCATCTAGTAACCCGTTCTTTCTTCCGTTGTACAAAACAAAATTGTTAACATAGCTAAAACAATACAGATGACCGCTCCAAAAACGAGAGACGATCATAAACGCACAACACAAATAAAACTACATAATATATTTGGGTTATGTAAAATCTTTTATTTCCTGTTTAAATTTGGGTTCGAGGATCAAGTCTGAAGCAATGACAAAATCATAATTTATTTTCAAACACCCTGTATTTTAATAACCCTGAATAATTACTTAATTTGGTGATCACGGTACTTATTTTATATCGGAATCCTGTGTAACTTCAGTAATGTAAAATTGCATTCTTAGGGGTCAAAAGTTTATATTTTATATAATTTAATTGTGCACGGTTGGGTCAAGATTATACTTTGTATATAATTATATTATTGTTTGTCGAAACTATAAGTCCATTTCTTTAGTTAAAATTACACCTGCAAATGTGACTCAATTAAACCAAGCAGAGATCGTAATTTAGATTTGAAGTCTCAGGGGGGAGTTTAAAGATGTATCGACTGATAGTTTGTTGACTCTCGTCTAGGTGGGATTTGGGCATTCTTCTAGATTTTTCTTCTAGACAATCTACTCTAATATTTCAAGGAGGGTCGGCGGGATTTGTGAATTTTCTTCTAGAGTTCTTCGAGAGTAAAAGACAAATCGTTCAAATATAAATTACAATCACGTTCAATTTAATTAAGCATAATTATTAATATGCATCTCAATTGTCATGGGCTTTAAAATCATTTTCAACTTGTGATCGTTAGAATAACTAGAAAAACCATTGCAATCAATTTACATACAAATAAAAGTCATCTGCAAAGTAATCACCCTGTATATGGAATTTCTTCGGTCGTTAAAATAATATTCAAAATGCAACATTTGATACTTTAGAAAACACGGTTCCTTTGTATAGTTTTAAAGTAATAAAATATTAAATTCCTGTTCGGAATGTGATTTTGTGAAACAAAAATGCAGCTGGTTACCAACTCCCTAATCGGTGTCGATTTCACTTGTTAACACAAAGGACAATCTCAAGAAACCGCCTACGGTAAACTTGAAATGCACGTAAAATTAACACGCACCCTAAACTCAATTATTTAAAATAATTTAACGGTCACCAACTACCACTAGTTAAATATTGTTTCAACCATCACCCAAAATTACCACTAACAATGAATATGTTTAAATAATTATCAACCAAAATTACCCAATTACACCTATTTTAATTATACTGCAATCAACTTTTAATAATGTTAATAATATAAATTTACTTCAATCTCTACCGAAATATAACCCATCTAATAATTAAAACATTTTACTTCAATTGTTTAAATATAACCAACTCAACCCTTGATAACGTAATACGCAATAGTGCCCCTGTTTTAAACAATTGAAACTAAAGAATAAATTAATTACCAAAATTCACCTAATTTAGATCTGACATGTACACAAATATAATTAATATCAATATTATGTTTAATTGGAAAATTCTTACCTAAATTTGTTTTAAAACTTAACTGACTTTACAACCTTTTCGTTTGGCTTCTAAAACCGTTCTCCTGTAAAACTTGACAAACCGTCCCTTCCTAACTTAGTTTTTAAAACCCTCGGATAGCGTCGAAATAGTCCCAAACAAAAATTAATATATAGGCAACCCAACAAGCTTACTATCTGGATATTGTAATCTTACAAAATCAACATTTATTGGTCGTCACGGATTGGTTTTCCAAATTTGTTTTAGTACACCCTATGGCGAAGGCCACTGCAGCTGGCGTGGTGAAATTTATAGAAAATCAAGTTTTTCTAATTTTTGGAATCCCGCAAATAATATTATGTGACAATGGTGTGCAATTTATATCTAAAGAATTCAAAACACTTACTGATTCATATGGTGTACAGAAAATTTTGTTTAATGCCAAATATCATCCTCAAGTTAATCCCACTGAACGAGTTAATCGTGTATTGGTAACCGCTATATCATCATATATAAAATCAGAGCACAATCGTTGGGACGAAAATATCCATAAAATTGCACAGGCCATTCCAACTGCAAAACATGATGTGACTAAGTTAACCCCATCCTATCTCGTCTTTAAACGTTTTATCCCTATTTCCGGAGATTTTTTTGGTACCGCCCCGAATGATAATGACGTTATTAATATTAAACAGAAAATATTAACTGATGAAGACCACCAGACCATTTCAGATTTATATAACAGAGTGCGTCGTAATCTTAAAACTTCTTACAATAACAGTAAAAAACGTTACGGCTTACGCAAACGTCCTTTAACTTTTAAAGTAAATCAGAAAGTGTGGAAACGCAATATGGTACTTTCAGATAAAACCCGAAATTTCTCTGCAAAACTAGCACCTAAATACATCTTATGTACAGTAATCAAGAAAATTGGGCAATTAACTTACGATTTAATAAATTCAAACAATCAAAATATAAGACGGTGGCACGTGAAGGATCTAAAATTATACAAAGGTAATAATATCGACCCTGAGAATGATGAAATTGAAATTTAAACTTATTTTTTCTTTCTGTTTTCCGTTCCTATTCAAATTTTTAACTGCATTTTCTTTTTTGACTTAAATCAAATTACTTCGAGTTTCTTATGCTTTTCCGAGTTCATGGCTAAATGTGGAATTTTTCCTTTGTAGACAGTCGACGGTTTGCAAAGTAAAAGTTTAATGAAGTCAGTTACAAAGTTTTGTGAACTAACCTCAGGTTACTTGATATCCTTTTTTTATCCCGTATCTAACATTTTCTTTTCTCATGGCCCGGGTATGGCCTTAAACTGCGCCTATCAATTAATTATAATCCCATTATTTTAATTTTTTGTTCACAATTCCTCCAATTCCTCCAATTCCTACAAATTATCTTCTTCTTCATTGATCTTCTGTTTAGTTAACATTTTCGATCTAATGTTGAAAAGTTTTTTATAAATAAATAATCAAAGCTCATATTTAGAATAAAATACTCCTCGATACCGCCTTGTCTGAAACTATTTTCACTATCTTTTGTTAAGGGTTTATAGTATATTTACAGTTAATTCTAATTTATGACTACCGAAATGCCGTTTCTAGATCAGTAAGCCATATAAGTAAGTCAACTTTAAAAATTCGAGTAATGACTTATTCAGTAAATATTATTTTTTCACTTGTCTCTCGTAAAAAAACGCATAATTTAAGTTATTTTTTATTTTTAGAATATCTTTGGTAAACATAGTTCGATGAACTTGAATAGGTCCAACTTTAAAATTTGAGGGTGAACGCCCGTTACACTTTTAATTTTTTCTCGTTAGGTATCTATTAAAAAACCAAATTTCTGTTAAAATTACATGAATTATTTTTATTATTATCAGAGAATTAATATCTTTTATCTGATTTTAAGAGTGACAGTCTTGTCTTCTGAACACACAATTCTAAATGTGACAAACTCAGAATAATGAATTAGTATATTTCCTTACAGCCATGTAAGTTAACACGTAGTTTTAAATAATTAAAATTCCACGAAATCATTTTATTTTTTTATATTAAAGGTGTGATTAGTATGATTTGAATTGATTACTAATATACTTTATGTATTGTCATGTTCCAAACCAAAGTTTTACCTACCCTGTTAATTTGCCATTAATTTTGATGTTAAGTTTATGAAATATTTGAATTTGAATTTTGGGAGGTAAAACTTTGAAAATTAAAGTTGGTAGAAGTGAGGTTCTTATCGTGGCCTTTTGTTATATATAAATTTTGGAATACTAGTAAAAGTTTTTGAAGATAAAATGTTTTATTGAAGTTATTATATTGAATTAAATTGATTTTGGAAGATTTTTGAGTGGTTTTCAAAATAAAATTTAAACAGAAGCAAATTACTTAAGAAATGATAGATAAAGGTGAAATTGGATGGAATTTGCAATTTGCAATTGGAAAATTTAGTTAACGGTAAAAATTGTATAATTTAAAGTAAAAATTTATTCAAGGAACAACAAATGGTTGGTGATAAGCCGGAGTGCGATACCGGTATCAAATAAATTTTAACGTGCCCATTTGAAAATTTTATTGCAAACCAAATTGGAATTTTAAGAGAATATTTAATTGAAGAAAATGAAAAAGAATTTAAAAAATGAAATGCAGGGGGCATTTCAGTATATTTGACTTTTTGTTTATTCCTCTTAAATCTTGTTGTCCATTATAATATCTGCATCGTCTTCTACTGTATTGATAAATTTGATCGATTAAACGGAGCCCTGTCAAATGTTTATTGTGAATTTCAATTGAGATTAGGATTATTTGAGATTATTTTTAAGTTAATTTTAAATTGTAAATATGATTCTTTCTTCAAAAATCTACGTTTTGAATTCTACCTCATTCGTAATGATTTGATGTGTATTCCTGTACTTTTCCAGAAGGCATTGTGACGCGGATCAATGCTTTCTTAGTTCTCGAAAAGCATTTTTTCATCGAAATGAGTTGGTAAAAACTACTGTGTAGATTAACATATAGTTTATTCCTCCGTGTAAGCCTATTGAATATATTTAAATTCAGAATAGTGGCCGTTATCTAATATACTGTCGTGAAACAAAATATTTCGACCCACCCTGTGCTGAATAGTAAAAATTTGTTAATTTAAAGTTTAAAACGTTTGACAAGGAAAAGTACAGAGTGGGGAGAAAAGGATAGAGAGGGACGCTTGGTCTGCCAACAATGGCGGAGAGCGGATAGGATTTTTGTATGTCCGCTGAGTTTTTTGATATTATTGTGAGAAATTGTGAGTAATGTTTTAATTTGATTGATTAAATAAAGTGATTGTATGCGAATGCATTATTGTGCCTTTTTTGGAAGTATTATTTTGAGATTTGAAGTTGAATTGGATATTTTTGATGCGTTGCTAACGAGCAGTAGTTGATTTAATTGAGTTGATAAATTTGGATTGATTTAGTGGATTTGATTAAGTTGGAGAGAGCAATTGAAGTTACAATTTTCGATTTGAGTATAAAATTTGAAATTAAATAAAATTTAAAATTAGTTTAAAATTCGAAGAATAAGGTTACATTTGTTCGAGTGTAGCCAGGTGATAGATAAGCCGACGTTTTGAACGCGCATAAGGTTGAAACGAGCGAGCCCATTTACAATTTCACAATAAATTGAATTTGAATTTTATTTTGCATTAGAAAGATTTCTTTTTTATTTAAAATTTATGAAAACGCAAGAACCCTTTGACCCTTGAAAATTACAATTGCTCCCGCAAAGAGTAACCCGGGGTATAAAAAAGTGTGTGGTATTTTACACGAAATATCATTGCAATACATTCCTTCCGTGAAAACCAATATGTCGTCCTTCATCCAATTTTGGATTATTGCGTTCTACTTAGTTTATGATTTAAGGGTTTTCCAATTTTTTGCTCAAAATCATTATGATAAAAATTAGGTGGTGCCCAACTTATGATAGCCGGAAGTGAACCAATTAACTACTTTTCGAGTTTGGTTCAACTATTTGGTTATATTTCAATTTTAAATTTTTTTTCTATCGTATTTTTTAAGCTCAATTTTTCTGTGTAAAAAATTTCTTTGTGACAAAGAACTTAGTTTTCTCTATTTCACTTGGTAAGCCGGAAAATTTCTTGATCCTCGCAGAATTTTTATTTTGATCGCTCGCGTACCCGTGAATTCTTTTACTTATTCCCAAATAAAACCTAATTTCATTGTATTGTACCCGGACATCTTCGTGTAGTTTATGTCTTCTCATTTTTTATGTCCAAATTTCTTTTCATTTTTTTATTGGTGCTTTGGGGGGAGTCTTACGTTGTTGTATCAACCTCGTACATCCTTCTGCACGCAAAAGATTCTCGATAATTAATAAAAAATTTTCAAAATCAAATTATTTGTTATAACCCGATTTTCTAGTGGTCCGTGGGAAAATATTATTTTGTAACTTATTTTGTGATCAATTAGCTTAAGGTACCTTCTATGTTTATAAAAATAACTCGTAAATTTCGTTTCAATATTTTTATTTAGCTTACAGATCGTGTGAATTTCCGTTCCTAATAATCTTGAAGTCAATAATAATTTTCTAGTATTTTGCTTAAATATCATTTACTCTTGTGTTAATAGATTTATTTTTTTGAGAATCTTACAATTTTCTTTCCTCACGGCCCTGGGTAACATTTGATGGAAGGAGAAAATTATTATATAACGAGAGGAGCCGGGGCTTTTTTTTCAAAAAATCACTACTGTTCAAAACAACTTTACCTTTTTATCTTTTCTTATCGATTTTCGGACAAGTCCTTTTTTGCAAACAAAAATCATATAAATAAATAAATTATCTTAACTTAATAGTGACTAAAAATAATTTTGTGTCATCCAAATTAATACCGATCCGGGCTGATTACAATTAAAAACATTTGTGGCTTAAAAAATTGCAAAGTGCATTACCAAAACAATATTAAACATTATTGACATAAATTATCTTCATATTAAAGTGATTAAAAACAATTTGGTATCATCCAATTTAATATCGATCCGGGGTGATTACAATTAAAAATATTTGTGTTTTAAAAACTTGCAAAGTGTAGTGCCAAAAACAATATTAAACATTATTGGCATAAATTATCTTCATATAAAGTGTCTAAAAACAATTTTGTGTCATCCAATTTAATACCGATCCGGGGTGATTACAAAAAAAAACTAAATATTAACTTGGTGCCATTCATAAACGTACGAGTGTCAATCTTAGTTAGTGCAACCTGCATTATTGTGGTAGTTTCTACTTGGGTCAACAGCTGCAATAGATGTTTACTACCATTTGTGTTTTTTTGTGTAAATAACTAGCTGGTAAGCAATTTGTTAGATTTAGGTGTATTTTTTGTGTGTGTAATATTATTAGGTTATTGAACCAAAGACTTTAATTTTTTATATAATGAATTTTAATTTACCTATTATAAACTTGAATATTATTGTGTTTTTTGTCTTGAGGAATTCCTAAAACAATAAGCGATTTACAACCCCCCGAAATTCTCTTTGTTAATTTTTGATCAACGAGTGAACAACGCCGGCAATAAGTTTTCTTAAAAGAGTAAGTAACATCTTTTCCACAATTAATCCTGAAAATCCAATAAATCCAATCATATCTAACAAATCAACAAATCCTAATACACCAAATAATTTTAATAGTCAAACCGTCAATAACGAAATGGCTCAACTCGATAAATTCAACGTCGACCTAGTACCCACTTATGATGGTAATCCGACAACGTTATCAATATTTACTACAGCTTGTGAGCGTCTACTACGGAAATTCGCGACCAATGACCCAGCAAGAAATATAAACGACCAACTTATATAAGTAACTATAAACAAACTAGAAGGTCGAGCGTTAGTCCTCAATTGCAAGTGGAGAAAATGCTACGACTTGGGGTAACATTAAAGAATTGCTAATTCAACACTTTGGCGACCAACGAGATGAAAATTGTTTATTACGCGATTTAATGAGTTTAAAACTCCATAAATCACAATCACCCTTTGAATTTGGGGTAATGTAAATTGCGCTCCAAAATATGTGAATTGCGCTCCAAGCAAAAAGGTTGACATAATCCAAAATGTAAATTGCGCTCGCAACCATTTAACAATGGGTCGCCTACTTATACCTACTTATGTTGTTAACAGGAGATTAAGGTTATTTAAATTTAAGAATAATTAAATTAAATAAAAATATACTAATAGAAATGAAACATTTTTCGTAAATGTTACCAAATTATGCCTTTACTTAGGCATGTTTTTTTATTAGACATAATACAGAGCCGGCGCAAGTCCTTTTGATTAGGGTTATTTAAATTTAAAAACGATTTTTAAGCCAGTTTTTTTGATTAGGGTTATTTAAATTTAAGAACGATTTAATTAAATAGAAATATACTAATAGTAACGGGTCCATTTTACGTAAATGTTACTATTGGTTTGTACATAAGAAAATATGCAAAACAATTAATCCAGCAAATGACAATTTGGTTATAAGTTAAAGCTGAGAATGTGAAACATATTAACACCCTCGTTCAAAGAACGGAAACCATAAATTCTTATATATGCCAACCATACCGCCCCAACTTGCAACTTGAAAACTGCAAGTGTGAAATTATCATTATTAAAGTGACCGCTCTTGACCATACAAGTGTGTAGATGCATTTTTGCTAAAATAAAATATTAAACTTGAACTATTCTTTTATTGAAAATAATTCTCGCTACGCCACCTTTACCCAATAGGTTATGGTGCCCAGGATTATACGCGACAAATAATAAATGTGGTATAGTGATAATTAGATATTCAAACAAAAAAAAAATATATAAATTATAAAGTATAATATTATTAGTGTTAATAATTAATAATAATAAACACATAAACAATTAGTTTAATAAATAATTATAATTAGTGAAAAAGTTAAGTTTTAAGTCTTGAAAAGTTTTTAAGTTTTACCGAAAATGGATAGCAAGAAAAGGCGAAATATTAAACCGTTCGATGGTGACCATTATAGTATATGGAAGTTTCGTCTGCGAACCGTAATTGCAGAAGACGATGCATTAAAAGTACTCGATGAAAATCCTCCAGAAATAATTACCGAAAAATGGCGCAAATGGGAAAGAACCGCAAAAAGTCATATAATAGAATACCTCAGCGACACTATGATTGGTATTGTAACGGAAGAAGCAACTGCACGCGACATTATAGATAAATTAGATTCTATATACGAAAGAAAAAGTTTGGCCACCCAATTATCGGTGCAGAAGAAATTACTAAGTTTCAAATTACAAGGTGATACGAAACTAATAAAGCACTTTCTAGAATTCGATGAAATGATGATCGATTTAACAGCTGCAGGTGGAAATTTAAATGAAATGGGAAAAGTTGCTCACCTTTTATTGACTTTACCGGCGACTTACGATGGAGTAGTTACAGCAATTCAAACATTGTCGGAAGAAAATCTGAGCCTCGCATTCGTGAAGACAAGGTTACTTGATCACGAAATAAAACTCAAGAACGAAAGCGAAGACACAAGCAACAAAGTTTTACTCTTCGAAAATAAACAACGAAGAAAGAAAACTTTCCATGAGAGAAAATCTTTTCAAAATTCACGGCAATCGCATCTTAAGGAAAATTTCAGACCTGCATCGCGTTTCAATAAATATACGCATAAAAGTGAAAACAGAAGAGATCGAGATGTTCGTGCAATAAAGTGTAACCACTGCGGTAGAAGAAATCACACAAAAGCGGAGTGTTACTATTATAAAAACATTAAAAGGGGCCCAAGTGACCGAAACGACAGGACCGTCCAAACAATTCGACAAATTGACAATAGCGAGCAAAGCTTCGTTTTTATGCTTGGAATGGGAACATCGAAAACTCAAGACAATTCCGATGAAATAAGATTTTTATTGGATTCAGGTGCAACTGATCACCTGGTAAACAAATATCATCTTTTCACCACGGTATCCAAATTGGCAAAACCAATAAACATTTCTGTGGCTAAAAATGATGTCTCCATCACAGCAACCCATAAAGGAACAATTAAGGTAACAACGAACTTAGGACAAAATGGATTACTGGAAAACGCGGTACGCGACAACTCGGCTCTGGACAACTCGGCACCGGACAACTCGGCACCGGACAACTCGGCACCGGACAACTCGGCACCGGGAAAACTCGGCACCGGGTCAACTCGGCACCGTACATCTCGGCACTGGACTACTCGGCACCGGACAACTCGGCACCGGACAACTCGGCACCGGACAACTCGGCACCGGGAAAACTCGGCACCGGGCCAACTCGGCACCGTACATCTCGGCACCGAGACTAGGGTGTTACGGTTCAATTTTGCTATAATGGAATTTAAATTGTTTTGTAATAATATTCGAAAAGTGGCATGTTAATTCACTTTAAAAATTTTAAATTTCAACAAGAATTATTATCAACAATGATAACATGCACATTAGGTGCATTTACACACACAATCCCGGCCCGCGTGCTGGAACGCGTTCTAGCACGCGGGCCAGGATTGTGTGTGTAAATGCGACGACGTGCCACGTTCCACTCCAAACGCCGTTCCAAAGATTACAATATAATATTTGCTCATTCTTTTTTAAAAGCGTTCTTAATGTTTCAGAAATATTACTTCTTACGATATTTTGTAAGATTTGTATTTGTATATTTATTATTAATTAATATCGCGCTGGATAGACGCTCCCCCGACCTTCTGGTCTGGTGAGGAGTATGTCCAGGCGGCACAATTGAGGGGCAATCTCCTTCCAACCATGGGGATCCCCTCCAATCCTCCGGCGCAGAGGCGCTGCCGGGCGGGGTGTGACCGCGTGGAATCTTTGTCCCATGTTTTGCAAGGTTGCCCCCTGTCTCACTGGCCCCGCATCCGTCGTCATGATCGTGTGTGCGGACGGCTAGCGGCGCTGGCCCGGCGCCGGGGATGGGTCGTTGAATCGGAGCCACGCCTTAGAGCTCGCAGCGGCCGCCTCTATAAGCCGGACGTTATAATGATCAAGGCTGAAAAGGTGGTCGTTTGCGATGTGGCCATTGTGTGGGAAGGCCCGTCTTCGATGGGTGTTGCGTTTCGCGACAAGGTCGCCCGCTATTCGGCGCCCGACGTGATGGAGGCCCTGGTTGAGCGATTCCCCGGGGCCGAAATCATTGTTACTGCGTTGGTGGTGGGTGCCCGCGGGACGTGGTGCCCTGAGAATTCGGAGATCTCGGCGATCCTGCGTCTCAGTTCGATCGAGGCGGCCTCCATCGTGCAGAACGTGGTAGGCGGTTCAATCATTATACACTCCACGTTCATGCGTACCGTATGGAGGTCGCGGGCTGAGCGGAACGGGTAGCGGCCACTTTTTCACTCCCGCGCCGCGAGAGGGTCAACTATGTGTGCCTTCCTTCCTCCTTTTTTGACTTACCGACGATTTCTATCATCGGTATGTTTTTTTTATACATAGATATTAATTTTAGATCAACTAACATAGTTTTTAAGTGTAGTTTGTAGTTTTTCGATTTTAACTTTCTAATTATTTATTTATTCGTTTATTATATTTATATTTTAACCTGTTTATATATATATGGATATTTTTATTGCTGTTTTTAATTGAAGTTTTTCTGCATGCGTATTGTGTATTCGATCACTCCTTTTTTTTTGCATGACCATTATTGAATTTTCGATTTATCACCTAAGACTGCCTCTTTGTTAGTCATGATTTTATAAATAGATTGTTTTTTTTGCATGTTACGTTTATCATAGTTTATTTACATTTGTGTCTTAATTTTATTTTATACAGATTGCCAGCTGTACGACACCTTGTCCGTAACTTTTTAGACCGCAGGAGGATGTTTATTGTAGAGTCATTATTTTTATCTATTGTCTTTTATCCTCAAATACACCTTTGTTCTCGAAGGGGAGAGGAACCAAGGGGGACGCGGCGCGGCGGTCTCCCTTCTCATGAAGGCCCCTTTCCTCTCCAGGCTGGCATTTCGTCTTTTATTGAGAAATTGTGTTAGTTGTCCGATGACCGAGCTGTCAGGCGCAATTGTTTCATTTATAGTTTTCGTTTTTTTATGCTACCGGCGGCAACATCGGCACCGGAAAGCGCCGCTCTCGACAGCTCGGCCCCTTCTGTTTTGTCCAGTGTGGGCTGGAAGGATATTGTTGGGTGCGCAATTGACTAGCCAAATGCAATTAATTCTAAAGCAATTAAAGAAAATTCAACACCATTTGAACTGTGGCATAATAAAAAGCCCAGGTTAGACCATTTAAAAGTATTTGGTTCTACTGTTTATGTACATAACAAAACTAAGAAAACCAAGTTTGATGAAAAATCATTCAAAGGCATTCTAGTAGGTTACGTACCAAATGGTTATAAAATTTTCAATGTTGAAAGTCAAAATTTCATTACTGCACGTGATGTTATTTTTGATGAAAGAAATTTTAAAACATCAAGGCCATTATTAAAACTTGATGAAGGAGTTGAAAATGAAAACTTCAAAAATATAAAAATTTCAAAAATTGCTAAACCTGATACAATTAAAAAATCAGGCAACGATAATAAATCTGTATTAACTAAAACAGATAGTGGTGAATCACCAATTGAATCTGATGAACTTGTAATACAGAAACGATGACGATAACATTGATAACTATCTTTTATGCGCTCAATCAATAGTTTGTAAAATTCCAACTAGTTACCAAGAGATAGGCGCAAGAGAAGATAAAAATCAATGGCAACAAGCAATAAATGAGGAAATTAATTCTCTTTTAAAAAATAAAACATGGTCAATAGTTCCTAAACCTGTAAATAAAAATATAGTAGGCTGCAAATGGGTATTTACAATTAAAAACGATATTTTTGGAAACCCAACCAAATATAAAGCGCGATTAGTAGCTAGGGGATTCAGTCAAAAATATCTACTCGACTATGACGAAACGTTTGCACCAGTAGCTAGAATTTCCACGTTCAGATTACTTTTGGCACTTGCAAATCAACACAATCTTTTAGCTCATCATATGGATGTTAAAACAGCCTATCTAAATGGCATTTTAAAAGAAGAAATTTATATGCAAGTACCCGAAGGAATTAAAACTACAAATAAAAATGTAGTATGCAAACTTCATAAATCATTGTATGGATTAAAACAATCTGCAAGATGTTGGTTTGAACGTTTTGATCAAATATTAAAACAAAAGGGTTTCAAAAACTCTTCGGTCGATCGTTGTTTATATTTATTAGACATAGGCGATGTAAGTAAAAATATTTATATCATCTTATATGTCGACGACCTTTTGGTAGTAACCAGAAATATGAGTACAATGTCAAATTTAAAACAATATTTGATGGAACAATTTAATATGATTGATCTAAAAGACATTAAACTCTTTTTAGGCATAAAAATAGAAAGGACTGCAAATGAGATTTCTTTTGATCAGAGTGCTTATTTAAAAACAGTTCTTAGTAAATTTAACATGAGCGATTGTAAACCTGTTAGCACCCCACTTCCAGTAAAACTGAATTATGATGCTTTAAATTCAGATGAAACTACAAATGCACCTTGCAGAAATGTGATTGGATGTTTAATGTATGCAATGTTGTGTACACGTCCAGATCTGTGCACTGCAATCAATTTATTAAGTAGATACCAAAGTAAAAGCAATGCAGAACTTTGGCAATCATTAAAACGAGTATTACGTTATATTCGAGGTACTATTAACTTAAAATTAACATATAAAAGAACTGAAACTAACGATGAAACATTAGTTGGTTATGTAGATTCTGATTGGGGAAGCAATGAAAACGATCGCATTAGTACGACGGGTTACGTATTTAAATTATTTGATCATTGCACAATATGCTGGAATACGAAAAGACAAAAATCAGTAGCAGCTTCTTCCACCGAAGCCGAATATATGAGTTTATTTGAAGGGGTTAGAGAGGTTTTGTGGTTAAAATCTTTATTGGAAAGCATTAAATTAAAATTAGAACAGCCAATAATTATTTTTGAAGACAATAATGGTTGCAATGCAATTGCCAATAATCCAACCTCTCATAAACGTTCAAAACATATAGATATCAAATATCATTTTTCTAGGGAGCAAATTGAAAATAAAATAATAAAATTAAAATATATTCCCACAGGTGAACAATTGGCCGACACATTTACCAAACAACTACCAGCACCAAGGTTCCAGGAAATTCGTATGAAACTTGGATTAAGCGAATAAATTTAATTTTTTTTATTTTATGTTTATACTCGTATATGTTTTCTAATGTTTTATGTCAAGGTCTGATTAGGTTTTTATTGGTTTTTTCCCTAATCCTTTAGCAACAAATGTTGGACCACAATAACTATAATGTAATCCAAATTATAATTTTTTTTATTTTTTTTTTTGTAAATAAATTATTGATTAATTTTTTGAGGGGGAGTATTGGTTTGTACATAAGAAAATATGCAAAACAATTAATCCAGCAAATGACAATTTGGTTATAAGTTAAAGCTGAGAATGTGAAACATATTAACACCCTCGTTCAAAGAACGGAAACCATAAATTCTTATATATGCCAACCATACCGCCCCAACTTGCAACTTGAAAACTGCAAGTGTGAAATTATCATTATTAAAGTGACCGCTCTTGACCATACAAGTGTGTAGATGCATTTTTGCTAAAATAAAATATTAAACTTGAACTATTCTTTTATTGAAAATAATTCTCGCTACGCCACCTTTACCCAATAGTTACCAAATTAGGTCTTTAATTAGACATAATACAGAACAGGGTTTAAAACACTTTTTTGTCACCCCCTGTCACCATATAATCTTTTTTTTTAAATTTAATTAATTTTTGGTTGGTATTTAAAATTTTTCATATATAAACGAACCTTTCCTTCTGTAACAGATAATAAAAATTTATTTAAAACATCGTAGCTGTACAAACCATGGAAATAAGAATTCAAGTTATGGCAAGATCCTTCAAAATGTCTGAACTTACAGCTTCAACCATTAAACGAGGTAAACCCATTCTAATTTATAAGCAAAATAAATTTCGTATGGAGCGCTTGCTGGGAACAGGCGAACAAAAATGGTGGTACTGTAACAAGAAATGTAAGGTGTTCCAAATGAAATTCTTAGGAATGTTTTCTGTCTCCTTCATATATGTGATAGCCACAAGCCTTGGCTATCAGATGTTTTTTAAATTTTGAGAATTGGTCCAAAAACACCGGAGTTATGATTTTTTTACCGAGGTTAAGTTTGCTCCGAACTACAACCGATCGGTCGAGGCATGGGGGGGGGGGGGTTGTAATCCAATATCTCGCCTCATATTGGATCAATTTTTAAAAAAATCTTAACAAGATATATCTTACAATTAGAAAACATGTTTCAGAAAAAAAAATTTTAACTTTTATGTTCTTTGAAAATATATAAGTGCTGCCTGGCTTTGGAAGCTTGATTATAGCAAATAAAGATATGAAATTTTTTGTCTCCGATATGTTTTCTAACTTACGCAAATATGTTATAGCCCTAGTGACGCCTATTTAAAAACTTTTTTGTTTTTGAAAATCGGTGCATTAGAACCGGAGTTATGACCGATTTAGTTTGCTCCGAATAACAACCGATATGTCCGGTAGATGGGGTTGCTATGGTGGGTTTTGTACTGCGGTAATTTTAACTTAAAATTAAAATCTCCGACCGTAATTAAGCGATTTTCAAAAACAAAAAAGGTTTAAAATGGGCATGACTAGGGCTACTATATATCTATGGTAATCAGAAATGATGGCCGACACAAAAAATTTATCTTTAGAAACTAATCTATTTTTGTTATTAAGCCTAATTTAAATTTAGAGGGCTACATTGTTACCAATTTTCATCTTTTATGAAAACTACTTTTTCTCATTTTATTTCCCGCGGACGTTGATGAAGGTTATTGTTTATTGTATCATTAAAATTTCTCCTCAAAATGTGTAGTACCTGTATTTACGATGTAACTGATTTATACAAAAAGAAAGAAGCCATAAGGTAAATAATATTTTATTAAATAAAATTTTTTTAATTATAGTTATAATAAATTACATATGTAGATGTTAAAACATTTCATTTTAGTACATGCGAGAATTGTATCAATTATGGGACGCTCTTGGACAAGCTCGCTGAGGTGGATCGTTTGTATCCCATTTCATATGAGTACCAAGACGTCCCTGAAGAAGAAAAGACAACCAGGTACTACCTGAACCTATTGAAAAAAGATTGGACCCAGTACAATCTGCATTCCATCTATAGGGTAATTTCTAAAATCAAATTTACAATTAGATTTCTTATGCTTATATTTCTAGCCTTACAAGAGATTACCCAAGAAAGAATGGAATCGTATGAAGATACTCGACCAACGCGAAAATCGTAAACAAAGCCATATTCGGTTTAAGAGGATCTACGATCATACCTTTCGGTACCGATATGGCCTTCGATATGATATGTCGAGTGCCGAACGACGATTCCTATCTCTTCATCGGGATATCCAAGCCATGCAGATTGAAGAGTATTGGGTCTACAAAAAGAAACAAAAGCTTGAAAACGATAAAGTAATTTAATTTTTTAATTACCTACTTGATCTTAATATTTAAATTTCAGGAGGCATATCGTAGAAAGATGGTCCTCGGAATACTGAAAACTTTCGATGAATTCGAAGTTTTCAGGGAGTTAATGCGCCATCCCCAAGAAATATGGAAAGTTGTTTCTGTACTCCCTACTGATTATAAATATAGGCACAAAATTGCTGAATTGATCAACACGCCTCTCGTTGAATATTTTATGATCCTCGTCAATACGTTAGCGGTGGACCATTGTAATGTTAAGATTGCCGCTGCTGACTTTTTATCGGGTCTTAAAGGCTTATTTTCTTACAAAATAAATTGGCTGGAGATTCATAAGAACTCCAGCCAATTTGATAAAAAACACCCGAGACCACGAAAGCCAGTGGTGGACAAACTTAAGAAATTAATAAGGTCCAAAGAAATGCTGACAATAATTGTCGAGAAGTTGGACGAGGCTTTGGTTCAACTAGTAGGGAATGTCTTGCAGAAACTCAAAACAATGTAAGTTAAACTCAACTGAATATTAAATCAAAATGTAAACAATTAATATGAGGTTAGAAAAATTAGTTGTGAAACTTGGCGGTAATTCTGTTTTTTCGTTTCAGGAAGTAGGGATGTGAGCAGGTTATGAGGTTTACTTAGGCGGCAACCACAGAACGAGAAGCAACATATACTGGTTTTTTTTGTGATTAAGATTGTTATTTTTAACAAGGCTAAACGGCAGCATCGCATTTCAACCTATTTTAAATCGTAAGTAAATTTATTTTATTAGTTTTTTTCCATATCATATTCATATGGAATACACCCTGATTTTCAAATTACTTCTATTCAAGAAGAACACACGCATGATCCATGCGAACAACGGGTTTTAGAAAGGCAACAGTTAACGATCCAAATGAAAAATTAAGTTATAGAACGACCATCAAAGAAACCTGAAGAAATGGTAAGAAGATGTTTGGACGAACAACCTTCTTCAACCTTGTATTTGCAAAAGGACGATCTAAGATATGCCAAACGAAATGCTTACAGCGAAAGGCGTAAAAGTATTGGTACTATTCCCAAATATATTGAAGAAGTGCACGACAAGTATACACATATGGAAATCAAAACTAGCCGAAATGAAAATTTTCTAATTACAAACGATCCCAATTCTCATCTTATAATATTTTCATGTGCTACAAATTTAAGTGCTTTGGAGGGAGCGGAAGCAATCTATATGGATGGTACCAAATATTTCGCGCAATTATTTACTATACATGGACTTTTTAATGGTCATTATATACCACTCGTTTTCTGCTTATTACCGGACAAAAATCAAATAACTTATGAAAATTGTTTTAAAGAAATATACACTCTTGGTTTTAGCTCCTTCGTCGATAGCAGTTTATGCAAAAAATTACAGCTATTCCAGATTAATAGTATCGTAACAGATTTTGAAATAGCAATGAGAAATGCATGCGCAACCCAATGGCCAGCAGCATCGGTGGAAGGTTGCAGGTTTCATCTTGGTCAAGCATGGTATTGTCTTACCAAGAAGGACCAAATTCGGAAATAAATGTAAATTTTCGAGAGGACACGATCAGCAAGCACACGGGGTAGAAGAAATAATAAAATCTAAATATAACGTCTCCTGCAAAATTACCTTATATTAAAATCCCGGAACTACACTCAAAGTTAATGCTAGATACAGGGTCAACCAGGTCACTAATTAACAAAAAAATTGCTTATAAATATTTTCCAAAACAAATCGTACAGAAACCTTTTAAAATTCAAACGGCTCATCAAGTCAGTCATCACAACAAAGTGGCACATAAAGTGACACATAAATTTTACATATTTAATTTTAACAATAAATACCATGAACTCCTTGGTTTAGATCCTTGGAAAATAAATTTAAAAAACAAATTGCTGAAAACAAAATATAGAGTAATACCAATTTATTTAGAAGAAGACAACAGTAACAAAAATCAATTTCGGAGTTATCACATTACTGTGGAACCGAGGGTACAAAAGGTTGTGCAGTTACCGGTAAATCAAAAAAATCGACCAGGTATAATTAAATATAATCAATAGATAAGTGGTTTAAGTAGTGTAACTCGATATTAATCATATCAAATTTTTAGCATAAACCAAAAAATGCACAAAACACTTTTTCGAAAACTAAAATGTTTAAGTTATCACAATATATAAATACACTGTATTATCGCAAACGTTTTCACCATTTACTTCTACTTTTCCGCACACTTTTGAGTGTCAAAAAGTGACACTTTTTGAAACACAATTAGAAAAAGTATATTTACTGTCTGTTTCGACTTTTGTTAAATTGAACTTGAAGCCGGCAACGAAAAAGAAAAAACGGACCATAAAAAGTACAATTTCGCATCTGGTACAAATACAGTAACATAGTATAATAAAGAAATAAACTGACCTTAGCACTTGAGCAGATTCCTAAAAAGTCCAGTATATATTTTGATTTTTATTTACACCACATTGCAGTTTGTTACAGTACATGATAAAAACTAGTTGTTTGGTTTTTATAAATTATTTTAAGTTTTAAATAGTGGAGTATAAGTTCAATTGTTCATTTTGGAGTATAATAATTATTAAAATCATCAGGTATGTTAAAAGTATTTTTTTATTGTAAAAAGCATTACTAAAACTATTTCAGAATGCCTAGAGGTGATTTTAATAAAACTAATTAATTTTATTTATATTTTAGTAAAGTAAGTCAGTGCAGTAGGCGTCGCTTTATTTAAGCTGGTAGCTAAATTATAAAAATTATCATGGTTTATAAAATTGTACAAACAATCGAAAATAAAAAGAAGGTGTTGACTACAGTACCTTCAAGTTGGGTAGAAAGCAATATTGTATATTGGCCTAATAATAACGGTTTAGAAGCAATAAGTTTACGCGACGATCCTCTTTCGCAGCCAAACAAGAACACGTGGATAAAATTTGAGTGTGCAATGAAAAGGTACGGTATAGCCAGCTTGGAGGAAGGCTTAAAATTAGAAAAAGGTATGTGTATGCAATCGGACACTGAAGACGATTTAGTAGCAGTAGAGGCTACTTATCTACGAAAAACCAAAGGAAAAATAAGGACTACAAAACCTAATTATAACCACTTAGCAAAGGACATCTCGAATATTACGGTAATACTAATTATATTTCAGAATTTATGTTTAGTTTTATAATTGCTGTAATTTATTATATTTATATAGACTTCAAATGCGACAAAATCATCGGACCAGGTTGATCGCCATAGCACCATATATGAAAGTTCGCATATTAATAACAGTGATCCGAATTATTCTGTCAATGACGTGATGCTTGTAAATGTAGATTTTGAAAATATAATCCAGCGTTTGGAAGACCGAATGGGCAATTTAGAAGAAAAGCTGGACTACATAACAAAAATGACTGACAAAATCAATTCAAATGCTGTAGAAACCAAATTGATAATGCAGCGACTCATATCTTTGATTAGTAAGGATGAAGATATTAATGTAGAACCAATAAGTAGTACAATAGACAAAGAAGAATTGTGGTTGCTTCAAAACAACTTACCTATTGCTAATTTAGAAGTACTCAATAATATTGAAAAACTATTGGATGAACAGCATTTTAATAGTGTTTTTGTGGAATTTTTATCGAAGTTCTGTGGCAAAAGCGGCAAAAAAAGGGAAACAAAATTTGCTACATAATTTTTGATAAATTAATCGATAAAAAATTTGCTATTACATGTAATTGGTCAGGAAATACGCACGATAAAGAAAAGAAAAAAAATCGGCTTTAATTCCTTTCCAAAAGTCATCGAGACTTTCCACGCAGTGGTTCGATTAGCAAATTCCGAGTTTTCCTACAATGATGCGGTTGAATTTAAAAAAAAATTGTTTAGAAATAGTACAAACCGGTAATTATAATAATTAAATTTTGTATAAATTTAACGTATTTATTGTTTTTAGTGCTAAAGCAGAAGGTAAACGAAAACGTAACGAAGACGACGATACTGATTAAAATATAATATAATTTATTATTAAGTAATTTTAATGCTATGTGTATGTTAATATTTTTAATTTTTATAATTTATTATATAAACTACTTACAATATAATTCTTTATATATATATATAATTGTTTTTATTTTAAATAAAATTATTTTAAACAGATATCCAACGTGTGCATTAATGGTATGAAAACTGTTCTGCTGTTATAAATGATTGCAACCATTTTACATTTTATCTCACTTATAGGATACAACTTTGGTTTATCTTCTTCACACACAGAAACAAAAATATTTAAGTATGATGACTTAAGTGGGTTTTCAAAAAAGTTTTCTAACTTTTTCATAGGAGCTCCGTATATATGCACGCTATTTTGAAATATAGTAATATAATAATATTGAAATATAGGAAATATAAACTTGATCGCTACAACGTCATTACTTTTGGTTAGTATCCACTTATTTGCAATATCAGCTTTTAATATTAACCCGTCTGCCAATTCAACGCTTTGAAAACATGTTGTACAATAAGTTGGTAAATGTCTGTCTAACGTATATCACGTTAACCGGCATAGCTTAGAGGGTTGGACGATAGGCTCGTGATATGAAGGTCAGTGGTTCGAGCCTGGGTCGATGAGGTAAGTATAAAAAAATTTATTTAATAAATAATTGAAATTATTACAGGACCGAAGACACCTCCACCACCAACAAGGAAAGAATTGATATTGATATTGATATTGATAATTTTTAATTTAAATTAAAAATTTCTTATCATCAACATAAAAAAGCGCTTATAATAAATATGTAATTCAATAATAAATATTGAGTAATGGTAATTACCAACTAACAAAATATATTTTTATTTATAAATTTATTTTATAAACAATTAAATTTCAAAAATTTGTTATTTTCTTTTCAGCTGCGGCGGCCAGCGAAATAGTGTTTAAATTGCATCCATATTGCAGCAATATTGATAAAATGGCCGACTATTTTTAAGCAAATAGCCAGCTGCTAAAAAGCAATTTGCTTGCTGCCAGACAGCTAATAGCGCGCTTTTAGCTAGCTAAAATTTGAAAATGAAAACTACCAAAATTCAGCATTTGGCGAGTAACCAATGGTTAGTGATGACAAAAGGGGAGGAAACGATAAAACAAAATTGCAACACACAAAATACGTCGATTTTACTTAATGGAACATATGTCATCTCGATAAATGGTAATTGCAAAATGGAAATTCACTCAAAATTAATTAGAAGTCAAAGCGTTAAGGACAAAATCAACGTCATCGAAATACCAAGATTATCCATCACAACCGACCCTATAGAAGAAATTGAAACAAAATTCAAACCTCTTGAATTACAATCCATTAACCTGGACGAACTAAGAACAGCCGATCTTCAACTACATCAAGTTGAGCTTCCACAAAATCAGTGCATGGACCATTGAGGAAAATCTGAAAATCCAACAAGACATCAGTCAAATCGGCCTACAAAATTTACGATCACCGTAATTTTGGTCCTGGTGGAGAAATGTGATGTCAACAAATTAGATCCTATTGTAATAAATTATTACAATGTATTATCAATGATCTATGCATTTTATCATCCAATGGAAAGTTCATTTACTTAAGGCAAAGGAAATATGACAAAGTGTGTACGTCTGTGTCTAGATCTAGACGTTCAATGGCATTAGAATAAGCAATTAATATAATATAAAAAGGATGTAGACATAGATTAGTTCAGTTATAATATTGTATTCTAAAATCGAATCAAATATACTCAAATTTTTATTTTAAATTGTTTTTTTTTTTTTCTAATTAAGGCCCGTACGGCAAATATAACTCACGCTTACCAAACCGGGGGGTATGTGGGATACTTAGTACCCCCCAACTTGGAGGGGGTCCGGGGAAAGTTTTTGCGGAAAATGAATTCAAAACTATTTTTATCCCATGTATTCGACTCCGTTTTGTACAAATTTAACATATTTTGTTAAATCTATTTTGCTTATTTATCCCAGATATTTTACATCTTTAATTGTTCAGACCCTACTAATTATATAAATGATTGAAATTTCATTGAACGAATAAACATTTCCATAATACTTATGGATTATGATAGTTTTTGGATCAGTTTGGGACATTCTTTTTTTTATTATTTATTGTAATTTTTCATGGAAATGACGCACCCTACTTAGTCAGCTGTACGTAATTAAATCAACTATTTTGTTAATATGTATTAAAAAATTAACTTGACAATGATAGTAGATAATTTATAAAGAAATAATTTATAGATAATTCATTTGTATTACGCAATCAACTGTTCAGCAAGAACCAACGTGAAGGTGAGGGCTCTCTCTCTTGCCAGGTTCAAAGGATGATAGGAATATGGGAATGGAAGGTGGAATTAAAAAAGTTAACAAAAATTAAAACTTTCTAAGGGACTGAACGAACGCTTCAATCTCTATAATAAAATAAACAACAAAATGTAATTCTGCGGAACAGATTAATATGAAACATAAATGACTAATTCTTTTAAATAATATGTAAAATTAAAACAAATAATTATTCAATAACGTATTTACAGTTTTTTATATACAAGAGGTATTCGGCGATCTTTTTGTTGAGCAAAATAATCGACAATATCTTCAAGAAATTGCTCCGAATCGGTGCATACTCAACTCTCTTTCAATTGCAATTCGGCTCATGTTGCTGAATCTGTCCTGGCCGATCATGTTACGAGTGTAATTTTTAATTCGCTTCAATGCAGAAAAGCTTCTTTCGACTGAAGCGGATGTCACAGGTAAAGTTACCGATACACAAATAAGCTTATACAATTCTGGCATGCCTGGCCCAAGACCACGTTCGTGAAGAAATTTTATCATTTCAATTCGTGTTTTTGAGTCTCCTATTACTAATGATTTTTCTTTATAAACTAATATAAGCTCATTTTCTAACTGATCACGATCAAAAAATTTGTATTGTTGCACTAAGCTGTTCATGAGATGAACTGGAAAATTTTGAGTATAATTGGTAAATTTTGAAACATTTAATAAATCAAGGAAATGCAATTTCTTTAAATCGAAAAACCTAATTTGAATTTGATTAATTACCGTGTCTAAAATTTCAAAAAAAAAACCTTTCTTAACTGCTGTTTCTTATCAGGTAACTCTTGACTTCTTTGGCGACTCGAACATTTGTCAACATTAAGTTTAATATAAATGCTGTTAAAAAATCAACACATCCTCGAAATTCGCGTAATTTACATAAAAGTGATTGCAAATGTGTTTTTGCTTTAATTAAATCTGTAAGTCTATTTTGCAAAATAGAAAATATTACATCACTTTGTTCAAATATCAAAGTAAACGTTGCAAGAAAAAAAATAAATTTATAATCTTGTAAACTATGCTGTAATCCCATGGCCTCTACTCTAGTTAAATTTTCAAAATTCTCAGGTAGGTAGACGGTTTCCACAAATTTTGTCTAGATGTTAGTGCGTTTAGTAGATTTTGAAAAATATGCCAAGACTGCTGACAGAGTAGAAAAAAGACGCGTACTTCTCGAATTGAACTGCATGATTTGCCAAGAAATAAATTTAATTTATGTGCATAAGAGTGAGTAAACATTGCTTGAGGACCTATAGATTTAATTTTTGATTGTAAACCATTCATGTTTGAGCAAATAATTTTGTTTCTAAATCATATTTGTTAAATCTGCTAGTTAATAACTCAAACAAATCATTGGCAGTTCGGCCCTTGCTAACATCAAAAAACTCCATAAATCTCTCGACACCTTACCAGAAATTACATATCAAAAAATTACAGATAATTGCGATTTACAACTAATATCAGTAGTTTCGTCAACTTGCCAGGAAATAAATGAAGAATTAAAAATTTCTTCGTCAATTTTTTTATCTAAAACATAAGTGATGCAATGAATTAAGTTATTTTGAATAGTTTTTAAAGATCCGAAAAAAGCAGACTTATTGTCGGAATCATTTTTTAAAAAGTTTTTTAAAGCTAAGTCTCCCTCGCTAATAAGTAAAACCAATTCCTTAAAATTACCCTGATTAAATGATTTTTCTGTTTCCTTATGACCTCGAAATGGTAACTCTTGAGTGCATAGATAAATTGCAATGTTGGTTAACTTTTTAATAATATCCCGATCTTCTCTGATTTAAAATTCTCTATTTCTATTTTATGCGCGATGCTCAACGTTGCAGCTATACGTTTTTTTTTTGAAAAACTTGGCTTGTCGGTTTGGTACAACTCCCTACATGAGTCTAGGTTTGCAAGCATCCACGGTAGAGGGCTTTTCAAGGATTAAAAATCCAGTATTCTATTTTGATAAGATTGCAGCACGTGAATCATTAGAAGAGTGGTACGACCTCACAACATTAAAAATCATAAAATTCAGACTAAACGGCACCGCGTTAAAATACTTTAAATCCGACCCTGAATTAGACGAATTAAATTATGATCAATTTAAATTATGGATGATAAAACAGTTTAGCAAATTACGAATTCCAGGAGAAGCAGCCAGCAAATTACATCAATGTTCCCAAAACCAAAACGAAACAGTATCACAATTTACAGTCAGATTGAAAGGATTAGGCTCTAAAGTTTTGTTAGAAGACCTCGAAACTGCAGAGGACCACGAAAAACCGGATATAAAATTTAAATCCGCACAAACGATACTGTCTCAATTTAAACCAGAGCTTAAAAAAGAAATACTAAAAGCAATAAGCGTTACCATCATGAGGACAACCAATCTTACAATCGACAAAGCGGAACAAATCGCGGAAATGTACGAAATCAATGATTCACTAATTAAAACGCGAATAGCACCAATCAATTTAATGCAATTCGACTCGCAACAACCGCGACGCACACACTTTTCAGAGAGGACTCAACCAAATTACAGAAATAACAGACAACCGCAACAATACGGTCCAAATTACAACAATAACTTCAACAAATTTCGAGCCAATAACGGGAACTACAATAATTATCAAAGAAATTATAGAAATTTTGAACGCGATAGCCGCGAATACAACGCAAGAATGACAAATAATAATTATAACTATGGCAATTATCAACGCCCCAATTACGATAATCGCTATTCACAAAAATATTCGCGTTAACACACAACACAAATTTAAATCATTTTATTCAATTCCAAGTATAGATTCAAATTATAATCAGACACCTTGTATAGTAGAAATCCATTATATACAGTTCCGGAATTCGGGACAGTTTTGAAGTTTCAAGACGACCAATCCTGTGGTGCACCTTCTGTAGAAAGAGGCATCGCAACTACGCCTGCACTACTTTCAAGGAACTCCCTCTAGATGAGCGGATAAACACCGTTGAAGCAAAAGGCCTCTGCATCAGATGCCTAAACCACGAGGCAAAAACGGCATGTAGATCGACAAAAGGGTGTGCCACCAGGCACACCATACGCTACTCCACAAAAGCGCGGCACCACTGGCACTGGCCCAGATAAGCCAGTACAGCCGGAAGGCTGACTACCAGCAGCAGCTGGTAAGATGTGAATACTGCTCGGCAGTGTTAAAAAGATCTAAAAAGGTTTCCCACATCGCACGGGTACATAGCGGTACCCCAGCGTACGAGAAAGCGCAGAAGAAGGCCAGGGTGGCGTTGCGGGAGCGAGAGGGACTCCTGTCTCTCATCGACGAGAGGAGAAAACAAACGTCATGAAAAGAAAAAAGAAGATTAATACATAAAAAAAATGATTAAAACAGTAAAACAGGAGTGCGGGAAAAACAGTAAAATTTAAAATGGGTGAAATAGTAAAATAAAGTGCGGGAAAAACAGAAAAATTTAAAATGGGTGAAACAGTAAACAAAGTGCGGGAAAAACTGCAAAACAAAGTGCGAAAAAAAAAACGGTGACCAAAGTGCCGGAAAACCAGTGAACTAAAAAAAATTGAAGGTCAACAAATCCACGCGCACAAAAGGTTATCTTGTCGTTTTTAGGAATTTTTTTTTGTTATTGAGCATATAACCTCAGAATACTAAAGTTCTGTTGCAAAGTGATTAACAGATTTTTATAACATCATAACACATAGCAACATCACTTGGCATGATTATCAGTAGCACGAAGTTTGAACACAAAAAGATTCATAAAATAACATGAATGTGGCCGGGATGCGGTAACGAGGGAGGAAATCAAATTGACCATGTACTAATAACAAGAAAGAGAGCTACATCATAAAAACCGATCAAAAGGTAATAAAAGATTTACTCAAACAACAGGTCTCAGTGGTCACGAAAACGGTGGACGCATTTAATAAATCGATGACACAATTACAAATCAACGAAGATGTGCTTAGAGAGACGCAAGATAAAATCATGACAGCCATACGAGATCAGGAACACACCAATAGCCAAATTGAGACGATAGACGTCATGATGCAACTCCACGAATCATTCACGTTATTTATTGCAAGAGCTAAACGAACTAGCTGAAAGTGTCAACTTCTCAAAAATTAACCTGCCTCCCCCTTCCTTAATTAAACTGGATACTTTCCTAGAAGAAGTCCAAGTGATCCCAAGACACCTATCTCAATTCAAATTACCATTGAAACCGACCCACGAAAACTTACCATCCTATTACCACATTATACGTACGTCAGTTTTCCAATCCAGAAACAAAATTATTTTCGCCATCGAGATACCTCTCGTTATACCGGCATTTTTCTTTTTATATCACATTTATTCGCTCCCTTCAAAAAACCAATGTACCTAGTTTGTTCAAAATGAACATACCTGTCCCCCCCCCCCCCAAATAGCGATCGCGGAAGAAAGTTTGCAATACTTTTCCCATCAGAATATATCGACGCTAAAACTATGTAAGACACCGATTACATCCAACATGGACGCTAATTCACCGTGCGAATGGCAACGAATATTACAAACTGTCGCATATAAAACATGTAGTGATTCAAGGGCTTTCATCAAATTGAGCCAAAATAAAGTGCAAAAACTATCTCGTAGAAACTGGCTTATAATAATAACAACACCAAGGACCATAACAGAATCGTGTCTCGACTCTCCGAACACCTATACGGAGGTCTCCAAAACTATCACGTTATCTACAAATAAACACTGTAGCTTGCGCATCGGAGAAATGAATCTACTGATGGAAGAAGACAATGAAGTGGACAAAGTCAACACGAAAGTTGAATATGTTGGCAATAATGTTGTGATAACATAACACAAGACCATATCAAGGACATTGAACCAGTAGATTTGAAGCATATAAACCTAGACTCGTTAGATAATGTAAAGGACCACCTAAACGAAATCAAAGTCTCACTAAATGACCCCGGAAAACCCATCGTAGAAAAAAATCTATCATGGATAATTTACGCTATCATAGTGGTTCTGTGCGGAACAGTAATACTAATGACCGCAAATAATTGGAACAAAATTCCAGTGGAATACAGAGCAATCTGGAAAGGTATTCCTAGCTGCAAAAACTTTTGCAACAGGAAACCTCGACCCGATTCACCGGATGAACCGCTGCTTCAGAGACAAATTCCTGACACTACAGAAAACGAACTCCAATCGCAAAGCGAATTGACCGTCGTGAATGAAAAACCGACTCATTCGAAAACAAGTGCAAAGAAAGTGAAAAGTTAAGTGTTTAAACGACTAAACAGTAAATTAATAACGACCTAATTTTTTTTTTATTATAATATTGGTAGACGACAACAATTTTTTTCTAGGATGAAGTGCTTACATAGCACACTATGAACATTATCACTTATAAATACTTCAAGTATGAACTCAAAATTTTATCTTTTTTTTGTATTTTAAATTTCTTTTCTTGTTCATATCATAGTTTAGGAAATTATTTAGTTCATTTTTAGGTGCTCAAACAAGTTCATTGGACGTCAAATAATTTTTAAGAAGAATTTTTAACGTTTAATTTTTTTTTTGTAATTGTACTTACTATTTGCAATATTATTATTATCACCATTATTAACTCTACAGCTCGTGGTTAACATTGCCGACAATTATTTTTAAATTTAGGTAACAAAATATTATGCATGGTTAGGATAAGTTTCGTTATTAATTAAATTTTTTTTTATTGTATAAAGAAATGCATGCTTTGATGCATGCATTTTTTTTCAAAGTAGGGGGATATGTAACAAACCACCCATAGATTCGCTAGCCTAAACAAAGATAATTTATGCAAATTTAGCATAAACGCAACAAGCGACCGATTAAAATCTTTTATTTTATATAAGTTACCTTTTTCAAATTGCGAATATAAATAAGTGAAACGTAATTAGTTGAAGATCATACAATTAAAACAATAAATGTAAAAAGTTTGGGAAGCCCATATTTCAAGATATATCAAAACAGCCACAAAGTTTCACAACTTAAGTGGTTGACGAATTTTAACCTAAGGACTTTAAGAGGGATTCATAAAACGTCTGAATTATGGGACAGATATGGTTTTTTAAAAACTAATTATGGCTAACGAATTTTGACCTTATTGACTCTAAATTTGAGCAAATCGGTCATACAATGTTACATAATCTTACATAATAATCTTACATAATAATCTTACATAATAATACATAATCTTGTTTGCTAGGAAAATGCCATGTTATGTACCAAAAATCTTGCGAAATTTACCAAATAATCAAGTTTGTAATTCTACTTTCCAGAGCGAAATATTTTTTTTACGGCAAATTAACATCTTTAATGACCCAGGATGTTACAAAACAAGTACCTTATAATCATAAATCAAATTCGGTCAATGAAGACATACATACTAGCCCTTATCGACATGTGCTCAAAATTACATAATATAAAAAGACCTTAAAGTGTTCTTAAATAACTTTCATTTCCAGTTCTTTACCATTTCTTTTAATTATGTGTATTTCATAAATCAATTGAGGTTTACATGTTTTTCTCTCTCTATAAAAAGCTACTGGTGTCAGCAAATTCTACCTTCAGCAAATAACTCGGCGGCGGCGATTTACAATTAACGCTCACCTGTGTTGTCCTTCTTCTCTAGCAGATAAAGATAATAAAAATGTGTTGTAATTAAAATTATTATGTATTGCCAATTACTTGTAATAGCCAATTTAAGTATCATTTACCATTATTTTATTTATTTTTATTAATTTTTTTGGTATCATTTCGTTTATTTTGTATTGCTTAAAATAAATCATTTAAGGTTTATAATATGTCTTTTGTTCTTTTTTGCTATAAGAAAGATTATTTGGTAGTAGTCCCCCGCACTTTACACATGCACTAGTGGCAGCTCTACTCCTGAGGTAAATTAAAATCTTTAAAAACTACGTGCATTACATTTATATGAAGAATCAATCTTTGAGTTACCTAAACTAAAAACATCCCTAGCAAGCTACAAATGATCAAGATCTCCAAATACAACCAATACGACTTCAAACTCTAGATACAACAGAAATACGATCGAAAATTTTCAAACTAACAAGTTATCAACTTTAAATGAATACCATTCTTGGATCAACAGTATAATTGCGTAGTTTTGTGTTATGACCTTTACAACAGTGATAATATACTTCAAGTGCATTAAAAATTATATTGCAAAAATAAATCATCACAAGAAACTATACAAATACAGAGAATATCAGATCTCTTATTTTCTGACGAATTCTTGAAAATGCCAGTTGGTGTTTGTAATGCATTATACATACAGATGATTGCTATGTATGTTCAGGAAACTTTGATTTGGACACAAACTGTTGATTCTCAGGCATCGCCTGAATCTCTCGGATTTGAGACCTAGATGCATGGAGATTAGAATTTATAACAAGCTGCCTGCCGATATTCAGGTGCTGCGACATTGCCAGTTTTTAAAGTTCAACTTAAGCATATGCTCTTAGAGCAGTGTTTTTACGGGGTGGAGGAATATTTAACATAGTGTGTGGTTTTGATAGCTCTTTAGAGTTTTTGATGTTGTCTTTCTGCTTTTCCTATTTGTTTTTGTTCGTTGTTTTTTTTTTGTATTGCTAATTCTACTTTGACTTATCCGTCAATATGTATGCGATGAGATTTAATAAATTGATTTTGATTTTTGATTTTGAAGTCAATTAAGGTATGATAAGATCATTGTTTACCTCGATGATATCTTAATTCTCAACAAAACTATCGAAGAAGGGTTAAAAATTTTAGAAATTGTACTAAAATTGAATTAAATTTAAAGAAATGTGTTTTTGTCGTAACCAAAATTGATTATTTAGAATACAAAATAAGCGAATTTAGTATTAAACCTGGCCAACACAAAAGGTTTATTTTATTCAATTAACATAATTTTAGAAAAATGCGTTTACTAACGCAATATTTATGTGGTAATATGTGAAAAAATAAGTTCGCACTACTTAGGCTAAGCGCCTCTTAACTATACTATAATAGTTTAACTACCATTATGCCCAATATCTAAATGCATATTGGAAAGCCCAAAAGAGGAGTTGCACAAGATGTGTTTCAATACTTTGTAAACTATGTTCCCGAAGGAAGACAACCAGCTGAGAAACAGGCATCATCTAGAACGAAATACGGAATCTGAGATTGGACATGTCAATCCTTCTTCTAATTCTGTAGCCTTGGAATCCTTTTTATTATTTTTAATGATAAAAAACGACATTGAAATCAAAGTAGTGGCAACACTAAAAATTTCACAATAAAAAAAAATTAACTTGAATCCTGAAAGTATTAGATTCTCACCATACAAAACGAATAATAACGTGGTAAACCCAAACACTCCTCAAGCTCCCCCGATAATCCTGTTTCAAATTATGTGCACATTGACTAAATCATTGCCTGATTTTTACTCAGTCAATCTTGATAACTAGTGTAGATAACTTGTCAACATATTTAACATGTAAACTAACAGCCACTCGAAGATATTTATTTAATGCATCTGTAGTTTTAAAAATCAAAAATGAAACTACAGATTATCTAAATTTTCACAATGAAACCTAATGACCCAGTATACGTAACGCTTTGTTAAGAAAATACGGAAATCAACGTAATAAAAAATTACTCATCCCTGCTGTAACGTTACACCATTCAATCTAAGAACGAATATTACGATCAAGTCTTACTCCCTCAAAACGACTTATTGCAACAAATGAATCAGAGTCAATCACAACAATTATTTTGATCAGGTTTATTAGAACCATTCGGCAGAACGTACTTGATAAATTTTGAATTAATTAGTTTAGGAGACGCATTAAATAATGTAGAATTTATAGAATCGATGAAAGCTTTTTTCCAATTATTAAAAGTTAATTGTAGATTTTAGCGGCTCTGCTCAGTTCTAGAGCAACTCTTTCTTTTAATTCCATAGCCCCCCCCCCCCCACCCAATGACAAACTCGGAAAGACAGGCTCACTGCATAGCAAAATCTAAATAATTTATTAAACGGAGAACACAACAGAAAAGAAATCAAATAAAGAAAAACTAACAAATTCTCATATAAGAAATATTAAAAAATGAAAAAAGAATGTATCTTTTTCAAATTGCGAACATAATTAAGTGAAACGTAATTAGTTGAAAATTATACAATTAAAACAATAAATGTAAAAAGTTTGGGAATTTTCGAAGTTTCGAAACGGCTTCAAGGTTTCACAACTTAAGTGGTTGATACATTTTAATTTAAGGACTTTAAGAGGGAGTCATTGAACGTCCGAATTATAGGACAGATATGTCTTTTTAAAAACTAATTAGGACTAACGAATTTTGACCTTATTGACTCTAAATTCGAGCAAATCGGTCACGCAGAGTTCAAACTTGCAGCGTCATCTTTTTTGCTAGAAAAATCTCATGTTATATGCCAAAAATCTTGCAAAATAAGTAAGAATTACCTCTTCACCTCTTCTTCATACCTCTCCTTAATCAAACCGGATACACTTTTGGAAGAACTACAAATTATTCCAAGGCATTTAACCAAGTCCAAATTACCTTTAAAACCTACTCACGAAAATCTACCTTTCTACTATCACTTCATACGTACATCAGTATTTCAATCTCGAAACAAAATCATTTTCGCCATCGAGATACCCCTCGTCACACCGGCATATTATTCTTTGTTCCAAGTCAACATCCCTGTGTCGGCACGCATAGCAATCGCAGAGGAAAATTTGCAATACTTTTTCCCCTCAGAATTCATTGACGCTACAACTAGTTTAAAATTGTGTAAGACACCAACTACTTCTAACATGGACGCAAATTCACTATGTGAAGTACAGCAAATATTACAAACTGGGATTTTTGGACATGTAATGATTCGCGAGCCCTGATCAAATTACACCAAAACAAAGTACGAAAACTATGTTATGGAGGCTGGTTGTTAATAATAACAACACCGACGACCGTAACGGAATCGTGTCTAGATTCCCCAAACACCTACACGGAAGTCACTAAAACTGTCTCGCTATCTACAAATAAACGCTGTAACCTGCGCATCGGCAAAATGAATCTACTGATGGAAGAAGACACCGAAGTGGAGCAAGTCAACACGAAATTTCAATTACCAGCGATAACGGTACATTGTTGCGATAATATAACACAAGACATCCACATATCGTGGATTATTTACGCTATCATGGTGGTTCTGGCAAACAAAAAGCAGTGCGAGAAAAAGTGAAAAGTTAAGTGTTTAAACGGCAAAGTAGTTAATAAAACAACCTAAATTTTTTTTTGGCTGGTTACGATATCGGTAGACGACAAAAAAGCGTTATTTTATTGAGTGTATGCACGTAGCACCTGTAAACATTGTATGCTACAATCATTTGTGTCCTTACTCACATTTAATTTTTCTATTTTAGGTATTCATAATGAATTAGATTTTTTTTTATTATCCTGGGGTGCTCAAACAAGTTCATTGAAAAATATTTTTTTCATTAACTCAAGACGACAATTAGCTTGTTTTGGTGTCGTATCTCATTCTCTTTTACTAATTTTTTTTTTATTATTATTATTATTTTTTATTTTAAAGCTCACATTCATACACTGTGGAGTGACTATAGAGTGGGGGATTTAGTTCCAACCATTCTATACTTTACATTATGTGTTGCATATTTTTTAACTATTATTAGATACATTTATTATAATTTAGAGAAAAAAAAATTAAATATTTTAAAATTTGTTTAGTTATGTTACAGCATTTAAAAATTTTCTAACAATGTGGCATGTTTCTAAAATTACTGCCTTTTGCATTTCCGGGAATACTTTTGAAGAGAGATCTAAATGGGACAGATGGATTTTAAATTTTGAAGATACTATACCAGTAGCCGATATTACTATTGGTATTATAAAAATTTTTGTTAAACCCCATACACTCATCATTTCCATCGCTAGTGCCTCGTATCTGCGAATTTTTTCTTTTTCTGTAGTTAACACATTTTTTGACAAAGGCACAGCAACGTCAATGATGATCGCATTTCGGTCTCGTTGATTGATCAAAACAATGTCAGGTCTATTATGACTAACTTCCCTGTCTGTTAGTATTAACCTGTCCCAGTATAAAAGAAAAGATTCATTTTCAAGAACAGGTTCAGGAATATAGTCATAATAGGGTTTAAAATTGTCTAACAAACCAACTTTTTTTGCAAGTTGTTGGTGCAATATTTTGCATACTTGATTATGTCTTCGGAGGTAGTCAGTAGGAGCCAAGTACGAGCAACCAGCTATCACGTGTTCTATTGTTTCGTTGGGGACGTTACATTTCCGACAATGATCTTCAACCTCCAGGTTCATGATGTGCTTTTTATAATTATTGGTTGCAATAACTCCGTCTTGAATAGCACACATAAATCCTTCGGTTTCTAGATATAATAATCCTCTCTTAAGCCATTCTACTGACAAATCCTTATCAATTCCATTGGAATCTAAGATTGTCGGATGCTTACCATGAAGCACTTTATTTTTCCAATTTATATCTAAATCTTTTTTTTGTTCACAGTTAAGATTTCTATTTTTTAAATTTAGACCGCTAAAATGATTGTCAGAATTAATGATTTCATAACTTAAGGGAGTGTTTAACGAGTAAAAATAGTCACGTAATAATTTTGTTATAGATTTACACAAATTAAATAAATTTATAAGACCTCGTCCTCCATTCTTTCTTTTGATGTACAGTCTTTCAACTGCTGATCTTGGGTGTAAATATCTATATTTATATAACATTTTTCTGGTTAAAGTATCCATGGCATTAAGATCGGTATTCGACCATTTTAAAACTCCAAAAGAATATGATAAGACTGGAGCCGCCCACGAGTTTATAGCTGATATCATATTTCGAGAGTTTAATTTTGACTTGAGTAAAATTTTTAGTTTTTTTATATATTTTTGTTTAAATTCGTTTTTTAGAAATGTTTGATTTAGAACAAAATTTTGCTGCATTCCTAAATATTTATAAAATTTATTTGGTAGCAATGAGGAATTTCGTTCAGAATATCTGTATTTGCGATAGGAATACCCGATATTATGTTGATTTTTGCACATTTGTCTAAACCAAATTCCATGCAGATATCACGACTGAATAATTTTGTACTTTCTATTAAATTTTGAAGTTGATCTTCTGTCCTGGAGTATAATTTTAAGTCGTCCATGTAAAGCAAATGCGTTATGGTACAATTTTTTCGAAAGTTAAGCCTAAATCCTGATGTAGAATCATTCAATAATGTCGAAAGTGGATTTATAGCTAAACAAAACCAAAGTGCACTCAGGGAATCTCCTTGAAAAATTCCACGGTTGATTTTAATTGATTCTAGTATTTTTCCGTTATTCATGATATTGGTATTCCACCTCGACATCATTGAAGATAATAATCTTACAATTTTAGGATTAATTTTGTAAATTATTAGTATATCGATAAGCCAATCGTGAGGAACAGAGTCATAAGCCTTTTTGTAATCAATATAGCACATGTGCAAATTTCTTTTGTTGTCCTTTGCTAGCTTTGTGATTACTGTGTCAACGATTAGCAATTCTCGACATCTTTGTGAACCTTTAACACACCCTTTTTGTTCCATACACATAACGTCATTTGTCTTGCAGTGATTTTCAATTTTGGAGGCCAAAATAGATGTAAAAATTTTGTAAATAGTTGGTAAGCAGGTAATGGGTCTATAATTTTGTGGTTCTAAAGGGTTTCCATTTTTGTATAGCATATATGTAATACCCGTACATAAGAAATCCGGAATAACTGAAGGATCATTCAATGCTTCGTTATACCAAAAGAGTAAATGTAATTGTACCGATTTAAATCTTTTTAACCAAAAATTTTGAATTCCGTCCAATCCCGGCGATTTCCAATTAGAAGAAAATTTTATAGCATTAGTGATTTCTTCTAATGTTATAAGCTCATTTTCACACCATTCTAACGAGGTTGAATCATCCTTCAGTTTTTTTATCCAAGATGCTTGTTTATTATATTTACTTTTTTGGCTCCAAAGATTTGTCCAAAAGTGTAGCATATTATCTTGCTGCGGGAAATTTTGAGTTTTAGGGGTAGGTTCTAAATATCTAAAAAATTTATTTGAATTTTCTAAGTAGATTTTATTCTCAAATTTCCTTTGGGTGCAGCTAGTATATCGCTTTAGCCTATGCGCAGTAACTTTTAATTTTTGTTTTAAATAATCTAAATTGTCATTTAATTGAGTTTCAAATCTTGTATCTTGCCTGTTTAATTTATATTTACTGAAAATTTGGTTGAGTTTTCTAGGTGCGACATTGTTAAAACTACTTTTAAATGCTGTAAGAATTCCAATGTCTTTTCTTAAATTATTCACTTTTTTGATAAGGCGAGTTTTCCAAATAGGTTCCTTAACTTTTTTATTTATAGGAATGTCAGTTATTAATGTCTGACCATTTTTTTCCGTGATTACTGCTGCAGCACAGTACAATGCCAAATGAATATAATAAATTGACGTATGGTTTTCTAAAAGCACACTAATTATTTATCATTATTATCGTTATTATCGTTATTATCGTTATTTTTGCTATAACTCCAGGCCTATAATACCAGGCCTGGTCTATACGATAGTATTATGTTATCGTACGATAATTTTTTAAAATAATACGAGAAATTTCCGATAAATCAGATAATTTAAAATTATACTATAAATTATGTAATAACAAACATTAAATATCAAGGATTGAATATTTCATTAGAATAATTTTTTTTTATATTTTTATTTTATGTTGTGTATTTCTATCATTTTATTGTGATAACCAATTGTGAGATTATTATCTCACATCCACGACGAGACTTGAAAATTAATGGAATATGTCGGAACTGAACCACCGATGAACGATGAACTTATTGGCTATATGGAGGTACCACGTGTTACCGTTTATCTCCTTCAAGTCATGTGGGCAGCGGGCGTTGGAGTTTATTGAGGTTTCTTTCCTCATTTTAAAGCGCTAGGCTTGATCTGGCTGGGTTATTGGTCCCTTGGTACTGAACCACCCAGGAAATGTGGATTCAGATAATATACCCCTAATAACGGTAATTGCTGATGGAATATGGAGTAAACGTTCATACAAAGTCAACTTCAATGCTTCGTCTGGCGTAGGAGTAAGAGTTGGAAAGCGAACTGGAAAATTACTGTTTTTTAGGTATCAGAAATAAATATTGCTGTGTATGTTCTCGGGCTAAAAGTAAAAATTCTGAACCTTCACATCATAAATGCTTCAAACACTAGAATAAACCATCGACGGGAATGGAAGCAGATATAATTGTGAAAAGATTCGTGAAAAGCATAGAAATGCATGCAAATGGTAAAATATGCATACCTCGTAGGGGATGGTGATAGCAATTGAGTGTCGCAATCACTTACTGAGAAATTATTGTACTAATTTAAGAGATCTCTTGAAAAATAAATTCAGTAGTTCGAAAAAAGATGTAGTTTCGATGAATCAGCGAGATGCTTTGGATGACGCTATTACAAGATTACGTACCGGTGTTCAACGTGCAGTTAAATTTGTTAACGAAAAATGTACTGATTTCTCTAATGCGAAAAAATGCAGCATCTACGAAAAGATATTTTTAATGGTCCTAGTCATGTGTTTGGAGAGCATTCCCATTGTTCTAAATATTTTGTGTTGGACCAAAGAAGTCAGAAAATGAAATAAAGTGGATCACGGACATGAAGAATTCGGATTTATATCAGGATATTATGATAGTGGTTGGTCGAGTTGCGTGACATGCTGAAAGTTTCATTTTAAATATGGACAATAATGCCGCGGAATGAAAAACTCAGTTTTGGCCAAGTTTATTGGTGGCAAACGCATAAATTTTAGTGCACGACGTTCTTATCAAACTCATTGTGAAGCAGCATTAATATCATATAACTCGAATCCTGGACAATAGAGCGCAATTATTCATAAAGCGTGCTTACAATTTGAGAAATTGTAGGAAAGAATTATTTCCGAAAAAATTAAAAAAAAAGAAAAATTCCATAGCACCTGCAGATATGGAATACGGTCTTGTTGATGACGGTGAAACATTAACGTCTGAAGAAATTAAAGTTAAAGAAACCGAATTTTTAGCATCATTAAAAAAAGTGAAGATGAACTTAACCAAATTCAAATCAATATGATTGGACAAAGTGATAACTTATTATGGAGACAAGAGCGATTTAATCGATTAACAGCATCAAATTTCGGTTCTGTATGCAAAATAAAGAAGTCCACGTATTGCCGTAATTTAGTAAAAAATCTGTTATATTCGAATTTTCGCGGCAATTCATCTACTCGCTGGGGACAAGATCACGAAATTGTAGCAGTCACAGAATTTGAAGAAAATTATCAGATGGAAGTTCAAAAATGTGGTATTTTTATTGATAAATTTTTTTATTTCTTAAGAGCTTCTCCAGATGGTTTAATCGGTGAAGATGGAATTGTAGAAATAAAATGTCCACATAAAGCTTCATCTTCGACTGCATTGGAAGCCATTAAAAATAAAACAATCAAATTTTTAGAAAACGATAAAGACAAAATTAAATTAAAACGAAGAGATAATTATTATTTCCAAATTCAAGGACAACTAAAAATCACTAACAGAAAATATTGTTATTTTATAGTTTGGACGCCAACTGAGCTAACAGTAGAAAAAATAGTCAGAGATGAAAAGTTTTAGATAATTTTATGGAAAGTCAACTGACCGAATTCTTCTATAAGTGTTTACTTCCGGATTTGGTAAATACACAATTTCCAAAAAAATTACCTATCAAAGATTTAAGACAATTACCACAATAATTAGTGATACTTGATATAATGAAGAGACAGGGACACTGCGCAATTTTTTCGAATAGGTGTGGAAAACTAATATTTTCATTTATATTATTATTATTTATTTTTACAATTTACGTTCTGTTTCCAGATTCTGCTAGCCTTTTATTTTATAATTTTTTCAGGTTTGCAATATATAATATAATATATTTATTAATTAAATTGTTTGACGTTTTTTAATGTCGCTTTCAGGGTGAAGTTAAAATAATTAATTCCTATTTCCTAATTCGGATGTCAATTATCGTATCAGGAAGGTAGGATCCAGAAAAGAACAGGTTGTACATATAAACCGATTGAAACCCTACCGATGCGAAATGAAAAAAAGGACGACCGAATCGGCAAAGTTGTTAAACGGAGTGTAATCCCGGATAACTCCGAACAAAGTCTAGAATCTGGACCCGAGTTACAAATAAATCTGTTCCCATATGAATATTTAACTTCTGCACGTAAAGCAAATTACCGAAATAATCGACGGAAACCCGTTCGACCCGACAATCACAAGTCGACCACAGAAGAGGAAGCCCAAGAAAGCCCATCAGATGATGGCGAGGAAAGCCCATCAGACGACGACGAAGAAGTCTTATCAGATGAAATCGAAGAAGTCTCATCAGACGGAAAAACTTCTCCAATATCCCCAGTAGGAAGAGAAGTACCGCCAGGTTCCCCAACAGGAGAAGAAGCACCGCAAGAAGAAGTACCTCCAAGTTCCCCAGCAAAAGAAGAATCGCCACAAGAAGAAGTATCCCCGAGTCCTTCAGCTAGAGAAGAACCGCCACAAGGAGAGGAAATACCCCAAGACCCCGAAGTAGACGTCACAACACGCCGTTCAGAAAGGACAGCCAAACCCAAAGTAAACCCTGAATTTCTGTACTACTAACTACTAGACCTCCCGTATTTTTTTTTATTCGCCACAAGTACCATTTACATCTAGCTAGAACCACGTAGAAAAATTAAATAAATAAAAACGTATATTAACCTCCTATTCCATTTAGTATGAACAAAAACGGGAGAACAATTAAGTACATTCAGTTCCGGGATTCGGAGGGCCGAATCCGAGATAGCTTCCCGACGGCAAGTTATCCGTTGGTGTGGTGCGAGCACTGCCGGGAGCGACACGCGGTCGAGAAGTGCGCGTCGTTCAAGGCACTCCCACCCGCCGATCGGAAAAGGATAATCGACGAGAAAGGCATTTGCCTAAATTGCCCAAGACACCCGCGTAGCGAGAGGTGCCAGTCGCGATGGCGATGCAAGGTGTGCTTTGAGGAACACCACATCCTATTACATCAGGACCGAACAACAGGGGGACCCCAGCGACAGCGTCAACGAGTTACGCTAGGGAGACCGACTACACGCAGGAACTAGTAAAGTGCGATTACTGCACGGTGGTGTTGAAGCGCTCCTTGAAGGTTTCACACGTAGCGCGGGTGCACAGCGGTACACCGGCGTACGAGTAAGCACAGGTGGACGCCCGAGCAATGGTGCGCGAGCGGGAGCGGCTATTAACTCTCATCGAAGCGAGGAGAAGTCGTAGATGAAAAAAAAATCACCGATATAGATTGTACAATAACGGTACAATGTTGCGAAAATATAACCCAGGACCATATCAAGAAAATCGAGCCGGTCGATCTGAAACACATAAACCTCGACTCGTTAGCCGACGTCAAGGACCATCTGAAGGAAATTAGATCCTCGCTGAATGATCCCGGAAAACCAATAGTAGAAAAACACATATCGTGGATAATTTACGCCATCATAGTGGTTCTGTGCGGAATAATAATATTAATGACCGCAAATTATTGGAACAAAATCCCAGGAGAATACAAAGCAAGAATCGGAGGAATCGTCCCCAGCTGTGGAAATTTCTGCGTCAGGAAAATTCCTGACCTCGTCGATAATGAGCTCCAACCACCAATCGAACTGGCAATCATCGAGGAACGACCGACTAATTCAAAAAGTAGTAAAGAAAAAGTGAAAAGTTAAACGGCAAAGTGGTTAATAAAACAACCTAAATTCTTTTTTGTTGAATGGTTATGATATCGGTAGACGACAACGAAACGTTATTTTATTGAGTGTGTGCACATAGCACCTGTAAACATTGTTTGCCACAATTAATCGTGTACTTACTCACATTTAATTTTAATTTTTTTTGTATTCGTAATGAATTAATTTTTTTTTATTATTGTCCAGGGGTGCCCAAACAAGTTCATTGAACAACTTTTTTTTCTTTTCCATTAATTCAAAACGACAATTAGCTTGTTTCGGCATCGTATTTCATTCTCTTTCACAAAATTTTTTTTACTATTATTATTATTACTATTATTATAAACTCTATTACTACTATTATTATCGTTGCTATCGTTATTTTTGCGTTAACTCGAGGCTAATAAGGCCAATAGTCACTTGGTCGACAAGCCAATGCTTTGTTAAAATCTTTGTATTTGACTTGCTGTTATTAAGAAGAGTTCTAACACAATGTGATATACTATCAAAGACCCTTCAGGCAAGTTGAATAAAGCTTTATTTTTTGTACAAAATTTGCTTTATTTTTACTTATAACATGGTACAGAACTCTCAATCAATTAAAAATAGACATACTTTTGAGTTGTGTGTATAATGATATCTACTTTACAAATGGTTTGGCTATTAATTCAAGTAATTAACAATTAATCTTTTATAGTAACAGATTGTTAAAATGTTAGCAATCATTTTGTAGTGAAACTCTGAAAAAGTTTTTAAAAAAATAATAATTTAATGCTAACTTTTTTAAATTTCTCGGGAGAGACCCCCCCCTCAAACCTTCGGTACGCCTTGCCACCCCAGCTAAAAATCTGAAATTACGCCACTGAGTGCTTTAGTTTCATTTGATTTTTATGAAATTTCGGTGAAATGTTCGTAAACTTCAAAAATCAAACTGGGCGGTCTCTAAGCGTGAAAATGTCTGCTGCTCACATTTACACGCACTTTTACCACCAAATTTAGAACATGTTCTAAATTTTTCTCATAAAAATTTAACACAAAATTTGCTGATAAATTTTCTGTATGCAATGGTGTTAAATATTTTTATAAAAATTTACATGTAAATTTTATGTAAAATTTAACGTCGTGTCAAACAGGCTTAAAGGTGGAAATTTAAAAAAATGTTTTAAAGAAGTTAACACTGCCGTCAGAAAGTTTACGACCAGGTATTTTAAAAGCAAATAAAAATTGATATGACGCCTATCGATACAAATGTTTTTATATTAAAATTTTATATCAAGAGCAACAATGGATTTGTGGTTAACAAGTCTAGACCATTAAAAAAAAATTTAAATGCAATGTGTCCTGAGTATTTATGATACTGAATTTTGTAAAGAAAATATTACCTGTAGGTAGGGACAGGTAAAACCATACGACTGCAATACTAGCCTAGTCAAAATAGCATTTCAGCTTGCATAAATTACGATACAGCTAAAAATTGGTGAAAGTCTTCATTTCATTATTACAAATGAAATGTCAAAAGTCCCCATCAATCCCACATCTGCTAAAAAGTTATTCAAGGTCAAAGGTCGAAAATTTCGGTTTTTCGCCTTTTTTCGCAAACAGCGAGTGTTATAGTAAAAATTGCTTACACAAAAGTTGTAGATTATTAAATTCTCTATCAAAATTGTTTCTATGCTTTTTTTTCTACCAATTATCATTTCAGAGATGTCGCAATTCAAACATCGAAAATACTCATATTTACTCTTATGCGACTTGTAATGCTTCATCGGCTGTTCTTTTAGTCTTGCATGCAATAACTGGATATGACACAACCTCAGCGATATTCAAAAGGGGTAAAACAGCAATATTAAAAATGTTTGGATTGCTTTGTTCACCGATGTGTACTAACTGTTCAGGCCAATCTTGCTCTAATGTATCAAATACAGCAGATGAAGATTCTTATGATATTGATGAAGAGACTCGCGAGTCTCTTCTCTTAGAAGAATTTATACAGATGCAGGAAGAAGAAAAAGGAAGCGACGAAGACATTATAGTAGAAGTAGCACTTGAAAATTATCAATCAGATTGAAATTTCCATAAATATACAATTATTAATTTCATTATAATAATTCGCAATAGTTTAATTTTTTCAATTCAATGCAATAGTTTCAATTTTCATTTAATATTTGCACTGCCTAATTAAAATTTTATCAAGATTGAGGATGTTTGAAATTGCTATATCTCTGAAATGATGATTCGTAGAAAAAAAAAGCATAAGAGGCAATTTCTGTAGAGAATTTAATAATCTACAATTTTTGTGTAAGCTATTTTTACTACAACACTCAACGTTTGCGAGAAAAAGGCAAAAAAACCGAAATTTGCAACCTTTGACCTTGAATAACTTTTTTAGTTATTTAGAATAATTTTTGAATTTTTGTATTATTTGTAAATTTGCCGAGGTACTATTATCAAAAAAGAGTGTTGGTGCATTTGGTAAAAATTATGAGTAGAAATATAGGTTTAAAGACTGCAGTGCGTGTAGTTTATTAAAACTGTAGTGTAAAAAAGTTGTAGTTTATTAAAACTCTTTAAATCTTTAAAAATAATGTTTTTTTATGTTTTATTGCTATGGTCTTTAACTTTCTGTCGGTAGTGTAACTCGAGGGTTTAAATTTGAAAAAAAATCTGTTAAATATTTTTCTTAGAAAAGCGTAAGTACTCTATCATCTAAGTTATGTAAATTATATCCGGGAACACCCTGTATATGAACAAACTATAATTTGAACTTATTTTATATTTGTACGTATTTTGAAATATTTTGTAAAAGAAGTAATTAAAAATTTTTCAATTAAAATTATTACTAAAATATATAGATACTATTAATCAGATTAAAATAATTGTAATTTTTTTTGCACACGCGAATTTATCATGAGCTCTCTGTTGAACATTCCGACTCAATCTGATTAAATAAAAAGTTCAGATATAATTCCAATTTTTAACCAGCACTGTAAAATACGTAAACATCCAAAATTAATGTAACTTTTTTGAAATATTATTTTAATCCAAGTTTCTACATGTTATAATTTTTTTTATAATGTTAAGGTGGTTAACTAGTAGGAATAATAATTGTTCTCGGAATAAAATTTTTAAATTATTAAATTTATTTATAAATAAATTTTGATGAAAGCGATAACCTTCGCTGAAAGCTTTAAAAAAATATTAAATATTGTTGTTTAATTTAAAAACGTTTTTATTTCAAATATTTCATAAGTTACTAATTTATGTATTATGTATTAAATTAATACCAACAATACTGCAAAAAAATGAAAATTAAAATCGGACTAAAGGCCAATTTCATAAAGAAATTATAGTAGTATTGCAATTTTATTCGAAGATGTATAGCGTGCAATAAACAAATGAAAACTTTCCATTTCAATTTAATTCTCCGCTAAATTTTAATGCCAATTTAACTTTTATTATAAAATTGCTTCTAAATTTCCACATTTAATTTTTTTTAATTAAAATTTTTTCTTTTGTTTATCTTTGTAAAATTATATAGATACGAGTATAATATGATAAATTTTTTTACCAAAAAAAATCAATTTTGTAGGACTCAGAAATTGTCTAAATTTTTACATTTCGCCACTAAATAAACCAAATACTACCTACATATTATTTTATAAAATCTTACATTTCCATTCTGCAGGTTGCCTTTTCTAATTTAGTATCTTTCTATTGGATTGGTGGTTGTAGAAATTCCTTTTGTATGTTTAAGTTAATATTTTCCACACAAAAAATTATGAGTTCCAAAAATAAGTTTTTACACTTTGTACGTAAACAATAACTGATTTACCAATAATAGTAATATTGTACATTTTTAATAAAAATGCAAGTTAATAATTAAAAAAAAATATTTACAGCACTAATGATATTAATTTAACACTTTTCATTTAAAAATCACGAAAAATATATTATAGGCAGGCCCGTACGTACACGTCTTGACGTTTTGAATTTAAACACTAAACTGAAAATGCAATGAGTGACATGGGCTTATACGGCCAAAGAATATAGACAGATAAGCCGTTGCACTCACGATGCACTCTCCCACTCAAACACTACGAGACAGTCCCGCGCGGGGTGTCTCTTGCGGCAACTATTCGCATAGTTTATACCTACCATAGTACGAAAAGTATCAGTAACTGGTTTTGTATGTTGACTTGGAAATAATTCATTCTTGTTTCCATACATTTTTTATTTTATTTTATTAGTATTTTCGTTGGAAAGCTGGATTTGCTTATCATAAATTTTGAATATTTAAGAATGAATGAACTCTCGTATTTGAATTTAAAGTCTCCAAAAGAAGTTTGAATACTTTTCTAATAAATTCAAACATATTTTCTTCCTATCGATGACGATGGATGTAAAATTATTTAATTGAGTTATTGTGTTTTTATCATAATATCATGGTTTTACATTTTCTTCGTGATTTTGATTACAAAATTGATAATAAAGGATTCTCTTGTCAAACAAAATTACATTAGGCATTTTAAAATGTGTAGTTAAACATAGTTTTGGATAAAATGTGTTAATCTTATTTTTAACCGAATATATGAGCCGGATTAAGCAAGCGCGGAGCCCGTAGCAGATATTACCAAGGGGCTCCTAGGTTTTGTATGATAAAAAAAAATTAATTACATATAATATACAGTATATAATTTCAACAAATTATGTACGTTTTTACAATCTTCAAATTCATCTTTCGTAAACCGTGACGATAGCTTCAATCGGTAACTTTGCAAACAAAACAGAAAAGTTGTCCTTTAATTTCTGAATAACATAACTAAAGTGCGGATAAAATAGTATATTATAGGCTAAGGTTGTGAAGACAGTCGGAATATAAGGCGCGTAGGCTATAATGGTCTTCACAACCGCGGTTTATATACGATTTTTTCCACTACTAGATTTATTGGCATCATTTTAAATGCTTGTTAATAAAAAAATTTTCAAATTTAAATATTTATTTCAAATGACAGTTTTGTTTATTTAACTTATTTCTTGAATTTGTAATAACTCAAGAACGGTGCTAGATATAAAAAAACTGAGCAACCCCCCCCCCTCACAACCAACCCCCTTACTGAATTATCACTAGGAATATATATGCAAAAATTCAAATCGATCGCGCGCAAAAAAATTTACTTATAAAAATGAAATTCGTATTTTATACTTAAATTTTGCTTTGTTTTGTTGATTTGACAGTAGTTGTTGACAAATTTAGTTTTTGAAAATTGTCGCTGAGTTTTTTCTGCTTTAAAAAATGGATAGTGAAAATTTAAGTTGTACGCCGCCCGAAATTCGAAATATGGCTAAACAAGTAGCAGAAAATCTACTACCTGAGAAATCAAAAGATCTTTATATGAAATCTTTATATGAAAACTGGAATTTCTGAAAATGTACTTCTGGCATATTTCCAAGACGACGGAAAAGATAAAAAGGCTTCTACTTTATGGTTAATGTTCAATGTCAATTCAATGTTAAAATCAACTCTTTGGTTAAAAGAAAATATAGATATAACAAAATTTTTTAAATTAATTGCATTTTTAAAACGTCAAAATAAAAATTATCAATCCAGGAAATCATTAGTTTTTACCCACGAAGAAATAACAAAATTTCTCACAGAGGCACCTAATGAATGTTATATTGCAACTAAGGTAGGTTTTTTTTATTAATTACTCAATTGTATTTAAAATTGGAAAATGCTCAATTGTACACGGGTCACAGTTTTTGCAGAACGTCAACCACTATATTGGCATCCAGCGGTGGTAATACACTCCAGCTCAAACAGCACGGAGGCTGGAAATCATCTACTATTGCCGAAGGTTATAATATAGAAGATTCGTTGGTGGTTAAAAAAAGTATCGCACATCCCAACGATGTTGAAATACCTTCAACATCTGCATCGTACGGTCCTACAATTGAAGAAACAAATACTTTTAACAACACTGAAATTAATATATCCACTACAAGTTCTTCGACCACCTCTACTTTGTTAAATTTGGCTTTATAAATAAATTGTCAATTATTCATGTATTCAAAAATTTATAATTCCCGTTGATAAATTTCAAACAAAATTAGTTCTTTGTTATTTTTGTAACCTAAAAAATAGAATTTATAAATAAATATTATTTTAAGAGATTATTTGTTTGAATACATCACCAAAATTATACATAAGCATTGTTTTAAGCACTTCTTCGTCTTAAAATACTGAAATTTTTCAATAAACTTGTGAATTTTCGCGTTTAATGAATTTGTAATGATTCTATAAAAATTTGTATAAATAGTGGTTTCTTAAATTAACAAGAGGCGGCGCTTTCGCTTGTTGTTGATTTCTCAAGAAAAAAGATAATAGGCGTTTATACTATAAAATTTTTGTATTTTGCGGTTGGTAGCCCATTATAGACAGTAGGTAGGTCATAGATAGTAGCCATTACAACGTGAACAGGTAAGTGACCACGTTTTTTTTATGGTTATACAATTTGTGTTTTTAGAATACTAGCAAATATGTCTGATATGTTGGAGTGTTCGGATGTGTAAAACAAACTACATGTAACCGTTAAATAGATTAGAACTTTTTCTTTCTTTCCCGCACACTTTCACAAGTAGTACTTGGTAGTAGTACTTCGGAAAAGTAGTACTTTTTCGCACACATTTGAGTGTCAAAAAGAGACACTTTTTGAAACATAATTAGAAAAAAATTTTTTAACAAAATTTGCCTTATAAATAGTTGCCAAACTATAGAAAAATATCAATACGTTCATTATTCACTATTGGTTAGTCATTATTCAGTATTGGTTAATAATGAACATATTGATATGAGTCCAAAATGAGTCATTTCACAAGCGATTAGCCTACGTTATAATGGTAGCCTATAAGACTAGTAGTGGAAAAAAGCATTTATTTTTCTTTAAAAACCGCTTATAATAAGCATTAAAAATGCAAAAATAAGCTACAAAAAAAGAAAAATGGGTATTTAAAAAGCAAGAGTAATTTATTTTTAATATTATAGATTATAGATTTTACATCAACAATTTTAATGGTTGTTAAAACAATGTACAATAATATATTTTCCTAATTTGAAATTAACATTAAATGAAATACATACAGTATACAGTTACTCACAAAAGTATTCGGACGTTCCTATGTTAAAATTGCAAATTGTTCTTTTTGAACACTGTTTTTATCATATAAAAATCGTTTTTTCAGCAATAAATATTAGACATATTTTGTCACAAATTTGATTGTCTTCATTTTGGTTCCTATACATTTTTTTATTTACCTCGAATGACTTATAGCAGGCTCGGTAAAACTTTTTAATAAAATTAAAAGTGCACTATGGGATTCTTATGGTTTTCTCAGGGGATTCCCATAAGATTTTCACCGAGACTGCTTTAAGTCACTCTTGGTTGAAAACGAGGCGCGAATAAAAAAATGTATACAAACAAAAATGAAGGGAATGAAATTCCGTATCTACGAAAAATGTTTGAAAAGTATTTTTGTAAAAGCAATTTTTATATGCTAGAAATAGTTTTCAAAAAGTACAATTTACATTGCCAACATTGCCAACATTGCCGTTGATATGCGGTCTTCTTTCAAGATTTCCATTACAAGATTAGAGATCGTAGCTGATATTGAACTTCCCATTGCGGTACTGAAAATCATTATATTGGAAGTATGTAGTTTCCAGATATAGATTGAGTGCATTTAGAAATTTCTCTTTGGGGATACTTGTGTAGTTTTCAATTTCGCCCCATTTATCATCAACCGCGTTAATTGCCAAATTAATAGGAATATTCGTGAAGAGAGATTTAACGTCAGGCGAAATCAGTATAATATATTTGTTGGGTACGGTTAGTTTTTTTATATCTTCAATAAACTGTACCACTGAAATAGGGGTTGACACCTAATCCGCAAAGCTTTTCCCTATTTTTATAACGCTTACTGGGGTAGTATTTACGTTGGTACACCGGTGACGCCAAGCAATTTGGTAACGAACCAGTGGCGTAATGTTTGATTGAACAAGGGCCCGGCATTAAAGGGGCCCGGCTCTGCCACGATCAGAATTCAAATTTTTGTAATTTTTAAAGCTAAACAGTGAAAACATCGCTAAAATCAGAAAATATACGGTACATTTTCAAAATAAGGTGTCTGCCACATTTCTCATTTAAAATAATTATAAATTGTATTTACTGTCTGTTTCGGCTTTCATTAAATTGAACTTGAAGTCGGCATCGATAAAGATAAAACGGACAAGTAAAATTTGGCATCTGGTAGAAATTTTTACAATAGGTAATAAAAATATCAACCGTCATCCTTAGCCCTTAGCAGATTTCGAAATAAACCCCTAACAGTTAGGTCATATTTTGATTTTTATTTACATCACATTGCAGTTTGTTACCGTATTTATCATAAAAACCAATTGTTTTGTTTTTATAAATTATTTTAAGTTTTAAATAGTGAAGTTTAAGTTCAATTATTTATTTTGGAGTATAATTTATTAAAACCGTCAGGTATATATTGAATAATTCTTGATTTTCTGGTAGCTAATCTTTAGGGTGATTTAAATAAAACTAATTAATAATATTTATTATTTTTCTTTTTCATAAAAATTAATTTAAAACAATCGTTCCGCTTATAGAAGCTTGTTTACATTAAAAAATTTCGCTTAAAATTTTCGTTAAAATTTCCATAAAATGCCTTAAAATTTGTAGATTTTGCAGATTTGTGTTTACACCTTTATCACCAAACAAACCTTAAAGCTCACTATATTTTAAAGAAATAGGTGCTGATCTATTCCTTAAAATTTGTTAAAATTTTTCTTAAAAGTTATTTTAACGAAAATTTTAAAGTGTAAACAGTGAATTTTTAGTCTTATAAAAATTTTAACCAAAATTTTATAATGTAAACAGGCTTTAAGATTATTTAAGAAAAATTTCACGTTAATTTATTATCTATTTAGGAACCCGACAGTCGGAAACACGGGCCCGTAGCTGCCTTGTTACGCCACTGTAACGAACACCCAGAGCTTGATGGAGCTTGGAAATTGCTAACCACAAAAACAGAATGCACGGGGAGAGAGCTGCAATGAAGAGAAAAATAAAATAACAGATAAAGGAGAGAAAAATAACCATAAACCAATTCGGAGAGTACTAATAATATAGTATTTACAAACAATAAAAAAAAAGCGTATAAACGTACAAACGTAATTATATCACAAATTCAATGACAAAAAAAATAATAACGATAAATTAATTTCCTATTGTCTACCTGCTTAAAGTTAGTTAACGGAACCACATCAGGCACTTAACGGCTCTCACGCAAAATTTATAAATATCCTAAACTAAATTTAATCAGGATCTATTACTGGTCTTCAATTTGCCAGATTATCAAACAGTTAGTTACACGAAGTTAGTTATACAAATTCGACCGTACCACGCTTAAGGTTGATCAACCAAACTGGAACGATGCATTTAGCACTATGAACTTAGGCTCCGTTGTTTACAAAAAAATAAATACCCGAGTTTTGCGTACGTCCTTACTGAACCGAATTTCCAACTTAAGTTCAAGTACTCAACTTCTAAATAATATAAAAAAACAAGAAAATCAACAACTGTAAAATACAGAACAAAATACAAATAAATTAATAATAAATTTTACGGAGGTGGAAGAATGTTATATATTAATAAAACAATTTTTATGTGTTGATTATAATTATTTATATTACTTTAAAATTAAAAATGATATTTTATTGTGGTAAAAAGCAATTTACAATAGACTTTCAACAATTTTACTCTTGCCCGGAGTATAATGAAATAAATCTTCAATGCATCTTAAATTTCGAGGCAAGTGCAACATAGTTGACACTAATTACAATTTCCTATCAAAATACAAATTTACCTCGAAAATTAGCTTTGTATTAAATTTTGATTAATAAGAAATAACTGCACAATCGATTAGAACCGATAAACCTAATTATTTATCTTATAGACTGAAAATATATGGTAGAAAATTAACCTAAAATATGAAATTTTTTTAAGTCTGTAGTATGGTATATGTTTTAGTTGGTTTATTTGAAAATATATGGGTTCAAAGATCAACTATGCAAAAACTATGTTATATTTGCTTCAATCTACTTTACGTGATTTTAAGCTATTTAGTATATTAGAGCAAATTACAATTTATTTTTCAAGTTAATTGTTATTTTGCATCTAAAGTAAGCAGTTGTTCATTTTTAATAATTAAATTTTCATTTTTAAAACACCCGTTTTATTTTGAAAAATAAATTTACTTGAAAAGATTTCCATTTTATTTTATTAACTTTAAAAATACAGTTTAGTTTTGAACAAAAATATGCACATTTAAGTGCACTAGTTATTTATTGCCCTAACTGTTAACATTATCAACCCAAGCAGCGTAAACAACTTTGTTGTTAAGTTTATTGCTTACTGTGAAGATTGACAAAACAGGGTGAACCCGGATACACCATACCCCTGAGGAGTTACCACTTATGTAAGTGGTGATAGAGGACACTTTTTTAAGAAAAATATTTAATAAAATTCAAACCCTCGAAAGTTAGATCTCTTAGAAAAAATGTTTTCTTAGTTTTTTTTGACCTTGTATCTTTTAAAAGAAATATTTTACAAAAAATCTAACGTCCCATTCCGAATAGGAAATTTAACGGACCACAACTTTTGTCTAGTAAAAATCTTTGAAAAACCAATCCATTTCACAGAAAATTAGATAAAATAAACAAGGCAGCTACAAAACAAAAATTAAATTCGCAAAACTTTTATTTTTATTATGAAATTATTTTATTAATTAAAGTTAAATCGTTAATTAAAGAATGTGCCATTCTCTAGCATTAAAGAAGATATTTTTTGGATGAGTAGAATTTTTTTATGCGAGTTTTAATTTTTAATTTATTTTATTTTTGAGCTTTGGAAATCATATTAAACATAATATGATTTAATTCGGATGGTAAAATCAAAAGTTCGATCCTGGAAGAAGTAATAAAATTTTACAAGCGAATTAAAATTTTATTTTCGATTTTAGATAATTTTTTGAGATTTGGAAATAATTTTTTTTTTGGAACCCTTGAAAATTTCTAACTACTTCCGCTCATCACAGCTACCCAAGCAAAACAAGTGTGATTATTTTTGAAGAGAAAATCATTTCAATAGGTAGATACAAATAAAACGGGAGTTTTAAAAATGAAAATTTTAAATTAAAAGTTTACAACTGGTTACTAAAACTAAACTTATGAAAATCTATAAAAGTTACATTTGTTTGAGCGGGTTGTTTTGAACTTGGTTTCTTCTAAACACTTGACTTAAGTTCGAGACGACCCTTACATATTAAAGCTTTTAAAATATTAATATAATTGCTTCAACCTAAACATGATGATGAATTAATGAATATTGCTAGTGGTCTTAAGAAGTTTCGTTATAATGATAAAATTTCTTTGATATTTTCAAAAAAAATTAGGTGAGACTATTCATATTTCCTTCACTGTATATCAACCTGTAATTTATTATGTTCAAAATAAATCCAAATTATAATAGGATGTCCAGATGTTATTTAATTTTTTCCAGTAAAGTTGGGTTTTCCAAAAAATGTAACTTTTAATATGCAATAAGCAATAAGCAGATTTAAGAAGGGTAGTTTTATGGCTTTATTACTATAGATTACTATAGTTATTTACTTATTAAAATAGTTTTGCCAAATCAACTTTTTATTATTCTTATTATTTAGATACGATACCGTGTATATCGACAAATTGTAAATACAATTTTTTAAATTGTTTAGTTTATGTAGTATTTTCCTTTCCAAAATTGTTTACTGTTTTGTATTTCCCCGTGTGGTGCTCAAAATCCGTAGTGTGCGGTGCTCGAGCACTCAAGCAACTCAACTGTTGCCGGCCTTGTTCTATTCTATCATTTATTGATAGAGCTGCAAATTTCGAAAGTTTATTTGATGCTTGGCATTGTTGCAAATAACAAGGGTTATTTGCCGTATAAAAGAAATTAAATTGATACCGATACCTACCGGTTTACCCAATTTTTCTGTGTAATTTTCGATAGAATTTAGGTTCAGAGATTCAGAAAAAGATGAACCACTTTAAAACACTTATATAAAAGATATTCCTTATCAAACTTCACTTGCTATTTTTGGAGCACTACAGCAAGGATCTTTCATAATTTTTCTAGCAATATTAGTTTTCTCACGACTATTAAGAATTTTGGTCGGCTATTTGAAAACCCATTTTTAATTCGAATAAATAATTTTCGTAAAAAAATCTGGTGTAGACTAAACTAAGTAAATGCTTGAACTTAATTTTACCCTTGTAATTAAAATAATTCTCAACTGTTTTTTGTAAGAAAAATATCTAAACAGTCGTAGGCTTTATTGTAACTATAGAATAATTTAATTATGAGAAAATACAAAAAATATGTAATTTTCTTTCATAACAGTTAAAGGGTAGTTAATTGTAATTTTATGTGTTGTGCAAATCATTTTATTTACCACTGTAAGCCGTTTATATTTTGTTTTTCTAAGGGATGTAATTAAATAAGAGCTTTCATCATTTTCATTACCAAAATTTATCACGTTAACGCCCGGTTTTTCAATCGTTGGTTAACTTTTTGGTTTGGTTACCCTCACTTTCAAGTTAACCTATAGTTAGAATTTATTTGCGTTTTTCAATTTATATTCAGGTGTTGGTAAGGTAACTTCTAGTTTACTGTACATCTGAACTATTAAACGTGATTATAACCCTAAATATTTGAGTATAGTTGTCAGTAGGTTGACAGACGTCGTTGTATGATTGTTTTTATTGGTGTTCATAATAATTATTGTTTCTCATTTTTATTAGAATCTGTTACGAAACGATAAGCAATGATAATTTTAGATTTTTATTAATAGTTATAATGAAATATTTGATATAAACAAATACCTACAAAATAAATTATTCTTCTGATATGGAAACAAATAGTAAATAATGTGTCTTGAATTTTACTCAAGAGGAAGAAGAACTTTCAGTTACTATTGTAGAGCAACATAAAAATCTTTTAGAATCCGAAAAAACTTGTGTTTTTACTTGGAAAGAGAAAGATGCGATTTAGACCTGAGTTGAGAATGCATTTTACAATATTAATAAAAGAAATTTGTTTTGTTAGTATTCTATTATGAAAAATTTCAGTATAATCGCATCCAAGTGACTGTATTTTCACATATGTGCAATTCAATGCACCTACGCATTTGGGAAATTTGACGATACTCTAAAAATCTTGCCGAATTTTAAGCACTTCTTCATTTTAAGACAATTTTATATATTTTGGCATCCTTATTTCTTCATCAATCCTATACGTATTAATATCGCAATGGTAATAATTCATAGATAACAAAATTAATAATTTCAAAAAATTAATTAACTTATTAAATTTTTCTGAATGAAAACCATGAAAACTATCACAATTTACGGTTATAAAGTGTTAGTAATTCGCCAACATATAGTTAACCCACACCCCAAGTGTTGGTAAACATAATCACGACGTAACCAACACTTTACGTTAACCTGCAATTGAAAAACGCAATTTTTAACCTAACTAATAGTTAACTATGAACTAATAGTTAACCAACGATTGAAAAACCGGGCGTCAAAGTTGAATATCACTCATTTTTAAATAATTGCAATTAATTAGTTCATTAATTAGACCCAATTAATAATAGTTCAACTATAATTAGGCTGAATGGAAAATACTTAAACAATTATATTTTTTTTCCTAGGTAGATGCAAAAACAGTAAAATATTAATACCCATAAAGACATAAATACGTATTTATAACGCGACCCACTGATGCTGGCCACCTAAGAAAGATCAAACCACCCCCTTGCACTAATAGATATAAAAATGGTCAAGGTATATCTTCGTAATTATACGATTATCATATTAAATTATCTTCAGGACACAATATCAGATTATATAATTATGTATTTAATATCTAATAATCATATTTGAACTTTATACAAAGTTATTAGTTATCAAAGTAACATTTAGAAATAATTATTGTATTCTTTTAACTTATCACAACATTAGAAATTATAACTCACCCCTTATCTGTTATAGGATTATATTATTAACATCGGGATTTTCAGATTACTCCAAATTTTAAGTAACTTGTAACTTTTTTCTCAAAAGAAATACTTTTAAAAAATACCAATACTTAATATTAACTTAGACCGTTGATTGAAGATCATTCCATTCTTCAATCAACGCGCTACGGATATTAGCAGTGGCGGATTAAGCTATTGGTGACGTATAAAGTAAGCAATAAGCAGAATTAAGGGTAGTTTTATGACTTTATTACTATAGATTACTATAGTTATATACTTATTAAAATAGTTTTGCCAAATCAACATTTTATTATTATTATTTACCGTCTGTATCGATAAATTGTAAATACCATTTTTTAAATTGTTTAGTTTAGTGTTTTCCTTTCCAAAATTGTTTACTGTTTTTTAATTTCCCGTGTGGTGCTCAAAATCCGTAGTGTGGTGCTCGAGCACTCAAACAACTCAATTGTTGCCGGCCGTAATTTGGCTGTTGTTGAATTTGATATTTATAGTGTGTTTTTGAATAATGGGCCCAAGTGTTCTGCATTACAAAAATGGCAAAATATCAGAAAAATGGCAAAATATCAGTAAAATGGCAATCTCAAAAATTAAACTTACTTAATGCACAGTTTTAAATATTAAATGTAGAATACTTATCTAAAATGTAGTACTTTATATGATTTTACATTTTTACAATAAATTGCAATCCTAACTAATTTTATGTATTTTTCATTTAATCCATAAGCATTTATTTTATCTACCTACTAGTAGGTGGTATAAGATACTTCGATATTCATAATTTCAATTAAAGTTCATAACGCAAACTGTGTTTAAAATAAAATCGTATATGTTCGTAAAACCAGCGCTGCATAATGAGCAGAACGGTTGTACCATGGTGGGTTACGGATTACTATATTTTGTAATCTGCGAGTTTAATATTAAGCATTGATTATTGTAGAAAAAAACTACATAATTTTAATTTTACTGATATTAATAATTAAACGTAATTTGATTTCAAATTTCTAATATAGGATCTGCCAAAAAATAATTTTACTTCTATTTTGATAATAGTATTTATAAGAAACTTTGAACAATCAATGAACAAAAATTTACTTAGTTGTTTTCATAAGTTAAGTTTTAAATTTTAATTACACAATACCACATGTAAAGCTGCATACAATGCAGCTCAATTTGTAATGTAACTGATGGGTACGATTCCACCCGATAGCTCACGTAGCCTATCGAATATCTGTGTATTTCACGTTTCAATGTTCACAATCATATGCAGCTACATCGAAGTTAAACAATTAAATAAAATTAAGACAAAAAATGTTAAAAAATTCAGATTTTATTTTTTTAACTCTTAAACGGTAAGTTTTAGAAGAAAAAAAACTGACAGCCCAAACCGGATAGGGAATTTAACGGGCTACAATTTGGTTAAATAATTTTTTTATGGAAACCAACCGTTTTTACATAAATTCTGAAAATAGTGAACAAGGTGTAGATAAAAAAATAAATTATTCATTAAGCCTAAAAAATCAATAATATCCGAGCTATGGCCATTGGAAATCAGAAATTCAAAAAATTGTTTTAAAGAGGGGAACCTCCCAAGGGTTTGGACTTAGACAAAAATTGTATTTAAAAATTTGTCTTACAAAAGTGTATACAGCTTTATTAAAGCGCTAAAAGTTTACTTTTTTAGTGCTTTAACTTCCGAGCACTGATTATTAGGTATTTGTGCTTAATTTGGAGCCGTCCACTGCAACTTTATTATTTATACTGACCAAAATATTGTTACTGACCATTAATTAAAAAAAATACTGACCATTAAAATTTAATGATAAAAATACTGATCAGAAACTTGTATGTTTCCAAAATGTATGTGATTTTATTTTTTATGAATTTGATATTAAGTTTTTTTATTGTACGATAATTTTAAGTTGTCGAAATATTATAATTCATTAATATAACGACGGCATTATTATTAAACGTTTATTTGATTTAAAGACCAAGAATTACTTATTTTAGTTTTTGGTATATTGTGGGATTATAAATAAATTTTTTGAAACCAAAGAAAATGAAGGGGGCCTCAATGAAGTCTGCGTTTGTACGTCACCAATAACTTAAACCGCCACTTCTAATATTCTTAGCGTATTGATAGAAGAATGGAATCAACGGTCTAAGCCTCAAAGCTAATATCAAGTATTGGTATTTTTAAAAGGTATTTATTTTGAGAGAGGTTTTTTAAGTAACCATAATCAATAGATAAGTGGTTTAGGTAGTGTAACTCGATATTAATCATATCAAATTTTTAGAATAAACCAAAAAAATGCACAAACACTTTTTAGAACTAAAATGTTTAAGTTAACACAATATAACTCCTAGTTCATCGCCTGATGATACTATAGTACGGTGAAAACGTTTGCGATTATATACGGTGTATTTATATAATAACCTTAACCATCTTAAACATTTTAGTTCTAAAAAGTGTTTGTGCATTTTTTGGTTTATTCTAAAAATTTGATATGATTAAAGTAACCAGTTACTTAAAATTTGGAGTGAACTGAAAATTTTGATGTTAATAATAATTAATTAATAACAGATATGGAGTGAGTTGTATTTTCTAATGTTAGTAATAAGTTAAAAGAATATAATAATTATTTCTAAATGTTACTTTGATAACTAATAACTTTGTATAAAGTTTAAATATGATTATTAGATATTAAATAATAATAATAATAATAAGAATTGATAACGATTTGTCAGTAGAATGGCTTAAGAGAGGATTATTACATCTAGAAACCGAAGGATTTATGTGTGCTATTCAAGATGGAGTTATTGCAACCAATAATTATAAAAAACACATCATGAACCTGGAGGTTGCAGATCATTGTCGATAATGTAACATCCTCAACGAAACAATAGAGCACGCGATAGCTGGTGCTCGTACTTGGCTCCTACTGACTACCTCCGAAGACATAACCAAGTTTGTAAAATATTGCACCAACTTGCAAAAATAGTTGATTTGTTAGACAATTTTAAACCCTATTGTGACTATATTCCTAAACCTGTTCTTGAAGATGAATCTTCCCTTTTATACTGGCATAGGTTAATACTAACAGACAGGGAAGTTAATCATAATAGACCTGACATTGTTTTAATCAATCAACGAGACCGACATGCAATCATCATATACGTTGCTGTGCCTTTGTCAAAAAATGTGTTAAATACAGAAAAAGAAAAAATTCGCAGATACGAGGCATTAGCGATGGAAATGATGAGTGTATGAGGTCTAACAAAAATTTTTATAATACCAATAGTAATATCGGCTACTGGTATAGTATCTTCAAAACCTTAAAACCCATCTGTCCCATTTAGATCTCTCTTCAAAAGTATTCCCAGAAATGCAAAAGGCAATAATTTTAGAAACATTCCACATTGTTAGAAAATTTTTAAATACTGTAACGTAACAACTAAACAACTTTTAAAATATTTAATTTTTTCTCTAAATTATATCTTCTTCTTCTTCTTCTCTTTATTTAGGATTATTATCCTATTATTAACCAACATTTATAATCTATTTTTACTTTATAAGCTCTCGCGTCATCTTTTCTTGGGACGCCCTATTCTTCTTCTTCCTCTTGGACGGTTGTCTCTTGCTTTCCTTACCAATCAGGTTTCATGCATTCTTGTTATATGCTCATTCCATAGCCTTCGTCTGTCGGTTATCCAATCCGAGATGTTTGTGACATTGCAGGTTTCTCGTATATTTGTGTTTGGTATTCTGTCTCTTCTAGTTTTCTCGAGTATTCTTCTTATATAAAATAAATTAATTTTTTAACTTGTGAAATATAATTAAATAATCTTGGAATCACACAATCACATATTTTAGATCATAGATTGTTCAAATGACAATACGTTATCATTCGGTTTCCATATAAACTTGTAAACATTATATTAAATTATTCTGACGAAGACGTGTACCAACGCCGAAAGCTCAATAAAAACATTATTATAAAACGTTTAATTAACTTGTTTATTCCAAGATTATTTAATTAAATTATATAAATGTATGTAATAATAGTTAAAAAATATGCAACACATAATGTAAAATATAGAATGGTTGGAACTAAATCCTCCACTTTATATTCACTCCACAGTGTATGAATGTGAGGTTTAAAATAAATAATAATAATTATATAATCTGTTATTGTGTCCTGAAGATAATTTAATAAATTGCAATTTTTCGCCACTAAAATTTGTATAATTACGAAGATATACCTTGACTATTTTGGAATGCAAAATTTGGACTAAAGCAAGGGGGTGGTTTGATCTTTCTTAGGGGGCCAACATCATTCGGTCGCGTCGGTCGCATAAATACCTATTTCGTGGGCATACAGCTAAAAGTGACTAAGTCAAAAAATTTTGGAAATGAGTTATAATGACTAAGTACCGTAAAAATGTAAGACACAGGTCTGAAAAAAACGTCTATGTTCTAATAACGTATTGTACATGTTTTATTATTCGGAAACAATAATTAAAAATATTATAAAGCTGATTTTTCGCAAAATGCGAAACATTCAATTTGATTTATCTCGAAATTCTATTTTTTGACTTGGTCACTTTTACCTGTATGCCCACGATTTATGTCCTTATAGGTATTAATTGATGACTGTTTTTGGATCTACCTAGGAAAAAAACTATTATTATTTGGGTATTTACCTTTCAACATAATTATAGTTGAACTCCTATTAATTGAATCTAATTAATGATCTAATTAATTGTAATTATTTAAATTGAGTGAGTGTAGGAAAGTTAATTTTTATTGAAAGTATGAATATGATGGACAAATATAAATATTTAGATATTTTACAAAACAATTTGTTGCAACGTGCTGCACAGTTCGAGATAAAAATACATTAAAAACTGTATCAAGACAATCATATATTCCCGAATATTTCAGGAATATCTTTTATAAAAGTATTCAAAAGTGGTTCATCCTCTTCCGAATCTATGAACCTAAATCCTATCGAAAATTTATGGGGCAAATTACACAAGAAAATTTGGTAAACTGGTACGTATCGGTATCAATTTAATTCCTTTTACACGGCAAATAACCCTTGTTATTTGCAACAATGCCAAGCATCAAATAAACGTTCGAAATTTGCAACTCTATCAATAAATGATAGAATAGAACAGGGCCGGCAACAGTTGAGTTGCTTGAGTGCTTGAGCACCGCACACTATGAATTTTGAGCACCACACGGGGAAATACAAATCAGTAAACCATTTTGGAAAGGAAAACACTACATAAACTAAACAATTTAAAAAATTGTATTTATAATTAGTCGATACACACGGTAAATAATCTAAATAAGAATAATAAAATGTTGATTTGGCAAAACTATTTTAATAAGTAAATAACTATAGTAATCTATAGTAATAAAGCCATAAAACAACCCTTCTTAAATCTGCATATTGCTTGCTTTGTCGGAGCTTAAAAGTTATATTTTTTGGAAAACCTAACTTTACTGGAAAAAATTAAATAACACCTGACATCCTATTATAATTTTAATTTATTTTGAACATAATAAATTACAGGTTGGTATACAGTGAATTTTAATTCGCTTGTAAAATTTTATTATTTCTTCCAGAATCAAACTTTTGATTTTATTTTTATCCACTTGACGCTTATCTTTCACGTCACACTTTTGTTCTTTCATATATAATTTCACCATCCGAATTAAATCATATGTAATTCACCTCCAAAGCTCAAAAATTAAATGCAAACTCGCATAAAAAATTTCTACTCATCCAAAAAATATCTTCTTTAATGCTAGGAAATGGTACATTCTTCAATCAACGGTTTAACTTCAATTAATAAAATAATTTTATAATAAAAATAAAAGTTTGCGAATTTAATTTTTGTTTTGTAGCTGCCTTGTTTATTATTATCTAATTTTCTGTGAAATGGATTGGTTTATCAAAGATTTTTACTAGACAAAAGTTGTGGTCCGTTAAATTTCCTATCCGGAATGGGACGTCAGATTTTTTGTAAAACAATTTAAAAAAATGTATTTACAATTTGTCGATGTACACACATTATTTACACATGGTAAATAATCTAAATAATATTAATAATAAAAAGTTGAGTTGGCAAAACTCTTTTAATAAGTAAACAACTATAGTAATCTATAGTAATAAAGCCATAAAACTACCCTTAAATCTGCTTATTGCCTGCTTTGTCGGCTCTTAAAAGTATATATTTTTTTTTGAAAAACTCCCTTACCTGAAAAAAGTTAAATAACATCTGGAAATCATATTATTATAATTTAGATTTACTTTGAAGGTAGGCATATAGTGAAAGAAATAGGAATAGCTTTGCCTAATTTTTTTGAAAATATCAAAGAAATTTTATCACTAGAACCAAACTATATACATAAATTGTTAAATGCTTCCAAAATGTTCAATATAATTAAAAATGTTGATAAGATAAATAACTTATTTCTTTCAAAAACTTAAATAATAGAAAAAATTTTGAGGAAATTGGAATAGACTCGTAAAAAATAATTTTACCTATATAAAGGTAAGGTTAAAACTTAAAACTAATAATTTGTGTGTTCACCTCGTTCATGGATGACGTTAAATAATCGGTTTGGACAGGGCCGTCCTAAGATATAGTACGCCTTTGGGCTACTAAAATTATTGCGCCCCTCTGCATAAGAAGACACAAATACACAATGGAAAAAGTCAGTTTATTACTATAACATATTTTATTACTATAAAAATAGCTAAAGAAACTCTGTTTAAAAATGGTTTTCCAGGACCCCTGGCAAAGAAAATTATTAACGGTCGTGTAAACAAACTTTATAATGGTAACAATATAAAGAAACATTCCAATCCAAATAACATCCAAAAATAAGGTATTTGTTATGCCTTATGTCAAAGGACTAAGTGAAAAACTGAAGAGAATTTTAAGAAACCACAAAATTAATGACATTTAAATCAACCAATAACATTAAACAACTGGATACTAAATTAAAATATCCCGTTCTTACAGAGAAAAAATCAGATCTAATCTATAAAGTTGAATGTAAGAATTGTAACCTACTATATATTGGACAAACGAACCAATGGCTGCACAAAAGAATTAGTGGTCATATCTCAACTGTTCGTTGTAATAAACCGGACTCGAATGCCATTGCAAAACATATATTAGTCGATGAACATGATGCAGATTTTAAAAATGCTAAAATTATTAAATCTGTTACTAATTATAAAGAAATAATTCTTCACGAAATGATAAGCATCAAAAGAGAAAAGAATTCAATGAACAGAAAAACTGATATAGATGATTTGAGCAATATATACAGCCATCTACTCGTCTAATTACCCTCACGTATTGGTATTAAGGTTTTCCTACCTTGAAGGAAACTCACTGCAGGTTGTTTCTTATCACACAATCACATATTTTAGATCATAGATTGTTCAAATGACAATACGTTATTATTCGGTTTCCATATAAACATATAAGCATTGTATTAAAATATTCTGATAAAGAAACTGATAAATAAAAACATTATTAAAAATCGTTTAATTAACTTGTTCATTCTAAGATTATTTAATTAAAATGAGGTATTAAACCCCCGCAAAGGTTTGGAAATGTTATTTGAAAATTTGTCTTAGAAAAGTGTCCTTTATCACGACTTCAAAGGTTCTCCATGCTCACAGGGATACCCGGTATATAAAATACTCATATCATTTAATTTTCTCTCTTCCAAAGAAGATCGTAAATATTTTTTTATTCTATTTAGAGGTGAAAAAAATCAAAATAAAAATTGCTGACCAATTGGTGCTGTAGCCCATTTAGCCCTTTGGTTAGGGTGGCCTTGGGTTTGGAATTGATGCGATTAAGTTTTGAAGTACTGTTTTGAAGTTCTCGAGTGGACTGAAACTGCTTCACATTTTGATAAACTTGACGGGAAATGATACCCCACAAGTTCTCGATAGGATTTAAATCAGGGCTACATGCAGGATGCAGGCCACTTTGCACATCAATATTTTTTTGTCTAAACCATTCTTTGGTAACTCACAAGTTATGTATAGCAGCGTTATCCTGCTGAAAGTAAAGATTTCTCCAAGAAGAGGATCAGCTTCTTCCAAAAAATTTCATAGGAAATATGTCATAGTCATTGAATCTCAAATATTATAGTGGTATTTGATTAATTTTTACATTTAATCCAATCCTTCACCAAAATATCACGAAAATCACCTCGGGTCAGCTCTTAATGCGGTAGAACAATCCGACCTCAGGACCGAATTCAATCAAAAAAATCGCTCTCGAAAATAATTCCATGCAAATCGTTTATAATTTAAAAGCAAACATTTTTATGTTTGCCTCGAGGTTCAAACTTATAATTTTATCTTATCAAATCGAAGTGATATCAGCAACGCCACGTTTGTTCTCTTTCAAATGCAATCTTAACTTTCAAATTAAACCAAAGTGTACTTCCAATAATCCATAAAATTAAACTCGTACTCAAAAACAATATCGCTCATCAAAAAAAAAAAATCTTTAATAAATTAATATCCAAAAACCCAATTCAAAAAAATTTTTCAAATTCAGTGGCCACATCCGACCAAAATAATTTCAATAATGTTGGAATCATGGCATTCCAAAAATTCGCAATCCCAAAAAAAAATTATTCGCACAAAAATCCAAGAGCCAAAAATTTCATGCAGCTCATGCAGCTATTTTTGGCAAAAAGCAATTATCTTTTTCTTTTTCTCCCCATCTTGTAGTAGTCAAATCCTAAACTTTCAAAAATGAAATTCACAAAATAATAATTTAACACAGGATAAGTCCAAATTATTGTGTTTCATGACTATATCCATAAGTGGAGTTCAAAATGTTCGGTACGAGCATTTTTGAATTATAATTTTCATGAATGCATATTTGAAGCTACTAAGTAAGAGGTAAGGATTTTTTTTATAAATAGTTATGTTTCTTTTTATAAAAAAAAACGTTAACAGAATACAAAATTTTAATTAGTTGTTATGTATGTAAAGAACCACACCGCAAATCTAAAAGATGCCGACGCAGAGCAGGGCCGTATATAAGGCGGTAGTTTTGGGGGTTCAAACATGCAATTAACCGTGGATTGCGCATTGTTCCATGGGTTTGGTTACCAAACTTTGGTAATTCTAAATAATTACTACATTTCAGAAAAATTTCCAATGTGCGTTTGAAAACAAAATAAATAAACAATAATATTAATATAACGGCTACATAAATTCATCTCTAAACTGTCTACTGAGAAAATGTACAAAGAAAGTAATAAAAGCTGCAGGTCATTTTTGTAACCAAGTGTAAAGGGCGTTAAAGCTTAACCCCCATGGTTTTATAACTTTCACATGTACTTTTTTTAAATTTTAACATTGTAGCAAGATATTGTAAATAGTTTCTTTAATGAAGGTAGAAGCCCAACAAAATATGACAAGTGCAAGTACAAAGTAAAAAAATGAAGTAATAAATGATGCAGGTCAAGTATAAAGTGAGTTAAATTAAAATTAGATTTAAATAGTTTTTGAACAACTTTATGTAAGTTATGAATTAAATTATTCTTCCATTTCATGTAACATGTAAAAATTAATTTCATATAAAAAAATATAATCACATGTTAATAACCTCAACAATTTTATCAATGATCATATCCGTTATATTAACAATATAACTAATTAATACGTATATCTGTCCTGTATATTTCACTAAGTCCATACACATGAAATCTTGAAATTGGGGCAATCTACAACTTTTGTCATTTTTAATTACAACTGCCGTTTCATTTTAGGTTTTTTATTTGGGTTTGTTTAGTTTTCCGGTTTAGAATTTTTCAAAATAAGTTTATTTATTCATTTTGGCTTCAAGTAGGTATAATTTTTGTTTTTACAAAAGTCAAATAAATTTGACTTTCAATCAAGTTTGAATTTTGAATTTAATAGCATAACTAATTCCGAAAATCGAAACATAAAAGTTGAACAGTTATGTAGCCAACTATATCATTCATTTAAATAGTTTTTGAACAATTTTATGTAAGTTATGAATTAAATTATTCTTCCATTTCATGTAACATGTAAAAATCAATTTCATATAAAAAAATATTTTTACTAACTAAGACCACATTAATTTATGCATACAACCGCAAGTTTTTATAATAATTTATAATAATTCAGTTTTTGTGTTTTAAAGTAGTTTAGGTAAGAGAGTTATTGTTTATTTATTAAATATAGTTATTTAACAACTGCTTGTTACTAAGACCTAAAATAAAAAGGCTACATCAGTCATGTATTTTTGGCTTTATTGAAAAGCGGAAGAAAACAATTGATGGTGCCGGTATCGAAACCAAAGCGTCATCAACTACGAATGCACAATCAACTTCTTTGTTGCTTCGACTTCTTGTAGTTCACCTTTTACTGAAATAAATTCATTTGAATTAGGTGAAATCCCAACAGAGGAAAATGGGTCAAATCCACTGGCCATCGGAAATTTTGTGAAGAAAGTTCTTATTAATGATTTGAACAAATTTAAAGCCTTAACTAAATGCTGGACACCTTCTGAAAACTATGTATTTCCCGTTTTTGAAAAGAGACACGTCTCATTCTAAACAAAGTGGTTAAAAATCTATCTTTAGTTAGCTTATTTCGAAAAATGACTGGGAGCGTTACGCAAGTTTTGCGTTTCGTTTATCCAACTAGCTGGAGGATAGGGTAGGCGAGAACTGGGAAATTTAGTTACAAAACCGTTTAATTGTTAAAATTCCAAAGAAACTTTTGAAGCGCATCCAACAACCGAAGGAATCTTAAACCCATTATCGAAACAATTTTGTTGTGTGGGCGTCAGGAGCTGCCATCGAGGGGCACTAATGACGCAAGTCCAATAGATTTCGAAGACACAAATTTTAACAACATTTAAAAATTTTTCTCTGCAAGAGACAACTACCGACGATACAGCGATTCAGGCGTTGCAACTAGCGGCTACAATAAGAAACTCCGATTTTGTTATTTCCCTTTTAATGTTAAACAAAATATTTAGCTATTCGGTAAATTTAAGCAAAACTCTACAGAAAGTGAATGTAAATCTAGTGACGTACCTGGGCCATGCAGATCTTATTAGAAAGTCATACAATGTTTTCGTGAGAACTGTGATGAAATCTTCAGTGCCATTTAAAAAAATGCAGAAGAGCTGGTGACAAAAAGAGATGGCGAGATGAGAATGCTTAGAGTTGTAAAGCCTTAAATTCATCGTAGTAATGTTGTAGCAGAAAATGCTAGACAATATTATTTAAAGAACATTTTCATATTTTTTGTCGACCACTTTCTGGTAGAACTGCAAGATCGCTTCCCTGAACATCATAAAGCTATTTTGAATTTACAGTTTCTTTTTCCAGAAAAATGTCTCAAGATCAAAAAGGAAGCTTTCAATGATTCATGTTTGTGGTGTTTCAAAATGGTTCGCACCCACCCTGTACATTTTGTTAGAAAATTATATTTTAATAATTTGAAGTTGTAAGATTGGAAAATAAAGAAGTGGGGGCGAATCGACGGAAATACGAGGCTTTGTGCCAAGATGGCCGACCGAGCTGGTCGTTGAATTTTGGCTCTGTGATTTATATTTGAGATTTGTTTTATTTTTGAAGTTGTAAGTAATAACTTTGAATATTTTAATAAAGTGATTTTATGCGTATGCATTACGGCGTAGTTTTTTTGATATTTGGATTTTGGATATTTTTTTACAAGTGGCTACTGAGCGGTAGTATGTTGATTGATTTGATTGATTTGGAGAAACAATAGTGAAAAGTCGATTTGGATATGGAATATTTAAAATTTGAAGAGTTGAAATTATATTTGTAAGAGCGAACGTGTGGCGTGGTAGATAAGCCGACGTTTTGGATAAGGTTAAAATCAAAACTTCGATCTTTTTGAAGAAAGTTAAAATTTTACATTTATTTAAATTTGGATAGTTAATTTTTGAAAAAAATTTATTTTGGAGAATTTATTATTTATTTGCATTAGAAGATTTTTATTTTTGAAAACAATAGAAACGAAGATAAGATTGTCTCATCTCCCGCGAGAAGGAGGTTAGTTCGGAGCACTTACAGTGCATGTAAGAAAACAACCTTTTTTTTAAAAAAAATCACTGCAGTGTATTATACAAAAAAAGATTTTAATTCGTTTTCCGCAAAACTAGATTTGTGGAACACCAAATGGCAGGATTGCAAAGATTTGCAAAAACATGCGATTGATACCTTTATAGCAACCGATGAAAAATTTTTTCCAATTAGTCACTCCGGAGAAAACTTTTTCGACCCTTCGACGACTAAAATCATTGGTAAGAAATTCAATGTCAAACGAGTGTTTAAACGAATTTGCAATAATGTCTGTGCATAGGGATATTCAAGTTCACCCTGTCATCGAAAAGTTTTACCTCAAAAATAGAAAAATGGTTTTCTAATTTTAAATTGTTTCCTTTTTAATGTATTATTATTATTTTATTTGTAATTTCTGCTTAGTATGATATTTCCTGTTGGTTTAATTTTTTACAGTTAATTTAAAATACGGGCATATGCCAACCTTTTCATTTAATTCCACCCTCCCCCCCCGATCGCAGATACATGTAACGTTGAAAATTGCTGATTACATTCTAAATTTTTATTATTTTAGTTCATAAGTATCATAAATGATAGAGCTCTTTTTAATCGCTGCCTTGGTGTCGGGCACGTTGCCGGTCGACCTCTTGGTTAGTAGAACGGTCATGCTCCCTAAAACGGACATCGGGTTAGAGAATCCTGATAACTGGCGGTCGACATCGGTGACCGATGACATTAAGGGGAGGGTAAGGTCAAATCGATGAAAACATTGCCTATTTTCAAGAATTGTTTTAGACGATACAGATAATGCTGATTGATTTAATTAAGTTCCATATAATAATACAACATTTGTATGATATTCTCCTAAATTTTCATTGCAAAATACTGATAAATAAGCCGTTGGCAGCAAATCTCCTCAGACGCCTCGAAAAAAAGTTGTTTTGCGGTGTACGCTATAACTCGTCAATGGATAATGTGAAACAAAAAAATCAAAATACGTTTATTAGATAAAATGTTTCTCGAAGTAACGCTGTCGAGTTTTTTTTTTTTAATTAATTTTTTTAATTACGGTAGCACTTGAAAGTCAAAAATGTGATTTTCGCTAATAATAAAATCAACAAATTTGTTATTGTAAGATAAAAAATAAATAAAAAGAAAAAAAACTCGACAGCGTTACTTCGAGAAATATCTCACCTAATTAACGCATTTTGATTTTTTGTTTCAGATGATCCACTAACAAGTTATAGCGTACACCGCGTTTTTTCGAAGGCGCTTGCGGAGATTTGCTGCCAACGGCTTATTTATCATTATTTTGCAATGAAAATTTCGGAGAATATCGTTAAGGTGTTGTATTATTATATGGAACTTAATTAAATCAATCAGCATTACCTGTATCGTCTAAAAAATATCTTAAAAATATGCTATATTTTTTTACCTTATAAAGCTTACCCTCCCCTTAATGCATAAAATTCTCGCGAATCGCTTTAGTAAGCTGCCTCTACATCCGCACCAGCGCGGTTTTCGACGCAGAACGGTGTGTTTCTGAACACCGTCGCCTTAGATGCGATGATTAGGAACCGCCGAAAGACTGGTAGGCCGTATCACCTGCTATCACTAGATCTTAGAAAGACGTTCGATACGGTTTCTCATAACTCAGTTCGTCGCGCTATGCGCAGATTTAGCATCGACGAGCAAATGATTGGTTTCGTGATGGAGGGTTACCGCCGCAGCCACACCATCTTGGCTTGCGGAAGAACTGCATCGGAGCGTAACGATCCTATTAAAGTCTCTTGTGGTGTCAAACAAGGGGACCCTCTGTCACCGATTCTTTTCAACCTCGTCGTGGACGAGCTGGTATGCGATTTGGAGGCAACCGGTTTAGGTCTGCCGGTGAATAACTTTGTTAAGGTTGCATGTCTCGCGTATGCAGACGACTTGGTGGTCGCCAGTGAAACTTATCCGCATGCACTGCGCCTCCTGCGTCACTGCAGTGATTTCGTTGAGCTGCGTGGGTTGAGCCTAAACGTTGCCAAGTGCACCTCAATGTGCTGTAACGTTGTACCAGGGAAAAAGGAACTGTACTCCTCTACGCGGTCCCGGTTCTTTGTTGGTGGCGTTCCCATCAAAGCCCTGGGCCTCGTTGATTTCGTAAGATACCTGGGGAGTGCATACAATCACCTAAGGTAGGCAAAGCCCCTGTTTAATAATCTCATGTTGCAGTTGTCGCGGTTGTCTGGCGCAGTACTTAAACCGCAGCAGAAAATCTTGCTTCTGAAGACATATCTAATCCCGAGAGTCCTGGGGCGTCTGATGTCCGCTCGAGTGACGCTCGGTGTGCTGAAGGTAGTTGACAGGGTGATCCGGATGTTTGTACGGAAAACCCTGCATTTAATAAAAACTTGTAGTGACTCTACATACATGCTCCCACGCGTTTGGGTGGTCTGGGCATCCAGTCGCTCTACACCGCTGTTCCCTGTCTGCTCCACGCTAGGTTTGTTGATGCGATGATAAGCAACCAACTGCTTACCCGCGCTGTGCTCGCGTCCCCAGAATGTGAAAAGCTCTGGGAGTGGATTAACACCTGGACGCGGCGCACCGGTACGAGCAAGGCGGCGGTGAAGCGCGCTTGGGGTGAGCGATTGGAGGCGTCCTACTCGGGAAACGGCCTCATGCAGGACGCGGAGACGCCGTTCTCTTTGCGCTGGATAAACGCTCCCCCGACCTTCTGGTCTGGCAAGGAGTACGTCCAGGCGGCGCAGCAACGCGGAAATCTATTACCGACCATGGGGATCCCCTCAAACCCCCCGGTGCAGAGGCGCTGCCGGGCGGGGTGCGACTGAGTGGAATCACTTTCTCATGTTCTGCAAGGTTGCCCCCTGTCACACTGATCCCGTATCCGTTGCCACGACAGGGTATGTAGTAGGCTGGGGGAGCTCGCCCGGCGTCGGGGGTGGGTTGTCGAATCTGAGTCACGCATAAGATCTAGCAGCGGCCGCCTCTATAAGCCGGATGTTATTCTAATCAAAGCTGAAAAGGTGGTTGTTTGCGATGTGGCAGTTGTGTGGGAAGGCCCGTCTTCGATGAGCATTGCGTTCGGCGATAAAGTCGCCCGCTATTCGGCGACCGACGTGATGGAGGCCCTGGTGAAGAGATTCCCCGGTGCTGAGATCATCGTTACTGCGTTAGTGGTTAGCGCGCGTGGGACGTGGTGCCCAGAGAATTCTGAGATCCTGGCTATTTTGCGTCTCAGTACGATCAAAGCGGCCTCCATCGTGCAAAACGTGGTTAATGGTTTAGTCATCATACACTTCACGTTCATGCGAACCGTGTGTAGGTCGCGGGCTGATAACGAGAGGTAGCGGTTTGCTTAAGATACCCGCGGCCGCAAGAGCAGTTATGCTTTGTGTTTCTTCCTTCCCTTTTAGGACTTACCAGTACTTCTCAGTATAGGTATTGTAAATAAAAAATTTTAACTCCCTAACATAGTTTTTTTAAGATGTAGTCCGTTGTTTCGTAATTTTAGAGTATTTATCCACGACCAATATATTAGGAAGGTTTAATACGTCCGTTTTCCGTAGATTAGAGGCCTCTTAATACACTAGTGGATTAGAATTCATAATACACTAGTGGATTAGTTTTCAGCTCAAAATCAGTAGGTATTGGTCAAAATCAATTTGTCAAATCTGACGTTTCTCAAAACCAAAATTTTTTCTTATGGTTTTGGCCATGGTTGTGGATAAAATGTTGAATTACATTCGGGAATTAACGAGCCTATAATCTTCTCGAAAAAATGTGACTCTCGGCTGCGCCTCGAGTGCCCATTTTTTCTCATAGATTAGAGGCTTCTTAATCCCCTTATATAATTAATAACTATTATTAACTTATTTATTTATTTGTGCATGTTAACATAGTTTAACATTTAACATAGTTTTAAGTATATTTGATGCATTTTAATAAGATTAACAAGAATCCGTTTTAATTTTAAAGTTTTGTACATAGTTCTGAGTTTACCTTATATGTTCGATTTTGATATTGTGACAGTTCTTTTGGATTTGTTTTATATTTTTGCTATGTTTCACTTATTACACAAAATCCGCTTTAACACCCAGCTGATCTAGCGTTTAAAATCTCTATTTTATTTTATTCGATTTTATTTACAAAAAGAAACAGAGGTGGAGCATGGCGGGTTGAACTCCCCTCTCGGGACAGAGCCCTCGTTCCCTTAAGATGTCAGGCATTCATTTTATTTTGTGTCTTGTCCGTTGACCGAGCTGTCACGCGTTAACTGTCAGAGCATTTTTCGTTTTTTTAATCTACCGGCGGCAATATCAGCACCGGAAAGGGTCGCTTCCGACAAAATCAAATCAATCATGTATCTCAGTTGGGATACCACCGCATTAGCGGTATACTCCCTGTCGTGTTATTTATCTTGGTGGACGTTTTTTACTTCGGGACCATTCATCCATTAATATAATAAAAAAATAATTTTGTTTAAAATCAATTTAAAAACGCGATGCAGCCAAGGAAGAGAGAAAGAGTAAATTTGACGTAAATATGAATAAAAAATATTGACTATGAAGTAAATGTAGAAACATCTAAAGAAGATGCTGATTTAATGAAACTACAATGTTGATCAGTATTAGATCGGCTGAACCTCAAAGTAAAATAATTTTTCATTGATGACAAATGCAGTAATTTTTTATGTTAATTTTGTTATAGGTAAATACTTATGAACGTGACCAAATTCAATTAAATACTGTTGGGCAATTTGGAAATTCTTTATATGAATCGGAAAGGCGAGAGAGGTTAACTGCTTCAATGTTTGCGAGGGTTTTAAAGAGAAGATCAGGCACCCATTGCCATAATATTGTTAAAACATGTTTGTGTAACCTAAAGTTTTTTTCCGAGGCTACAGAATATGGAATTTTTAAGGAAGAGGTGGTCATCAATGTGTTTAAACAAAAAACAGGTAAAAATTTTGAAAAGTCGGGTTTATGGATAGATTTGAATTACTGCTTTTTGGCCGCTTCTCCCGATGATTTATATTTTATCTATCATATCGGTCTTTTATTGTACATATTGCTATGAAAGTAAACAAATTTTCCCCTTACTTCTAATAGGCAATTAAAACGGATATTGGGTATGAAGGGAAGTAAATCAAACAATATTAACTGCTGGCCAACGTTTCGGACTATTTATTAGTGCATCCTCAGGGCTGAAATATACAACAGAGGTAAAAAAATCTGTAAACGGTGGCAATAAAGGCGAAAACATACCTGACGGTTTGAGATGGTAAATGTTTGAAATTACAAATGTGGTGTCGGGAATTGACATGGATCAAAACATAATCGTAGTCAAAACATAAAATATTAACAATATTGTAAAAAAACATGCAAACTCAATCTCAATCTATAGACTCAAATAGCCTATAAAATATTTTACTCTCATACAAAATACGAATAAATGAATGTATAAATATTATCTCAAACGCATGATAACAGATAGTGACATATACATTGTGGTGGTATTTTATTAAAAACCTTTTCCAACCTACAATTACCTCGACTAGCTTAGTGGATTCAGTAGAGCATGAAACACCCAGTAGCGAATTCCTGTAGGTCACCCCGTCTGTCTTGCGAGCAAATAAAAACTCTTATTTTTGAATAACGAAAAGTGTTGGTTTATTAATGGAAAATTTTGGTTGCGACAAATCTCGCTATTAGGCTTTATAGTGTAATTATGTTCGACCACTGATTTTGAAATTTTATTTACTTTTTTCCAAACCTTGCTAAATTTCAAACTCATTTGCCGGTATGTTTTAAGTGTGTAGCGAATAATAAAATTTTATAATGTAATACAAGTTTAGTTTTTTTTTTTTTTAATAAAATGTTTTTACTATGGAACTTTTTAATTTTTGAAATACCTTGTATAAATTTCATGCGTGTTTGTGTAAGCGGCTCACCTCTTCGATCACCGTTTGCTTCCGTACCAGCGAGTATTATATGTGTTGAAATTAACGAATTTTTGTAGACCATCTGGTGTAGTATTGATTTCCAAAGTCTATTAGATTGAAATTTATCAATCTCAAAACCGTTGATCCAATTTTCAATATTATCCAACTTAACCAACTTTAGATTCAACGTAGGTAAGTAAATTTGCATTACCATTAAAAATTTTCAATGCTTTTCAAAATGACCTCTTCTCACTTTGACCTTCGTAAAATTTTAATCACGATGTCTTCAAATTTTTAATATTTTCAGCAATTCTCTACTGAAATTAACAATTCTTCACAAATATTCACTTTATGGATCCAAAACTAATTTCTACTTAGTTTCTAAGTAAAAATTATACTCCTCGCAAATTAAAAACCCACTACGCAGATTTTTAGCGTCCACCTCGCATCAAAGCGCACTGGAAGACCTGGTTTCAACCTCAAGAAAATTTATACCCCGTAAGTTCTTCAACTACGTACAGGATGTTGCACAAATTAATATTCTTTTCTTTTATCGTAGATCGTTTTCGAAGCACTGCACAAATATCACTTATTCCAACGTTTATAAAAATTATAATCAAAAAATGTGTTGCGGATGTGTTTAAGTATAAAATTTAGCCTTTTTTATTTTCCTCTGAATAAATTGTAACTTATTTGCAGTACTTTAAAACAAATAAAATGACCACGATCTGGACTTGCGGGTTGACTGAACAAAAAATCACCACAACATATTCGTCCAATGAAATAAAATCAACAATCAAATCTTAAAAATTTTTTTTTAAATTCCCGCTCGCACCAAGGGACAAAAAATTATTAGTTTTTTTCAATATTATAAAACAACAAAATTAGAAATTCAAACACAAACTGCAAGTATAAGAGTCGAGATCAAAAAATACCCATGAAAACACCAGTTGGAAATAATTAAAATTTAACAATCAATATATTGTCGTGTTTCGAAAACCATAACAACATTAATTCATTTGTTTGGTAAATTATTTAAAAGTTTAAATTTGTTTAGTATTTATTTGTATCATATTGTATAAAATAGTTAAAAATTTGCTATGTAAATAAGGTGGGGAGAACAAAAAATAAAATAAAAAGAGTGGGGCTTGAATAGACAGACTTGGGCTGACGCATTCGCGTCGAATAGACGACCCGCAATAAAATTCATAATTTGTGAGGTCGCACAAATTGTGCGGCGTCATCCAAAATTTGAAAACTTAACTCGTCACTGAAGCAAGTCTGTAATTAAGGAAAATCAATTATTAATACTAAAAAATAAGTAATTTTTATGTACTTACTATACGCCAGTCTTCTACTGTTAAATGTTTATGGGCATAGGCCCATTGTAGCCTTTTTTTCACCACAGCTGGTGTTAATCTTGGTTTCCTGACTGGCCTCCTGCATTTGAAACCAAGTTCATACAGGTTTCTCCTCAATGTACAAGTCGATACACTAACCCCAGCTTCCTGAAATTTTTTCTCGATTGGGAATGGCTTGCTCTCCTGAACTTCTTGGCTAAATTTCTCAAAATTCTCTTGCCCCTGGATTTTATTGCGATTTGGCGTTGGCTGAGCTTTGTATTATTTAATAATGTATTTACAGCCACTATTTTCTCTTTTGTGGGATCTTCACACTTTCCCATCTAAAATTTTTTTTTTAATTTTCTGATCAAGAAAAAACTAAATATACGTGCTCAATAAAGTTAAATAATATTAATACAACTAGTTATAATATATTTACATATTTACATTTAAAAATATTTGCTGGAAACAATTAATTCAATATATTGTTGTGTTTCAAAACTATAAAAAATCATAATTCATTTATTTTGTAAATTATTTTAAAGTTTAAATTTGTTTTAGTATTTATTTATTTATAATATAGTATATAAAAAAAATGTTAGTTAAATATTTGCTATGCAAATAAGGTGGAAAGAACGAAAAAGTAGAAAAGAGAGGGGCTTGAATAGAGACACTTGGGCTGACGCCTTCACATCGAGTAGACTAGGGGACGAACATCATTCCCGCAATAAAAATTTAAAATTGTTAATTGTTTGAAAATTAATAAAATAATTTAAGTTGAGTTGATGTTTTTGTTTAAATTAATTGTGGTTAAGTGCAAATTGTTAAATAAACAAGGAAGAGTTGAAGAATTTGTGATAATTTGGTCGATGCGTAAAAATTAAGTAAGTCACAGCAAAAATTGTTTGTCCAGGCGTTGGCAGATGTGAAACCCATGTGCGCTTGCAAGGCCACAGATTACAAAGAAAAGTTGAGCATTTTAATTGACAATTTTAACTAAAACTACAAGAGCTCTAGCTACAAATAATGGATGTACACCCAGCTAGAGTAATTTTTAGATTGAGCAAATTACATAAATTTGTATAGCTCGGGTCATCTCAATATATAACAACTTTTCTGCACCGCAACTCAACTAAACGCTTTGAACACTAACTTCAAAATGACAAAATTACTATAATTTTGTTTCAGTAAATAATTAAATCACTAGATTTGTTATAATAACGGTATTTATAATCCTTCTACCACGTGTGTATTACCGTTAGCCTTTAATATCTTTAGTATTTTTGACTTAAATTTGAAAAATCCAAAATTTTATAGGTGAGTAATAAATTGAGCAAGAACTAGACTTGTCCATAACCAATGTAGAATTACCCTTGTCAGCTTTCAAAACCAGAATGTCTCGGTAATTTTAATAAATAGTCAAAAAAAAAAAAACGTTGGCCAGCAGATAATATTGTTTGATTTACTTCCCTTCATACCCAATATCCGTTTTAATTGCCTATATGATATGATTGAATTTATCAAAAAAATTATATCAGGATTCTATTCCAAAAAATTTTCGATGTAAATTATTTTTAAACAATAGTAACAGCCCCGAGCCGAGGGAAAAATTGGAAAATACAACTTTCCCGACGAAAAATTTTTTCAAAACTTCCAGATGGCGAAGGAATGATAAAGCTGTATTCTTTTTACCTTATTTACTAAGTTAGTAAATGTTGTTAACATGTGATAATATTTTTTAATAAAATTAATTTTTACATGTTAGATGAAATTGAAAAATAATTAAATTCATAACTTACATAAAATTGTTCAAAAACTATTTAAATAAATGATATAGTTTGCGACACCCTGTTATAACTGATGTTTCGATTTTCTGAATCTCATCACTTATTTACTAAGTGAGATTGTACTGAAATACTCAGTTACTCAGTTGAAAGTTTGTTTTTTTACCGTTTTGACATAAGTACTGTGCCGTGCCGAACTGAGTTTTAGGTGACAAAATAATCCTCTTCCATACTGTTGGAAAGACAACCGTTAGTTCATTTATAATTCTATGTTTTATTGAAGATCCATTTATTATCTAACACATACCCAAACTGATCTTTCTGTTTTAAAGTGTTACAACTGAGAAAAATTGGGAAATGGCCCGGATTGGTTGATTTGAATTAAACTTGTCACTTATTGCCAACATTTTAATATCTACTGCACCTTAAATTTTTAATTCATCTTTTTGAAGTTTATGTTGACATTATACAATAATACAAAAAACAATTTGGTTAGTACTACCAAATTTCAAAATAATTAAATTCAAAAATCACTTAGTAGTAAATTTTCGTTTTTCTTTTTACCTTATCTTTTCCTCGCTTTGACTCAGTTAATCTCAGTTCGTCTCAGCTCACTTCATCTTAGTTGTGCAACTGAGATGGAAATAAAATAGGTAAAATAAATACCGCTATAGTTGGAAACTTCGAAACAAACTTAGAAAATTATGTAATAAATTGGAAAGTAATGCGATGAAAGTTATTTTTGAACTTATACATAATGTAAATTATGAATTAAATTTTAATTTCAATTTCATATAAGGATTTTGTAAGTTGTTTCATTGGCGAAAGTTAATCTTAAAAATTGCTGAACGGAGTAATTCAAAATTTCTAGGGTACATGTGGAACACATAAGATATATTATATATTTCAGTATTTAAAAAAAATCGAAAAATCTACTTTATAATTTCTTTTATTCAAATCAAACTAAAATAAGTTCATAACGATTACTATAACAAACAAAAGAAAATAATACAAAAATTTTAATTTTTTATTCTTTAAAAAGTTGAATATTTTAAAACTCTTAAAATAAATGTTATTCAAACGAACATAAATTTAAACACAATTTTAATACCAATCAGAAATTGTTTTGCTTTAATCTCTTAAGAAATCTTACCAACCGAAAATTAATACTACATAATATTATGTATATAAACGCTACCATTTTAAATTTTTTTAGTTTATTGTGCATTGTGATTGTAAAGTAATTTGTGGTACAAAAATGGTTGCTTTAAAAATATCTAAGTGTGATCGGAAAATTTCTGGTTATTTAAAGAAAAGAAAATGGCCAATACGAAAAAAGAAGATTGGCCAAAAATGTAGGAACGCAGCAATCAATAAAATTTTATAAAATTTTATAAAATTTTTCTATTCTAAGTCGGTACGATTTAACGACGTTGTCGAAATAGCGGACGCTGCTATTTACAATAGAAGAAATTCAAAATTTAGATCTCTGAAAAATTACAGTTGTCGTGAATTAAAATTTATTTTTAAAGAACTTTAAACAGTACGAAATGTTTGTCCATCCGGATAGTGCCCATTTTGTCATGTATCATTATTAAAAATTGAAATTGTTATTTAATGTATAAATTGAAATTATATTAATTTTATTTTATAAATTTTTAAGTTAACAAATAAAATTTTTGTGTTTCATTCACCAACATGCAATATAGTGAAAATCATACACAATCAGTGTCGGATTAACCATATAGCAGAAGTAACATATGCAACGGCTCCCGCATCACCGAAGTCCGCGCCTAAGCAGAATATAAATCTAAATTTAAATATCCCACTCGTTTGGGCGGATATTCCAATATTCAATCGGCGAACATCATTAATGATTTCTGTAAAAGCTAGAAAACCTTTGTCAATCAACAGTTTGTCGGGTTGGGGGAGGGGGAAAGTTTCGCCGTGAACTCTGCTTGTGTACAATTTATTTTACCTGGAAAACTAAAAGGCATTTTAAATCAAAATTTGCAGTTAGAATTTTAATAAGAATTAAGAACTATAATAAACATAAAAGTCTTAAAATAAATGCTATTCAAACGAAAATATTTAAACGCAAATTAAGTACCAATCAGAAATTGTTTTGCTTTAATCCCTTAAGAGGCTTACCAACCGAAAAGTAATATTATGCATATAAAACCTAGCATTTTAAATATTTTTAGTTTATTGTGAATTGTGGTTGTAAAGTAATTTGTAGTAAAAAAAATGGTTTCTTTAACAAAATCTAAGTGTGATCGAAAAATTTCTGATATTTTAAAGAAAAGAAAAGTGCCAATACGAAGAAAGAAGATTTGCCAAAAATCTAGGAACGCAGCAATCAATAAAATTTTTAATGCTGCTACAAATTTTAAAATTGAAGTTATTACAACCACGGAAAACTTAAGAAAAGCTCCAAGAAAAGGTATAAAATTGTTCAATTCTAAGGCGCTACGATTTAACGACGTTGTCGAAATAGCCGACGCTGCTATTTACAACAGAAAAAATGCAAATTTTAAATCTCTGAAAAATTACAGTCGTCGTGAATTAAAAATTATTTTTAAAGAACTAAATAACTTTAAAAAGTACGAAATGTTTGTCCATCCGGATAGCGTCCATTTTCTGATGATTCATTATTAAAAATTTAAATTGTTATTTAAAGTATAAATAGATGTAATAATATTAATTTTATTTTATAAATTTTTAAGTTAACAAATAAAATTTTTGTGTTTTATTCACCAACGTGCAATGTAGTGTAAAGCATACACAATCTGTGTCGGATTAACCATATAGCAGAAGTATTAGCATATGTTACGGGTCCCGAACCCCCGAAGTCCGCGCCCAAGCAAAATAAAAATCAAAATATAAGTATCTCACGCGTTTGGGCGGATATTCCAATATTCGATCGGCGAACATTATTAATGATTATCATAAAAGCTAGAAAACCTTTGTCAATGAACACTTTGTCAGAGGGGGGGGGACGTTTTCGCCGCGAACCTTTCCTTGTGTGCAATTTTCTTTTACCTCGAAAACTAAAAGGCATTTTAAATCAAATTTTACAGTTAGAATTTTATAATTAAAATTAAGAGCTATAATAAACATAAAACTTAGTGGCGGCTTGTCTTAAAGAGCACAGGAGCACGTGCCCTCCCAACCCAAAACCAAAAATAAAGCTTAGCTTAAAATTATTTATTTATTTTTCGATTAATTTTTATTTATTTTTTAATTAATTTTTAATTAATTATTAATTATTTAAAAAATAAATTTAATATTACATTATTTTGTAGTTTATGTCAACAAACTATTATAATAAAATCACGTAAATCGCCACCCAAATGTCAGCTTTTTAAATCATATAAATGCTGAAATTGCTTATAATGTGTTAGTGATTATTGATATTTGTGAGCAATTAAGTAGTGCATATGAATAATTTAGTTCATAAAATAGATAGTTCATAGTGCATAAAATGAAATTTGTTTATGGGTTTGTGCCATACTCGGACCGATGTATGCTTCTAAGGATTCACGGTACCCCATTCAATCTAAACCTAATTCAGGTGTATGCACTAACACTAGACAAAAGTGACAAATAAGTTGAGCGCTTCTATGAGCAAATTCAAGAACTGATAAAAACAACAAAAAGTTCCGATATTACCATAGTGATGGAAGACTTAAACGCAAAGGTAGGCGAAGGACGAGAAGGAACGGCAGTAGATGGATTCGGATTGGGACAGCGAAATGAAGGAGGCGATAGACTAATACAATTCTGTCACGAGAATAAAATGATAATCACTAACACTTGGTTCCAATTGCCTACTAGGAGGCTTTACACATGGAAAACACCCCAAGATAGACCCGGGGTAGTTGTCAGGAACCAGATAGATTTTATCATGGTTAAATCCAGATTTCGGAATGTCGTCACTTCTGTAAAAACATATCCGTGCGCAGATCTGAACTCCGATCATAACCCTCTAATAGCGAAAGTTAATCTAAAACTGAGAAACTGCCAAACAAAAATGCCGAAAAACATGATAGATCTCCAAGCGCTAAAAGGCCCAGTCATAAGAAGCATGACCTCTAATAAAATCAACAACAGAATGCTAAACATAGCAAACACAAATGATATAAACGAAACATGGACAAGCATTAAAAGTGTACTACAGGGAGCCGCTGAGGAAACACTGGGGTTTAAAAAGAAGAAAAAGAAAATGGAATGGATGAATGATGAAATACTGGATCTAATGAACTCAAGAAGAGAAAATAAACGAAACACGAATAAATATCGTGAAATTCAAAAGATGATTAAAACGAAGATCAGAGAAGCAAAACAGGCATGGTTTAATAAGAAATGTCAGGAGATTGAACTACTAGAGAAGAAGCATGACAGTTTTAACTTGCACAAGAGAATAAGAGAACTGACATATACAAACAAACAAAAAATAACGGGTAAACTGATTAATAAAAATATTTGACGATGACCGGCAACCAATCGACGAAGGAACCATTTGCACTCTAGAGGGTCCGGATATACTGAGAGAAGAACTAAATAGAGCACTAAATCGGACAAAATCGAATAAAGCAACGGGGCCAGATAATATCAATGCAGAACTTCTTCAACTAATTGGCATAGAAAAAAACGACACCTTGTTGAATTTTTACAACCATATTTACAATACGGGATACTTGCCAAGGGAATGGCTGAAATCAACATTTATCACACTGCCCAAAAAGGTGAACGCAAGACACTGTAGCGGCTATAGATTGATTAGTCTTATGAGTCACGCAGTAAAATCCTTTCTAAAAATAATACACGGACGCTTATGGCGAAAAATTGAGGAAACAATGGAAGATACCCAGTTTGGCTTCAGAAACGGTCTAGGAACGAGAGAAGCCCTGTTCTGTATTCAAATCCTAGCACAGAAATGCCTCGATCAACAACGGCCAGTATTTATCTGCTTTCTACGAGAAATCCTTCGACAAAGTGAGACACGACGTACTGATGAACCTGCTACGGAGAATAGGTCTAGACAGCAAAGACATTAACATCATTCAAAACCTGTACTGGCATCAATCGGCTCAACTCAGATTCGGAGACGCTACAACCGAAGACATAGAAATCCAGAGAGGAGTTCGACAGGGCTGTGTTCTCTCACCACTCCTTTTCAATTTATACTCGGAAGCCATTTTTGAGGAAGCTCTGAAAGAGGCGCAACATGGAATTAAGGTGAACGGAAGAATTATCAATAATATCCGATACGCAGATGACACCCTCATACTTTCCGACACCGCTGAAGGTTTGCAAATATTGATGAATAAAATAAATTAAACAAGCAACGCATACGGTCTCAGCATAAACAAGCAAAAAACCAAAGTAATGGTTATATCAAAGAGACTAATTATTAACAACATAAATATTAATATAGGGGGTGATCGACTTGAGAGAGTGGATAAGATCAAGTACTTGGGCTGTTGGTTACACGAAGATTGGAATCCCGATGATGAGATCAGGAAGTGAATAGAGATAGCACGCAATTCATTTTTTAAGATGAAGACCTTATTATGCGGCAGGGAATTAGATCTGAAAACCCGTTGGCGCATCGCAAAATGCTATATCCTATCGATACTTTTATATGGCGTTGAGGGATGGACATTAAAGGTTTTATCTATTAATAAACTGGAGGCTTTCGAGATGTGGATGTATCGAAGAATTGTAACAAATTTTAATAATTTGTTTTCTTTTGCCTTGCGCACGTCACTGCGTTTAAGCTTAGCGCGACGCCTATGATTTTTCAAAAACTGCGAGTTTTGATAACGCTTTCGCTAGGTCGTTTTGATAACACGTTTGACACGGTTAAGGTGATATCTCGTCTGTATTAGGTAAAATATTTTAAATTTTACATCGGTTTTTTATCATTTAATGATTTTAGGAAGTTGGATACACCAACTATTCCGTTAATAATTGAATAAGAACGAAAATTGCAAGAATTGAAATATTTTTAATCACAACTGCTTATCATTATAATTTGGTTTGTGCCATTTTTTGGATTAATTACGGATGGAAATTTTCAACGCAGTTGAAGATTCTTCATTTCTCCTTACTTTACATCGCGTCTCGAAGTTGTGACTCCCAGAGTTCCTCCTTTTTGGTTAAGTGCAAGGGTACCGCAGACTTCCAAGCGTTAACGGCTCAACGCAGTGGCGGCTCGTGAAAAATATTCTTGGGTGTTCTGCATTATAAAAATGGCAAGATATCAGAAAATGGCAATCTCAAAAAATAAATTTACATATTGCACATTTCTAAATATTAAACGTACAACACTTATCTAGAATGTATTACTTTATATGATTTTACATTTTTACAATAAATTGCAATCCTAACTAATTTTCGAAAAAATTTTATTAAGTACAGCTTATGAGAGAAGTTGTGTTAAAAATATTAGTAATATTTCATTTCATTTTTTCTTCATTTAATATTCATAAGCATTTATTTTATGTACTAGTAGGTATAAAATACTATCTTCGATATTCATAATTTCAATTAAAGTTCATAACGCAAGATGTGTTTAAAATAAAATCGTATATGTTCGTAAAACCAGAGCTGAAATATGAGCAGAACGGTTGTACATTTGGTGGGTTGTTCCTATATCTTGTAATCTGCGAGTTTAATAATAAACATTATTATTGTAGAAAAAACCTACATAATTTTAATTTTATTGATATTAATAATTAAACGTAATTTCATTTTGAATTTCTAATATAGGATCTGCCAAAAAATAATTTTACTTCTATTTTGATAATAGTATTTATAAGAAACTTGGTAAAATTAAAATTTGTACTAAATTTTCAAATTACACTATATTACGAGTATTAAACTATTGCATTTTATTGTTTAACCATGTTGTTGAACAATTAATGAACAAAAATTAACTTACTAGTTGTTTTCATAAGTCAAATTTTAAATTATATTACAAAAATACGGCATGTAATTCTGCATAAGATGCAGCTCAATTTGTAGTGTATACCGTGGTGTTAGGATTGTCCTAACACCACGATGTATACTGGTATGGATACGATTCCACCCGATAGCTCGCGTCATTTCATATGTTCAGAATCATTTCCAGCACATCGAAGTTAAACAGTGATTTCGAAAGCGTAACGGACTTGTATTAATTATTACAGTACTTATTTGACTGACTGATAAAAGTACTTATAACTCAAGGCAATATAAGAAGCGCGCTTTGAAACCAAAATTGATTAGTCTTCAATTATTGAAATAATTTGAAATGTGGTGGTTATACTAATAAGTAATAATTAATTTGGTACACTTTATTCTGATATTTGGCGGTTCTGCAGCTCTGCAGTTCCTATGGTAGAACCGCCCCTGGCTCAACGTCATTTTTTCCGAAGTTCGAGAGCTGGACAACGATTGCGATTACTTGCATCACTTCATAAGCTGTTGGTTTCCGTTAGGTGGAAAATTTTGTATTGATAAACCTTGTAATTACCCGGGTAAGTGTTTTTTTCTTTTCTAACCCAACGAGCCACTTTTGCAAGCAGCTTTGATTTCTCATTCGACACTATAATTTTTCTGAGTGTCATCATAGTTTTCGACAATGGTTTGTCAGTGCACCCGAACATTCGTTTGAGGACAATTTTTTTGTCATAACTTTTTGCCAACTACGCCGATAATTGTAAACGATTGACAACCTTTTATACTTTTTTTGATCTCTTGTATTTGGAGTTAATAAATACGCTTTGTCTTAATTTGTGTTTCTTTTCGGGGAAGCCGTACTGCAGTATTCAATTGAATTCACACTCTCGCTCACCGCCCTAAATCGGTTAGCTTTAACATCGTGGGCCTCTTCACTATTTTTTTTTAAAAATCTGGATTTTTCCAGAGTGTGAAGAAAATACTGTCTTCCTGCAAGGGCAGGTAGAATTTTTATTTACAGAATGCTCAGAATATCTTGGATTGAGCATATCACGAACGAAGAGGTTTTACGCCGCATGCATAAAGATCGAGAAATCCTTACAACTATCAAAAGAAGAAAGGCTGCTTACTTTGGGCATATCTTCAGAAATGAAAAGTACGCTCTTCTGCAGCTGATTATAGAGGGGAAAATAGAGGGCAAGCGAGGTCTCGAAAGAAAAAGACAATCATGGCTAAAAAATCTGAGGCAATGGTTCAATATTCGGGACGCCGCAACATTAATAAGACTCGCGAAGAACAGAGAGGAATACAGCACCATGGTAGCCAACCTTCTATGAGAAGGCACTCCAAGAAGAATATTTAAAAAAAAACAAAATTACAATGAAAATGTTAATAAAAAATCGCTGCAGGGGGTTAGTATAACTAAGGGGGGGATAATTTTTTGGTCAGTTTTTCGATATCTAGCGCCGTTTTCGAGTTATTGCAAATTCAAAATTTCAAATTTAGTAGATTGACATATGCAATTTATCATTTGCAGACAAATTGTGAAAAATAGTATATATACCTTGGGACTAAGGTGGCTTTTCATCCCGAGTGCGATTTTTGCACTCGGCTAAAGCTTCGTGCAAAAACCTTCACACGCGGGATGAAAAGCGGCACCTTAGTCCCATGATGTATAATATACTATACCGCAATTGGTAATATTTTATTTTAATTCGTAAAATAAAGTTGAGTTAAGCATGTGAGTAGCAGTGCCGGCAACAGTTGAGTTGCTTGAGTGCTCGTGCACAACACGGGAAAATACAAAACAGATTACAACCCGCTTATGAATAAAAAACATTCTCTCTAAGCCTTAAAACACGTTTTAACTAAAATAGATTTAAGGCCTCGCCTCATAGCTTATGCTATGCTATGTCAATGTCAAAACACAGAAGTAGAAGTATACGGTTTTAATGGTAACAGTCACATTGCTATGCGGGTTGCTATGCTATGTTTTACATAACCAAGAAATTGTTTGACTTTGATGCCGCATAGCATATCATAGCATAGAAGTTGAACTCGTTCCTACTTCTGTGTATACTTTGTATAGATGTTCTGTGGTGGTGTACCTATAATCGATTGGTTTTGAGGTAATTTTTATTATTTGGAGTCGTAAAATGTCGAGAAATTTATTAGAAGACGAACAATTAATAATTTTAACCGCATTTTTTAAACCAAGTTATGGTAGCGCTCTTGCTGTTGTCGATTTTGGTAAATAGGTTGTATCCACCATCGACGAACTTTTTTAGGCAATACGCAATTTCTTTTTGTTTTTAGAGTAGGAGTACATCCAGTAAAATTAAACCTACAGCAACGTCACTAGATTCCACATCCATTTTAAAAATAAACAACTGAACAAAAATAATCAAAATATATCGTCAGTTTTCGAAACGAAATTACAAAAACCTGAAAATATTTTTGTTATTAGAAAAAGAATCTCAGGTATGCGGACACCAAATGAAATAACTAGGTTACTTCGTCGACGTTTCGAAGGTTTATTATGCCTTCATCTTCAGACTGTGCACTTTTCCAGAAGAGAACGCCTCGGATAACTAACCCAAAGTCGCAGGAAATTGGTTTGAAAAATATGAGATTTAGTAAAATCACGTATCATCCGTGGTTGAAGAACAAACTGGAACATACCTTTAAGAATGCTGTTAGCAACGGTTCCTTGAAGTTGGCCTTCTACAACAATTTCAAATTGGAAAAAATTTTATACTCCAGAACCAAGGATAAGATCCCTGCATTGGATAGAGCTAATGTGATCTACAGGATTAACTGTGAGTGTGGCCAGAAATACATTGGACAAACCAAACAATTACTTGGTAATAGAATAAAACAACATAAGTATGATATCAAATGTAAATCCAAAAAAACAGGCTTTTCGGAACATATTGTGGACTCCTCTCATAGTTTTGGCAACGAAGATGTGGAAATCCTGGCTGCCGAACCAAATTTTCATAAACGAACTTTTCTGGAGGCCGCTTTTATATCCACTTTGGGACCTAATGTTAACAAAGTGATTTTTATTAAATAAAGGATTACTACCGCAACGTTCTCAAGTGCTTCAATGATAAAACGAAACAACCGGATTGACACCTACATTAAAAGACTTGGCAATTACACCTATTAGTTTGTAATTGTTTATTCTAAATTTACGACCACCTTCAGCTTGTTAAATCTGTTTTTAGTTTTGTTAATTTTTTTTATAACTCTAAAGCATACTCGTAGATGGCACAACACGACTTTTGGCGGTTTTGCACTGAAATTTTGAAATTAATTTTTATCATTGGTTGTAACTTTATCAAACGCACCACGTCAAATTGCAGTGTTTTTAACATATTGTGATTTATTGTTAGAAAATTATTTTAATTGTAATGTCCTCAATTTCAAACTGTATTTATTTATTTATTTATTTTGGACTGTGCATATTATTTTATTTTATTTTGACAAAGTTTACTGTTATCGTGTCTTGAGCCATTTCCATTGCTTTTAAAACAGAGTTTACATCACGTTGCTGAGGTGAGAATAATTGTTGAATAATTGCTGTTTACCGACGTTGTATGTTTTGTCTCTTCTCACAGTCCTGAAGATGAAGGCATAATAAACCTTCGAAACGTCGACGAAGTAACCTAGTTGTTTCATTTGGTGTCCGCATACCCAAGATCCTTTTTCTATTAGCATACCATCGGACGAGAAAGTTTTGATTATATATTTTTGTTATGTTCAACGTCGAAGTCAGAGGCGGAGCTTAATGGCATGGCACAGCACAACCTATGTGAACACTTCTATGTTGGATCATGCTATGCTAACATTTTACATTGGCATAGCATAGCATAGCATAACACAAGCTATGTGGCGAGGCCTTTAAAAGGTCTTTCAAACTTTGTATTGAGGATTTTTCGTGTTTTATAGAAATTGTCGCTAATCTTCCTAATCTAATAACTTAATAAACCAGTCGCTCTTATAACATTGTCGACCTTGTATAATTTTTAATTAGTTTTAATGTAGAAAAACTGCGCTCCCCACTTGCTACTGATACAGGAAGAGTCGAAAGTATTCTCAGGGAAATAGATGCATCGGATATACAATCAATTAAATGTTTTTGAATGATAAAAGTTAATACTTCGTGCGTTGTCATTTCTTTCGAGTCTCCAAGAAATTACTTGAAGTTCGTTACAAAGATTCCCGGCATCGATATCATGTTGAAAACCATGAGTTAAAACACTTCTAGGTTTCTACAATCTTTCAAAATATATGCTTATAACTCTGTTTTTAGAGAATAAATAGCATAGAGTAAACCAAATATATTATAATAGAAAAATAACCTAAAAATGAATTTATAAGTCGATTATTCTCATTATTTTTACGTTTTTCTTATGTTACATACGACTGATGGGGGCTTTTATATCGTATTACATAGTTCTAATTTCAAAATATTTAAAAAAACACTATTTTTCACGAATTATCGTTACTACTAAACAAAATTGTAAAAGAAAAATCACCTTCAAATTCTACAAATCAACTCATTCGAGAAATCGAAAATCCTTTCGCACATATTAATACAGAATATATATTTTTTAAACATATGGAAGAAGAAAATATAATACGTCTCCCAAAATTATTTACAATAAACAATCAAATCATCGAAATTATTTCTAGTGGTTATCCAGTTCTTGTAGAAGAAAAAATGTAAGGTTTGCAGAAAAGTGAGTAGAGGGAGGTTTTTCGGCCAAGATGGCGGAAACGACGGAGACCTAATTTTTTGAGTATAATTTTATGCAAGTATTTTTGCAATTAAGATTTTATTTTTGAGTATTGCTATTGGAAAATTTTGTTTGAAAGTATTTTGGTCAAGTGACAGCAAAAAAAGTTGAAATTTTGGGAGAAGATTATTTTTATTTAATTGAAGTGATTATTTGTCTGATCGATTTTCTTTATTTGAGTTCGATCTTCAGAGAAAATTTGGATCTTTGCAAACTTTATTTAATAGTTGAAAATAATTTGTCAAGGGAGCGACAAATTTTGATTACAGGTTGACTTCTGAGGGGCGTTATCGCAGATAAAATTTTGTTTGTGACATTTTAAAAGTTTTGTTTACTACGATATTTTTAATAAGTTTAAACTTATTCATATTTTAATTTTAAATTTTCTTTAAAAAATCACGTCTTTAAATAAAATTTTTTTAATGTACAATTTAAAAAAAATCAACAACTAAATTTTTATTTTACCGATAGCGATGGTAAAATAATGTTGTCAATACAAAGAACTAAATTAAACTGAAAGAAAACTTCACAAATCTTAAGCAAATGTACATTATATGTACATACAATTCACAACAAAATATAATACAATTTATGGGTTTACAAGAAGGTTTACAGACGTGAAACAGTGCTAACGGGCGGACGTGCATATACAAACTAAAGATTATTTACAAAAGGTTAGTTCGTAAACGATCAACAAATTACTCTGTAAAGAGTAATTGAATTTCTCTTCACCATCACAACCATCAGTACACCCCCAGCCACAGGGGTCACTAATACTAACATGGAACAAAGAAATATCCACACCACATCTACCTACTCAAACATACTCAAAAATCAAACTACTTTCAAACATCCAAAAAAAGATCAACCAATAATACTAAATTCAATAAATGGAACTAAAATAAAAGACTACGTATATGCCATAGGCAAAATAATCAAACCATTAAACGTTATCGCAGCGTCACGTGTATCGAACGAACGAATTTGTATTTATCTAAAAACTAAAAAACTATAGAAAGAACTATTACTTTCTACAAAATATATCAATATTGACGACAAACAAATTCAAATAAAACGACTCACTGCACCATCAAAAAAACTCACTTTATCACACGTATCACGTATCACCTACCATACCAAACACAATCTTACAAGAATTCCTAAAACATTAACTGAAACCAAACAAACATTTTCAATCAATTTCATAAAATACCTAGATGATCCAAAATACAATCATATAATTAGCTTCAGAAGATACGTTTATGTTGAAAAAACTGAAGAAGAGCAAAATATACCAATTTCGAGTATAATCACACACTAGAATGATAAACTACCGAATTCACATACACCATGAAGATCAGAAATGTCAGCGATGCAACCAATTTGGGCATTCAACGGCACACTGTAATACACATCTTCTAACCAATACCGAAATTATTGAACTTCCGCAAACAAGCCAATCCAAACTTCCTAAATCAGTAATCAACTTAGAAACAATTGAAAATTAAAATGAAATTCAAATAGCAGACTCCCAAATAACAAATTCAAAACGTCCACTGCAAACAAGTTCCACGGAGACATCGCCTGAAATCATGGAAGCGACTCAAGAGCAATAATAGCAATAAAAAACAACCAAAAAAGCAAAAAAAAATGAAGAAAATAATCTAACTACTGCCGAATTACTAAAACCAATAAAAGAAGAACTTATGAAAAACCCCACACAATATGATTATACATACGAAAAATTCGAAAACTTCTATAAAAAAATACACGGATCAAAAAGTTCTCTAGAAGTAGTACTCAAATTCAATCCAAACATTGAAGGTGTAACAATGCAAAGTGACCTACACATTTTCCTACAACATGGTAAAATTAAATACAGATTTACACGCATAATCACAAACATAAAAAAAAGCTCAGAAAAAAGAAAATGACACATTTTTCTCATCATCTAGCCAGGATTGCTAAACAACACATAATACAATGGAACTGCAATGGCCTATACGCACACTTGCCAGAATTACAAATACTAATTCAAGATCACCAACCAAACATACTTGCCATTCAAGAAACAAACTTTAAAAACAACCAAATACCTAAATTAAAAAATTATCAAATCTACTATAAAAATAGACTTCAAACTACACATGCTAGCGGAGTAGCTATTTGCATCAATAATGAACTACACTAGGAACAAATACAACTAAATATACAAATTTGGACGCTATAGCTATAAATACTATAATAAAAAAAATACCAACAACAATATGTTCAATCTATCTTCCAAACTCCACGGAATTTACCTCCGATAATTTGGAAGAAATTATTACTCAACTTTCATTGGGTGACTTTAATGGACATAAAACCACATGAAAAACTATATGAGCTACACTCAAAAAACTACCAAATTTCATTTATATGGATTCCTTCCCACATTGGAATTCAAGTAAACGAAGCAGCAGATACCAGCGTCAAGGACGCACAAACCAATACAGCACAACATGAAAACAAATCAACTCGTGAGGATCTGAGGCAATATTTCAAGATCCTCATAAGAAATAAATGGGAAGAAGACTGGAAAAATCAACCTTTCACAAACAAACTAAGAGAAATTAAAACCAACACTCTTAAAGAACTCCCACTAAATACAAATAGAAAAAACCAAATAATTTACAACAGGTTAAGAATGGGCCATACAAATATCACACACTTATACATCTTTAAAAAAGAAGAAAAACCGTACTGCGAAGCTTGTAAAGCAGCCATAACGCGCGAACATATACTAAACTGTGCAAAACATCACCTAATAAGAGAAGAAGAACAATAATTATCAAACAACATCAGCGAAGCACTCAGCCAAAAAAATATAAGCAAACTAATAAGCTACGCAAAGAAAACAAATCGATATAATAAAATGTAAATATGTGAGGAGTCATCAGTTGCTTTGTAGCTGATAGCTTCTTAGTCGATGCACGAGCGGATGGTGTCTCTAATCAAATCTAACTTGAACTGTATATTATCTCCTTAAAAATAAAAGAAAAGAAGGTTTACAATGCCCACTCTAATTTATTGCGGAGTGTTATTTTAAGCTATGCTGTCCATGATGGTTATAAAATTTATGTTCCCTTTAAAATTTTTGATTCAAACAATTTAATAGCAATTTAAAATTTTTATCATAATAGTAAGAATTAAGATAAAATACCCATTTCATTTATTTCAATATAATAATTATTATTAATTATTAATTATTATTGTAATATAATAATTATTATTAATAATTAATAAAATAATAATTATTTTTCAAAAAATCGAAAATTAATTAATAGTAGTAATAACTAACAATTAATTAAATGACCGCAGACTTTTACACAGTACTCTAAATATATAGGGCTTTTTTATATTCTTCATCGTTAGTTTTTACATAATATTGTCGCAATTTAGTGGTAGGTGTATTCAATCCAGTGTCGCCAATCGCCGGATATTAATATGAATTTCAGATTTTTTAATTTGGGATTTAATTTATTAGAAAATATCTCATTAGTTTTAATTTTTATTTAAACACTTCAAATTTAATGTTCTTGTTACAAATTTAAAGATTGTTCCTGTTTTTTCTGATTTTTTTTACGATTGCAGTCGAACGTTCAGTACTTTATTAATTGATAAATAATTTCGAAGGGGGGGTTGTAACGCCTAACCCCCCTCCCCTTAAATACGGCTCTGGTTAGTATGTCCATAGTAGTTTAGTTCTTTATAATATTATGAAAGACCGCTTAATTATATTAGATGACTAATGCATGACGTCATGTGTGATCAGCCATACATGTTAACAACATTAGTCATTCAAATATTGCTGAACTTACAATCTAAAACGTATAGAATTATATAGAAATTGTATAGAAATTTCTGGAAGCTGCATTTAGGGATAAATGCAGAGCGATCTCTAGTGACGAATAAATTCCAGTTTGAACGTACAAGTGTGAACATAAATAAAATGTAAATAAATAGTGAAGTGATAAACAATATACCGAGTGTTTAAATAAATCCGGACTTAGTATTAAATAAATTGTAGTGTAATTTAGTTTAGCGTTAATTTTAGTGTAGTAATTATTTTATTGTTATAAACCGTATCTGTATAATTTGTGTAGCCCTTTACAAAATAAATAAACATTTAATTTTCGTTACAATAATATATTATCTATTCCAAAATAGTTTTAAGTAAGTACATAATAATAAATTATATTGTTCAAAGAAACAAAAAATTATAATTGTTATTATTCAACTTACTATTTTTAAAAAAAGCAAAAACCTACTATAAGTATAAAACAAATTTTTTCAATAATTTTATCAATGCAGAAAACAAGAAAACTAAACAGAAAGATCAGCAGTGTGGTGTAAGGCTTTAATCGACATGCTGAGACGCGAGAGACCACGGTTTGCTTGTTATGGCTAGTTTACATTGATTAAGTTACATGTACCAGTACTAGCTTAGCTAGTCAACTTTCCTGTGCACAAGGCAAATTCAGATAGACAGATCCTGTCATATCGATTCACATTGCATTAGTAGCTGTCTTGTAAGTTACAGGTACAAGCAACTAACCCATTTACTATGCCAATGTAAACTAGGCATTAGTCGTGTCGACTACACTGTTATGATCTAAAGCCCAATAGCTATCTGTGGGCCATGGAAAAGGCAACGGAAAACCACTCCACTAGTAATTCCCTGGTATGTCACCTTGGGTTCTGATCTATACATGATACCACGATACAAAATAATTGCTGTGGTGTTTAAAAACACAAGAGAAATGGTTTTTATATTATTTCCAGTCTAAACAATTTCATGTACCATCAGCAATCGGTATCTGTGTGTTAGTGTGTCACATTTTAAATTTTTCATCACAATCAGGAATAATTTTATTTGAGTTGTTAAATCACACGATTTCAGTTTAGTCTTTAGTTTTCTTTTTGATGCTGGTGTGTTGTACGTTTTCTTTAAGTAAAGCTTTTGTGCTTTAAAAGTTTTGGTTATTGTTGTTATTATAATAATAGAAAAACCAAAACGCAAAGAAGCGGAAAAAGATAGACATCAAGAAAAAACGTATGCTGGACGAGGCGTCTAAATGTCAGTCTTTAGAAAGATTTTTTAAATCAAATAAAATAACATCTGTATCAACCCAACGAGAAGATACCACTTTGGTAGAATTTACAACTACTGTGATTCAAGAAGAGTCGTTAAATCCTAGCAGCAGCCTTCGACCTCATTTGCTGATGCAGATTCAACTATTCAAGCTACATGCTTTTATAGCATTAGAAGTAAATGCTTCGTCTCATGCAAAATAATAAAATATTTGATGAAAAGTGTTCAAACCAATGTGATGTAAAATGTAAGTTTAGTTGACGTAGTTGAATCCGATGATAGGTAATGAACAAGAGCTAGAAATAAGTCTTTCACAGAATAATTTTGTTAGACGACCATTAATGAACTAAAACATTATTTTGAGTATCATCCTCAAGTTCCAACAAATCAAAGTAATATTCTTTTCGTTATTTCCAAAGATTTCAATAGAGATTAAAGTTGTCAACACAATCTTAAAGAAAGTGATTTTCTTACATCACAAGACAAAAAGCCTTATATTGTTACGTTTGTCTAGCATTTTCTGGATATTACAAAGAAAATGTTTTTACCACAACTCAATAACAGTGCGTTACTAATATTTTCATTTCATCAAGTGTTAATATTGCGCCATTTTTATGTTCTTCTGTATCTTTACCCAAGAAATAATTGGCTAACTATTCAACATTTTCTTTACGAAATCTGTACAAAACTTTGTAATCACATCACTATCACAATTAATTAACTTTTTATTATAAATTAACTTTTATTCTTACCAAAAGTGTGATTATACTTACGAAATAATGTATATAAGAGTAATTAGTTCAGGTAAGTATTTGCTCGCTATTTATACTTCATGAGTATAAATACATGATACTTCAAATAACATTTGAAGTATCAACTTCAAAAGTTCGAGTATAAATTACATGCTCATTTTTATTCATAAAACCTATTGTTAATCAACTCTCTAAGTTGAGTATTTTGTTTCAAAAATCTTTAATGTAAATATTAAAATTGCAAATAAAATAATCCTGAAGTTCGTTGAGTTTTAAGGTTTTAAGGATAAGATATACGCAGATAACTTTGATTCATGAACGCGTGAGGGCCAGAAGCTCACGGTATTTTATAATTTGCGGATAGACAACACGTTTAACAAATTTAGGCAAGTACGCGTCGCTATTTATAATGGTAGAATTACAGGAATCTAACATAACACCTTCTAAAATATCAAAATTTCCCTTTCTCTCGGATGTAAAAATTTTATCAATTTGAAAGAGTGAGATATTTGCATTTACTTGGTAACGCAGGAATATCTAATTCTTATTGTTTCCATTGAATGTATGATCGTTTAAATTATATTAATACAAAATCAAACAAGTATGCTGGTCTATGTGACAACTTTGAATTTTTGGGCTTTGCGGTAGAGACACTTGGTACGTGGTCATCTGATTCTAAACAATTTGCTAACGATATTGGCAAAATTTTAATTGAAAAATCCGGTGATCGTCGCGTCGTGCCAAGTCTTTTTTCATTCAACGTATTAGCCTGGAAATTTAAAGGGGTAATGCGGAGAGCATTTTAGGAACGTTTGGTAATCCGGCCGAATTCGACGAAATTTTTTATTTGTAGTAAATAATTTGTATGTGTATTATTAATATTATTGTATTGAATTTTTTAAACAAAGAGACCTTAATAAATTTCTGTATACAAGTTTAATATAATTATTTTATACAAATTATTAATTTGTGAAATACTATTAAGAGTATATAATAAATTAAAAAGCTTTTAATAGAAAATATTAATAACATTTAATATTACTGAGATTTCGGCTTAGGATATTGTTTTCTTCGAAACTTTATATTATAATACTTATATAAATATTTATTGTATTCTATAATACCTATATAATTTATTAAATTATTTTATAATAAAATGGCTCCTACTGGGAAACATCATTCGAGGATAAGAAAACAAACCAAACGTGCTGTAAGCATAAAGAAATTCAAGAACCATCAAAGGTTAGTTTACAAGTTATAACAATTAGGAATGAGATTTATATGTACTTATATATTTTATGTTCGATAATTTAAAAATTGTTTTAGTATCATACAACTAAACACAAAAGTACAATGCTGTTGGTGTTGTAAAAAAATAGAAAGTTATTAACTCCAAAATAAGTATAAATTCTTATAAATTTAATATAATACGTATTATAATTTTCTACCTATTCGATCCATAAAATTTTTCGAAATCGTTTAAAACTAAGCATCTGGAATTTAACCTTGCAATCCCAATTTTCTTTTATATTTTTCGGACGACAATATTATCTTGTCTTGTGTTGAAAATAATGTTATTCAAAATAATTTGGATTACACTGTTATAAAATGTTATATTTTATTTTGTTTGTTGATAAATTAAAAACATTTATTTAAATTTGAGGAAAGAATGGTACGTTATTGCTTTTTATCACTCATGCTGCAAAAACTAATAGGCTAAAGAAAAAAAACTAAATTTTCTGTAAAAAGTCGACGAAAGCATTATATAAGATGAATATTAAATTTTCATAACCGATTTAATTTGATATTACTATGATTATATTTTATAAACAAAGCATCCAACTGTGAAACCAAAGGAAGAGGATCTCCTAGAGGATTCATCTAGTTGCTTGTTTAGTTTATAACGTTAAATTTGTCCTTATATTGCTTTGTTATGCTAAGTTTTATTGATATATTTTTATTTCAATATTTCTGTAATAAAAATTAATAAAATGTTTTGCTACTTATCTCAATTATTAACTTGTGAATAAAACATTAAATACGCATGAAATGTGTAACAAAATATTTTCTGAAAATGGGATTTGCACACCTTCCTGGAAATAAATATTTTGAACCCATAAAGTTTGATAAAAATGTTGTATTGAGTTTTAGTATAAATTTTATTTATAGGATATTTCAATCGGAGAAATTAAAAATATAGAAAAAGAAACGCGGCTGCAATTAGAAAGTATTGTCTACAGAAAAGAAAGAAGTGAACGCCTTACAGCCTCCAATTTTGGGAAAGTGTGTAAATTACGGCCTAGTACATCATGTCACAATACTGTCAAAGATATGCTTCAATCATCAACAAACTATGGAAAAGATAAAGAAATTGTGGCATTAGATAAGTTGAAAAATTTACTATGTAAAAAAATTCTTCCCTGTGGCTTATTTGTAGATCGCGTTCACAAGTTCTTAGAAGCTTCGCCTGATGGTTAGAATTGAAATTATTGTTTTGCTCGTAGATATAACTTATAGTTTTTTTAGGTATCATTCTTAACGAAGAAACCATTGTAGAAATTAAGTGCCCACATATATTTTTTAAACAAAAGCTAACCATTTTAGAAGCTGCACAAACAAGTAAAACTTTTTGTCTGCGTGAAATAGATGGAAATTTGAAGTTAAAACCACACCACCAAGTAAGTTCTTCATTCCAAACTGTAGCATTATTCATTCATATAAATTAAAATTGCAGATCCAAGGCCAATTACATATAACAAATATAAAAAAATGTCTTTTTGTGCTTTACGCTGGCGATAACGAAGACCTATATGTAGAGGAGATAACAAGGGATGACATATTTTGGGAAAATAAGATGCTTGAGAAACTGGTTCGATTTTACACATTTTGCATGCTGCTAGAAATTATAAGAGGTAATTTAAAAAGAGGAATGCGCTGTAAAGACCCTGCTTATATTATAAAACAGCAAGAGCAGAAATAATATAAAGATATTACGAATATGACAAGACCACAGCATAGTATGGATAATGTAATTTCGGAACCAACGTACCACAGGAATAAAGGGTTTTTAGTGGGTAGAACCCGACACTACCACTCGGCGCGGGCTGGTGGTGTCTTGGTTAAGATTTCCCCCTTCCTACGCAAAAAAGGGCATCTACAGGGTCCATCAGTGTCACACCCTCTTCAACATCTTTTTGAGTAATATTCCAACCTCATTCAACCCGAGGATGAAAATTTTTCTTTGTGCCGACGACACCCTCAACTACCACTTTAGAAAGAATCATCACATCAACACCATCAACAATCGAAGAAAAACCATCTTCAGCAAGCTTTACCCGATAATCAACTCCAAAAGCATGATGTCACCTGACAAAAACTCTGGATCTTCAAGGCATTCATCGAGCCAACCATGCGTCCCTTCATCTCATTAAGATTTAAGTCGTTCAAACAGATGCCTTCAACACGCTTATGCTTGTTCATACTACGTCACCAACAAACATCTTCATGCAGACGCAAAGTTAGAAACCATCAAAGAACACGGACGAAAACAGGCAGAAAAACTCTACCACTTCACCGAGTTTTCAACAAAACTCCTCATTTTTGAACTCGAACAATACAAACCCGCGCGACCATCTAGGTCACAGCCGGCCCAGACACATTCTCATCCCGCTCGACATATCGCCAACTGAAATCGAACCACTTTCTGTTTCAGTACTAAGTTCATCTAACGCTTACATAGGTTCCAACCACCTTGCACACGCACCCCAGAATTCTTTTCCACATTTGCGGACTTCAAATTAGGTTTTTTCTTATTAAAACACACTTAATTTTGATACCCCTTTTCCTTTTACAGGATCCAAGGATCCAGTCAGTTCTAGACTAGCGCTAACCAAATAGGAAATCACCTCTCAAATTCCAATATCAGACGATGGAGGGCTCCGCCTCCCTAAATCCAAGAAGTTTTATCAATCATTGTTCAAGAAGTGCGACGCTACTCACGATTTTCAAGACTTGCATACTATTTACCCCTCTGTTAGTACGAATAAATGCGGAAGTAAATACAAATAAAAATTTAAATTATATATTTTGTTTTTATTGTACAAATTATAGAAAATTATTTAATTTTGCATCTACACTTTATTGTATGTTTTTTTAAATAGAATTAAAATGATTCCACCGCCATTAAAATTATGCGCATTATAATTTTTATGAAATGTTTTGAACCATCCAAAATGTAAACACATTTGATATTTCCACTTATTATAAGCTACATAATATACAATGGATTTAAAATGCAAACCTCCACCAGAAAATATTATTTCGTAGATAAGGTGCACGACGCAAGAATTTTCAGTAACAAAATATTTCTGATATATTGTAGCTCACGATATTAATGAATTGTAAATTATAATGTCTATTTATTTGGACGATTGTACAAAACAGAAACCTGTAACGAATTGTGTAAAAGTGCATACAATTTAATGATTCTAGGACGTTTGGTCCCCGGACGATTGGTCCCCGGACGATTGGTCCCGGACGATTGGTCCCCGGACGATTGATCCAGCGGACGATTGATCCAGCGGACGTTTGGTCCCTGGATGATTGGTCCCCGGACGATTGGTCCCGGATGAATGGAATAAATTATTGGACTAATTGAACAAATTATTGAATAAAATTGATGAACTGTGAACGCCATGTTAGACTCCCTATCGCATTTTGTCACGTTAAGCAATAGCTTTCGAGCTTCCCTGTATATGATTTTATACAGTAGTAACATCCCTGGGAATTAGTTTACACATTTTGTTCAGCAGTTCACCCCCCGGTTATTGGCAACCAAAAAAAATTCATATTGAAGTGTAATTCACCCTGCTTGTATTTTTTACTTATTAATTAAATCAAATTTGTTTTTCAAATTCTTCCAATTAAATATTAGTTAAATTTTAATTTCAATAAAATTATAAAAATGGCAACGCAAATTTCATACGATACCCATATCGCAGTCCGGCTTATCAATAGCACACTCTTTCCTACGAATGTAGTTTTAATTTTCCAATTCTAAAACAATCCAAGTCAAAATTTTAATTTGTAATTATTCTTCTCCCATATCAGCGAAATCAATCAATCTGCTACCGCTCAGTAGCCACTCAATATCAAAAATTAATCCAAATCAAAATATCAAAAATTATCTTTCCAAAAATTACGCAATAATGCATTCGCATCAAATCACTTTATTTAAATCAAATCAAAATATTACTCACAAATTCAAACTTATATCAAAAATCAAATAATCGCCTCGAGCCAAAATCGCACAACAGGCTCGGGCGGTTGATATCGGCCAAAGGTCCTGAATTCCCTGTGATCGGACCCCACCTAACAAATTTTTCAATCTTACCAATTAAATAAATTTAAACATAACTTAAATAGAAAATAAATTTTCACCAAAATGTATAGGGTGGGTCCGAATCACTTTTGAAACATGACAATATATTAAGACAACAGACATATAAACAGCAGTCATAAATCTATTCAATATTATACATATTACATTATACTTATACTACAAGACGAATAATACATACATCCCTAAAAATCAATTCTTCGATGGCGACAGTAAATTTTGATGTTTCAAAACGTGGAAAAAAACTTTCATACATCCCAATTATGAATATTGGAAAAAACAAGAGAATGCACAAGGACAAACACAATGGCGTTGTTGTAAATATAAAACTTTCCACTGCAAAGCAAAACTGTTCACAGATGCAGACGACGTTATTATTGGAAATGAGTTACCGGAGCACACTCACGGTGGTAATATTGCCACAGCACGGGCACGGAAAGCCGTTCACGATATGAAGGTGAAAATGTCAGAAACTATAGCAACACCAAGTTCGTCTTCTGCTGCTGTTATGGCAGATCTGGGTGAAGATGTGTTGATGGCTTTGCCAAAGAAAAGTTCTCTACAACGCGTTCTTCGTCGTCATCGTCAAGTTGCATTGTCAACTGATAATAACCAGCTGACCTTGCCACCGCCACCAAGTGATCTCAGCTTTGAATTTCCATTAAGATTTACCAACTTACTATACTATTCGATTCTGGACCGGGAAATTATCGAATTCTCATATTGGGCGATAGAATACTTCTAGATGGTCTAGCCAGGTCCGATGTCTGGTTAGCTGATGGCACTTTCAAAGTAGTACCATCCATCTATTTTCAATTGTACAGTATCCATTTTCAGTTTATCAACGGAGTTAATCCGGCAGCAGTATATTGTTTGCTACCTAGCAAGACTCGAGCAACGTACAATCGTCTTATAACGGAGTTGAAGATACTCATTCCAGATGCATCACCGCAAAGAATCTTAATGGATTTCGAGATGGCCACAATGGGAGCATTTACTCATGGATATTCAGAAGCTTCAGTAACAGGGTGTTACTTCCATCTAAATCAAAGTGTTTTGCGCAAGGTCAACGAGTTGGGATTGAAGATCGCATACGAAAACGACGATGTATTGCGAAGCAGTATTCGATGTTTATCAGCACTCGCACATGTACCAGTTGAAGATGTTGATGCATCATTCGACTTGCTAGTGGATGAAATGCCAAAACATGAAAGAATGAACGAACTTCTATCTTACTTTGAACATACTTATATTAGAGGTCGGCTACTACGAGGTAGATGCGAGACTTATGGTCCAGCAACGTTTGCAATCTTAATGTGGAATCAGCACGAGTGTGCAGGTGATGGAATTGCACGAACAACTAACATCGTCGAAGGCTGGCATCACGCGATTCAATCAATATTCATGTGCAGTCATCTTTCAATGTGGTTGTTAATCGAAGGGTTAGAGAAAGACTGCCAGAAACAGAAAGCAGCATTCCTGCAAGGAACTACAGGAGTTGAAGAAATCGGCGTCAAAAGATATCGTGACTTGGTCGCCAGAGTGAAACGTGCTGTTGACGGATACGGAAGAACTGATGTATTGACATATCTTCGCGCAATTGCTCATTTGTCGCACAATTAATATTTTTATTATATTTTAAATATTTTTATTTAATAAATAGTATAAGAGTGGAAATCGTTACAAATTTTACTTTAATCGAACCTTAATCATAATAAAAACCATTCATAATCTCTATATTTATCACTATCCCCCCCCCCCCCCTAAACATATCACTAGCAGTCTAGCCCGTAGATCAATCATCCGCTGGATCAATCGTCCGGGGATCAATTGTTCGCTGGATCAATCGTCCAGGGATCAATCGTCCGGAGATCAATCGTCCGCTGGATCAATCGTCCGAGGATCAATCGTCCGCTGGATCAATCGTCCGGGGATCAATCGTCCGAGGATCAATCGTCCGGGACCAAACGTCCGGATACCCAATTTAATAACCATCTGTGTGTTATTGACTGAACTATAATGATCCATTTTATCTAAAATTATTTAAATTGAGCAATTATTTTCAATTTAAATTTTAATGCGTTATAGGTAAAATAAATTGTTAAACATTTATTTACGAATTCATTTATAGATGTACATTCTTTAAATAAGTAAAATTTTATTAATAGATAATTATTTTCATGTTTTACAACAAATATTATTGTTATAAATACAATTTTTAAGTTCAAAAAGCCCGTTCAGCAATCGTTATAATGTCACAAATATTATCTCAAAATTTTGAACCAAGCCGTCCAGCTGTTTTTTAAATAGAATAGTGATTTAATTTTGAATCTGGTCAATTTTATTTTTATTAATAATTCTTCGCTAGTAATCATTTCCTCCACTTCAATTTTTGATAAATAATTTACAATTATAGTATTTAAAAAATTTGATTTCTAAATTTCAAAATTTGCAAAAAAGAATTATGGCTTAGCAATCTTTAATTTATTATAAATATAATTTCCAGATTTGAAAAAAAGCTATTCAGCCATTTTTGAATTGTTCTGGTAAATGTAAGAGCGCGCAGTAAAATCCTAATCTTAAGCCATATTAGTTTTAAGGCGATTTTAGTTTAAACTTTTCTAAAATGGGCTGGTTGGCTCTTAAGTGCTCGGGCCGGTCTGATGTATCTTATGCTGCAGCTTATCGTAAGTTTTTCTTACTCATCTCGGTGGAAGGTAGGACAAATAATATTAATCCCAAAGCCAGGAAAACCCCCAGAAGAAGTAACATCATACAGACCAATAAGTCTGCCAATACTATCAAAAATATTCGAGAAACTGTTCTTGAAGAGGTTAAAACCAGACATTGATAAACTCAAGATTATTCCATAGCATCAATTTGGATTCGGCGAACAGCGCGCAACAATCGAGCAGCTGCATAGATTGGTAGAAGTAATAAACAACGCTTTTGAGCGCAAGAGGTATTGCTCGGCTGCCTTTCTCGACGTTACCCAAGCGTTCGATAAGGTAAGACATCAGGGGCTGCTGTATAAAGTAAAAACAAAACTGCCCACACCTTACAACCAAGTACTGAAATCGTTTCTGACAGATAGATACTTCATGATAAAACATCAGAAAGAAACAACCGGACTACATAAAATACAAGCAGGTGTACCTCAGGGGAGTGTCCTGGGGCGATTTCTTTATCTAATTTACACCGCAGACATACCTACAACTCCCAACACAATAACAGCTAGATTCGCGGATGACACTGTTATTCTTGCCATCAGTGAAATACCGGCCTATGCTTCAGAAAAACTCCAGGAAGCACTAAACCAAATACAGGAATGGCTCAAGAAATGGCGCATTAAAGCAAATGAAGCTAAATCTCAACATACCACTTTTACACTTCATAAGAAAACATGTCCTAGTGTCACCCTAAATGGAGGACAGCTTCACAAGCGGACAGTGCTAAATATCTCGGAAACGACCTTGATCGCAGGCTCAACTGGAAAAACACATATTCGCAAAGCACGAACAACTTGGGTTGAAATTATCAAAGCTTGATTGGTTGATTGGTAAAAGGTTAAAGCTTTTTCTGGAGAGTAAGCTAACAGTACATATATAAGGTTATTATAAAACCAGTATGGACATACGGAGTTCAGCTGTGGGGCACCGCGAGTGCCTCCAATATGGAAATTCTACAAAGTTTTCAATCCAAAACCCTACGCACAATTACAAACGCCCCATGGTATGTAACGTATGTAACCAATAAATCATTACATCTTTTTTTACTTTAAAACTCTTTATTAATTATAATATTTACAATTTTTGTTACTAGGGAGTAACAGGTTGGAAGCATGGATTATTTTACATTTTATCTGCGCCTATTGCAACTACAATTTATCAGATAGGATTGAACTACTGAGTTTTTTACATGATAGATAATTTCAAATTGTGGGTAAAACTGTGTCCCAAGAAGCAAAGTGCGCGAGTGAGAGGTACCTGGCTCGGCTTGAACTACACCCCAACCAACTGGCAGTGAACGTACTAACTAATAAAGAAAATGTAAAACGCCTAAAAAGACCAAACCCACTTAACATAAGTCGCAGATAGCAATGTGTTGTTTGCATTTCTTGTAAATGTTTGGTTGCAGTCACGATTAGCAGCGAAATATATTGGATCTTTAATGTAAGATACCAATCACTGTTGAAAATATGTTAATGTAGTATCTAAAATGTATAAACCAACCGATTATTGTTCACGAGCAGATTTCGGATAAAAAATGAGTTAAAAAAAAATTTTTTTATATTATTTGTAGATGTTAATTTATTATTATTATTTAATCTAGAACGAAGGTATAATCAGCTGAAGTTTAAGGACATTAAGGCACATTTTATAAGTTTTTAGGGATTTTCATCCATTTAATAAACGTCAAATTAATCCGAAATCGAAAAATAACGAAAAAACGAAAGTAAAATTTGTAGAAACGATTCATAAGAAAATTTATTTGAAGATATAATAATATATCATATTATTTGAATATTGAGAATTTTTGAATTCAGTTATTAAGGTTTTTTTGAAATAGTGATAGCTTTGGTTAAAACAACAGTTCACCACAATTATTTCGAAAGTAAACTAGAAGATTTATTTAAGAAGCAAAAACGGATATATTTTGGTTTGGTGTTTTGGATTCGTGGTGCGAAAACGGAAATTATTAGTAATTTTCAAGAGCGAGATCGGCCCGAAGAAGATCACCAAATTTCCATTTTTGTAAACTATTTAATTTTTTTATTTCAAGTTTGTAAGTTGGAAGATTACAACTCGTAAAGCTGCTGCAGTCTGTCTGTGACGGTTGTTACATTTCAGTCACTGTAGACGGGGTGGTAGTTTGTATATAATTTATCAAACGTGTTTCGGTTTGTTTAATGTTTTCAGATCCATCCATATAGATGGATGTCGAAGTGGATGTCCATCCATGTTCGAAGGAAATCCTGTTAGCTGCTGGTTTGTCTGACGAAAGAACTCTGCGAGTAGATGTTGATGGTTGCGATTGTGGATGGGTAAGTGACATTAGCTTACCGAAATATTGTTTTATTCATTACATATAAAGTTCCTACTTGTCTATTGGAAAATATTCAAGTAGTACCTTTGCTCCTTTGCCTGAGTGGTAGCATCTTTGCTGGCAGACTTTACCATACAGTTTTGTGAGTGGGTAACTTCCAACCATTTGAGTCTTCAACTCCATTTTTGCTTTTTTTTTGCTTTTATATTATTATTTTTTATTTATTACGTTTGTTCTTTATTCTTTTCTTTGTCAATTAAATAATTCCATTCTTTCTCTTTGGATTTTATTTAAGTTGACTGGCGTCCAGCAGCAACTCCATTTCCATTTCAGGTGGTTGTCGTACAGTGTCTCCAAAATAAGAATTCATGAAACGTGTAAACGTCCCAGCTCTCGGTCTGTAGATCGAAAAGATCACAGCATAGCTGTCCGGTGTACCAACTACCGGCATTCAAAAGGCAATCTGGCCATTAACCTCATAAACAGAGAACTTAGAAATTAAATTAGTCGCATTTTAATTTTCATAGTACAATTATTTGTAAATGTTGCAAATTACAAATTTTTGTAAATGTTATTTCTGAGATTTAACTTTTTTTTCAGAATGGATTAAATAAATAAGCTCTTTTCGCATTATTGATGCAGTTATCGAAACTGTTTAAAACTGTAAAAAACTGTAAAATAAACCTGTTTTAAAAAGTCTTATTAATTTTATAAACTAAATAAGTTTAGTTTGAATTGAAAACTCCCTTGGTTGTATAGCTTGTAAAACTAGATTAGATTGGTATACTTATCTAGATGTAATTTAAAAAATTGGTTAATTGGTTAAAAGTGGTTAAAAGTATAAATGTTGTATATATGATTTAGTTTGGGAGTTTGGTTAAATAAATACAGTTTTTGGTGGTTTGGGGGCAAATAATTCAGGACTTTTTGTGGCAAATTTGTAAGATTTATGAATCATATGAATTATTATTTTATTATTAAATTAACCATATAAAAATAAATTGCTTGAATTTTTCATCAAGTTGTACTATTTTTATTTTAAATTTTAAAAAATTTTAAAAAATTAAAAATTTATTATATTAAAACAATATCACCAGTCAGAACCGTATTCAGCATCAGTAACGAATGAAAAAATAGTAAACAAAAATATACAATTTAAGTATATTATATACTAATATATTATATAAGTATATATAAATATATAAGTATATTATTTATATTATATACCTAATGTTGTCCAATCACGTGTATATTACTTGCAATTTCAATTTTACAGTTTAAAATTTAAAATGTTACCAATCACAAAATGATAACCGACAACTTATTTATATAAGGAAAAATTCAGTTTAATTTAAGTCAGTTTTCAAAAGAACACAGAAAAAGTCGTTTCATACAGCCGCAAATTAAAACAAATAAAATGGAAAATTTCGATATATTAAGTATGGTTCCATTGGAGATCGCCCAGAAATGTTTGTTATATTTAAATCATGAATCGACTTTTAATATCAGACATGTATGTAAAAAATGGAATAATAATATATTGAGGAGTCAATATTTTTGGAAGAATTGATAACATTTCTGATATAAGAGACAATGAAATGGGGAGTTTTAAGAACTTTGTAGGTACTCCTAGTATTTCTATATATCATGAGGTAAGTAAAATGTGGGGTTTTTATAATAAAAAAAACATAATTATTACTTATTTTATACTTTTATTTGTAACAACTATGAGTATACAGAGCTCTTTTAATTCGTAATTGGTTGACGAAACCAATTTCACAATTAGGAATGACCGAATTTGTAGATTCGGATACATTTCTATATGTTGATGAAGAGTTAACAGTTACGCATGGCTCAGGAGAATATAAAGTATATACCACAGATTCTAAGGTAAGCTATAAAATATTCGATTTTAAAAATATCATGGAAACATTAAAAATTTAAGTTAACACAATATGGTGTAGAGTCAAGAAGCCAGGGTCTCCCACCCCCTTTGCTTATATAAATATTCAGCACTTGTTTCACTGTACAAAATATTTAAAATAAGAACATGAAAATTAATTTCAGTAAATATGTAAAATATTTTCCGCTTTTATAACCTTTTACTTGGTACTTTTTAATTTCTCTGTTCGAATCTCATATGGGAAACACTGATAGGTTACATTAAAAAGCAAAGCAGGCTTTTGAAAACACTACCGCCACCTCTTGATGATTTATTTACCTTTTTGTTTACCCGCTCTTTCTGTATGACTTATTTTTTTTTTTTTTTTTTTTTTTATCTTCAGTTAGTATTTACAATCTGTTTACAAGTAACAATAAGTAAATATTTTGACTTTGAAAAAGACATGTAGCAGTGGATCCCATGATGCACTACTTTATTCTTAACTTAATAGTTCTAGTGAGTAATCCAATTTAACAAGTTATGTGGCGTGGTGAACTGCAACTACACTTACACTTTTGTTTACTCAGCGTTGGAATCTCAGCTTTAGATCCGAGGGTCTAAACTTTTTTAGTCTATACACATTGCTATCTTTGGTTAGTTTAACTGCCAGGGTGTTAGGGTGATCACTAAGTCTATCGAAATAGTTCTTACTAAAATTTGTTATTTCATCTTGGACCGAACTTATTTGAAGATCACGTTGAATCAATTTGTTTGGTACGTACCACGGTGCATCGACGATCATCCTTAAAACCTTGGATTGAAACCTTTGCAGGATTTCTATGTTAGATGTGGAAGCTGAGCCCCAAAGTTGAATTCCGTACGTCCATATGGGTTTCAGGATAGACTTGTAGATCAACAGTTTGTTATTAAGTGAAAGTCGTGATTTTCGTCCCATCAGCCAGTGCATTTTGGTAAGTTTACATCCAAGCTGCTTTCTTTTGGCAAGTATATGTTTGCCCCATGTGAGTCGTCTGTCCAAGTACATTCCAAGATATTTGGCGTCGCTATTTTGTGGTAGTTGGTTTTTGTTTAGGAAAACTGGTGGACACGTTTCTCTACCCATTGTATACGTTACTTGGACTGACTTCGTATCATTAACTTTAATGCGCCATGTTTTAAGCCATACCTGGATTTTGTCTAGTTGACTTTGTAACATTTCTGAGGCGATAGCTGGGTTTTGGTTTACCGCTAGTAGGGTAGTATCATCCGCAAATGTAGCAGTAACTGTATTTTTCATGGTTGGTAAGTCTGCCGTATGTAGTATGTACAGGATCGGACCAAGAACGCTCCCCTGGGGAACCCCTGCATTGATAGGGAATAGGGACGTGTATTCATCTTGGTACTTAACCAGGTAGTGTCTCTCCAACAAATAAGACTTTATTATTCTATATAGGTTGTGGGGTAGAGATTTTTTTAGTTTGACCTAAGGGTCGTGAGTTAATGAAAACTATGGAAACAAAAAATCTCGACCACATATCAACTGGTGAGCCTACCTATTGGCCAACAGACCCGGCCAGGTTACCAGATCTCATCGACTTCTGCATAACAAAAGGTATACCTAAAAGTCGCTTAAAAGCAGAACCTTGCCTAGATCTATTGTCATCAGATCATACCCCCATAATTGTAACTTTAAGCACTCAAATAATACCGATTGAGATATCCCCATCACTCACAAATAAACTAACAAATTGGCAAAAATTCAGAGAAGTGCTGGATGAAATTCTAAAGCCCAACATTCCGCTTAAGACCAATCACGATATCGACAAAGCAACAGAACACTTAACACAATGTATTCAACAGGCGGCTTGGTATTCAACTCCTGAACCCAAGAAAATCGACACAATAATATATAACTGCCCAACAATTGTTAAACAAAAAATTGACGAAAAACGTGAACTACGCAAGATATGGCGGAGAACAAGAGCACCCCTAGATAAGTCCAAACTCAACAAATCAATAAAAGAATTGAAGCACCTGCTAGAGACAAACAGAAATTTGACCATTCAAAACCATTTGCAAAATCTATCGGCAACAAAATCATCTGACTATTCTCTTTGGAAAGCGACAAAAAGCCTAAACAAATCGCAAGAAGGCAAACCACCAATCCGAAAAAAGAATGGTAGCTGGGCAAGAAGCAATATAGAAAAAGCAAATCGATTTGCAGAACATCTCTCGGAAGTTTTCAACCCATTCCAATCTGAAATTTCTTGCGAAGAAGAGGACAAAATATATGAACTCTTGGATTCACCTGACCAACTAGAAATTCCAATCAAATCCTTCAAAATAGCAGAAGTCAGAAGCATGATTAACAAAAACTTAAATTCCAAAAAATCTCCTGGGTATGATCTTATCACTGGTGAAATAATCAAGAAACTGCCGGACACAAGCATCAGGTTCATGACACAGTTATTTAATGCTATCATAAGATTGGAATACTTCCCCATGCAGTGGAAAGTGGCTCAAATCATCCTTATACACAAACCAGGAAAACCACTAAACAACGTAACATCATACAGACCCATTAGCCTTCTCCCAATATTGTCAAAACTATTAGAAAAAATGATCCTGAAGAGACTACAACCAATAATAGAAGAAAGAAATCTGATACCAGACCACCAGTTTGGTTTTAGGCAACAACACTCTACAATAGAGCAAGTGCACAGGGTTGCAAATACAATCTACAATGCTCTAGAAACAAAAAACTACTGTGCGGCAGCGTTCCTCGACGTATCTCAGGCATTCGACAAGGTTTGGCACAATGGCTTACTGTACGACTTATAAGTGTCTTAAAATTTGTCTCAACTTTTTTAATTTATCTTGCGATACTATTATAAACTATTATAAATAAACAGCAATTATTCATTGCTATACCTTTATTTGTTAACATTATTTTTAATAACAGATTTATTTTAATGTTTCCTTTTAGGTCATTAATTGATTTTAGGTTAAACATTTTGTTTCGTTTCTTTTAAAGAAGCTATGGATTCGTAAGTTATTTAGTAACAATAAATTGAATTATGCAAAATAACATTACAATTTTTTTTTTCAGTACCGTATGCTCTTATTGTTTTAAGAAGTTTCATGATAGTTCAACGAAGAATCGACATATAAAAAAAATACATTTCGTAGAAATCGATGTTAAACCTAAAAAATCACATATAATTTGTTCAAAGTGTCCCGATGACAACAAACAAAGCTTTGCATCATATATTTTATTAATGAATCACATTTCAGATAATCATCAAATAATTATTGAACAGAAAAATATTAAATTTACTAGCAAGGAAGATTTTGAAAATTGGAAGGAATTAGAAAAGCGAAGCGTTAATTATGCAAAACACACTACTGTGCACAATATTACTACAACGACAACTTATTATAATTGTAATCGAAGCAATTCACATGGTAAGTTTTTTTTACAAGGAAAGAGTTAGATTAATATTAAAAAGTAATCCTTCATTTTTTAAGGACATGAAAGTACTTGTTCAAAGCGTACTTTGAAACGTGGGGGAAGTTTTAAAATCAATGGTGTTTGTCCTTCACGAATTATTGCACATCATAATAACAATAGTGGTAAATTTGTTTACACTCGATCAATTATGGGTATATTATTATTGGCATTGTAATTTTTTAGGCGAAGATGAAGTTAATTTTGTTGAAACACATGTAGGACATGATATGGATTTTAGAAGTCAACGATTAACAATTTCAGAAGAAAATGAAGTGGTTGCAAAATTGAAAGCTGGAGTATCGACAGATAGAATTATCCGAGATGCAAGAAAATTTAATGAAGGTGAATTAACTCGTTACAATTTATTGAATAAACAGGATTTGACAAACTATCGAATAAAGCATAACATAGCAAATAGAGATTCAAATGATATGGTAGCAGTAACAATAAAGGTACAAGAATGGAATTCGAATGGAAAAAACTATGCATTTTTATATAAAAAGATTGTTAGGTATAATAATAATATATTTTTTTAATCTTTTTTTATTGCTTAAAAATGAATTACTTTGGGAGTTGTATTGTGTGGTATATAGTATAATAGTTAGCATATAATAATCATTGTAAGGTTTTTGTGGGAGGTTATGGTGGGTGATGGTGAAAATTGTAATATATTGGGACGATGGTGGTTTTATTTTAGGTGACCCACATCCCAAACTAGAAACTAAAGATTTGGTTTTGGGATTTATGAATAAAAGTATGGAAACTAAACTTAAAGATTACAGTAGGATTATGTAGTAGGAAACATTAGTTAAAAACAAATAATTTTAACAAAAATGATCAGCCTACTGAAGTTTCATCGTCTATCGTATCTACTTCCGACACTGCAACAAGTTTTCCATTTGGAGAAGGGCTGGCTTCTTTGTGAAGCTGTAAGCGAGCCAATCTCTTATTGATTACTGCTGACTTCATCGCAGGTTCCCTAAGCAGTTGATTAGTAGGTGCTTTCCTAAGCAGTTGATTAAGTAGCTCCTGCAAATCTTCTTTCCAGAACTGCTCTGGAGTTTTAGAAGCTAATTTTTGTATTTTTTCGTCCAATATGTCTTTGTCATTTTTAAGTTCTTTCGTACTCCTTTTCCTTTCGTTCTCTTCCAACAATGTTTTTTCATCAATTAACATGTTTTCCAAGTGATTCTTCCTTGTTGCATAAATTTTCAAACGATAACTAAAAAATTCTTCCAAGATATGTTCAACTGAAGAGTACCTATAAGTAGAAAAATGTAGAAAACCGCAAATCATTAATGAAATCGACTTACTGTTTTAAGATACCTGTTTCGTCTAATGCACACATCGTTAGAGTACTTATTTTAACTTGAATTTTGAAGAATGTATACAAATCTTTTATAGTTTCAAGAGCATCTGGCTTAAATGTAACAACAAATTTAATTGTACTGTCAGTGTTGTATTCTTTACAATGTTGGATCGGGGAATCTTAAAAAAAAATGTTAGAAAAAGTTTCAATCTTTAGTTTCTAATTACCAAATAATAGAGGTTTCAGGATGTCAGATTTGTAAGTGTGGGTCCAAAGTCCAACAGGCAATTCAGTTATTTCTATTTCATCCTTTCCGATAACACTAATTAAACCCGAAATAATAAACCGAGATTTGCCACTCTTCTTGATGGTACCTCGAAAGTTTTTGTACCATGGAAGCAAAGGTGTGGGACTTCTTTTGTTCAACATATCTAACAAGTACTTTATGATATCACGTGGATTATATTTGTGGATTTTCGTCCTCCAACCTGTTCCCATACCTTCGCTTCCATTGACCAACAACATTGGAATAATGGGAACGTACCACTCGCGTTCATATTTTAAATTTTCATAGTATTGATGTGTCAGTAGATTATCATCCTCTCGCCGGAAAATAAATCTGGTGATGGGTGAAAGTTTTGTGGAAAGGCTCTTCGGGTTACCCGAATCTTTACCGCCTTTTAATCTCGAACCAAATTGACCAATCGGTTCTAATAAATTAATATTGTTGCTGCCAACAAAATCTTGCGCTAACTTAATAATGATTGTGGCAATCATACTATTGTCAACATAATATGCCGTAAGTTCCATCACGGAACCAATCAACTGAGCGAAATTGATTTTCTCTTTATAGTCACGTTCTAAACATGTATAAAATACTTTTCTTTGTCCTAGTTTGAAACCATCTATCAAGCTAGGAATTGATCTGATAATATCCGCGTATGCATATGAAACCAGTTCTAAATTAATAAAATCTGAAATTGAAATTGTTTTCGTGTCGTTCCTATAAGGTACTGATGTGGTATTGCATTTTGTCCATTTCCTTGATTCGCATTCATAAAATTTGTGATCCAGTTTTTACGTTCTTTAACCTTATCTTTACTAAACGCCATCAAGATGCTTTTCTCGTCTATTTTTTCATTATATGTAAATTTGATACGATATTTCTGTAGATCGGCGAAGTACTCCATCATTTCGGCAGCGGTTAAGGAACCCAACTCTCTGTAATATTTGATAAAATACGAACAATATTGTTCTTTTTCTGTTTCGCTCTTCCATTACTCAAATTCCGGAATGGAGAAAAAAGTCAATGCCTCCGTTTCATTTTGGCAACATACAACAGGTGCAATGAATTGCTCCAAAAAGTTTTTCCTCAATAATTGGGGCCAATAGTGATGAAAAAAATTTATAACTAACCCTTTTAGGTGAGACCCATCCGGATCCTGATCGGCCATATTAACATTACCTTTCCGTATCGTAAGGTTTCGATGCAGTTGGGCTTAGTGTTGGTCGAGTCCCAAAGCATACATTAAAGCACAAAGATTTTTGTCGCCTAATTCGTTCTTTTCTTTTGTTTCGTGTGCATCGCGCACGTTTATTATTTTCCCGTGCAACGGAAAAACTCCATAAAAATCTATATTTTATAAATAATGAAAGAATTGAAATGTGGGCTTACTGTCATCGACTTTATGCAGGAATAAATACGAATATGGCGTTGGAAAGTTTTAATAATACCCTAAAAGATTTACTTGAAAGGAATGCGCAATCAACAGTGGAGAAATTATAGGATATCATAGATGAAGCTGTGGAAAGAAAAATTTGCAATTTTAAACAATGTCGTATTACTGAATTTGCAAGATGGTATAGATAAAGACACACGTAAGAAAATTATAATAGAATCATGGAGAAGCACTACCCTTAATTATTTGGACGATTTTTATAATTGGGATGATGAATCATTCGAGAAATTGAAAACCGAATACAATTCGTTTTTAAATAAAATTGCTAAACATCAATCTATGAAGAGGAAAATGGAGAAACAAACATATTTCCCAAATAAAAAGCAAAGACGAGAGTGAAGTATGTTTCAGCGACTTAATTTTTTATTTAATTATTCTTTTCTTTTTTAATTTTCAGGTTGGAACCTTGACATATAGAGTTCAAATAGTATACTATAATTAATTGTAACAGAAAATGGTTTTTTATTTATATATAAATCTAATAAATATAAATTGTAATAATAAAGTAATAGATAAATATTGTATAGCTTTTAAAAATATTACATTTAAGAACTAAAACTTAATTTTTTTATTAGAACAATTGCAAAAACACAACATAATTTATTTTTTTTTAATTTTATAAACATTTATTGATAAGGCCCGTGGTATAGAAAGAGTACCTATTTGCTACTGTTTCTTGCATTTAAATATTTTGTCTTTTATTTATTTGAAAGCAAAACACCTTAGAATATTACAGGTTTTCCAGCATATATTACTATAACACTTTATTTTTGCTCCTACTTTATTTCTTATTTAAAAATTATTTAAACACCAAACCTGCTTTAACAGCTAAAATCGTTTGAAATATATTTAATTTCTTCCAATTTAATGTTTTATTGTTGTATTAAAAAATGTATACTAGATAATTAATAGTTATTTATAAAGTCAAACTGCAGGTTAACTTAAAAACTATGATTTCAAATTTAAAAACTTCGCGCAAGCGCACTGATTGAAGCCTGCTTTGCTTTTTAATGTAACCTCTAAAATGCAGGCTTCACTTTTGCGCTCAAGTTAGTTATCTAGCCTTCTATATATACATCTATGATGTGATACCAATCACATTTCATGGTTAATATTTTTAGTTCCGAGTTCAAGACTAATAGAATATAGACTATAGAACAATTGTGTGGCGTTTTGTTTGATTATAAAAATATTATAGGCGAAAGTTTAATTAACTAAAAAACAGAAGGTGAGAAAAGTTATGTTGTATTTATTTTGAAAGTATTTCTGAAATAGTAATATAAAATACACTTTACTTGTTTTTAATGCGTAAAAATGTAAATCTTTGTGGGAAGCTAATATGCACGGCTGTGATTCGTAGTAATTTTTGTAAATTATATTAATTTTTAAAATTTTGTAAATAATTGCTTTATATGTCGTTTTATATATTAATGTGTTTAACAGACACAGGCCCATGGGGTTTTTCTTAAATAAAAGCCAAACTAAGCCAAAAACCTGTACAACATTACATATTACAATCTTAACCTATAAAGAAAAGAGAAACGACATTTAAAACAATTATTTACATTTTGACATACTATTTTTACAATTTTTCATTATAAAACAGAAATACTTATTACGATTTGAATGTTATGCAAATGATAACTTTTGATTTTCTTTTGTATTCATTGATTCTCAAACTAAAGAAAGTAATATATTACTTTTTATATATTCAAGTTTTTGAACTTTTTGTTTCAACTTGCGTTCTTTCAGAGAATGGAACAAATCGAAGATGCTAATTATGCAGCACTTGATGATAAATGGAACAAATGCACGCTAATTTTAGCGATGGGGAATTCTGCCGAGATTCTGGCAGCTGCTGGGCTCGTAGTTATCAGTAGAGATTTTTATGGAGTTTTTCCGTTGCACGGGAAAATAATAAACGTGCGCGATGCACACGAAACAAAAGAAAAGAACGAATTAGGCGACAAAAATCTTTGTGCTTTAATGTATGCTTTGGGACTCGACCAACACTAAGCCCAACTGCATCGAAACCTTACGATACGGAAAGGTAATGTTAATATGGCCGATCAGGATCCGGATGGGTCTCACCTAAAAGGGTTAGTTATAAATTTTTTTCATCACTATTGGCCCCAATTATTGAGGAAAAACTTTTTGGAGCAATTCATTGCACCTGTTGTATGTTGCCAAAATGAAACGGAGGCATTGACTTTTTTCTCCATTCCGGAATTTGAGTAATGGAAGAGCGAAACAGAAAAAGAACAATATTGTTCGTATTTTATCAAATATTACAGAGAGTTGGGTTCCTTAACCGCTGCCGAAATGATGGAGTACTTCGCCGATCTACAGAAATATCGTATCAAATTTACATATAATGAAAAAATAGACGAGAAAAGCATCTTGATGGCGTTTAGTAAAGATAAGGTTAAAGAACGTAAAAACTGGATCACAAATTTTATGAATGCGAATCAAGGAAATGGACAAAATGCAATACCACATCAGTACCTTATAGGAACGACACGAAAACAATTTCAATTTCAGATTTTATTAATTTAGAACTGGTTTCATATGCATACGCGGATATTATCAGATCAATTCCTAGCTTGATAGATGGTTTCAAACTAGGACAAAGAAAAGTATTTTATACATGTTTAGAACGTGACTATAAAGAGAAAATCAATTTCGCTCAGTTGATTGGTTCCGTGATGGAACTTACGGCATATTATGTTGACAATAGTATGATTGCCACAATCATTATTAAGTTAGCGCAAGATTTTGTTGGCAGCAACAATATTAATTTATTAGAACCGATTGGTCAATTTGGTTCGAGATTAAAAGGCGGTAAAGATTCGGGTAACCCGAAGAGCCTTTCCACAAAACTTTCACCCATCACCAGATTTATTTTCCGGCGAGAGGATGATAATCTACTGACACATCAATACTATGAAAATTTAAAATATGAACGCGAGTGGTACGTTCCCATTATTCCAATGTTGTTGGTCAATGGAAGCGAAGGTATGGGAACAGGTTGGAGGACGAAAATCCACAAATATAATCCACGTGATATCATAAAGTACTTGTTAGATATGTTGAACAAAAGAAGTCCCACACCTTTGCTTCCATGGTACAAAAACTTTCGAGGTACCATCAAGAAGAGTGGCAAATCTCGGTTTATTATTTCGGGTTTAATTAGTGTTATCGGAAAGGATGAAATAGAAATAACTGAATTGCCTGTTGGACTTTGGACCCACACTTACAAATCTGACATCCTGAAACCTCTATTATTTGGTAATTAGAAACTAAAGATTGAAACTTTTTCTAACATTTTTTTTTAAGATTCCCCGATCCAACATTGTAAAGAATACAACACTGACAGTACAATTAAATTTGTTGTTACATTTAAGCCAGATGCTCTTGAAACTATAAAAGATTTGTATACATTCTTCAAAATTCAAGTTAAAATAAGTACTCTAACGATGTGTGCATTAGACGAAACAGGTATCTTAAAACAGTAAGTCGATTTCATTAATGATTTGCGGTTTTCTACATTTTTCTACTTATAGGTACTCTTCAGTTGAACATATCTTGGAAGAATTTTTTAGTTATCGTTTGAAAATTTATGCAACAAGGAAGAATCACTTGGAAAACATGTTAATTGATGAAAAAACATTGTTGGAAGAGAACGAAAGGAAAAGGAGTACGAAAGAACTTAAAAATGACAAAGACATATTGGACGAAAAAATACAAAAATTAGCTTCTAAAACTCCAGAGCAGTTCTGGAAAGAAGATTTGCAGGAGCTACTTAATCAACTGCTTAGGAAAGCACCTACTAATCAACTGCTTAGGGAACCTGCGATGAAGTCAGCAGTAATCAATAAGAGATTAGCTCGCTTAAAGCTTCACAAAGAAGCCAGCCCTTCTCCAAATGGAAAACTTGTTGCAGTGTCGGAAGTAGATACGATAGACGATGAAACTTCAGTAGGCTGATCAGTTTTGTTAAAATTATTCGTTTTTAACTAATGTTTCCTACTACATAATCCTACTGTAATCTTTAAGTTTAGTTTCCATACTTTTATTCATAAATCCCAAAGCAAAATCTTTAGTTTCTAGTTTGGGATGTGGGTCACCTAAAATAAAATCACCACTGTCCCAATATATTACAATTTTCACCATCACCCACCATAACCTCCCACAAAAACCTTACAATGATTATTATATGCTAACTATTATACTATATACCACACAAAACAACTCCCAAAGTACCAAAGACCCAACACGTATGATGCCGTCTCTTCCAGGATGTAATTCGGTGATTCTGCCCAATCGCCATTTGAGCGGTGGCAGGTTATCATCCTTGATAATGATGAGCGCATCAACTAATAGAAGTTGACCATGATCACGCTTCCATTTTGTACGTTGTTGAAGTTCACTTACGTACTCCTTTGACCACCTGCACCAGAAGTGCTGAGTGATATGCTGCAAGCGTTGAAACCGAGAAAGACGATTCTCTTGAATTTCACGTACGTCTCGATCTGGTAAGTTGGTAAGTTTTCTCCCGATGAGGAAGTGAGATGGAGTGAGGGTGTGGAAATCAGAAGGATCAGAGGACATGGGACTCAACGGTCGAGAATTGAGTACTGCCTCTATTTGCGTTAACACAGTGTAAAAATCCTCAAAAGTTAATATTGCACAACCTAAAACACGCCTTGGTCGATTTTACTCCACTCTCCCAAAGACCACCCATGTGCGGAGAATGAGATGGAATGAAACTCCAATCAATGCCATGACTGGCATACAATTCTCGCAAGCAAGATTGATTTTTAACAATGAATTTACTTAGAGCTTGTAGCTCATTATTGCTCCCAACAAAGTTTGTGCCGTTATCAGAGTAAATTTTGCTGGGTTTACCCCTACGCGAAGTAAATCTTCAAGAGTTGCTATGAATGCAGCTGTACTCAAGTCGGACACCAATTCGAGGTGAACCACCTTACAAGGGAAACGTCAGGTATGCGAAATTTTGTTTTGGTTTATACTTACATTACGTAAAGATTACACCTAAGGCATTACGTGAACGAAATAGTAGCGCGCCATATTCAGCCAATTTTGAGAAAATCGAATTTGAAAATTTCTTCTTTTTGCACGAAATAACTAAATAATAAAAGATAAAACTTGCAACAAAGGTTCCGTGGTAACCAGGTAGAGTGGTGGCTTTAATAAGCAAGGGTTCTAGGTTCGATTCCAGCATCCGTACTTTTTTTTTCAAATATTTTTTTTTAATTAATTTTATTTTTAAGTAATATGTAAATTAACAGATTTGATGAAATTTTTAAATTCAATTTTCTCAAAATTGGCTGAATATGGCGCGCTACTATTTCATTCACGTAATGTCTTAGGTGTAATCTTTACGTAGTATAAGTATAAACCAAAACAAAATTTCGCATACCTGACGTTTCCCTTGTTAGTGACAAAACAAATGAATAGACTGACGTAACATTTGGTTACCTTTTTTTTTATTTGCAGTATACTAGCTCAACAAATACATTTGTTATACATAGCAGTGATAAGAGATTAATTCGTGACACTTAGCGCGGGGAGGTCGTATTACCTCTAAAAGATTAATTATTTAAATATAAAAGGTTCACTACAGATTTGTTTTTTTTTTATTGTTTCACACGTTGTAAATATCTTGTGGGAGGCGCCTTTTCAATCTCTGATGGATACCCTTAGTTCCGAGGGAGTAAAATTCTGTACTAGAGCACAGATTGGAGTTATTGAGAAATGCTCTTGTGGTGTTTTCGATAAATTGTTTGATGGTTGGACAGTTAAATTCGTAGTGAATTGGTTACCTTGAAACCTCGACCCATTCGGTCCTTTACCATAAAGGGACCTGCAAAGTCTACCCCACTTATGTCAAATGGAGGTTTTGGCTGTAGCCTTGTAATGGGTAAATTACCCATGATGGGTTCAACGGCTTTGGGAGCCACGCGAAAGCAAGTTGTACATTCACGAACGATTTTCTTTGCAAGGTTTCTACCAGAAATAGGCCAATACTGTTCTCTTACTGATGATAAGAGTAGCTGTGGGCCTGCGTGAAGAAGACGCCGATGTTCATATAAAAATATTAATTTTGTAAAAGGATGACGAGATGATAAAAGAATAGGATGTTTCTTATCAAATTTGTAATCTGATTGCGTAAGTCGCCCACCGACTCTTAATATACCCCTGTCGTCAATGAATGGATTTAGAGACAATAATGTGCCCTTGAGCTTAGATTGTTTGATGGCTCTTATTTCGTTAAAGAAACGTTCGCCTTGTGCGATTTTAATTAATTGTAATGTAGAATCATTTAATTCTTGAACTGACAATGGACCAGTTCTTGGTGCTGAGCCTTTAGCTGCGTTATGCAAAAATCGTAAACAATAGGCAAAAACACGCTGTAATTTGCTAAAACTTGAAAATTTTAAAAACAAAGAAAATTCAAGGTTTGCTACAAGACAAGATTTAATCTTGCGCTTTTCTGGCATTTCATCTTCACTGAGAAGATTAATGAAATGTGGCCACTGCCCTTTATCGTGAGCAAGCCAAGATGGACCATTCCACCATAAATGACAACCCTTTAAATGTTCTGGATTAAGCCCACGTGATAATAAATCAGCAGGATTATCCTGAGTGCCGACATGACGCCAACATTCTGAGTGTGTAAGAATTTGAATTTGAGCGACTCGGTTTGCTACGAATGTTTTTAGCAAATTAGGCGAAGTGCCTATCCAAGATAATGTAATAGTCGAGTCGGACCATAGAAAAATGCTTTCAAATTTTATGCGAGTTGCCTGTTTTACCTTATCTGCTAACCGAGCTAAAATAAGCGCTCCGCAGAGCTCTAAACGAGGTATTGTAACTAGTTTTAAGGGCGCTACTTTGGTTTTTGCGCATAGTAGGCGAATGCATACGTTTCCGTAGGTATCGACCGTACGGATGTAAATACAGCAACTATAAGCCTTTTAGGATGCGTCCGAAAAACCATGGAGCTCTGTTTTAATGTAATTGTTGCACATTGCGTGACGAGGGATCCGTAATGAGTTTAATAAATGTAAATTGTTCCTTAGCTGTAACCACTGAGTGTGAATTGACATAGGAACAGATTCATCCCAAGAGAGCTTATGCAGCCACAAGCCTTGGAGAATCATTTTTGCAATGACCGTACAAGAACTTAACAATCCAAGAGGATCAAAAATCTGAGCAATTGTTTATAAAATAGTGCGTTTTATTACATCTAATGTGGATGTTGATTGAATATTATAAACTAATTCATCCTTGTGGCAAGACCAATGAAGCCCAAGGGTTTTTGAGTTTTCATGCGCACCGAAATCTAAAATGCTAAGGGGTTCGGAATTTTGTAATGATTGTATAATGTCGGGCCGATTGGAAATCCATTTCCTTAATTCGAAAGCTCTGCCTCTGAAAGGATATTTTTAACTTGAAAGCAAATAAGTTTTGCATCGTCAGCTGAATCAAAGCCAGTGAGTAAATCGTCCAAGTAAAAATCCTCTTTTATTACGCGTGAAGCCTCTGGATAATTTAGAGTGTTTTGTTCTGCTAATACGATTAAACATTTAATAGCTAAATATGAAGCTGCCTTTGTACCGTATGTGACGGTATTTAACTTGTAAGTAATTAGTTGGTCAGTAGGTTTCTCGCGCCAAACGATTTGTTGCAAGGAACGTTGATTAGGCTGTACTTGAACTTGCCAATACATTTTAGCAATATCGGCTGCAACAACAAATCGATAACGGCGAAATCGTAAAATAATTGACAACAAATCTTGTTGTAGTACAGGACCTGCCATTTGTAAATTGTTAATAGAAACACCTGTTGTAGTGTTTGCTATTCCGTCAAAAACGACGCGAAGTTTTGAGGTTAGACTGTCGTCTTTTAATACACCATGATGTGGCATGTAATAAGAAGTGGTTAGAGCAATGTGCTCATCTAAAACTGGCAACATGTGTCCTAGTTCTATATACTCACGCATGAATTTAATGTAGAGATCTTTTAATACTGGATTGGACTGTAGACGACGTTCAAGTCCGTAAAAACGCCTTTTTGCTAGTTGCAACGAATCCCCTAATTTTTCTACGCTATCTTTGAATGGTATAGTTACCACAAATCTGCCATTTTCACTCCGTTGTATGGTTGACGTAAAATGCGACTGGCAATCTTGCTTTTCGCGAGACAGATGCCTTTGTTCAGGAAGCTCTTCTATTTCCCAAAAGTTTTGCAATTGATTTTGAATTATATTGAATTCATTATTTAATGCGTCAGATGAAAAGTTGCAATGAACGGGTGTAGGTAGCTGTTGTGTTATAGTGGATTCGTAAGGTAAAAAAAGACCGTTTAAATAAGAATGCGTGTTATGCTATTACTATCACATGTATGTCGATAATGTCAAAATCTATGTACATTTCAAAAACATTTTTCAAGGTTGCCAGCGGCGTAACATACTACAATCCTCCCAAATAAATTAACTAACATTTTGATTATGAAAAAAAATAAATAAAAACATAACATTAGACTTTCTGAAATTGAATTGAATTATTTTTGTAGTTTGTATTTGGCAATTCGACTACTTCGTCTCAGAGGTACGATCTCTTGTTTATCCGGTGTTGGATTCTTCTCTGCGTCATGATCCTCTTCACTTCTTGTCTCAAGTATTCTCGCTTTCTCGGGGATGTCGCTTAGGGCTGTATTTCTAGTGGTAACATTGGGTTGCACATCAATACGGATAGGATTATCGATGTACGGTGCATCATCATCGCGTTGACGAATATGATCAGAATGTCTTCTTCTTTCGATTCCATCGCTAGTTCGCAATTTATATGAATATCTGTTTGTTCTGTCAATAATTTTTGCAGGAGTCCATTGTTTTTCTAAATTTGTTCGTACATAAACATTTTCTTCCTTACTAAAATTTCGACTTGCATTCTTCGCAAGTCTTTCGTTTTCGATTTCTTGTTTTATGTTCTTGAAACGTAAATCATCTTTTAAATTTGGTTTTATATTGTCCAACGTAGTTGTTAATCTTCTACCAAATATCATTTCGTTCGGGCTTTTGTTAGTCGTATTATGTGGTGTGTTTCTGTAATTGAATAAGAAATTTCTTAGGCGTTGTATTTGAGTTTTATTGTCATTTCTGCTCGAAGCCATTCTAGTCTTAAATGTTCTCACAAAGCGTTCTGCTAACCCATTTGTTCTTGGGTGGTACGGAGATGATGTTATATGGCGAATTCCTTTCCTTTCGCAGTAGGTTCTGAAATTTTCTGATGTAAATTGACGACCGTTGTCCGAAACAATAATTCTAGGAAGTCCAAATTGAGTAAAAATGTCATCTAAGGCGTTACATAAGCTTTTTGTAGTTATCTCATGTAATGGTTTAACATCTGCCCATTTGGATAACGCGTCCACCACAATTAGCCAATATTTTCCTTCAAATGGACCGGCGAAATCCATGTGTAATCTCTCCCAGACGTGTTCAGGAATATTCCAAGAGTAGATTGGTAGTTCAGACATGTGCTGTCTGTTTTGTTGACAATTTCTACATTTCTGTACGTAAATTTCTATTTCCTTGTCGATGTTTGGCCACCATACATAGAATCTTGATAACGCGCGCATTGCAACTATACCAGGATGTCCTTGGTGTATAATTTTTAAGACATATTTTTGAAAATTTTGAGGTATAATAATCCTTCCTTGCCACATCAAAATACCATTTTCAAGAGATATTTCATTCCTTCTGTTGTAAAATGCTGAATTATTTTCTGTTAAATTCTGTGTCCATGCTTTTGATTCGATGCATTGTTTTATGGTTCGTAAAATTGGATCGTTGTTTGTATTTTTTTTAATTATTTTCTCTGTCAGAAACATATCTCCTACTTTTTCTTCTTGATTTTGCTCTGATATTTTTAATATTTGTTTCTCTTTTTTAGATTGTTTTTCATCCTTGTTTGGAAATCTTGACAGAAAATCTGCGACTGTATTTGTTTTTCCTTGTCTATATACAATTTCGTAATTATATTCACCAATGTATAATGCCCATCTTGTTAATCGATTATTCACCAATTTAGGAAGTTTACGTTTATTTCCAAAAAGATGTTCTAGGGGTTTGTGATCTGTCATTAATGTAAATTTGTTTCCTCGTAAATATTGATCGAATTTCTTTATGGCAAAAAATATTGCGAGTGCTTCACGATCTATGACTGAGTATTGTTTCTCGCTGTCATTTAATTTTCTTGAGGCAAATGCTATATGTTGTTCTTGTTTATCTTCACTCATGTGAAATAATACACATCCGATTCCTTTTTCGCTCGCATCACAAGCTAGAAAAAGTTCACGATTTTCATCATATGAAATTAATGCTTTGGAATTTAATATCTTCGCTTTCATAGTCTTGAAGATGTTATCTTCATGTGTTGTCCAATTCCATTTAACATTTTTTCTTGTCAGTGTGTGCAGGTCGGCACAACTACTATGTAGGTTTGGTATAAACCGTTCGTAAAAATTTAATAATCCGAGGAAAGATTTTAATTCTGTAACGTTTTGTGGTGTAGGTGCGTTATTTATCGCTTGAATTTTTGTCATTGACGGTGTTATGCCATCTTTATTGATTTGGTGTCCTAAATATTCAATTTGAGGTTCCATAAAGGTACATTTTTTTAAATTTACTTTCATGCCGGCTTGGCGTAGTCTTTTAAATATTTCTTCTAGATTATTTAAGTGACTTTCATCTGAAGTTCCCGTCACCGCTATGTCGTCAAAATAAACTGCAGTGTCATTTATACCTTCCAAGAGTTTTTCTATGTAACGACAAAAAAGTGCTGGTGCGTTCGCTATTCCAAACGGTAATCTATTATAACAAAAGTATCCCTTGTGTGTCGAGATAACTAAGTATTTCTTGGATTCGTCATCCACCTCAAACTGTAAGTAAGCATCTTTTAAATCTATTTTTGTAAAACTCTTACCATTTGCTAATTGTCTTCGTAATTGATCGAAAAGTGGTACTGGATGTTTCTCAGTAATCATTACTGGATTAATAGTTGTTCTGAAATCTCCACAAATTCGAATTCCTCCTCCTTTTTTGGGAACGTTTACTGTAGGTGTTGCCCATTCGATAGGTGTTTCGTTTGGATCTACAGGTGATAAAATATTTTCTTGTAGCAATCTTTCAAGTTCTGCTTCTACGTTCTTTTGTATTCCAAAATTAATAGGACGTGCTGGGACATGTATAGGTGTAGCGTTTTCTTTTATGTGTAATTTTACTTTGAACTTTTCTATTTTACCCAGTGTTTTGTTAAATAGGTCACTGTGAGTTGCTATGATTGTTTCAAGACGTTTTCTATTGTTGGTTTCATTTCCTATGTTGCATTTTATTGAATAAACATTTTGTGGGAATGGCATTTTGAACGCTTCACTCCATGATAGTCCAAATAACATCGTAGACCGAGAGCTGGGAGTAAAATGAACTGCCTCATATGTTACCAAAGGTTTGACATTGGAGTTGTGTAATACTACTCGCACTTAATATCAAATCACTCGTCTGCCGGGCGGAAGTGGTCGCCGTATAATCGAAATAATTTTCAAAAATGTAAAAAAATTTGACTACAACTGCCTCATTAATACCAGGTTGAATTAAAGACCAAAGTGAGTGGAAATACGAATTGTATAAAAAATCATTCGTCTGCCGCTTCTATGCGGTCGCATTCTTGAAGCAGACGGCGTTAAAAATGTCCAAAAAACGACTTCAACTTCCTCATAAGATACCAGCATAATGTTTTGGCAGAAAATTAATTCAAGATGCAAATAATCGAACTATAAAAAATAAATGTCGGCAGACGGTCGCGTTAAAAAGGCAGACGAGCTCAAAGTTAAAAAAAATTTTTGGTACTAACTGACTGCCTTATAAATACCAAGCTGTTTTTCGCGCGAAATAAATAAAAATACGATTATTTCTGTAAATCACCACGTCTGCCGTTCGTAGATAGTCACATTATCAAAGCAGACGGCCAAGCGGACCTGGTTAAGCAAAATTTTCTACATAATGATGTTATTAATTCATATCAGGTGACTTAACTTATTTTAGGCTCAGCAGAATGAAGACCTACACCTTGTTCATTATTTTCAGAATTTCTGTGAAAACGGTTGGTTTCCCAAAAAAATTTATTTAACCAAAGTTGTAGCCCATTATATTCCCTATCCGGTTTGCGCCGTTAGTTTTTTTTAAGACGTTTCGTTTAAGAGATACGGAGTTTGCAAGAAAAGTAAAAAAAATAAAATCAGAATTTTTTAAACATTTTTTCCCTTAATTTAATTTATAACTCGAAAACCGTTTATTCTAGACGATAAGGGAATATAAACTAATTTGTAGATAAGTAAATTATCTTTAAAAAAGGTCTAATTCATTAAGTCTAAAAAATTAATAATGTCGGAGATATGGCCGTTTGAAATCATAAATTCAAAATATGGCTTTAAAAAGAGGTATCCCCCAAGGGTTTGGACTTAGACAAAAATTTTATTTGAAAAATTGTCTTAGAAATGTGTCCTTTATTACCACCTTAAAGGTTCTCTAAGGTCACGGGGACACCCTGTATGTAGTCATAGTCAAAAAGTAAGTCACACAACAAAATAATATTCTAATCGATGGATTCGTAGTTTAGGTAGTAAAACTGTATTAAACTTATCAGTAGTTTACAAAAATACACTTTTGCATTGCGAGTACAAAAATTCCCAAATTTGTCTTTTACTTTAAAATGTAAGATAAATGTGGCAATTTTTACACTTTGGTTTATTTCAATATTTACTGATTTAAACCTACATAATTATAAATACATAGCTTCTTGTTATTAAACATTTGTCGTTAATTAAGTTAATCGTCAGGGATTGCCAGAAATTGCTGTATTCATTTAGAAGATGTAGGTGCAGAAAAAGATATAAAACAATTCACTGCAGAAACGTTCAAAAAATGCCACTTAGCTTTGTCTTATAGAAGTAAGTATAATATGAAATATGGAAATTGAAAATGCGGTATTTCAGTTGCGGAGAGAGATATTAAGTACCAAAAGGAATCCTTTGCTCGATCAATTGATGTTAAAAGACATATACAACGGAGAATGTTCTATATTACCACCTTTACTATCCAAGTTTTTTACAAATCTGATATGCGGACCGTTTGATCGGCGTCTTGAAGACAATAAGAAGATTAAAATTGCTCTTGCTCAAGATGCCACAAATGGTCGAAAAAATACTTCGAAGCACATGGAACTTGGGAAATTGCAATATTTTTGATGAATTCTTTTTTTTGCATCTTTTGGGTAACACTCCACCCACATTTGGCAGATTAGCTCTTCACATTCTTAAGAAGTTGTGCAAAAGTTCAAGTAACAGGTTTGATCTGTTTTTTGATAAATTTGTTTTCCCCTCGATAAAAGATAGTGAAAGAGATAGACGTGCGAGAGCAAATGAAAGAAGCAACGTTTTAATATTGTTGGAGAAGATCAGAAACGTCCAAACAACTTTTTGAAAGTATTGAGAAATGATTCTTTTAAATCAGGGCTTGTGCAATTTTTAGTAAATTATTGGAAAACAGACAATGTAGTAGGAATTCTAGGAGATAAGATCCTCAGAGTAAATTGTGAAGATAATTGTTACATGCTTTATGAACACATGAACACATAAAATGTAAAGTTGACCAGTTACTTTGTTGTAATCATAATAAAGCTGATACTCGAATTGTGTTTCATGTATCCAAATTACCTGAAAAAACAAATGTAGTCGTGCGAGCTTCTGATACCGATATTTTGATAATAGCACTGGGGAATATGCATCAAATAACAAATAAAGTGTTATTATGGATTGAAACTGTTCTTAAATCTAAGAATACTGTACGTTATATAAGTGTTAATGACATTTATACAAGTTTAGGAAAGAATTTGTCAATTTGTCATAGTACCATCGTACTATGTCTTAACAGGAAGTGATTATACAGCTTCCTTTGATAGGAAAGGTAAAACAAAACCTTTGGACATTATAGTAAAGGATTCAAAAGCATTGGAAATTTTTTCGTCTTTTGGCTATTGTGCGTTAGTATCTGACGAACAAATAGACCGTGTAGAAAGATTTGTTTGTCAGATGTACGGCAGATACAATTTAACGCACGTTAATGAAGCACGATTAGACATATTTATAAAAAATTGCGACATAAGTGTATTTTAAAAAAATCCTTTTGCTAAAATAAAAAATTTTGATGGTAGCTTGATGCCACTCTGCCGCGATTCTTAGTTATGCAAAATCAAAAGGGTTATTCAGATTTGTGCAATTTGAAATTTTGCTACAGAGCCAAAGCCAATGTTTTATAATCCTGAAAAAAGTGGATGAATTTTAGTTGAAAATAAATACCAAATTGAATGGTTTGTAGACCCACAGACTTCTACTTTGGAAGAAATTTTTGCATCAGCTGAAAGTGATGATGAAGAATGTGTCCTCTACAACCAGTCGAGTGTTGAGGAAGATTAATTTGTTTGGCTAATGTAATTTCTTTAGTATTATTTGTTAATTTGTTTATCGTATCTCATTTCGTTTGCTTTATTTTGTGTTCATGTTCTGTTGTTTTTCCAGAAGATTATTTTTGTTTTGAATTTTTTTTGTTATATTTGGGTAATATAAATAGTGTGTAGGTACATAATAAAATACATACAAACACACGTGTTTCATTTGATTAATTGTTTATTTTCCGATTCCTTTCTACATCATTGGAAAAAGTAGCCATTGCAATTAAATAATAGAAGTCTGCGTTTTAACGCCGTCTGCTTTGATAATACGACCACCTACGAACGGCAGACGTGATTTTACAGAAATATTTACAGAATATTTACAGAAATTTACAGAAATTTACAGAAATTACAGAAATACATCTACATCTACAAATACATTTACAGAAATAATCGTATTTTTATTTATTTCGCGCGAAAAACAGCTTGGTATTTATAAGGCAGTCGGTTAGTACCAAAAATTTTTTTTAACTTTGAGCTCGTCTGCCTTTTTAACGCGACCGTCTGCCGACATTTACTTTTTATAGTTCGATTATTTGTATCTTGAATTAATTTTCTGCCAAAACATTATGCTGGTATCTTATGAGGAAGTTGAAGTCGTTTTTGGACATTTTTAGCGCCGTCTGCTTCAAGAATGCGACCGCATAAAAGCGGCAGAAGGTTGCCAGCGGCGTAACATACTACAGTAGCAATAAATTATTTTGATTGTGGGTGGCTATTGAACCAGAAATAACCCAACCAAATAAGGTTTTTTGCATGATAGGTCCATGATTGCCAAGTGACCTCTGACCCACACAGATTAATTTCCAAAACAAATCGGCTCCAATTAGTATGTCTACTGGCTTCGATTCATTAAAGTAAGGATCGGCCAGCTGTAAGTTTTTGGGTATATTTAATTGATCCTTGGGAACATAAAAGTTTGGAATACTGCCAGAAATATGTGGGACGATTAAACAAGAAATTTCAGTTTTAAATGAATTTATTCTCGATTTAATTCTCACTTGAGACCTAAAGTATATATAAGATGATGTTTGGTTTATACCTTGGACGGAGCATCGCACTTCCGTCTTTTGGCTAGTTGTAATTTGTTACATAAAGCTTGTGATATGAAATTGCTTTCGGACCCAGAGTCAAGTATACCCCTACAATTGTGGCTGTTGCCTTTATTGTCGTAAATTGAAAAAAGCACAGTAGAAAGTAAAACATGTGCATTGGTTGATTTAATAGCTGCTGAAAACGTGCTAAAGGTTTGAACTTCCGGTGTGACCGAATCGCTGTTTTGTGGAAGATGTAATAATGTATTGTGTTTTCGATTGCATGTTTTGCAATTCGAGTATGTGCAATTGGGTGGTATATGACCAACCCTTAAACAATTAAAACAGAGGCGTGACCTCTTTGCCCTTTCAATTCTATCACTTGGTGATAGCTCTAAAAATTGTTGGCAATTGTAGATTTGATGCTTGGCATCGTGACATATAACGCATGAGTCGTTTGACGAATGAAATGAATTTAATGCTTTAGTTGGTTTTTTAGTAAAATTTTGTTTAATATCAGTTTTTGAAACTAATTTGCCCTCCAGTGTTTCGAGTAAGTCAGCCTTGCCTTTTAAGAAGGTTAAAAACTCATTTAATGTAGGGAAATCACTATCGGGTTTAAGTTCTTCTAGTCCGGTCAATTTAGACATAAAAATAGTGGTCAAATAACAAAAATTCCGACAGAGCCAAATTTTGGTGGAGACCTTGGGTTTACCCTAAGAAATAAAAATTTAAAAGTCCCCATCAATCCCATGCGAGCTTAGAAAGTTATTCGGGGTCAAAGGTCAAAATTTTAGGTTTTTTGGATTTTTCTCAAAAACGGTAAGTTTTATCACAAAAATACCTCAGACCGAATTTGTAAATCTCAAAATTCTCTACAAAAATGGTCCTTATGATTTTTTTTCTAAGTATCACCGTTCCTGAGATATCGCGTTTGTAAGAGTTATGTTCAACACAATATGCACACATTTGCCCCATATATACATATTCAAGTCCTCAAGCAAGCAAAAATATCTATTTGTTTCTCTTTTATGTACAAACTATATACTATATTAAGAGTAAGCGAATCCAGCTTTTGTTTTAAAGTTTTGTGGTGATGAAGCAGATGAAGAGGCTGAGAAAAAGAAACCGCAGAGTTTTCGAAAAAAAATTTACAAAGTTTCTACACTTAACTTTAAAGAATCCATTTTGAAATTAGCTAAAGATCGTTCTGATGACGTATCAAAAGCTGTCATTGCACGTATTAATTTTGAGTATGATTTAATAGCTTCTGATGCTAAATACCATAACAGTTGTTACAAATCTTTCCTGAGACTTAATACTGGCGGAAAAATTGGGCGTCCCCAAAACGAGGATGTGAACTCTGCGATGGAGGAAATTTTTAAATTTATCGAAAGTAGTGACGACTGCCAGTTTACGATAGATGAATTAAAGAATGTTTGTCAAAATGTAGCTTTAGATAACAGAATTATAAAAGTACGATTGAAGTTAAAGTACGGTCGTAGAATTATTATTACAGAGAAGCCTGGAAAATTAACATTTATCTGTTTTGTAGATAATTACCAAGACAGTTTAAGTCAAGCTTGGTCTAATAAAAACTTGGATGAAAAAGAAAAACGCCTGATAACTTTGAAAGCTGCGGCAAAAATCCTTCGAGAAGATATTCAATCTTGTGTATTCGATAATTCTATGTACCCACCTGGTAGAATGTTCGAGGATGTAAATAACGATATTCCTGAATCATTGTCATATTTTTTAGAACAAATTATTCTTAAAAATAAGCGTCATAATTTGGATCATTTAAAGTTAGTTTGTACAAATATTTGCCATAGTATAATGACTGCTGTTGAAAGAGGAAGAAGAAGAAGAAGAAATTGGAGAAGACATGATAGTTGAATATGAGTATGAAGAGAATGAATCAGATTGAAATATCAGAAGAAACCAGAACGACAATTAAATTCAATAACCAAAATCAACATTAATAATCATCATACAGTTAAATAAGTATTATCTCTCAAAATTACATCATAAAAAAACGCACCGAGTACACTACCTCACAGGTGGTGTGGAAATGTGTGCATATTATGTAGAACGTAACTCTTACAATCGCGATATCTCAGGAACGGTGATACGGGACCATTTTTGTAGAGAATTTTGAGATTTACAAATTCGGTCTGAGGTATTTTTGTGATAAAACTTACCGTTTTTGAGAAAAATCCAAAGAACCTAAAATTTTGACCTTTGACCCCGAATAACTTTCTAAGCTCGCATGGGATTGATGGGGACTTTTAAATTTTTATTTCTTAGGGTAAATCCAAGGTCTCCACCAAAATTTGGCTCTGTCGTAATTTTTGTTATTAGCATTGTCATGAATTAACGATTGAAATGTATCGCGAAATTCTAGCCACTCTTCATAGCAACCGTCGAAAATAGGTAGCTTAATTTGCGGTAATTTTATGTTAGCTGACTGATTTTGTAAATTACTTGCTTGGAGATCGCATGCCGTAGATGTTACAGCGTTTGCATTGAATTTGCCGTATAGAAAATTTGCCAATGAGACTGCATTATAATAAGTTGATTCAAAAATGTCTCTTTTGATTAATTCTTCATTTAAATTAAGACTTAATTCCTCAATTGTTGTTTGAATTTCATTGAATGTTGATAATAAAGGCAAAATCGTATCTATGCGTAACTGCAATTCTGAACTAATATAATTTTCTATCGTAATGTCGATAGTTTTTGTTTGTAATTCATCGACATATTTTTTGAATGAATTTAACTGCTGCGTTAACGCTGTTCTATTTATTGTTAGAATATCAATTCTCTTTTTGTTTGCCATTTTTTTTCACACTGTGACACGCATATAAATGCAATAAACAATAATAACTCTGTAAGGTATAAGATAGATAAGGAAAAAGATAGCTTACTTGAAATGTCGAAGATCGCAAGCGTCTGGAAGTACAGATGGTTGGGTTGAAATGCAATCCAATCGCCCAGACAACCAATGTTTGTAAATGTTCAAATGGTGCGGTATTGCAGTATTTTAAGTTGTTGACTTGCTTGGTCCACAATTGTTTGAACCATGCAGAAATTTGATATTCATACGCTGTAGAATTTGTTGTACGAAAAATAGTTCCTACTTTAATAATGTCAAGTGGAAATTCGTTTCGAAGGACCATATGGAGAATTTGCTGCCTTGTTGACTTTTCTTCATATATTAATTCGATTAATATATGTTTGTATTTGTATGATTGTACATACCAAAATGTTAATTGCATGTAATTTATAAATTGTAATGAAACAAGTAAACATGTGGTGAATAAATATAATTTTATAAAATGGATACATGTGCTAAGCTTGAGCCGTTGCTTGCGACTGCTTACAAAGTGAAAAATGCGCATGTAGCGGGAACGCACGAACAAACAAGAGCGCTTGAGCTACGCTGTAAAATTAATAGAAATAGATACACTAAAAAAAATGCTGTAAACGTATAAATGCAAGAAAACGTCTAAACAATATGTGATTTTTTAGGTTTAACATCGATTTCTACGAAATGTATTTTTCTTATATGTCGATTCTTCGTTGAATTATCATGAAACTTCTTAAAACAATAAGAGCATACGGTACTGAAAAAAAAATTGTAATGTTATTTTGCATAATTCAATTTATTGTTACTAAATAACTTACGAATCCATAGCTTATTTAAAAGAAACGAAACAAAATGTTTAACCTAAAATCAATTAATGACCTAAAAGGAAACACTAAAATAAATCTGTTATTAAAAATAATGTTAACAAATAAAGGTATAGCAATGAATAATTGCTGTTTATTTATAATAGTTTATAATAGTATCGCAATATAAATTAAAAAAGTTGAGACAAATTTTAAGACACTTATAAGTCGTACAGAAAGAGCGGGTAAACAAAAAGGTAAATAAATCATCAAGAGGTGGCGGTAGTGGTTTCAAAAGCCTGCTTTGCTTTTTAATGTAACCTAACACAGATGTAGATAATTTTCATTCGCGGTTGCTAGCAGATTTTCCGCGTCAACGGTCGCTTTGTCGGTGTTAAAAAAAATAAAAACGCACAAAAAGCAACCAACGCATGTTTTAAAGTCAGTTTTTTGTCAAAATTTTGAATTTATTCGCCTGCAATGGAAAATTATAAGATTGAATTGAATAAATTGGCAAAGGCAGATCTTTTAGAGCTGATTGTGCACAACGTGCTACCGTTGGGCAAGGTAAAAAAAGACAGTGTTCTTTTAAATTATGAAGTGGTGCTGAAGGAAAAAATGGATGTGACACCCGTTGCTGACAGTGATCTTTTGGTTTGTCTGAAGCAACAGATTGCAAATTTAAACGAAATGGTGAGTGATAAAAATAAAATCATCGAGTTGTTAAAGGAAAAAGTGGATGCAAGTAGTACACGCAACATAAACTGCAAAATTGCAAAATCTAACAAGAACGCAGCCAATGTTGATTTGTTGAACGCAACTAATACTGAGTTGTTGAGTGTGAATGCAGCCAATACAGTTACTCTAACCTCAAATGTTGAAATCGTAAACGAGGCTACAAAAAACGTTATAAAAGATGCAATTATAAAGCGAAGAAAACATGATGTTGTAATTGGTAATTGTGATCAAACTAGTAGTTCAAGCGCTGAAACTAATCAATGCGATGGATTTGTTGCGGTTGCTCGGAGATTTCGCAAATCTTCAGTGTTTTTGACACGAATTAGTCCTTCTGCAAGTAAAGATAAGGTTTTTGATTTTATTCAAAATAAGTTAATTTCAGATCTGGTGGATAACCGTCAACCAAACTTAAATGTAGAAGTGCTGACTGCGAAATATCCTGAAAATTACAGTTCGTACAAAATTACTGTTGACTCGGTATATATGTCAAAACTGATGGATCCAAATTTCTGGCCAAATGGTGCATTAGCTAGAAGGTATTTTGAAAAATCTAATTCAGCAGTAACTCGGGGAAATTTTCAAGAACCACCCTTACTGACAACACCGAACTAAGCATTTTCTACCAAAATGTTCGTTGTTTACGTACAAAGCTTAACAACTTATACGTAAGCATCTTAAACGAACAGTTTCCTGTAATCGTGTTAACGGAAACGTGGCTATGTTCTAATATAAGCAATAATGAATTTATTGATGATAGGTACACAGTTTATCGAAAGGATAGATCTTGCGACACCAGTCATAAATTGCGTGGGGGAGGAGTCTTAATTGCAGTCTTGAAATCTTTATCATCTAGTGTGATTCCTGCTCTAATCACACACCGAGAAGAATTGTGGGTTTTGATAAATGTATGTAACAAAGAAATTTTGCTTTGCTCAACATACATCCCACCTCATTCATGTGAACAGGTGTACACTAGTCATCTTACACAAGTTGCGAGTTTTACTCAACAATTTCCGAGTCACAGAATATGTATCATTGGGGATTACAACTTACCTGGTTTGTCTTGGCAACCTAACGGTCTTAGTTCTGCACTATCGGCAGTTAATGCAACTTCTCAAATTGAAGAAATGGTATGCGACGAGCTCTCCGCTAATTGCTTCTCTCAGTTTAACTCGATCAGCAACTCGAATAATGTAACTCTTGATTTAGTCTTTTACAACGATGCCCACGTATTAGTTGAAGAAATTTCACCATTGAGCACTCCTGTTGATGTTAATCATCCGTCGTTTCTTGTTACTCTTACCGACATTGGCATCGATCATCTTAAGACGGAAGAGCCCATTCGCCATTTGGATTTCAAGAATGCACCTTATCAGACCATTAATGACTACTTGAGTCGTGTTGATTGGTATTTCATAAAGGATCTTGCATCCATTGATAATTGTGTAAGTGAATTTAACAAAATCATCCTTAATGTAATCGAATCGTCTATACCGGTGCTGCACAGAAAGAAAGAATGCGACAACTTTCCTATTTGGCTAAGTAAGCGAACTAAGTCCATGATCTTTAACAAAAAGCGTTTACAAAAGTTGTATAAGACCAAGCAAGATCGTGAATCATATCGAAATTTTAATGATGCAAGAAAATGCTGCAAGCTGGCTCTTGATTATGATAGGAAAAATCACATTATAGATGTTGAGTATAAGCTATTAAACAATTCTCCAAAACAATTTTGGTCACTCGTAAAATCTAAAACAGATTTTAGTGATCGTGACATTCCTTCAAAAATGCACGATTCAACAAGCTTTGGTTATGATGCTACCAGCATAGCTAATCTATTTGCAAACTCTTTTGAGAATGCTTATTGTGATCATGCTGGAAATATAGCAAATACGAAATGGGACTCTGGTTTAGTAGAATGCGTTGACCTGGTGGATATTGTTATAACTGAAGATGAAGTGGCTGAAAAATTAGTATTACTGAATTCGTCTTTGAACCCCTGCTCAGATGGAATCCCTGCCATATTTGTCAAAAATTGTCGGGAGAGTCTTGTTAAACCTTTAACTCTCCTTTTCAATAAATCCTTACGAGCATCCTGCTTTCCTGACGCATGGAAGATTTCTTCTGTCACTCCTATTTTTAAAGGTAAAGATCGCTCTCATGTTGGAAACTATCGACCAATAAGCATACTTTCGGTAATTCCAAAAGTTTTTGAATGGATTGTTACAGATAAGCTTTATTGGGCTACTAAAAGCATTATTATTGACCAACAACATGGTTTTTTTAAACATCGATCAACTGCAACAAATTTATGTACGTTTTCGGAATATGTTACAAACAACCTCGAATCTGGCTCTAGTGTTGACTGCATATTTACAGATTTTACTAAGGCATTTGATCGAGTACACATTGAACGGCTGGTTTACAAGTTGGGTAAGTTAGGGATTGGTGTTAACTTACTTAATTGGTTGTCATCATACTTATCAAGCCGGCATCAAAAAGTCAAGATTGTCAACTCTTATTCACGTAATATTCTGGTAAAATCAGGCATTCCGCAAGGCTCCCATCTTGGTCCGTTATTGTTTGTACTGTATATTAACGATATTATATCGGTTTTCAAGAATTGTGAATTTTTATTGTATGCAGATGATCTCAAGATATTTAGGATTGCGAACTCGGTGCATGATTGCGCTCTAATTTCCAAGGATCTTCGTTCTTTCGAATCATGGTGTAGTGCGAACTTTATCGAGTTAAATGTCTCTAAATGCAAATTTCTCAACATCTCTCGGAAGAGGAATCACATTGATCACACTTATAGCCTGTTAGGAAAAAACATCGAAATTGTTTCCAATTTTAAAGATTTAGGCGTAACGATGGATTCTAAATTTGGTTTTACGTCGCATTTGAACGAAATTGTTAATAAGTGTAACAAAATGTTGGGATTCATCAAAAGACATACTCAAGAATTTAACAGCTTGAGAGTCCTAAACTTGTTGTATGCTGCCTACGTGAGGTCGCATTTAGAATATTGTTCTGTGGTTTGGAATCCGCACCATTTGACTCACATCTCTCGATTAGAAAAACTTCAAAGAAGATATGCCAAATACATTAGTTTCAAGTTCCGCATTTGTTTTGACACCAATTACGATTTGCTGCTAGGATACCTAGGTTTATCAAGACTGGATGCTAGAAGAGATTACCTGGACCTGCTGTTTATGTTCAAACTCTTGAACAATAATATTGATTGTCCATCGTTGCTTCAAAAGATCAATTTTTGGGCTCACCCGTGCTCAGTTCGGAAGCCAGATCTTTTCTTGGTAGATTTTCATAGGACCAGCTATGGGATGCACTCCCCAGTTACAAGGTTGCAATACCTTGCAAACAAGATTGGAGTTGATTTACACGCAAGTTCTTCTACCAGTTTTAAATTGTCAATTAGGCTTGCTTTAAATATGTAACTTGTGTTTTTGTTTATATTTTGTGTTTATTTATTTTGTTTTTTCCCATTGTTTAAAGGAGCTACTCCGTAAATAAAGATTATTATTATTATTAAAACAAATATATTTTGCAGCTCATAGATACATTTTCCGAATTTTATACAACAGGAAATCGTCAAGTCGCTCGAACAGAAAATATAATATTAATTTTAAGTTCCCAATACATAATAGTTCGAGATTTCAAAAACAACCGTTTTTTGTGGCACCGCAATTTTGGAACAATTGTTAATATTGGCCCTCGTGTGTTTGATGTAAATAATGGTTTGTAAGTATTTTTAAAATTTTTAATTGAAAAATGTTTTGATTGGTAAAAGTAATTACTGAATGTTTTAGAATAGCGACCACACTTAGAAATGGACAAGTAATTAGTTTAATTGACCTCTTCAGTGGTAAAATTAAATTTAACATCAGAAGTGTTAATCGACAATATTTTACACAATTTTATGATAAACATAAACTCATCACCGTTTCTAACAGAGCCGTCATCGTATATGACCTTGAAAATCGATCTCATGGATTACAGAACATTAATTCTGATAACTATCAGTTTAAGGTAAAAATTTTTACATTTTTGATAACATTTTTACGATAATAATTATTATAATGCATTCAATTTTTCAGATTGATAATTCGGATTTATTAATAGTCGGTCAAATTAGTAGAATACGATATTCGGTAGAGGTTTATGATATTAACCAGCAACGAACCATTTATGCTTGCAATACCATACCACGAATTGGATTCGTTACCATTAAAAATTCAAAATTAATTTATCACGAGTTAAGTGGGTGCATATATATAATTGATTATAAAAACAGCGGAAAGATTCTTTTAAAAATAGGTAAGTTACTTAATTTTCAATATCTATAGGTAATATAATAAAATAAATTAAAAATATAAATTGAGTACTAATCCCTCAATTTGTTTTAATCCTACCCTTAAATTGGGCACCGGCGAGAAGATTATTGAAATTCGGCACTAAGGAGAAGATTACGCTATAAGGAGATTATTATGGTAATCCTAAATAAATTACATAATATTAAAGGATTATTAACCTATAATAGGTATTATTAGTGCCCAATTTAGGACCGCCCATAATAATACCTTGGTATAAATAATTAATAATACTGGAATACATAGCGACAGTAAGTATGCGTAAGTATTACGGTGCCGTCATGTTAGTTACGCCACTGCTTACCCGTAGATATAAAAGTAATTTATGAAGATTACATCACATATTGCTGTTTTTCCCGTTGTATTGTGTGTAATTCGAGTTTTAATACAAAAAAATTAAAAATTCTTAGCTTTAGTGCAAACCAGAACTAACACTATTTCTACAGAATTTAGTATAAATGCTCCAAATATTAAATTGTTTCTGCATTAATAGAAGATACTAGCCATATTTAATTAAATAATTAAATATAAGTAGTAATTTTGCTATTTTTTATATTAATAATAATTAATTTTGTAGAAACAGAAAGTAGAAATGCACGGTTAGATGTCAACAATTACTTTATAGTAGAGTTCGATCGATGTAATATAAAATTTTGCGATATTTTGACGGGAGTACAAGAAAGGTTTATATGCATAAAAGAATTATGAAGCATGAAGAAAATGGATGAAGATTTCATAACATTTTTATATGTTACAAATACAAAAATAATTCTCGACATATTATCATGCAACCAAGTTAATAGGCAACGATATATTTTAGATTTCGATATATCAAATGTGGATGTAGACCGTAACCGATATTCCGCCGTTACAAGCACCCCGTAGTTCTGCAGAACTGGACCCTCAAGAGTGTGTACACTCTGACGTCAACGGTGATGCCCTTCCAGGATATTTTAGAAACGCCTTAAGGAATACGCCCATTAAATTAAGAAAATGCTTCCCAACTTTTTAAAAGTCAGAGATGTGTCGATTACTAACTGATTGTGAATAAAATTATTTTTTGGCAGATCCTATATTAGAAACTCGAAATCAAATTACGTTTACGTTTATTTAATATCAGTAAAATTAAAATGTATGTAGTTTTTATCTACAATAATGTTTATTATTAAACTCGAAGATTACAAGATATAGTAACCCACCATGGTACAGCCGTTCTACATATAATGCAGCGCTGGTTTTACGAAAATACACAATTTTATTTTAAACACATCTTGCGTTATGAACTTTAATTGAGATTATGAATATCGAAGATAATATCTTATACCTACTAGTACATAAAATAAATGCTTATGAATTAAATGAAGAAAAAATAAAATGGAACATTTCTAATATTTTTAACACAACTTCTCTCATAAGCCGTATTTGATAAAATTTTTTTAAAAATTAGTTACACAGAAAGAAATAAAATTTAAATTATATAGTTTATTTAAAGATTTATATAATTCAACTAAAGTGTTTAAATATTTCAAACAATTAGATTAGTTAATTTGCTTAATTTAATGTAGATGTTAAATTAAATAAACTTTAGTTAAATCATATAAAAGAACTAACTATTTCATTAAATCACTTTCTATCATTCATTAAATAAGATTTTCTGATTGTTAGAATTCTAATTTCAATGATTTATATAAAATAAATAAATGTATTACTTAATTTTTTTGTTTGAAATATAGAATTAGATTGAAAGATTTATCTAAACTTAATTTTTTAATTTATTCAATTAAATTCAATATTTTATTTATAACAAGTATAATTGAATCATTTATTGTTTGTATGATTCATTAATTCTTCATTATATAAATTAAAGAATTACATTTAATGAAACGGTCAAGTTTCTTTTTATCTAAACGGTAACATAATAATGTGTAGGTATTTCCTGCCGTTGCAGAAACATCAGCCTAATTGTTATTAATTCGCGGTTTAATTATTGCATTTCGCATTCGTTCTAAGTGCAGTGAATTATTTTAGTGCTGTGTTACATAAATTAAATTAAATTTAATAAATAATCAAATAAAGACAATAAAGAGAAGGTATAATTTTTAATAAAATGTTTATGTGTTAGAAAATACTAGTGAATCTGTAGAGCAGTTATTAAATCTATGGCGCTTAGAAGAATTAATCTTTAAATAATCTTTAAAGATGTTAAGTGTTTGTTTTATTAAATGTTTAGAAAAATTGATGGATAATGAAACCCTAAAATATTTAACTTAGGAGGATATTTGCGTTCTTGTTCCAGTCGAATTTTTTCTTTAAGAGTGAAATTCGGACAAACAATTTTTGAGGGCCATAAGGACTGTGAACAATGAGATTTAAAGCCAATGTAATAACGTCAAGAAAAAAAATTTTAAAGCAGTTTTATTTTGTCGATATTATGTAATAAGACAAGATTTAAAAATTAAACAAACCATAGAATATAATTAATTGAATTTGATAATTTATTTTAATGATTTAGCGAATAACTGTGTTTGTTTTATTTAATCTAAGTACATGATTTATACACAAACATTTATTGAATGTGTAAATGAATTCTTTAAATCTATGAATATAATTAAATATTTTATTTAATATAATTATATGAATTAAGAAATAAAATTATATAAATTATTTACTCATATTTAATACTTTACTTACTTTTAGTAAATGTTTCAGATAATTACTTTAAATGATTTAATCACTTTTATAAATGATTCTATAAAAGTTCTTTATATGTTTTATTTACTTGTAATAGATGATATTGTTACTTAAAATAGACGATTCCTTTTTTTTCCTGTAAGATGATTAATAAATAAAAAACACACTACTTTTTTATATATATTTATAATTTATATACACAATTAACATACATATCTATATAATTAATAAAATATACTATATTAACTTAAACTACACAAATTCAAAACATACTAATAAAAAACTAATAATATACATTCATATATAAGTAGTACATAATTTTAATATTAAAAATGTGCAATAAGTAAGTTTCTTTTTTGAGATTGCTATTTTACTGATATCTTTCCATTTTTATAATGTAGAACACCCAAGAATATTTCTTACGAACCGCCACTGATCACAACTATAGGGCGACTTTGATAAAATGATCAAAGTGACCCCTCGTCTTATATTTAATAGTTTTTTGGTTATTTTGAGCTAATTTTGGCAATTTTTGGCTTTTCGATTTTCCGACTCTATAAGAGGAAACCCGGAACTCGGAATTATAGGAATTACACACAAAGCCAACTGAATGAAGCTATTCAGAGAATTGCTGACGGTCAATCAACAATGAGAGCCGCAATGCGTGAATACAAGATCCCTTTTGAAACGTTATATAATAAATTTCACGGTAGACATATACGTAATGCTGGAGGACAGTCTATATTGTCAAATGGCAAAGAAGTTGTTCTCATAAAAGCTTCTGTCAAATGTGATGATTGCGGATTCCCACTTAATTTACTCGATTTGAGAATGCTAGTAAAAGCCTATCTAGACAGGTGTGGACGCATAGTAACCAAATTTAAAAATAATACTCCTGGAAAAGATTGGGCTGTAAGCCTTTTAAGAAGACATAAAACAGAAGTAGCTCAACGCCTTGCTAGTAACATTAACAAGTGTGGTGCATCAATTTATAGAACAACTCTAGAAATGTATTTTGCCAATTTAAAGCAAACGGTAGAAGGTGTAAATGCCGCAAATATTTTTAATTACGATGAGACTAATGTAGGAGATGATCCCGGAAAAGCTCGTGGAAGAAGTGTTAAGTATCCCGAAAAGGTAGTTAATCTTTCTAAAAGCAACACCTCTATAATGGTTTGTGGTTCTGTGGACGGAACGTTGTTACCGCCTTATGTAATATACAAAAGCGAGCACTTATATAATACCTGGAAGAAAGGAGGCATTCGTGGTAAACCATGTTGTGAAAAACCCTGCTGTATTAAAGATAGACGACAACACGTTTCGAAAGTTTTTGTCGAAAGGTTTTGATCGGCGATAACCTGGCGTCACACTTAAATGATGTCGTAATTCGTCAGTGTGAGGAAAATGACATTTCCTTCATATGTCTCGTGCCACACTCAACTCGTATCTGCCAGCCATTGGATGTGGCATTTTTTAAACCGATGAAAGTAGCCTGGCGTGCAGTGCTTATCGATTATAAGCTGTAAAACCGAACTTCGTCTGGAATCCCAAAAAAAGTTTTTCCATCACTTCTAGCACGAGCTTTGGAAAAAATGGATCAAGTGACACTCCAATTTAAGACTAAACCAGGCGGTCAACAAGAGTCGTCAGCAGTAAAAAGAAATTTAATTAATGGATTTTTTGCTAGCGGCATATACCCATTTAACCCGAACCACAACGAGTCTTCAGAAAATGAAAGTATTTCTTCGCCTGTGCCAATCAAAATAGTAGAAGTAGAATATTTAAAACCAGACCAAGAGCATTTAGTACTTGAACGCTTTGTTCTGGTAAATTTCGTTGGTGAAAGAAGAAATTCAACAACGTATAAATATGTCTGCAAAATTCAGGCGCAATTTTCGGAAAATGAATATACCATTGTTGGTTTTAAATCGACTAATCCAGACAAAACTGCATTTAAACTTGTACCAACAGATATATCGACTGTACCATTATCCGATATTTTTGATGTATTGCCAGTACCCTAAATCAACGCGAATGATGAAAATACTATGGTTTGCTTCAGAAATAGAGTTGAAGTGCTAGAATTTTGAAAACGAGTTTAAGTGTTTATTATTATAGTTTTAGCATCCAAAAAATTTTATTTAAGTTTTTAATATGTATTGCAAAATTATATTTAGGTATAAGCGTAAAAGCAATTATTTTTTATTTCGTTTTTTATACAAGAATTTATACTTTTTTATGGAAATAAACACCTTATTATAATAAGATGACTTCGATCAATGTTGCCTCCAAAACAATATCTGTTATAACTCAAAAACTACAACACCGATTTTAAAGTAAAGCGAAAGTAATCACTCTAGACAGTTTCTCAGCATTTTAAAAGTATTTCCAAGGAGGTGTTCAAAGTGACCCCACTCGAGGTGTAAAGTTGATCAGCAAGTTTTTATTTTTATACTGCGCATATTACAAAAATTTAATTTCTTTTCAGCATAAAATTGTCTCTGCATGCCATCACCAATCGTTTGATATTTTTTAACTATAAATTATAAACAATCAAATCTAATATTATGCGAAATACAATTTAAATTGATCAAAGTCACCCCATTTTACGGCACGTCTTTCGATATTTTCACTATTCAATACTTTTTTATTAAAAGACCGCATTTGCGAAAGTCTCTTTTCACGCAGTACACTACTCTCTTTTGAAATAGCCCTAGATCTAGATTACCTACTTTGAGATAAGCAATCCTTCCTTTCTTCGCTCGTCTCATTTAAAGGGTGATGTTTCATAATTATGGGCAACGCAGTTAGTATATCTAACCATATTCGCTTTCATGCATGATAGAAACGGAGAGTGTTTTAGAACTATTATAATGTTGCAATCGTTAATTTTTCAAATTTTATTTATATTTATAATTTCGTAATTAAATATTTAGAAATAAGAATTTTGAATGAATTTCTGAAATTAATGTTTTGTTTGAGTTTCACTTAATAGTAAACAATAGAGTAGAGTGTGGAATTCAGGGCCGTATTTAGACTAGATTTTCGGGGGGGGTTTTAAAAAAATTAAAAAATAAATAGCTAATTTATTAAAATACAAAGGATAAAAAATATTCAAAACAAAAAATAAAAAATATTTAAAAAATAAAAAAAAACTACAATAAAAAACAATTAAGTCTCAACTTAAACCGTCAGTCATGCTAAAATCGGCAAAATAAATGCAATTTAAAAAAACTTAAAGTACCAACTAAAATCATCTTGCACTATGAAAATTTATCCTAAAACCAGGTCACTGGGGATTGGCATAGTTCTATGACTGGACATAAGAATAAGAGCTAGTCTTGTTAGCCTTTCTTATCCAGTAGAATTTCTTAAATAGCTTTTCCCTTTTTTGAGTGAAAAGAAACTTCTTCCCGGGGTGTCTGTTGTCACTAGCAGGGTACACAGTATTTGTAGAAGCTTATATATTGCCGTGTTACGAAAGGAGGATTTGAACGCCTCAGTCCCTCAGTTGTAATTTTTGAATTGATTTGAAACCTTTGGGCTCAGTTGTTCAGTTGTAAGTTAAACCAACAGATTTGGATTAATCAATGAAATATTACGTTGAAAAGCTGTTTTTTAAAAAATATTATTAGTTAATCTAAATTTTTTGGTTTAGCCTGCAACTGAACAACCGAACCTTGGTGATTTTTTTAAATTTAAATTTTGTTATATTAATTTTTGAAATGTAATATTTGCAGAAAGGTGAGTAGAAAGAGATTTTTTTGCCAAGATGACGGAAACGACAAAAGCCTAGATTTTGCTCCGCCGATTTTTTGAGTATAATTTTGTGCAAGTAGTATTTTTGAAATTAAGATTTTATTTTTGAGTATGGTTATTGAAAAATTTTGTTTGAATGCTTTCAAACTTTTGGTCGAAAGTGACCGCAAGAAAGTTTAAATTTTGTGAGAAGATTATTTAATTAAAGTGATTATATTTTTTGAGCAATTTTTTTTTATTTGAGTTCGATATTCAGAGAAAATTTTGATTTTTGTGAACTTTATTTAAAGGGTGAAAATAATTTGTCGAGGGAGCGACCAATTTTGATTACAGATTGACTTTTGGGCGTTATCGCGGATAAAATTTTGTTTGTGCCATTTTAAAAGTTTTGTTTACCACGATATTTTTAATAACTTTAACCTTATTCATATTTTTATTTTAAACTCTCTTGTAAAAAACCGTTGTAAAAAACGAACCCCAAAATATAAAATAATTTATGGGTTTACAATAACCACTCTAATTTATTGCGGAAGTCTTATTTTAAGCTATGCTGCCCATGATGGTTATAAAATTTGTTTGCTTTAAAATTTTTGGTTCTAACAATTTATAGCAATTTAAAATTTTTACCATAATAGTAAGAATTAAGATAAAATACCTGATTTAATTTATTAGAAATATCTCTTTAGTTTTAATTTTTATTTAAACACTTCAAGTTTAATGTTTTTTTTTATAGTTTTAAAGATTTTTTTTTCTGATTTTGTTACGATTTCAGTCGGACTTCTAGTACTTTATTTATTGATAAATAATTTCGGGAGGGGTTGTAACCCCTAAAACCCCCCCCGTAAATACGGCCCTGGTGGAATTTATGCACTAAAAAGTACCAAATATATACTAATTTGTTTAATGACGGTTATTGGATAAGAATTTAAGGTGGCCGAGAAATTCGTTTTTTTTGTTCGACGCAAATCTTAAAAACGAATAAATTTAAAGAAATTCTAAAAACACCATCAAAATGATTAAGCTTGAAATTATAATGTGGGTGATTTTCATAAAAAAATTTCACAAACATTTTTATTTCATTTGAATATTTTTCTATATTATATTATATTATATTAGTTTTCTTTTGGAAACGACGTGTCTATTACTTTAAAAGATCGAAGGGGGAGTCAGGGTAGTTGACTACCTCTGTTATCTTGATTTATTGATACTGAAATTGCAATAAGGGTTTTCGTGTGCGGTGAAGGTAATCATTACCAACTGGCCATAAATGAATGTAGTAGTATATTATTTTTCATAATATCAAAAATTTCTAAAAACCAAAAATGCATACTTTTAGAACTAAAAATTCTAATACACTGAAAGTGTGTGCTTTTTTTTGTTTCCAAAATTTTGATACAGTGCAATATCGGGTAACATTATTAATAAAATTTCTAATATACTATTAATTACATTCGAAGTTTCAATTGGGAGCTCATCGTTCGTGGTATCTTACCTAAGTTTCCTTTTATTACATACTAAAAATACAAATTTTACGAAAATGTGAAAACTGAATGTCTTTATTTTTTCATTATCTAAAATGTATTTTATATAGGTAATTGCTGTTCAATTCAAATTTGAAAAAAGCATTTGCAAATTTTGCAAAAGATTTATTCGTACGTTGAATCAAATTTTGTTGATGATACCGGTAACGAATTAATTGGATTACAAGAAAACGCATTTGAAGAAATTATCTCGGAAGAACTCAAAATTCAAACTGAAAGTGCTTTCAGTATTATAAAGGGTAACAGACGTACATTTTGCTTTGCAGAAAAAAACTATAATATAAGATTTAAAGAATTTATTGCCGACGGAGACTCTTCAGTTTACAGAAGAAGTTTTGGACAAAGTTGGAAGAAGTTCCTTATGGCCGTGATGTAAAAAAGAAGTCTTGTTTTAATCATATTTTAAAAAATTATGGTAAAGCACTTCATAATCTTCGTAAGGATTCAAGTGTCGATCCGAAAACCAGATCCAAGCTCTCCATTACTATAATAAAGACTCTTCAATCGGTTACATGTAAAGTTATTCTCCTATTGGTCACAAAAACCTTTTTTGGCTCTACTGATGACGATAGTAGATAGGCTAGCTCTTGGGTTTTTACCCACTGTCGAAGAAGCTGGGCAGCTTTACAGCTTCGTGAGTCCTTTAAAAAGATGGTGGCTACGTAAAATAAAAGGAGAATGTGTTTGGGCGCCAGCTGAGGAATGAAACGACTTTACAAAATTCTTGTCGCTCCACTATCTCAACAAAAAAATAATAAATGATAAATAAAATAGAGTTCGCACAAGACTAGATTTCCAAAATGTAAAATAATTATTATTCAAAAGAAATATTTATCAGCAAGAAAAGGATTGTCGTGATACCGCTACAGGCCGGTTCCCTAAAGAAAAATTACTCCTCCGTTCTGATCGGCATACGAAGCAAGCGGATGACTTAAATTACCTTAGTATTTCCTAAGGATAAACATAGAAAAGTAATCAAGTCAAATCCAAGTAACTCTGGTCACTTGCAAAAATAGTTTTAAAAGAAATCAAACTTTCTGTTATCAGGAGATACCACAAGTATTCGTTCAATGTAACTTGTGAACTGAATTTATATCGCACAAAAATGGTTTGCCAGATGTGAATTAACAATAGACATTTGTAAATTTTAACATTAACCAAAATCAAATATTTCTCATTTGAGAATTCAAAAAGTAAATCAATAGTAGAATCAATTAAAATGTGACTCACCTAATTCACTAAATTTCACTTCAAAACTAAATATTATGTTTTCAAATCACCAATTACTGTTTTTGTGGTTTTATTGTCTGACGCTCTTAAACGACCATCTTGGATCGTCGTCGATGACCTTCTCCACCAACCACACAAAACCGTAGCATTTGTAAAATTGAAATGTTAGCAACGCCATCTTTTAAATTAAAATAAAACAATATTTACAGAAATCTAAATAATCACCAAACCAAAATTAAACAAATTCAAAAAAACAAAAAGTGTAGCAATTGATTGTTACATACAACAAAATGCGTTTATGAACAAAGTACAGCCAGAAACAAAGAATTACTTCGTGAACATCTGCTCAATTCCATAAACAATAGCTTTGGAAATCATTCACATTGTAGAGAATACTTTTGCAATTCTTGTTGGAAAAAATCTGCCAATGTGGAGGAAATAATAGTATCGGGTTTATTTAATCATGTACTGGCTATTTTGGAGAAGTTCATCTTGGTAAAATTAGATCAGATAATTGATAAAGTCACCAATAATAAAGCCGAAAATTTTATGAATATTGTGGCCAAGTTTACTGCTGGAAAAAGGCTAAATCTTACAAACAGAGGATCATTTGAAAGCAGATGTGTAATGAGTGCTTTACGCTATAATAACGGATTTGAATAGCATTGTAATCCTATGTCAAAAATGAACGGAGAACAGTCTTCTCCGATTATTAAGAACTACATTGAAAGACACAAAAAGCAAAGCATTTGTCGAAGAGAACGGAGAGGTACCAAACTTGTCTGCAGAAAGAAAACATCTGTACAAAGTACTATCGATTATGGGCCAAAAGCAATATCGGATCCGGAACCTAATAATTTAGAAACTCAAGAACGAATTAGAGAAATTTTCAAAAATTTAAAAATTTCGAAGGAAATGGCAAAGTTTATTGAAGCTAACACCAAAAATCAATTTGATTCGGAACTTTTTATTACTGAGAGAAAAAATCGCCTGACAGCTAGTAATTTTGGTTTAGTGATGAATAAAAGAAAAACGACTCACTGTCACAACTTAGTGAAATCCATTTTATACAATACATTTCAAGGAAATGAAGCAACGAACTGGGGAAAACGAAACGAGCTAGTAGCAATAAAAAAATTTGAAGAACTGAAAAATATTGAAGTTGAAAAAAGTGGTTTTTTGTAGGCCTTGAAACTGGATATTTAGGGGCCTCTCCTGATGGTTTAGTGAAAAATGGCGATGCTATAGTTGAAGTGAAATGTTTATATTCAATTTTTAAAAAAAAATATTACTTTGACAGAAGCAGTGCAGTCCAAAAACGTACCTATGTACTTGTTTAGAAATGTTTGAAGGAAAACTTCGGTTGAAAAGACATCACAATTATTATTACCAAATTCAGGGTCAACTGAATATTTCAAATCGTCCCATTTGTTACTTTATAGTGTATACAGGTGAGGAGAATTTTGTGGAATAAATCGCTAAATATTCACAACTTTGGCGAAATAAAATGCTACCGACATTATAAAAATTTTATGAGAATTGTCTGATACAAGAAATTGTAAGAAGACGCGTTCCTAGGAAATTACAGTGTTTTGATCCTGAAAATGAAAATAAACAAGAATAATAATTAACATTTTTAAAAACGATTTTAATTATTTTACAGATACTTAACGTTATTATTGATGGCCCGGCGTAGCGTAATCGGACCTCCAGGGTCGTACTCAGCGAAATCGCGGCGACTGGGTGACGTCTACGAGTCACCCAGGTAGTTGTTTTGCTTATTGCTTATGGCTCGAATCCTTACAATCTTACTCTGAAAAAGAAGTACACAAGAAAACTGCCAATAAGGATTCGTGACGGTACGTATAATAAGTAATAGAATTGTTGTATTACAACGCAGGTTCTTAAAGCTAAATAAAAGGGTCGACCTAGGCATGCATGAAATTAATACTAAACAGTTACACAAATAATACAATGAAAGCCACTCCAACAATTTGGAGGGTTAAGGCTGTCTGAGACAGCGGCCTAAAAGGCGATATGATAGCGAAATTCGATGCACTTTACAATTTAAATATTTACTCACATTAGTAAGTCGGATTCGATACACAGCAAATGGCACGCAACAGATGTTTCCTTCGAACCGCAGAACGGTAAATAACTTAGTGGTGTAAAGCGGAATGTTGTCTTGCAGAAGCGCGGGATTTCCGACCCTGCGCACAGTAGTCGTAAAGCAGATTCACTTTTAAGTAAGGTGAACGCAATGCGTCTTTACAAATTCTAGTCGTTAAAAGTTAATACGTCACTTCGGTAACTTGTGACGGTATGGTAGTACGTCACCATAATAAGGAATACTTGTAATTCGTACCAGGGTTTCAATCGCTACCTGGATTTATTTACTACAAAGGTAGTCACAAAAAATCGGCGGAATGGCGTAATCGCCTTTACACAGCGCGGTAGTCACTCACGTGATCTTCACAAGAAAATCGAAATTAAGCCACAACTACGGTAATTCACAATAAGGTAAGCATTTATCGGTAACGGCGGTAACTAAAACTTATTCCGCAGTAACAACTTATAGGGCAAGTTGTTACACCTTGCATTGCTTGAAAAAAAAACATTGTACACATCATGTAAACTTTGAACTTTCTACTAATTAAAAATTACAGGTGTACAAAGGACATTTTGAACTATAAGGTAGCTTTTTCAGAATTTTATTAAAGGCTCTGCGCAAGCGTGAAAAAAATAATACCTGAAAATTGTAACAACTAACCCCCCTCTCCTACATATTGTAGTGGTATTCTTATTAATTAAGAAAGATCTTTTGCTAAACAAAAAGTTTACGTCGGTTAGCGTTTGTAATCGGAGAGTATTGAGCTCTTCCTCAGAAGTCGGGACGTGTGACAAATAACTCTATTGTCGGTTAAAATATAAATACTCTTTTTAAGGCAAACTGAAATAAATTTATTTTTGAAAGATGTAGTTTTATTTGGTGACATTTTCACCTTTAGCAGATTTAAATTTTGGTGTATTATGTGAACTCGTCAACTCAGATGCACATTTATCGTTAAAAATTACAATGCTTAGTACAGGGTTGAATGCAACTGAAAATACGAGTACATCTAATTACGTAATACATACAGTATTTTCCATCGAAACATATAATACAACAACGAAATTCGACAGATGGCTAATGAGAATAGAAAGCGCTTTCAGAGTTTTTGTAGTAACTGCAGATAATAAGGCAGATTATTTACTTCACTATATGGGACCCGACTGTTACGATGTGTTATGTGATCAAATTTCTCCAGAAGACCCCAATTCACAAACTTGCGAAGAAATCATTGCGATTATGAAAACTCATTACACCCCGGAACCTTTAGAAATAGCAAAAAATTTTCGATTTCTACAACGATATCAAGAAGAAGGCGAAAGTGCTTCTGAATACCTTACAGCGTTACAACGCGTGGTAACTACGTGCAAATTTGGAGATTATTAGAAGATAGCTTTTCGCAATCAATATGTTTTTAGATTACGTACGCAGATCATACAAGACAGACTATTGCAACACCGCGATTTAGCAATAGAAAAAGCCTTGGAGATAGCCAGCAGCATGGAAACATCGGCTAAAGATGCAGCTCAATTACACCATACAAGTAATGCATCGTGGATACAACAAAATTACAATTTAAGAATTTCAAGAATGGGGATTTCACTTGTTCAACCAATTCCACGTTTAACGGAAACAAGAAGATTAATAATATTCCTTATTGTTTTAGGTGTGGATCATCGAATCATTTGGCTAATAAATGTAATTTATTTAATGTAGTTTGCAATAAATGCAAGGTCAAGGGTCATTTGGCGAAGGTGTGCATGAAATTCAATTCTATCAACAATATACTTCATACAAATAAAATAGAGGAAATTTTTTTGATCGATATAGAACCTCCGTGAAGTTGGCCTCCCATCTGAAACATTTTGATATAAAAAAATATGGAATCGTTAGGTCATCGTTAGGTCTTGAAAGGTCACCTGGTTTTATCGTTAGGTCACTTTTAGTTTTATCAAAAAAAATTATTCAAGTTTTGAAAAATTTTCTTGGTAAGTTAGCCTCCCCATTAAACGATTTCGACGAAATAAAAGTGGAAACCGGTAGGAAATGCACTGATAAGGTTTGGTCACGTATATTTATCGTTAGGTCATCTTTTATTTCTTTGAAATTAATTAATTTCAATTCTATGTCTCTATTGCGCATGCGCTAAACAAAAATATAGTTGTAATGAAATTTTTCTTACAAAAGTAAGAAAAATATAACATTTTGATATAAAAAAATATGGAATCGTTAGGTTGTCGTTAGGTCTTGAAAGGTCATTTGGTTTTATCGTTAGGTCACCTTTAGTTTTATCAAAAAAAATTATTCAAGTTTTGAAAAATTTTCTTGGTAAGTTAGCCTCCCCATTAAACGATTTTGAGGAAATAAAAGTGGAAACAGCTAGGAAATGTACTGATAACGATTGGTCACGTATGTTTATCGTTAGGTCATAATTAATTTGTTTGTAATAAATTAATTACAATTTTATATTTCTATTACGCTTGCGCTAAACAAAAATATTAGTGTGTGTAAAATTACATCTTGGGACGCGTTCTTGTCAACTCTTGACTTGGGGTGCGTTCTGTGCGTTCTCGCCAACACTTTTGTACATAACGTGCGCTCTAAATGATTAGAAAAGCTTCGTAAGCGCGGAACTTGAAAGCAACTATAAAGCATAGAACATTTATATATATCAAACGATGCGTTCGAAATGTGAGAATCTTCTATTTTGTAGCATTTTACGGTGGATTTGAATATTATACAAACACTTTTTAGAATTAAAATATTTTTAACTTAACACAATTAAAATTCGCAGTAAGTATAGCAAACGTTTTCACTTCAAGAGATGAACTAGAGAGAAAAGCGAGCAAAATTCTGCTTTTATCGTTCAAAACGCAAGAAATGGGGCGGGGAGAGATATTTTTGAAGAATTGCTTTTTTTAAGGGGGAGGGCTAACAGTTTCATAAGACCATAAAGTCTTTTTTAATTATTGAAAAATATTTTTAAATTAGGAATTAGTTATAAGAATTCATAAGCTCCTGGGCTTTATGGTCTTTTTAAATTGCATAAGCCGGGACCTTCTTAACATAATAATTTTATCTTCAAAAGGATCATGAGAAAACCCATATTTTATTTTAATTAACAAATAGAATCAATTGCCTCGATCTCATAATAATTAAAAATAATAACATGCACTCTTTTGATTTTTTCCATAAACCTACTGAAGCAACTTTTTCAAATTTAGCAATAAATAATTATTTGCTTCAAATAAAAGCAAATTTATTGAAAACATTATCAAAAATAGTGTTAATGTTAAAAAAGAACGAGTTATAATACTAAAATCATTATTTCTCATAAAGTGTTTTATTATTTCTAATAAGAAGATACACTGTATCTACAATGTATACTACATATCCCACATATCTATATCACACATCATATACTACATATCTATGTGGGACAGTGCTGCTGCTGTATGGATTAAGTGTTTTGTTTCAACATCCAGTGCATTAGTGAATTATAATATTGTAATTGTGGATCACCGTCAAGTACATCAATAATAGACGCTACTTAAATAGAAGATCTTCGCACTATAAACGTTTTGATTACGCTCTATAGTTGCTTTCGAGTTCCGCGCTTACGAAACTTTTCTAACCATTTAGAGCGCACGTTATGTACAAAAGTGTTGGCGAGAACGCACAGAACGCACCCCAAGTCAAGAGTTGACAAGAACGCGTCCCAAGATGTAATTTTGCACACACTAATATTTTTGTTTAGCGCAAGCGTAATAGAAATATAAAATTGTAATTAATTTATTACAAACAAATTAATTATGACCTAACGATAAACATACGTGACCAATCGTTATCAGTACATTTCCTAGCTGTTTCCATTTTTATTTAATCGAAATCGTTTAATGGGGAGGCTAACTTACCAAGAAAATTTTTAAAACTTGAATAATTTTTTTTGATAAAACTAAAAGTGACCTAACGATAAAACCAATTGACCTTTCAAGACCTAACGATGACTTAACGATTTCATATTTTTTTATATCAAAATGTTATATTTTTCTTACTTTTGTAAAAAAAATTTCATGACAACTATATTTTTGTTTAGCGCATGCGCAATAGAGACATGATATTGAAATTAATTAATTGCAAATAAATGAAAGGTGACCTAACGATAAATATATGTGACCAATCCTTATCAGTGCATTTCCTACCGGTTTCCACTTTTATTTCGTCGAAATCGTTTAATGGGGAGGCTAACTTACCAAGAAAATTTTTCAAAACTTGAATAATTTTTTTTGATAAAACTAAAAGTGACCTAACGATAAAACCGGGTGACCTTTCAAGACCTAACGATGACCTAACGATTCCATATTTTTTTATATCAAAATGTTTCAGATGGGAGGCCAACTTCACGGAGGTCGATATAGAACATACCGAATACAGGGGTAAGTTCCTAGTTGCAATTCTGGTACGAGATCGTAAAATACAATTTGAAATCGACAGTGGTGCAGCTGTGAGTATCATGAGGTTATCACTATTGAAAACATTATTTCCGAATATACAAATTCAAAGTACAAATATTAAGTTAATTACGTACTGCAAACGCGAAATAGGTGTAGTAGGATTTTCAAAAGTGCGATGTACATACAGGGATTATCTAAGATTTTAAATTTATACATTGTTAATTGAGAAAATGATGACCGATATAGAAACAAATAATAGAAATCCCAGAAAATTTTATAGAAAAATAAAAGAAGAAAAGATCAAAAACAAAACGGAAGTGAGAGGAATAAAAGACAAAAAAGGACATATGAAGTACGAAGAAATAGATATCAATAACATATGGAGAGAATACTTTAAAAAATTACTTAACGAGGAGACATGAGAAAACTCATTCAATGATAATATAAGGGCCCCAAATAAAGAAAAGACATCGGAAGAATCAACGTATGAAGAATTTTGTAAGATGTTAAACTCTATGAAAAATAGAAGAACACTAGGATTAGATGACATAAACACTGAATTAATGAAAGTAAAAGAACTAACAATCTTAAGAAGAATGTACGAACTAATGATAATGGTATGGAGAGAGGAGATAATGCCAACAGAATGGATTATAGCAAAGATTATTCCAATGCATAAAAAAGGAGACACGAAGAGTGTAGAAACTACAGAAGAATATTGCTACTAAATAACTTCTATAAGGTCTTATCGAAAATGATACACTCAAAATTGCAAGAATATGTAAACAAGGAGATAGGTGACTACCAACAGGAATTTGGACCAGGACAGGAAGGTAACATCAAACCATAGAGGTATATATTAGAACTACTGGAGGCACCACTTGCATATATCCCTATGAAAAGAAAACGGTCCGATTTTACATGACGTTCCCCCACTCCTTAAAGGTATAAACTCGATTTGACATTGTATAATAACGTGGTAAATATGATTTATATAGACGAGAACTCCTCAAAATTAAATACAACACAGGTTTATTATGTTGATAATACTATAATAATATAATATAATGTTGATAAACATTAAAAAAATAATGTTATAACTCAAAAAATACCGATTTGGAGTTATATGTGCCATGTTATAGAAAATAAATGATTTTATAGCATAGAATAAAAAAATGTTTGTTTAATAAAAATTAATTACCTATCTTAAGTTTCGTAAGTAAAAATTATGAATAATTATTTCATATTTGACGGTAATACCGTAAAAACCCTAGTTTTTTTGTTGTTTTCTTTTGATAAAAGGCAAGTTTTCCTTTCAGTGATAAGCTCAACAATTATTACATAATAATAATGTAAAAATTTAGTAATAAACAATAGAACCTTTAGAATAAACCTTTAATAATTGTTTATTCCAATTAATGTTTTTCTCAAAACTATGAATTTTGAGTTGTTAGCAGTTGTTAGTTGTTAAATTGTTAACAATTTCTAAAGTCTTGCAGAGCAGTTCTGTAAGAAGTAAACTTACAAAACTAATTTTATTAAAAAATGTATAATTGTTTTTCTTTCGGTGTTTTATAATTTTATTTGCTGTGTATTTTTAATTTAATTCACAATTCTATTTTTGTGTTTATAAGAAAATAATATCAAGTAAATTTAAAAGTAAACAAGTTAATTAAACGTAAAATAAAATTTTTATTTTATAAGCTTTCGGTGAGTTGTGTCACCTTCGTCAGAATAATAATAACACAACTCACCGAAAGCTTATAAAATAAAAATTTTATTTTACGTTTAATTAACTTGTTTACTTTTAAATTTACTTGATATAATTATCACAAGTTAAGAATTAATATATTTATATAAGAAAATAATTATATTTTTTTATAAAATTAATTTTTACATGTTACATGAAATTGAAGAATAATTTAATTCATAACTTACGTAAAATTGATCAAAAACTATTTAAATGAATAATTTAGCTTGCGACACGCTGTTATATAACCGTATGTTTCGATTTTCGGAATCTCGTCAGGCAAACCTGGAAAAATTATTGAAATGATTGAAAAGTTATGCTATTAAATTCAAAATTCAAACTTGATTAAAAGTCAAATTTATTTGACTTTAGTAAAAACAAAAATTATACCTACTTGTAGCCAAAATGAATAAATAAACTTATTTTGAAAAATTCTAAACCGGAAAACTAAACAAACCCAAATAAAAAACCTAAAATGAAACGTTAGTTGTAATTAAAAATTACAAAAGTTGTAGATTACCCCAATTTCAAGATTTCATGTGTATGAACTTAGTGAAATATACAGGATAATAATTTTTTGAAAATAATTATATATATTTTTTAAATTAGACTGTGAATTTTTAATTAAAAATCACATTATAATATGTCTACAATTGAAGGGGCCAGTGGATAAAGGGGCTATGTGACAAAAACTGTTTATTGAGTAAAGAGCCATTTAGTTTTTTTTCTGTTGCACATAGCCCCTATTTTAAGTTAAAATATCGATAAACAATGCACATTTCACATGGTAAAAGAGTGTATGAGTTGCCTTTACACATAGCCCTTTCATTCAGGACAGAATATCATCAAATATCAGGTCATTAAAAAATGTCACATAGCCCCTTTATCCACTTGCCCCTTCAATTATTTTAATTATTTATCACATCCTAATTTCTTATAATTCATTTATTTAAACGTTTAAACATCACTTGTCCTATGATTTTGCATTACAAAATTTGAACCGAATCTTTTAAGGAGTGGGGGAAGCGTAAACTTACGTCGGACCGTTTTGTTGCACCTAGTGGTTCCTCCAGTAGTTTTAATATATACCTCTATGCATCAAACACACGGCGACAGATGTAACAGCAGCTGGAAGATTAACAACCCCCGCCACATCGAAAGTAATGCCTAACGGCGGTTTCTTGGTAGAGGTGGGAGGTAGGGGGGAGGTTTTAGTCAGTGCAAGTCTGACACTACCATCATAGATGATGATGGTGTCTCGTACAAGATTTCCTCCTCCCTGCGCAAGCTAAAAAAAAACTATGAGATAAGTATAATTATAAATATTAACTGTCATTCAATTATCAGTGAACCATTTTTAACCTGAAAATATGGATTTATCAATGCTTGATATTAATGTTTTCTCTGACCATGACGAAGTAGTACGAAGACCATATACTTTACGAAATAGGGTTAACCACTTTGAAAGATGAGACGAAACAGATTTTTTTGAAAGATTTCGTTTAAAAAAAGCAACATTTATTGTACTATTTGATAGAATAGAAGATCAGTTATTGATAAGTTGGAATCAGTAAGTACATGTTCTAGTTATTTATAAATTATTGAATTCATGGTATAAGTTAATAAGGTACAATATCGCAACAGAATCTGCGAATGCCAAGCGCTAAGACAAGACAAGATTTGAAAACTTTTAGTATACTAGCATATCCTAGAAACTTATAATACCCTGCAATGGATTAGTTTCATAAAACTTTTGTAATATAATTTATTGTAATTTTAGGTCTAGAGCAGTATCTCCTAGAGATCAATTATTATTAACCTTACGATATTATGCAACCGGAAGTTTTCTACGTGTGAGTGGAGACTTTGTTGGTGTATGTATAAGTACTGCTTCTCGAGTGATTCAAAAAGTATCAATGATTATTGCTTCGCTACGTCCTCATACAATTACGATGCCAATAACTACAGAAGAAATACGCTAGATACAGCAAGGATTTTATGGTATGCACAGATTTCCAAGAGTTATCGGGTGTATTGTACACACATTAAAATACGCTCTTCAGGTAGGTACTTCTAAATTGTACTAGTATTATAATTACATAAACAATACTAAGCACATTCATTCAAATCGTTAATATTTTTTACAGGTGGTGATGATGCCGAAACATTTAGGAATCGCAAAGGCTATTTTTCTATTAATGTCGTTTGCGATCATAATATGAAAGCTCGAGATATTGTCGCAAAATGGCCAGGCTCCACTCACGATTCAACGATACTTGCCCACAGTAATTTACAAACAAGGCTTGAAGAACATGAATTTCAGAATGGGCTGTTCGAATCTAATATTGAAAGAACAAAAACGAAGACTGAAAAAGAAATAGAAGATGCCGTTGAAGAAAAAACTGAAAATTTCAAAGAAAAATAAATACAGCAAAAAAAAGATCCTGGGATAAAAGAGATTTTTGTTTTTACTGTTACAATGAAGTATTAAAATTTTCGCGACATGTCATTAGACATCATAATTCTGAGATAGAAGTTCAAGAAATTTTGGCTTGCTCAACCGGTGAAAACAAAGGAAATGTTTGTTTAATAAATTAAGAAATAAAGGTAATTTTCTTGAAAGTACGACGGAAGAGAATGTAATCCCAATTAAAAAACCAAGGTTTATGTAAGCATCAGAAATGACTTCGACTTTCGACTTTGCATATCTTCCATGCAAATATTGCTTGGAAATGTACCAAAACGATTATTTAGCGCGCCACATAAAAAATTGTTTTTGGAGTACTGAAGAGAACTCAACTGGGCAAAGAAGAAATGCACAATCGGAGGGCCAATCTTTGTTTTCGTCATATAAAGATAATGATGTTTAAAAAAAAAAGAAATCTTTCCTAGAATGAAAGCAGATCAACCTTCTTTCGCAGCTAAAACTGATACCCTTATATGTATGTGCTGTAGCACAAAGATATTTAAAAAGTCATCCTGAGAAAAGTTTTCACGTTGTTGCATCACGAAAAATGAGACAATTAGAATCCCTACTTGTACAATTAAAAGAAAAACTAAACATCAAAACTTTATTAGAAGCTATAAATACTTCTTCTCTCTTAAAAATCCCTAGGTATAGAGAATTATAAAAATACCTAATCATTCTTATCGCGAGTAGTCAGTAATTCTATCTCACATAATAAAAGAGTAGTAAGTATATTAATTAATGCTAGGTCATACTAAAGGAATTAGTACAAAATGAGTATCAGGCGCTATTGCCAGTTTTCTGGACCTCACTTTGTATGGTACACCTTTATTTACTGTTAACCAAATATACATGTTTGGAATATATACTGTCGTGTTTCGAAACCATAAAAACATTAATTTATTATTTTGGAAATTATTTTGAAGTTTGTTTGATTTTATAATTGTAATTAAAAATTTGTAAATACACTGTACATAGAGTTAAGTTTGGGAATTTTAAGGTTGGCAATAGAAACAGGTGGGAGTGTGTTAAAAGCTAGCAGACGCGGTGTGCTTAGCTAAAGGCAGAATGAATGTTAATTCCCGTCTAAGTTTTTTTTGATTTTTTAATTGTTTTAAAATAAAAGTGAATTAATTTGAATAGAGGGTTGTGTTTTTGTTTATTAAAGTGAAGTGTTGATTTTAAAAATATGATTTAGTTATTTGTGAACAAATTTGTTTGATCGACGCTGGCAGATGAGGAACGCACATGCGATTGCAACGCCACATGCAAGGCAAAAATTTTAACTTGGCAAACAATTTATTCACAACATTTGAATAAACTATACAAAAATTTACAATTTTTAATAAAAAATTGAACAATTGTAAGAGTCTCATTACTTTGAAATTTATAATGGATGTAAATCTAGCGAAGAATATTTTTGAAGAGAAAATTTTACAAATTTATATAGCTGGGGACATCTCAATACATTAAAAGAGCGCCCCTAAGCGATAAACCTGAAAACTAAAAATATTAAAAATTTTCGGGCTCCTATCAAAGTAAGGTCCGTTAAATTTTAGTACAAATAACCTAGAAGAGCTAATAAGCAATTTTTCAAAGTGAGGTCCTCACTTTATCGTGGACCTCACTTTAAACGGAATTTTTGCATAGCTGGTCCTCACAATATACGCTCGGAAAAAATATTATTATAAACATTTATTGTTATAAATTCTAATAAAAATTAAAAAATATTTTCTTGCGACAAAGTAAAAAATTCCGTAATTTATAAATAAATTTCACCAGTTGAAGAATAAAGGCAAGCAAGATTTATTTCTTCAAAGCTTGGTAACTTCCAAATGCACCAAGAGGATTAAGAAAACTGAAAATAAACAACACAAACTTTTTAGCTAGAAATATTTTGTAATCGTTAGCGAAATTGGGAGACGCGAAGTGTATCACATAGCTTTCCTGAGTTTGCAACCCTGTTGCACCAAAAAGAATATAAAAAATTTGTCAAGAAATTTAACTCCGAAAGATAATCGTGGGAAGCAACGTAGTGGCATTGCAATTTCTGGCAAAGTTTGTGAAATGATATACGATCACATAAAGTTATTTCCCTCGAAAATATTGCATTATGCAGGCAAAGAATTTGAATACCTTGACACACGATTGTCTGTTACAAAAATGAACCAGCTCTTCAAAAGAAGACATCCTGATTTGAAAGTGACGCACTGGTTTTACTGGCAAATGTTTAAAGAAAACTTTAATCTGCATTTCAGACGTACACAGGTTGATGCGTGCTCATTTTTTGAAGAGAAGAGATCGTTGACGAGGAGTGCCCTAAACGACAATGCTAAAAAAGTCGTAGCTGTCGTGTTGGTAGTTCATAACAAAAAATCGACGAAATTTTTTAATGAAAGGATGGATATAACTAAGATGTACAATGAATATGAAGACATGATGAAAATATGCTTTGATTACATATCTAATTTTCTTTTGCCCAACATTCCAGTTCAAGATATGTTTTACTATCGGCAAATGTGGGTGAATTCATTTAGTATACCTAAGAACCTGACCTTGGTAAAAACAGAAAAATTATATGCCTACATATTATAAAGGTATAGCAAGAAAATTTCAAAACGAAATATGAAGCCTTTTACAAAACTTCATTAGTAATAATATTGATAGAAATGTAAAAGAACTGCATAATTTTAGTGGTAACTGAGGAGGGTAGAATAAAAATCATACAGTCATACCTAATACCGATACCAAATGGCCCTAGTGGATACAAAAAAATTTAATAAAATCTATCAGCACTTCCTGGTTCGAGGACACTCGTTTCTACCCTGTGCACCAATATGAAAGTCTCCGTTGATGACATAAAGAAGAAAATTAACAATGTTAGAGCGCAGTTCAATCAACAGCAAAGTAAGATGAGGGAACGAGTTGGGAAAAGTGGTGCTGGTGTTGACGATAACCAATTTGATCCCTCGGCTTGGTGGTATGATTCTCTTCTATTTTTGGCAGAACATATTAAAGTCCGGAAAGGCAGGAGCAATCTTGACGACAGTTTCGGGATTGTCACGATATCTGTAAGTTTATTATTAATTTTAACTCTTGAGGTACGTTTACAATATTGTAATTTTTTTTATGCAGAGTCAAGATAATCAAACACAAGATGATGATGTGTCGAATGAGAGTTACACTAAAAGTTCGGAAAATTCGAAAAAGCGGCAGTTAAACGATCCCATCGTTACAGAAAATAAATGTAAGGAAAGAAAGTTGGATGAATCGAACATCGATGACAACATCAACAGCACAGTAAGAACTCTTACTGCACTGCAAAAATCATTAGAAGATAATACTCAAAATAACGACGAATTTACTCAATTTGGAATTTTTGTAGCGAATGAGTTGAGAAAATTCGACGATGAAGAGATTTTGGATGATACTAAACTCGACATACATAATATTATTCATTCAGCAAAAAAAAAAGATTTTGGCTCGTAGAAGGGGAGGCATAATTATTGATCTAAATATATAGATAATAAAAACTATTTTACGTTAATTTTTAAATAAATATAATGTTATAAAATAACCAATTTTTATTAAGAGTGCAATTTTAAATTTTAAAAATTAAATTTTTTATTGCATTCTCTACAATCCTTCTAGCATACGTATTATAAATAAATTAATGAAATTAAATATTAATTAATTAAATTAATAAATAAAAGTTTAATAAATCTTTACCTAGTTTTAGCGGAAATACACTCCCGTAAGGTTGTGTTTTGCCTCAATATTTTAGGTTCTATTTTTCCTAGCAAATCGTTAAATGCCTTTAGAGACATCCTGGTAAAGTGTTTAAAACTTTTTTCATCTTTAACTGCTAATTCATTGAAAGCAAAATTCGACAAACCTCGACCACAATCACGTCTTTCAAGTCACTTTCGGGCCCAAATTTTTTTAATTTTTTGATTTTTAATGGACTTTTTTTTTCTGTATAGATTTAACAACAATACAGTTGTTAAAATTACACAACTAATCACTTGATGTTCTTGCTTCGGCATTTTACTTTCACATAAAATAATAACCGTAAAATAATTTTAAGGTGTAAACACAAATCTTCAAATCAACAAATTTTAAGGAATTTTAAAGAAATTTTAACAAAAATTTTAAGCAAAATTTTAAACGAAATTTTATAGTGTGAACGGCCTTTTATAATGTGGTTCAGCAGACGGCAGATTATTGCCACCTTATGTTATATTTAAGAGCGGCCACCTTTACGACTGGTGGAAAGAAAATGCTACGTGAGCTTACGTGTAGTGAAAAGTCAAGTTGCAACTTGAACACAAGGTTCAATCGCACGGCAAGCGGATGGATGGATGACGTTTTTTCAGAGATTGGTTTTGTTCTCGCGGAAAGGACATGTTAGTATTATGACGAGTGGGAAGGTCGCTCACGGACTTAAGCTGTCGCCTCGAGCGAGGGTATTCGCCCGCAAAGAGTTGGTTGGAACAGTTCTACACTTACATTAATTAATAATTACAATTAAATCTATAAAAAAAATTCAAGCGTTTTATTGTGTACAAAAAGTAGTCCTTCAAACAATATAGCCCAGCCAGCGAGATTCATAGTCTTATCGAATTAAATAAAAAGAGAAATTCGCTGTTCTCTCAGGCAGACAAATATTCACCATCTAAGGTGTCTGAGACATTGGTCCTTTGAGTTCGAATCAAGAGCCAAAAATTGAAAAAATGGTCATTATGAAAAGTAAGTAGAAGATTGAATTAAAAAAGGCAAAATTAGCGATCTTGTTTTCAGCCAGGAATATACGCAATTACGAAAAATTACGGCCAATTATTCAAATACACAGGGGTTGAGCGCATAAAACCGCGAGGTCAAACGGCAAAAATGACTTGTCAGAGTTAAAAATACGAGACCCCATAAAAGTGAGCGTATAAAATAGTAAAACTTAATTACCGTTTATTTTTTTAAATATTAATTAACCATGGCGAAATCGAACGTAATAAAACGGGGAATAATTGGGAAAGCTTACGCGATTTAAAACTTACCTAAATAGTATAGAAGTAGAGAATTTCAAGATAACGGAATTAAATCTGAGGCGTTGCAAACGTGAATTCGCTGCTAACACAATTTTAAGAAATTCAAACGAAAATAGAAACTTTAGGGTAGAAGAGACGAAAAATTCAAAAACGGTAAGGGAATTATTCGAAAATAAATACTTTAAAATATTTAATATATTAATATTTATAAAGCTCTATTTGAATTACCAAGAAGCTCGCGCGAGTCGCATGAACATTTAAAAAAGCTCACGAATGAGCTCAATAAACCAGTCCAACCAACCAGTCAAGCACTGGGATACTCTTATTATTACGAGGTATTACAAAAATTAGACAAAACAACTAGGCGAGAATTTGATTCTTAATTTAGCGAAGAGTTACCTAACATGGAAAAATTCTATGGTTTCCTCAAGGAATCGAAATTTTTAGGAAACCTAGATGTGAACGTAACAGAACATAAAAACGATAAACAAAAAAGTAGCAACTTTATTGCGGGTGCAAACATTGAATGTAATAATTGTAAAGGTAAACACCCAATGTATCAATGAGAAGAATTATTAAAACTTTCGGTCGACCAGCGACCAGGGTCATAGATCATATGACTGCAAGATACGCGGTTATTTTAACCTTTCGGAAGTCGCGCGCGGACTGTCATTCCGCAACTTCAATATTTTTGAAATAATTACATTCACTTTTTAGCTATTTTCAAATGGATTTTTTTCCAATCATGTAAAAGTATGTTTAAATTTATTTTAGTAGCATAAATTCAAGGGATTTGGTGTTTATGTTTAGATCCATACGCTAATGAAGAGAACGTAGATGTGCATAACACATTGCGAACAATGAAAGTGAAGACTTTTCACCAGATGAATCTGAGCATCTTTCTAGCTGTTTTTCTTCAGATTCGGAATCTGTGACCGCAAATGTCGTTACCAATTTGTCAGGACTGGAAGGAATGGAAGAACGCCCGAAAACTACCAATAAACCTAAAAGAAAAAACAGATATGAAGCCAATTGGCACACAAATATTAGAAAGTACAGAAGGCTAGAAGGAAAAGAGTATGTATCAACGATTTTTCTAAACTGGTTTCAGTTTAGAAAAGATATTCCTGATGAATACTTCTGTAAGGAGTCTTTTGAAGACGAGGAATTTAAGCGCGTAGATTATAAAAGAAAGGTTTTGCAACGATTATTATCAGTAGCGTCGAATGTTCCACCTTGCTACCCTCAAGGCCATCCCATAACAGATGCCAAATATAAAGATCTAATGGCTTTATTTAACATGAAACCTCCAGCTTTAAGTCAAGACTACTTCGACTTTTACTCTAACTTACAGCATGTAAAGAACGCCGTTGAGGAAAAAGATTAGGCATTTCACTATTTTCTTTTCTTAATTTTCTTTAATTTTCTTGATCTTAACTTATCTATTTATTTATATTTTGTATCATAACTGAAATTGTAACATCCTATTTTCTAATAGTTACCTACGGCGTATAAAACTTAATTAATGCTAAAACTAGGTAACTGCGATTTAATTTTTTATTTAAAATTTTTTTTTTGTTTATTTACTCACATCACGAAACTAACTACGTATTAAGTCATGGACACCAAAATAACCATACTATTGTTTCACTTGAATCTTAAAACAATTATTGTAAAAAAAATTCGTAACTTCGTAACTCAACTATTCAACTATTTAGAGTTACCTATAGTTCTTACATTCAGGTGACTATATTATGCCTTCTGCACCTATCGACAGAGAATCATTGAACTTACCGGGCTACATAATGAGGAAATGCAAGCTTTGCAACAAGGAAAGCACATAAGCTCTAAAAGTAATTTATTGAATTTAAATCAGTTCCTCGACGATACAGGAATTTTACGCGTAGGTGGTAGACTAAAAAGCGGGACCGCAAACGGTTTTAGCTTCTCTACGCGAGCGAATTTGGGTAATATCTGGCAGAAACGTAGTTAGAAAAATTACTCGAAATTGTATGCGGTGTTTCAGGGCGAAACCTCAACCTAGTGAATATTTAATGGTAAATTTACCGTCAGTTAAGGCCACCGCGACTAGACCATTTTTAAATAACGGTATCGATTTTGCGGGTACATTTCTTATAAAAGATCGGAACGGTAGAAAGTATAACGAAATAAAGGCATACGTTTGTATTTTTGTGTGCTTAGCAACAAAAGCTATGCATTTGGAAGTTGTCAGCGATTTGACTACTGACGCTTTTATGGCCGCCTTGCACCGATTCGTCTCACGCCGCGGAAATTGCACCCACATATATTCCGATAACGGCACAAATTTTGTTGGCGCTCAAGCGCGTTTTATGTACCTGTTATTGTATAAAATATGTTGCAAGATTAATTTATTAATCATTATTTTGACGTATATACACATTATTTTAGAGTATGTAGTATGGATGCGAGAAGTTTCGTCAAAAGTGGCGTATACGATAAGATACTTTCGAACAAAAGTGCCTTAAAATCCGAAATTTATTTATAATAAGCTTCATATCTTAATACCAAAAGAAGCACAATGAAATGAACTACAAGTGACCAGAAAATGAAATGAAGTTTTTCGAGTCAATTTTTTTTTTATTTCGTTTCAATCTTAACATCGATTTCCCAAAACTCGATTTTTGGCCATATACATTGGCCACGCTGTTATTGCAAAATCTGTTCAAAGACAGCAATAGCGGGTGCGGCAGAAAAAAATAAATTAAATAAAAGAAAGCTGAATTTCAGTGCAACAGCAACTTCATTTATATTTAAAGGTACTTAATAAATTATTATTATACTTTTTATAATAATAATAATACTAATATATTATATAAAAACAAATAATATTTTTCCTCTGTGCCCAAATTAAATATCTACGGTCGCAGTGTGAACGTCCATTGGGCTTTCTGTTTGCGACGTTAAATGGACGCCCTTTTCCTGTCCAGAAGGTCGAAATGAGAAGCTCGTAGATTAATCGTGATAATGACGACGTAAAAACTGATGGACTTGTTGTGCCAACAAGTCCATTGATGAAGACATTGTTAGGATTAATGAATTTACAAAGAATGTGCATTGTAAAATAATCTGAAAACGAACTTGCTCCGTTTCCGTTATCCCTTTTCAATGACGAAGGCATGCCCAAATGCGTTAAATCTTCTATGTATAAGGCATTTGAGCAACATTATGGAAGTATAAATTTTGGAAACACGATGTACGTCATCGACGGAGGATACTTATTACACCGAGTCATTTGACATCACGGTGAATCGTTTCATTCGTTTGATCGAACTATAAATCCGATGCCATTGGCGTATTTGACGGCTATCCAGAAGATGTAGCAAACGTAGTATCAAATATGCGAAACGATCCCGACGATCAAGAAAAACTGCTTCAGTAGACATACTTTTTGACGAGACAACGATCCCAACTGTGTTACAAAATAAATTCCTGGGCAACGACGCAAACGAGAAACGCCTTATTGGAATGTTGGAATAATCAATATCGCAATAAGCGTATCATCGACGTTCGATTCATAATAGTTGTCGGCGAAGATGTATGTAGATCTTTTTATTCTTTCAGCGACTCCATCTAGGCGTTCAAACATATATATTCTCAAACCAGGAAATGGAAAAATTTCGCAAAATGACGACATATTCCACAAAAAGTATCATAAATAAAACAGCTGTAGATCATATATTATTCTTACACACCTTCAGTGGCTGTGAAAAATCTGAAAAAATCCAAATTTAAACGAGATTATTCAGGTATTAAAAAACTCAAATACTGATCCAGAGATCATTGTTCAAGCCGGAGAATCGTTTTTGAATTATACGATTCCGGTGATGTGAAAAGTAAATTGGATAAAATATATAAAAGGATGTAGTAGCACTACAAATACACAATATGTGTATTTATATTTATATTCGAGCAGTTCAATAGGTAAGAAATTATTTTAATGTTTTATTTTTACTAATTCTTGGATTTTACTATTTGAATTGTACGTATTATTTAATATAGCTAAAAATTCTTACAGTTAAGAAAATCAACTAATTGAACAGCAATTTTAGAAAAATGATTTCGACAAGATCTAAGAAGATTATGCAGTTAGGTAAAAAATTGGTAAGGGTGATGTGGTAGCTCAAAACAACTTTGAAATTGACGGGAAGAAGGCAGAATTAATGAAACGATTGAAGATCGAGACGTTATCTTATTTGATGGAGATGTTCCACAAATGATTCTGTGCTTGAACTTGTGTTTGCGCCGGGATAAATCGTTTGGCTTGTGATAATTCATGCGCGACTTGAGCGGCGAGAGGGGTTGAGGTTGACCGGGGCGAACGTGGCACGAGATTCGTTAGAAAAATAAAAATTGCAATGTTTAGATGTATTTTGCAATAATTAGATAAAAGAAATAAAAATTAGTGAAAACTACACAATCCACTAGTTGTTGTTTACGTAATAGAAAAGAGCCAGAGAAAAGTATCTCAAACATTGCTTCTTCGAAGCAGATTTGGTCTCAATAGTCGTTAGGTTTAGAAAACACGAGTACATAATAACCGCGGTGGTAATAAAAATGTACCGACAGATTTTGATTCACGAGGATCAGAGACCGCTTCAAAGAATTTTTTGCAGGGATGGTATCGAGGAAGATATAAGTTGTTATCAGTTGAATACCGTGACTTACAGCACAGTGTCTCTTACCTAACGGTGCGTTGTATGCTAGAATTAGCAAGGTGGGAGAAAGGTAAACCGCTAGCTAGTTTAGTTATTGAAAGAGACTTCACATGGATGATTTGATCACGGGAGGTGAATCAATCGTAGAGATAAGGCAAATCTACCAGAAAGTAACAGAAATATTAAAAGGCGGCTGCTTCACGTTAGATAAGTGGAGCTCAAATGATCCTAAAGTCTTACAGGAAATTCAATGCTCGGACAAACAAGTCATTTTGAACATGGGTGTAGAAGGCGAATCGAAAACCTTGGAGTTAATATCTTGGCAATCCAATAAGGACGAATTTCAGTATTCCATAATACTAAAAGAAGCGGTAGACGTAAATACGAAAGGTAATCGCTCAAATATTTGACCCTCTTGGGCTGCTAGGTCCAGTTATTATTGTAGTAAAATTAATTTTACAAAGACTATGGCAATACAATTTGTCATGGGATGATTCTATCCCAGCAGAATTAAACGATAGTTTTGGTAAATTTAAGGAGCAATTAGGTAATTGGTAATTTAAAATAGAATTTTAAATTGTATGGAAATAAAAAGAAATTTGCTTTGTAAAAATCTGATTACCCATGGCAGATTTCGAGCGGTGCCTTGCGTGTATGGCACCCAGGTTTGTGGAAAGGCATCGGAGCCTTCTTGACGACTTCACAAGTGTGGCGTCCTTCCGCCGTAATTTGTGTGCTGCTCTTCATGCAGAAATGTGACATTTTGAAATAAAAATTTTGTGTCATGTTTTTTTGTCGGAACACCAATTCTTAACGAACTAGAGCATACCGTACTTTCAGTAAATAATAAATACGATGGCAGAATAATCCCTATATCAGAACTCCCTGTCAACAATTTGAATAACCGACTCATTGTTCTTTATGGAGAAAACTTTGACATAGGCCTAAAAGGACCATTTAAGAAAAATCACTACATTACCTTTATTAGGAAAGAAAACCTCAGAAAAGATCTATCACGCATGATAAAAGAATTTGTTCGACCGAATATCACGTATGAAACTTATTGTCAAGATCAAAAAATACGAGGTGACCTAGTACATCTACATATGAACAACTCAGTCAAGTTCCTAACCTGCAACCAATATCATACGAATATGAACTATAAATAATATGAACTATGTCTTCAGTCTAAATACGAAAGAAATCCATACAATTAAAAATTACAAGGTCCTCTGCTATCAAGAAAACCTTTTAATACCCTTTAATTTTCATCAATAGCTTTTCAGTTCCGAACTGCAAAATTCCGAACTATCATAAACTCATTCTCCAGATATGCCCAATCATATTTTGTCAAAGACGAAACCGGTCGCACAATATTAAACAAACTCCGTCATTATTTCGCCCATCACAACTACCCAAAACCATTGTCTGCGACCAAGGAAAGTCATTATAATTCTTTAACAATATATTTAAAGAATACTGTAAATTACACAAAATTGAATTGCCTTTTCACGGCTATAAATAATCCCAATTCAAACTCTCCAATCGAAAGACTACATTCAACTCTATTAGAGAAACTCAGAATACTCAAATTAAAAGAACCCAAAAAAACCCCACGAAACCAAATGATAACCGATACCTTAATATACTGTACTGGTGTTCTCTGGGGCAATTGAGCGCCCTTCACTAACCAAAAATTTACCTCGGCTAACGGTAATAGTCGTAGAGCAAGATCTCTTCCCAGTAGTCGGTTTATGTTGCAAGCCTCTACTGTCGCTGAAAGAAATAAAACAACTCTTTCTAATGCAAATTGAATCAAATTTATTGATTAAAGATAGTTTTATAGGTGTCAGTTCCACCTTTAGCAGATTAAAATTTGGGTGTATTGTGTTAATTCGTCAAATTGGATGCACATTTATTGTTAATTGCAATCGCTCTAGCATCTAATTTGATTAACCCTTTATGTGTAATAGTGTCAGTAAATTTCATATCGAGAAATTATTTCGAATGCAAGCAGGAAGAATAATGTTATTGATATGACTCCACATTTCCGAAAAATTTCTGAGTTACCTGATATGCTTCGATTAGTAAATACAAAAAAGGACGTTTTAAACGAAACAGTGAGATTTCGTGATGGAATCAAATGGATCCGGGTTGACGAATATGGTTCATACTTGTACAAAGAATCTTATGACGAAGCAATGCCTTTTAGAAAAGTCAATATACTAAAAAATAAAAAAGGTGAGATTCCACCAAATGATGTCCACCTAAATCGATTTTGCGAAAAATATGGAACAATTTCTGAAGAAAAAAAAGAATTTAGAAGTTCAACTCAAATTTGTAAATCCACAGTATAGGTATTTTTATGAAAAACTATTTGCAAAATAATTTTTTATATCATTCGTATTAATAAATTACTATCCTCGATGTTTATTTTAAGAATGTTATTTCTTTTAATAAACTTTTTTTGTTTTACTTTTGAAACATCCAACTATGGATGAAGGTGTTATGTACATAGTATTTATTTATTAAGTTAATGGATGATATTATGGTTAATAATGTTTTTGTTAGTGCAAGGCCACGTTTATCAGACTTCGATCTAAGCACACTTTTACAAACTTTTCCTTTGGGAAATACAATCATAAATTATTATAATACAAATTATTGTTTAGACAATACTCACAGAACAAGATTGGTGGATATTATAAGTAAACACTAACTTTTTACTTAATATTAGTAACTACAGTAATTTAAATTTTATTTTGATTGTAAGTAGTAAATCAGATCTCTCATCAGATGTTATACTTTAACTTATTAGTTAAAAATTCAGTACCCAATAATTACATTATTATTATTTCAGTCGATTGAAAGAAAACGATTTTCTTATTCTTGCTGCTAAAATAGTACATCTCTTTACAACTGAAGTTGTAGGAACATACTATATTCCAGCAGTCAAGAAAAAAGACTCAAGAACAGGAAAATCATTGATGGCAAAAGGACGGATGGTATCAAAGGTAAATAATTTAATCAATCTCAGTGGTGAAGGTGTCTCACTGAGGAAACGTAAACGTGAAACTTCTGGTGACACTTCTGAACCAACCACAGAAAATTCTACCGAAGGTATGAGTTTAATATTTTTAATAATATTTTTTTAACACTTTAATATTAATCGTTTACTCAAAAAATATAAATTATATATGGCTTACCCACAATTGTGAACAATGGGATACCGTGTACTCGAAAAATTGAACAATAGCTATTTTTAAGAGAAAATACTAATAATTTTTCAAAGTATAATAGTACTACTGTCCAGGAATTTTTAAATAAGTGGCCCATTTTAAAAGATTTACGTTCGGCCGTTTTGATAAATTATATACCTAGATGTTAAATTCACTCATAATTTTGTCTTTTATTAATCTGCAGATTTATCTAGATCTTGATAAGAGATTTATCCAAGTAATGGTGTAAAATTTTTCTTAAATTGGGAATCTTTTTCTAACAAAATCTTAAGCGTAAATGAAAACCATTTAAAGGATCAAGGTTTACAAATTCTTACAAATTGGAAAAGTAGCGAAAATAAAGGTATATTAATATTATAAATTTTATTTTTATTATAGAAAAGATTAGAAAATCGTAATTTTCATAAACGATTTTCACATGCAAAAAAATTTTTTTTAATAAGAAATATAGTTAGTATAAAATAGTGTAGGCTTCTAAAATGACAGACATATATCATTTTTCAGTTTTTCTTAATATTTTACATAATGCAGAGTAAACAAGAGCAAGTGCGTCAAAAAATTGTGTAAAAGCGATATGAAAATATGGCAATTTCTAGTAAAAAGATTGCTAGAGAACTCGGAATCACAGTAAACCTAGTAAATTCAACATTAAAAAGTTATTATGCCAATCACATTATCCAAAGAAAATCTAGAACTGGAAGAAAAAACGGTGCGATAGATAAAAAATTTGATAAAGCTATTGTAAGTTACTTAAAAGTTCAATGTTCACTCCTCAACTTTACAGGACATTTTATCATTGAGCATCAACGTCTGAAAGTTATATTGGGTGCAGCTGTGCTAGAACAAGATCATACCGGCCAATACATCGAACAAAAATTCACAGAGATGGTTAATGAATGGAACCTAAGCGGCAAGATTTTTCTATTGTTACGTGACAATGCGCCAAATATGGTTTGTGCCATGCGTGATCACTATGAATCTATAGGTTGTGTGTCACACACCCTACAATCAGTGGTAAAAAATTCCCTTTTCTCAGATGAACAAACTAAAGCCAACATAAAGAAGTGCAGAAAAATCGTAGGCCATTTCCACCACAGTGAGCAAGATTCCAGAAAATTGATAGACTGTCAAAATCAGTGTAAACTACCAAAACATGCTTTAATACAAAATGTTGATGTGAGATGGAACAGCACATACTTGATGATGCAGACTTTGTGAACAAAAACCGGCAGTAAACTTGTATGCTGTTGTACATGGTGGAATTACCACACTTTGCCGTTTAGAGTGGGATACTCTAAAATACCTTACAGATACCCTGAAATTTTTCTACGAAGCCACACTAGATTTATCTTTGAACGACGCATGCATTTCAATAATAATACCTCTGATAACGTTGTTAAATCGTAAATTGCAAGTTCGATGCGAAAATGAAGATGACATGATGTCACATATGAAAAATAAACTACGGGAATCGTTAAACAAGAAATTCTCTGATGTTAGAGAACATTCTTCATTGATGGCTGCAACTTTACTTGATCCAAGATTTAAAGTGAAATATTTTACTCCCGACGAAGTGGACTTTGCAATGTCCGAAATAATAGGGTTTTTAAAGCGGCATAGCAATTGTGAAGTAGTAGACAGTGTACCTTCATCTTCTACAGAAACAATTCAGCCTTTAACCGATGTTCAGCAGAAAAATGATAGTTATGGGATACCCACGATCACGTCTCTGATCAGATGGAGACAGATACAATACAATTGCAAAGCCAAACTTTAATATATAAAGCCACAGTTACAACGCAACGTTGATATAAATTCATATTGGAACTGTAGCCCATGGTTCCACGTCAAAACGCCGTCTCCAAAGTCGCCGTTTTAAGAACGCCGTTGCAATAACGCCGTGGAAAATACGCCGTCACAAAATAACCGTTGCCCAATAATGCCGTATGGCAATACCGCCGTCACAAAATGGCCGTGCCAATTACGCCGTCTTAACAGGGCCGTAGTTAGACATTTGCCATGGGAGGAATTTTAAAAATTAAAAAAAAAATTGGCATGTGCTTGTATTTTAAATTAATTTTTGTAATCAGGAAACACCAAGCAAAAACTACAAATAAAATAATATTACTATGTATTATATTATATTATTATATATTATATTAATTTTATATTTTATTTTATATTAATATTATATGAATAAGTATATTAATATAACTTACTATAGATTATACAATTAAATTTTATAACCAAAATAATTACCCTTTATTAATTTTTTCAGACCGAAGTCTCTGTATGTCATAAACAGAAAATAATTAAGCCCATAAGGCCAAAAGATAGTTTGGTTTCGGTAACCCAATCAACCCTAATTTTACGCGACAACAAGGGTTGTCGCGTAAAACGCGTTTTACGCGTTTTTCTTCACAAAATTTATTTTGAGCTAATTCTTGAGTTAATTTTTATCTTATATATTATTATGTATCTGATGCGCATTACATTGGTATTATAAAAAAAAGTTTTAAAACAAGCCGACCGACCAACCTTATTTGCTTCGGCGGTGTTACCGAAACCAATAAAATTATTTTTTCTTAATCTGGACACTACTATGAAAGGAACTTTTTCGAATTCGATGAGAAATATTATAGAAAGATTTCGGGATGCTCTATGAGAAGTACGCTGACTCCAACGTAACATGCTCGGAGGACGATACCTCTTACTTACACACACTTACGGGGCTTTACATGTGTTTATTTGCATGAATATCACAAAATACCTGTTAACAACGTGAAAAAGCAGAGTTTCAACTATCCAATGCTATTTTTACATTTTCGATCATGTCAACTCTGAAATATTTAAATAAATTTCTTGTAATTGTAATCACAGGTATTACGAAGGTCGACACTCGCTTGATACTATAAATCGTCGGTTTAAAGGTAAAACTCACTAATGCCCGTATTAATAGTCACGGATTAATCCGAGATTGTAGGATCCGAGATTCACCAATCTTTGCTGTCGCATTTAATAGTCATGTATTCGGGTAGTTTCGCCGAATCCTAGATTGAATCTCAGATTTGGTAATATTTTTAGTGACTTTGAAATATCCCCAACTTTATGTTTGCGACAGTGTTTAAATGTTGGCATATAATTTGAAATTTGAATTATTATACATTTGAAATTGTACCTTATTATTTGTGTGGTATTATTAATTAATATTTGTGTGGTATTATTAATAATTATTATTTGTTATTTGCGTTACCGTTAATTAGTTGATAGTTAATTGAAGTGATAAATTCTTTAAATAAGTAAGTAACGTTAGTTTAATACACGTTTTTATATGAAATTTTATATTGGTTAGCAAATCGGTCATTGTTAATAATCAGCTACATTAATTTATAGATAATATTATAATGGTAAAAAGCAGTCATTATACTAATAGGGAAAGGGAGTTGCTGGCAACTCTCGTTAGAAATCACCCGCTGTTAGAAAGCAAAAAAACCGATAATTCCACGGTGAGAGAAAAGCTAACAGAGTGGGAAAAACTGACTGCAGAATATAATGGGCAGCCAGAGGTGAAAACCACTCGGTACAGTTCCCAGCTGAAGATGCTGTGGAAAAATGTAAAACAAAAGTAAGCCACATTTATTTTAGTAATATTAGAAAATATCTAGTATCTTTCTTTTAATAATATTTTTTTAATTCATATAGAACAAGGAAGCAAACAACTATAGAGAAACATGAGGCCCTTATGACTGGAGGAGGTCTGCCTCCTAAAAAATCAAATGACCCATTAATGGCTTTAGTTGCAGATGCGTCTCCGTTTATGGATGTGTATCTTGCTAACACTTTCGACAGCACGGCTGCATTGGAAAGGGGTAGTACAAGCCATACGGAAGCGGAAAACCATGAAAATTGTAAGTTAACAATTTCATTTTGAAATTTAATGTGTAATTTATTTTATCATATTTGTAGCAAAAACACCTGTAGATGTTGCACAACCTGGCCCCAGTAGTGATACTAGGTATCAATGTAAGTTCATAATTTATTACAGTGTAGTTTGATACATTAATAATAATTTATTTGTATTATAGCAATCAATAGTCCGATCTATCCTGTGGATGATTGTAAGTTCACAATTATTATTAAAGGTTAAACAAATAATTTAATTTTTATTTACAGCACCAATATCCAGCAACACCAAAAACTAGAGGTGAAGTTTCCCTTCAATAATTAAATAATTATAAATAAATGATTTCTTTTCAGAAACACCTCTTAAAAGAAAAGCGTATGAGGAAGGCGATTTACGCATAAAAAGGGTAAAATCGTTGGTCGGAGCCGATGCAGAATTGCACCAAATACGATTAGAAATTGCAAATTTGGAAAAGCTAAAAGCTATATCGGAATTGACTAAGGCGAGATATGATGAAGAAATATCCAGAATAACTTTAGAAAGATTAAACAATTCACTTTAAATTTTGTAAAAAAAATAATATATTTATTAAAACACCCTTTAAACACCCTTTGCACTTGGTTACCAAAATGACCTGCCGCTTTTATTACTTCCTTTGTACATTTTTTTCAGTTGAAAGTTTACAAATGAATTTATCTATAGTATTAATTACTGTTTACTTATTTTGCTTTTACGTGCACATTGGAAACATTTCTTAAATGTAGTAATTATTTAGAATTACTAAACCCATGGAACTAAATGAAAAAATTATTTATAATACCTCACGGCGTTATTAAGACAGCGTAATTGGGAACGGCCATCTTGTGACGGCGGTATTGCCATACGGCATTATTGGGCAACGACCATTTTGTGACGACGTATTTTCCACGGCGTTATTGCAACGACGTTTTTGGGGACGGCGTTCTTGAAACGGCGTCTTTGAGGACGGCGTTTTGACGTGATACCGTAGCCCATATCTTACTCTAAGAAAAGCAATGTTGAAATACCTTTCTGCTCCACCTACTAGCGTTCCTAGCGAACAAATGTTTAGTGCCGCTGGACAAATTTATGCAGATCGCCGAAGTAATTTACTTGGTGAAAATGCGGAGAAACTTCTTTTCTTAGCTTACAATATAAGACTTTTTAATTATGATTATTAGAGCTGCTAAGTTAGCATAATCCATTAATTAATTTTCAGAATTAAGATTTGTTGTAAAATTATTAAATCCTAATAAATAAAAAATAATACTCTTAAATAGTTTAAAATTTTCAAAATGATAAGAACTTTGAGGGGGAGGGGGGGGGAATTTGCCTGGGGTGCTAGAAAAGCTTAATACGGCTCTGGCTTCGGCCGAAACTAGAAGAGACGCCGAATATTCGGTTTCAGTTTCGGCTGAAAATCGTGTTTCGTTCGGACATTACTTAAAACTAAAAAGAAGTCAAGAATGTTGCTAAAAAAGTTGAAACAAATTAAAGTATAGTCCAGCTAGAAAAAAATAATAATTTGAGGAAAAATAAAGTAATTTTAGCAATAAAAAACTTGAATGGAAATTAGTCAAAAATTTTGTTAGAAAAAAATTTTGTGTCGTCATGAACGACGAAACTTATGTAAAATTGACTTCGAACACTAGCTGGTCTTCAAAATTACACAAAAAAAATTACGCTAAACATACTTCGAACCTCTTTAAAGCGGAAAATATTGAATTTGTATCTAAAAAGGCTAATCTACCAAACGTGCCAGAACTTCACGCAATTATAAGATATTGGGCTCTAGTAAAAAAATAATTGATAAAAGATAAATATCCAGCTAAAAACTTTCAAGGTAAAGTGAAAAAGAAGAGCCAGTAAAGTGACAGTTCAGATCGTGCAAAACGTAATGGATAGCATCAAATGCGAAGTACGCTTGATTCTCCGAAATCCTAAAACTTAATTTTTTTTTTGATTTGTTTTATAAATTTATACCTTTATACTTGAAAGATGTGTTCGATTGAAAATTACGATTTTCTAACGTCACAGTCTAATTAGAATAATTTTCAGATGGCAAGACAGCTTTAAAGCTTACATTATTACCCCAATTAATAACTCCAACGGGGCGACATATTATAAACAAACACACGCAAAAACAAGATAAGTTGGAAATATTTGACAAATATTGGGTACTTGCAGACATTGTAAAGCAACGCATTTTCATTATGACGTTGATGCAAGAAATAAATCCAAAATATAGGCACACTCGTGAAACTGGTGCCAGATTAATAATAATAATGCCTTTTATTTCCAGGGCCACCTTAACCACAGAGCTAAATGCGCTATAGCCCCGGAGCGCAAGCCTTTGGGAGCAGCAATTTTTGTTGGTATTATATTTTTTGTTATTATGTTCAAGTAGATTTTTCGGAAAGAAGAATTGAAAAACTAAAACGATTTTTTGATGAGACAAATTATTGTAAAATAATATTGTTATGGTACCGTCTATAAATTTAGTGAAATACTATATACAGTTAAATACAGTGAAATATATCCACATCTTACAGTTTGATGCTTAAGTGCTTCGACTGCCAAGCGGAGATGTTTGGTTCGAACCCGAGTGAAGTAAGAACTTTATTCTAACCGTCCTCCTTCGGCGAGCAATGGCAAACCGCCAAGGTAATCTGCCTTGAAAACCCTTTATAAAAAGAAGTAGTAAGCCAAAACCCACTGTGGGTTGTAGTGCTACTGCAATATATTATTTTATACCCCATAAATAATAGGGTATCTACTATTTTAATGTGGTGAGAAAACATTTCGAACGCTTTAATTTTTTGTTTGCAATAAAATCACATAATTTATGATGATATTTTTCTTGTATAAATTTTAAAGGTCCCACGGTTCTTATATTTAAGCATTATTTATTTATTAAAAACCAATTGCTCTTACAACATTTTTATAAGTTTTACAAATATTATTAATTATTGCCAAATTCAGTTATCTAATTATGTATAATTATTATGATGAAAGTTTTTCTGTAATTTCAAAATTACATAATACAATACAAGAAAAAAGGAATAGGTCGAAAATTTAAATTAATTTCTTTATTTACTTTGCTGCCTGCTAAATGAGTAACTCAAAGAGTTGTTATCCAGCCAGAATTTTGAACTGTCGTTCAAACTCCCACGCTAGAAAATAAAATAAATAATAAATGCAATATCTCTATGGAAATCAGAGAAATGATAAAAGAAAAGCGAAGAGCCAGAGCAAGATGGCAGCGAAGTACTAATCCTAGAGATAAAAATGAAAAAGAAAACTGAAGGAAGTGAAGAAGAAATGGCAGAATGTATTTTGAAGCTATTATCTTATTTAGATGATAATTTGGAAGATTGTAGAGAACAATCTTATGAAGAAAAAATAGTAGAACTTCAAAAAAGTAACAGTCAACTTATATCAGAGGTCAGTGATCTTAAAGAAGTAATGAACAAGAAACGGTTAATTAAAAGTAAAACGGAAGAAATTAACATCAACCTACGAAAGGAGAATGAAAAACTCAGTGTGGAAATTACAAAACTTGGGAAATTATTAGCAACTGAACGATCTAAGTAAGTCGTAGAAAATACTCAGACACCAGCAGCATGCAGCTTCGAATCCACTGAACAGGATATTTTGTCGGTATTGTCTGCTGTTGGAGGTGCAGATGTAAGGGGTTTTGCAAATGTAGTTAAACAGGACATTGCTCAGTCAACCGAGATTGCGATGATTTGACTTGTTCGCAGACAGTATCGTGAAATTTAAGCAGTTGTTAATGGTACATTTTTGAGACTTAAATCGTGTATGTTTTCATGTTATTGGCATTTGCCGTTATTAAAGTTATTATTATTATTAATATTAATATGTCGGGTATATACGGTGGCCTCCAAGCTCGTATTAAATCTAAAAACAATCTTGCCATTTACGTGCCCTGTGCAGCACATTCTTTAAATTTAATTGAAGAGTCGGCAGCAGAATGCTGCATACAAGCAACTAAATTATTTTTATTTCTGAAAAACTTATACAATTTCTTTGCCGCGTCAACATCAAGATGGGAAATTTTGAAAGATACCTTAGCAACAAAACACAAGTTCCCAAAAAATTAAGCGACACTCGTTGGTCAGCAAGAGTTGATTCAGCGAAGGCACTTGTTTCGGTTATGAAAATTTTAAAGATTTTTAAATAAAATTTACGAAGATAATTTTCAAAAGCCTGTAACAAGAGTTGAAGCTGAAGGGTAGTTAAAAGAGTTCAACTCACTGGAAACTGCTATTATGGTAGCATTTTGAAGCGAAATATTAGAAATCATAGATAAAACTAATATGTATGTCACTTCTAAAAGTTGATACTACAATTGAAAGCATTATTAGATTACACGATGGTTTAGAAAAATTTGTACAGTCGAAAAGAAATATAGAATCATTTAACTTTTACAAATCTGAAGGTATAAAATTGTCCGGATGTGACGAATACAAACGAATACGTAAAAGAAAAAAACAATACGACGAAAATACGTCGGAAGAAGTAAAATTTAATGCCAATAACGAATTTCGCATGAATACATTGTGGTGATTTTTCGTGCAGTCAACCCGCAAGTCCAGGTCGTGGTCAATTATTTGTTTTAAGTACTGCAAATACGTTCTAATTTATTCACAGGAAAATTAAAAAGGCTAAATTTATTACTTTAAACACCTCTGTGACACATATTTTTAATTGTAATATTTTATAAAACTTGGCATAGTGATTTTTGTGATGTACTTCGATAACTAGCTACGAAAAAGAAGAGAAATTAATTTGTGCAACATCCTGTACGTAATGAAGAACTTACCGGGTATGAATTTTCTAGAGATTAAACGCAAGGAGGGCTGGCTGAGTGGCGTTGAAGGACGCCAGACGCTTAGATTTGAGGCGATTTGTAAGTTTTTACTTATAACTAAGTGAAAATTAGTTCCCGAGCCATAGAAGCGATTATTTGTGACGAGTCGTCGATTTCAGTGTAAAATTGCTGAAAATATTTAAATTTGATAAATTTGTTAAGTGGAGTATTTTGGAGGCCAAAGTAGTGACGCAACCTTCTCTAGGTTAACTTGTTAACCTACCGATCATATTAACTACCAACCAACATCTTTAAAAAGTTTGCAAAATAGTTCGTTTTACACATCTTGTTCGAGCGTTTTTGGTTAATATCAGTGATTTTGTATAGTATAGATACCAATACCCATATACTTGTTTGGAAGAACCGTTGTGCCAAGATATTTCGACATATTTTTTTGTATCCATCTCCTTCTTTAACATGAGTACTACAATAGATTGTCTCTTTCGTTGGTTTTTGAGGCTCATATTATTAACCCTTTCATGCATTGGGTCCACTGTAGTGGACAGCTACTTAAAAGCCATATAATTGTATTTTATTTTACCAATTTTATCAAAAGCTCATAGAAGCCACTCCAGTAGACACTAATGAAGTACAAAATAAGTCCACTATTTGCAAAATTATTAAACTATCAAACCGGCTAGTGTTTTTAATCTGCTGTAATTCTGTCAAAATGGATGAAAATACCTTTAGCGGAATTAGTACAAAATGTTTCTATGGATGTAGTCAAAAAAAGGTAAGAAATTTATTACATAATGTATAAGGAAAGCAACTGTTATTATAAGTACTGAAAAAACACTTTAGCATTACATAATTTGAAAATTTACACATGTCCACTTCAGTGGACATCATGTACATTTTCATTAAATCAAATAAAAATTAAGCCATTCTAATGTTACTCTTCATTATAGTGAGTCCTTTTTGATGATAATGATGAGTCAAATAACGAAATTGAGAATTTAGAAAGAGATCAGTACGTGAGAATTGAGAATGATGATATAATTTTTGAATTGCCGAGTGGGTCAGACTTAGATTCTGATGATGAGCATGTTCCTCTAATCAGGTGTAATATTACACCTGATAAAGATGATGTAGATGATCAATTTGACAGTGAAGACGATGTTCCTTTAGCGCAGCTAATTGGAAAAAACAAAATCAAATCAAAAAAAATCAAACTAAGAAATAAGATAGACTGGGGATGTCATAATAAAGACAGCATGTATGGTCCAGGTTCGCTTCCACCTTTCTTAGGCTCCGAAAATGTTAATGTTACAGAAGACACTCCAGTCCAATATTTTTTATCACTTTTTACGCAAGAGATTATGAACAACATCGTATTTCAAACAAATTTATACGCCGGTCAAAACAACAAAGTTTTAGTTTTACCAACAGTGAATTATACGTGTTCTTAGGGGTAAATCTTGTTATGTCCTATATCAGGTATCCTAGGATACGTTTGTATTGGTCCAGTGATGATGGTTTGAGAATGAATCTCATAAGTAATTCGATGTCCGTTAATCGATATGAAGCGATACTGAGATACTTACATTTTGTAAATAATGATGATTTAGATAACAATAGGGGAGAAGAGGGTACTTGTGGACAGTGGGTGCATGTGGACAGATTGAATTCTCCCGCTATTATTGCAACAAATAGTTTTAAAAAATTATCCTAGATGCCTCTGTATGTACCAACAACACTAATGCAAAACATAACCTCCTAGCATTTTTGTAGGAACTGTTATTGTGAAAAGTATACAACGTGCTCCCTAAAGTTTTTATTGTTGTGCGTTGATTTTTTTGCTTCAGGTAAGCCAAAGTGTATTTCTTTATTTTCTCATAATAGTATATTATGCAAGATTGAATTTAGATTGCTAGAATGAAAAATATTTTTCAATAATATAAAATTGGAAAATTTTGTATACTCTTAAGGCTAGGATTTTGCGGCGCGCTCTTACATCTACAAGAACAATTCAAAAACGGCTGAATAGATATTTTTCAAATTTGGGAATTATATTTACGATGAATTAAGGATTGCTTATGGTCGTAGTACACCATCATATTTTACATGTAAATATACATGTAGATGTTGAATGTAGCGTATACTACACTAAAATTGCACTTGTATTTATACATGTATTTCTACATGCAAAAATTGACGGAATAGAACAGGTCCTATTTTTGAAGGTCATACACGTGTATTTCTGGTGACTATTGGGGATTTTACACTTAGGAGTTGGCGTTTCACTTGTTGCACTTAAAATAAAATGGAAACGCAACTGAAATAAGAAATTGGTGACAGTTCTTTTAGTGATATTTTATTTTTCCAACTATAGCCAACATTACTATTTTAAAAACTATATCATTTTTAAGATGTAAATATGACAGTGTACTACAATACAGCGTACATGTAAATTTACATGTATTTTATCATATATTTTTACATGTATAAATATAATGGTGTACAACCGCTTTTAGCCATAATTTTTTTTGGCAAATTTTGAAATTTAGAATTCAAATTCTTTAAATACTATAATTGTAATTTATTTAACAAAAATTAAAGTAGAGGAAATGATTACTAACGAAGAATTATTAATAAAAAAAAAAAAAAATTTGACCAGGTGCAAAATTAAATCACATCTACAACTCTATTTAAAAAACGACTGGACGGATTGGTTCAAAATTTTGAGATAATATTTGTGACATTATAAGGATTGCTTAGCGGGGTTTTTGAACTCAAAAATTGTATTTATAACAATAATATTTGTTGTAAAACATGAAAATAATTATCAATTAATAAAATTTTATTTATTTAAAGAATGTACATCTATAAATGAATTCGTAAAAAAATTTTCAACAATTTATGTTACCTATAACGTATTAAAAATGAAATTGAAAATAATTGATGAATTCAAATAATTTTAGATAAAATGGAACATTATAGTTCAGTCAATAGCCCACAGATGGTTATTATATTGTATGCACTTTTGAGCGCACAGTTTTCTGTTTTGTGCAATCGTATAAATTCTTGCGTGCGTATCATCTACAATTATTTTTAGGTGGGGGATATGCATTTCAAATTCATTGTAACTAGAAATGGCTAATGTGTTTACTTTTTGGATGCTTACAAAACATTTCATAAAAATTATAATTCGCATAATTTTAATGGCGGTAGAAATAATTTCAATTCTATTTAAAAAACATACAATAAAGTGTAAATGCAAAAATAAATATTTTTTATAATAATTTTCTTGTGCAATCGAAAGAAAATAAGTGATTCAAATCACTTTATTTTTTATTTCTTCCGTAATGAATCGGTCTTGTTATCGTTTTATACATTTTCATCTTTGTATCTTTTTCTAGGTTTCCATTTTTCAAGAGTACTTTGTTTCGTGTTTAATTATTTAATGCTTTCTTTAATTATACAAATAAAATAGTTTTCATATCAATATTGCCACAAAATATGTTTTCTCTTTGGATTGCAAAAGACTAATTGAAGAAAATCAAAAAACATTCATTATTTCCGCGTGGTGTTTAGATTATAATAGCACAAGTAGGACCGGCGCTGGAATATTTGACGCTCTAGGCAAAATTTTATCAGTGCCCCCCCCCCCATTTATATAGCAGTGCTGAGCTGAGAAACAAAAATTCGCAATATTTAAAAAAATACTGATTTACATATTTTTATTAAAAAAAACCTTTTCTAACAAAAATAAAACTAAAAAAAATCAAATTTTAACTTTTCTAGTTTTTTTTGCGGCAAAAATTGTTAAAAGTTTTTTCAAATTGAATGTTTCTTTCTGTTCTATAGAAATAATAATTTTATTTGCGCTGGAATTGAATTGAATTGAGGATCAGGATTATCGACGTCCGGATTATCGAAGTACTACTGTATAATCGCAAAACGCATTAATTAGATAAATAAATTCTATTATTATACCACAAATACTTTACATTTTTTGAAGTAAGTTTTGTAGATCCTCTTTTTGTTTGTACCGTAAAGTGGGGCGACTTTGATATTACGGTGTGGCTTTGATAACTGCCTTCTCTGCAAACTGCAGCCGCACTGGTACATTTTAAAATTACCGCTAATTGCATTAATTACGTCCACGCCTACAGATCTTAAAATCATTGTAAAAATAGTTTTTTTTATTAAGTAACGTGCAATAAATTGATCAAAAACGCCGGTCATCGGCCTAAGAAGATTTTTTTAGTCGTTATAGCTTCAAATGTGCAAAGGTTGGTAATATTTTATAGTATTTTTTAATCAGGCATGTCTTGAGAACATATAATCTCAAATAAACTTTACAAAAAAAACTATCATGTGGTTAAAAATCTTGTTAAACCGTCGTGGGGTCCCTTTGATCATAAACTAAGAGGCGACTTTGATTCTTATATTTAATAGTTTTTTGGTTATTTTGAGCAAATTTTGGCAATTTTTGACTTCAGATGGTCCGAGTCTATAAGAGGAAATCCGGAACTAAGGATTATAAGCATTACTCACAAGGCTAACTGGATGAAGCTATTCAGAGAATTTCATTTAAGTTTTTAATGAATACTGCAAAATTATATTTAGGTATAAACGTACAAACACTTATTTATTTTTTTTATACAAGAATATATATTTTTTATGTAAATAAACACCTAATACAATAAAAAGACTTCGATCAAAGTCGCCCCCAAAACAATATCTGTTATAACTCAAAAACTACAACACCGATTTTAACATGAAGCGAAAGTAATCACTCTAGACAGGTTCTCTGCATTTTAAACGTATTTTCAGAGGGGGCGAGTTCAAAGTGGCCCTACTCGAGGTGTAAAGTTGATCAGCAAGTTTTTATTTTTTTACTGCGCGTATTACAAAAAATTAATTTCTCTTTAGCATAAAGTCGTCTCTGCATGCCATCACCAATCGTTTGGTATTTTTAACTTTAAAGTTAAAATCAATCAAATCTAATACTATATGCGAAATACAAATTAAATTGAACAAAGTCACCCCATTTTACGGTAGTGAATTAAACTATAATATAATTTCGAAAATCTTTTAGTTCTGCTAGGGAGCATCTGGGAAATCCTTCCGCCCCTTGGTTCCGTCTTTGGGTACTTTTTTTATAAAAAATAATCATAGTAAAATCAAATTCATATAATGGTAATAGAAGAATTAAATCGGTAGTGAAAATTTAATATTCATCTTAGAATAAATAATGCTTTCGTCGATTTTTTTAATAGAAAATTCAGTTTTTACTTTGGCTTATTAGTTTTTGCAGCAATAGTGATAAAAGACGAATGTGCAATTCCTTCATCAGATTTAAATAAATATTTTTAATTTATCCACAAAACTGTCGGATATTTAGACACTTATGGTTGATTGCCCAATGATTTCAAATGCCATTCAGTATTATAAGAGTTATCAAATAATATTATGTGTTCTGTATAACAATGCATTTAAATTTTTGTAATTATAGTAAAATTTTAATTTTTGCATTTTTAAATATAACATTTTATAACAATATAATCCAAATCATTTTGAACAGTGATCTCAAGACATAGTAATTATTGTCGGATAACTGCAAAAGTAAAGTGAGATCGAGTTTTATGCATATCTCTCCTTGCAAGGTTAAATTCCAGTTGCATTGAGCTTAGTTTTATACGATTACGAAAAATATTATTAATGTTATATAGTCGAACAAGTGCGAAATTATAATATTATATCAAATTTATATGCATTTATACTTATTTTAGTGTTAATAATATTTTATCTTATGTGATCTTAAATTTATCTTAAACATTTTATAATTTCATATAAAAATGGTGTTATTTTTAAAATCATTTAAATCACCAACAGCTTTGTATACGTTTAGTTCTAGGAAACTAAAAATTTGTATAAAATTACCATCATAAAATATGTACGAGTATAAAAATACTAAGTAAACCTTTGAAAATTCTCCCCGCTCTTACAACTGATAAAATTTTTAAACTACATAACAGAGAGGGTAATTTTCGTATTTTAAAAGGAGGAGCTTATCGATCGTATGTTAGAAATAGCGACGCGTATCGGTAAAACAATAATAAGTTAGATGACTTAAAAATTTGTTAAACGTGTTGTCTACCCGCGAATTATAAAATACAACGAGCTTATAAGCCCCCTCGCGTTCGTGAATCAAAGTTAGCTGCGTATATCTTATCCTTAATCTAAAATCTTATGATGGGGGTGCTTGTGGACATAAAAATGAGGGCACATGTGGACGTGTCCACTTGTGCCCCCTAGTTGCTAAAATCTATTTCTAGTTTTGCATTTCATTTGCAGAATGGTCAGAAACTATGTACAAAAATCAAATCGAGCAAACATTGATGAAACGGACGTTCAAAAGGCACTTACAGAAATACGTAAAAAAAGAATGTCGATCCGTACTGCAGCTGCTCATTTCAATTTGAAGAAATCTATGTTGCATAAAAGGCTAAAACTAATCAAGAGTAGGAATGCCACTGGCAATGATTCTGGTATTGAGTCAGAATCTGAACTTCCCACATATGATGGGCGAATGTCTAAGTATGCAAGTAAGCAAGTTTTTTCGGCGGATGAAGAAAGAATGTTAAATGAATACATACTAAAATGTTCTAAAATACATTTTGACTTAACATATAAGCAAACGCGTAAGCTAGCCTACGAGTATGCAAATAAACTTAACAAAAAATATCCTGTTAAATGGGATATTCAGAAAGAAGCCGGCATTGATTGGATGAAGTCTTTTTTAGCAAGAAACACCAATATTTCATTGAGAAAACCCGAAAACACGAGTTTAGCTCGAGCAACAGCATTCAACAAACATAATGTAGAAATGTTTTTTAACAACTATCAAGAAGTCCTAGAACAATATAATTTTAAGCCAACTAGAATTATCAATATTGATGAAACTGGGATTACTACAGTCTTACCAGCTCCGAAGGTTTTAAGCGAGAAAGGCAAAAACAGGTCGGTCAGATAGTATCTGCGGAACGAGGTCAACTTGTTACTTTCGTCGGCATTGTGACAGCAATAGGGAACCCACTTTCACCTCTTTTGGTATTCCCTAGAGTCCATAGCAAACCCCATTTTGTCATTGGTGGTCCTTCAGGTTCTATTGCGTTAGCACACAAAAGTAGATTACATCTACTCTGTTTTTGGAAGTGTTAAGACATGTAAAGGAACATATGTCAGCATCAAAAGAAAATCCACTTTTGATACTTCTTGATAATCTCACGAAGCTCACATATCATTAGAAGCTATACTTTTTTGTAGGGACAATGGGATTGTAATGGTCTCTTTCCTCCCACATTGCTCGCACAGGCTACAACCTCTCGATGTGGGTGTATTTGGGCCTTTTAAATCTAAGCTTAGAATAGCTTTCAATGATCATATTACAGCCAATCCAGGAGTACCGATATCAATTTATAATATTCCAACTTTATCAAAGGAAGCTTTTTATTCAGCATTTACGCAAAGAAATATTGTTAAATCTTTTGAAAAACCTGGAGTGCGGCCATTAAATAGACTTGCATTTAATGACGGTGACTTTGAAAGTTCCTATGTCACCGACAGGCCAATTTTGAATGAATATAATGAACCAAGTACTTCGTCACAAATATCAACATTGTCTCTTGAGGAAGAGAAAGTATTACCACGCACAGTATTAAGTCCTGCATATGTGAGATTATTACCCAAAGCTCCACCTAGAAAAACAACAGGACGTGCTAGAAGCAAGTCTTGCATCTACACTAATAGTCCAGAAATGGAGAAAATTAAATTAAGATGTAGCAAAACTAGTTCTGTAAAGAAAGGTAACATAGAGCTTCAAATGGTATAGATGTTGAATTCTTAAGGAGAAGAGGCGAGTCCTGGAACTTCAGCTTCCGAGACCTACCTGACCTAGCAAAAGTAACCAGGGATGATATTGTATTGAAGCTACCAATGCCTTACACAACTAAGGGTACAACAAGAACTTCCTCATTTGTATCCTTTCGAATTTCATTGACTAAATATAATGTTAATTAACAATTTTTGTCGTTTATATTTTCTTAAACCGTTTTTATATTGAAAGAGTTCTTTTTACTCATAAAATATATGTTCAAATAAATAAATAACCATTAATGTAATATTAATTTTTGTTCTCCACATCCACCCTCCCTATACTGCCCTCCTAAGACAAAAGGTCCTATCTACAAATTTCACTAATTTCAGTTTTTAAGTCCTATGGATTCCTGCTGCTTTTCTTCATATGTTTCCTAAAGCTGTAAGTCCTATCTGCAGTTTAAATGCATTGGAATATAACTAACTGATTTGTCCTATGTGTTTAAAATTCGAGGGTTACTAAAGAAAAATGTCCAATATGACAATACTACAACACTTTGTCCTAATATAACACACCTCTGCAGTTAGAACTAATAATGTGTATCGTAGTTTTATTCACGGCACCATTCCTAACAGAAATTGTCTGAACTACAACACTTAGGACATTTTAATTATGTATATGTTTACATCAGTCATTACGTAACCTCAAATTTACGTCTAGGCGCCTTTTGACAACTTGTAAATTAGTGTTTAGTTTTGTGTTTATTGTGAATTGTATTTACGTCAAAAGAGACATGGATCAAAGGTAAGAATTTTGTAAAGAAATGTGCTATTGTTAATAGTTATTTATTGTGTTTAGTAAATTTCCAAGCAACCGAAGCCGACAGTTAGTGTCGCTTGCTTTAAATAAAGGACTTCAACAAAAGATCAACGTATTACGAACGAAATTAAAATGAAAGCGTTTTAAAATAGAAGTTAAAGAGGACTTGGATTATCTGCCAGAAGAAGACCAAAGCGTTTCTTCGGATGAGACCACAAACGAAAGCGACTCTATAAACTTGAACGTGAATAATAACAATATCACAACTTCAGTTGCAAACAACAATAAAATTGTAATATTATCCATAGCATAAACAGATCATTGTTTAATAATATTCCATCATTTCATGTTGTAGAAAATTATTATGTTATGTAGACGCTATGCACAATATTTTTGAAGGAATATGTCATTACAATTTATGCCATTGTATTACCTATTTTATTCGCACAATGAAATATTTATTATTTCATTTATTGTTCATTGTTTATTTAGCTACACTTTGTAGCCTACGAAGTTAATCCAACAAATTTGAGCTCGTTTTCTATAATTTCGACAGATGATTATAATAGGACCTCCACTCAATTTAATAAAAAGAGCAAGAGGCAAAACGATGATTTGTTTAAAAGAGTATTACAAAACTATTTCATCGAGTTAAAAAATAAAAATATTTAAATTAAGTTGTATAAATTATACTTTATTTAATAATATTTTATTTGCTATAAAGAGAGCATAATATTTTATTACTATAAATACAAATTTAGTTTACTGACATTTCTATTTAGTTTATAAAGCATAAACCAAACTGGCAGTTTTACGAAACTCAAAAAAAATTAATGAGGATCCCATTGTGATCTATGTAAAATATTTATCACGATTTATCTGATGGTTCAATTGAAAACAATATATCGGCCATGTTTTCTCCATCTAATAAAAATTCATCAGTTGTAAACAATCAGATCCAAGTGGAACACAGGCAACAAAGTAATATCGAAGAAGTCACTGATATTTCTTATTCTTATGCTGAAACTAGAATTATAAAAAATAATGAAAATGTGGAAAGTAATGAAAATAGAGATTTACGAATTTTACTTAAAAGCTGGAAGCAAGAAAATTTAATAGAGAATTTAATTGATAAGTTGATTTTTTAATAGTGTTACGAAACAATGTTTAATTATATTTGATGACTAATGTATGACGTCATGTATTATGAGTCAAATATGATGAGTCATATGTGATGAGTCATACATGATAACATCGTTAGTCATTCAAATATTTCTTAGATTGCAGTCTGGAAATGTATAGAAATTCCTGGAAGGCTGCATTTAGGTACTATAAATGCAGAGCGATTTTTAGTGACGAATTAATTCCAGTTTGAACTTACAGGTGTGAACATAAATAAAGTGTAAATAAATAGTAGTGTAATTTAGTATTAGTGTTAATCTTAGTGTAGTAATTGTTTTATTGTTATTAACCGTATCGGTATAATAAATTTGTATAGCCCTTTAGAAATTAAATAAACGTTTTAATTTTCGTTACAATAGGCACAAAACTATGTACATAATCACGCATTTAGTAACCTTTCGTCACCCTGTACATTATCATCAATATCGCCAAGAGATCCACACCATCACCTTATTCTGAACGATTTACACCATATTCAAGTTCGCCATCAAGTCCAGAAGATACCTTAAAAATCAGGTTATCAAATATTTTAAATGAAACTTCAAAAGGATCAATGCTAATAACTTATTACGAAAAATTTTCAAAATTTAATGACCAACATAGATTTCTATTAATAAATACAATTGTTCAGTGTTTTGAAGACAAAGGTGTGCAGATCTGACATTGGGGGCATTCCACGTTATGTGACACCAGACAAGTATAAAATAAAAGTCGAAGATTAATTTAAATATGCATTTAGAATAACAGTACATAGTCTAAAGTTTATGAAATGAATAATTTTTTTTTTCGAAAAAAAATGCATTTTTACTTTTTTGGTCAATAGCAACCCCGGACGTCAGTCAAGCTCAACGCATAGTAGAGTTACTGTCTATGGTTTAAAAACAAAAAACTCAGCAATTTTGAACGTGAATCGGTGTGTTTTGAACGTGAGCAAATTAAAATATTATTAAAGATATACTGTACAAATACTAAGTAAAACGGTATGTTAATTTCTATAATACTTAGCCAGAATTACGTCCCGACCGTCACATTTTAATTCACTTTGGTTGATTCTAACCTAAAATATGCGTGTTAATGATAAAATGTGTGTTTTGTAAGTAACAAATACATAGAAACTGAGGGTTTTGACAGTTTATTAAGTAACAATGGGCTGTTGTGTTTTTTACACATTAATTATAAGTTAGGTCCCGACCGTCACAGTCCCAACCGTCACAATCCCAAGTACAAAAATACTTGTTCTTTTTACAAATATCGCTTGTATGTGGCTTAAATATCTACTACTATCCATAATACGATTAGATTTATTTCGCTGGGTTTTTGGTTATAGTGTTGTTTTAGATGCCTATGGACGCGGCAGAACGGAAACGTCTGTCTAGGGCCAGACAAAGAGAAGACCCGGATAAAAAAAATCTTTTATTAGAAAAGGAGAAAGAACGAAATAGAAAAAGAAGACTGAAGGCTAAGAAAAACCAATACCAAGAAACCAAGTATTTGTGTAGGGAAAAAGAGCGCCGTAGAAAACAAAGATATAGGAACAAACTGAAAGCAGCCAAAACTGTCGTCGAGGTAGATGCCAGCTCTCCAATAGGTTCTTACAAAACAAAGAGAACACTGAATAAAGCTTTAAATAAAGTTATGAGAGAAGAGACCTGGAAGAAAGGACACCATTTCGGTTAGAGACAAAAATACCAAAAAGCGATTTCATGTCGCAAAAAGACACATGACAATATCCGTGGCAGAGGCGTATCAACTTTTCACAAAAGATTATCCCAACATTAAGGTTGGAAAGTCTAAATTCTTTGAATTTCGCCCAATTCATGTAAAAACAATGAATGACATGCCTCACAATGTCTGTGTCTGTCCACAACATGCCAATTTCGATTTTATGTTGGAAACTTTAAAGAAATATATCGTAGGTTTACCATCAACGACTGCTGACTCGTTAAATTCAATGACATGTGATACAAGCAGCGAGAAATGTATGCTGAAAGACGACTACCTAGCGTGCTTTGACATCACTGATATATTGCCTGTTAATTTGGTCACAGACACAGAAGTTGTCTGGAAGAAATGGGCAAAGTCTGAATCCCAGTATACTCCAGTGTCTCGTCAAGGCTCATTAGATGAATTGATTCAAGAGATGAAGAATCAAACGCCAACGTTCAAAAGACACGTTTTTGTAAAGAGACAGCAGTCTAACCATTTTGAGTCCAATAAGAAAAACAGTACTGCATCGGAAATTGTACTGCAGATTGACTTTGCAGAAAATTTTGCTATTTTGTGCCAAGACGAGATTCAAAGTACACATTGGTCTCACCCTCAGGCAACAATGTTCACTGGATGCGCTTGGAGCAATACTGGAAATTCTAAACATTCATATGTTATAGTGAGCAATGAATTAAACCACGACAAATACGCGGTGTGGGCTTTTATGCGCCAAATAATTCAAAACCTGAAGCAAAAGTATCCAGAGTTGAAGAAAGTGTCTGTTTTTTCGGATGGTTGCGCTGCGCAATTTAAGAATAGGTACACATTGCTCAACCTTTGCTACAGTGAGTCTGACTGGGGTGTAGAAGTGGAATGGTGCTTTTTTGCGTCCAGTCATGGAAAAGGAGCTGTCGACGGAATTGGTGCAAGTCAAGAGACTATTGTGGTCAGCCATCATGACCAGACGTGCATCTATCTTTCGCAGCTATGACTGCTATTCCTACCTCAAGTCCAAAAACATTAGCGGAATAGATATATATTTCGTAACTTGTGGGGACATCGAAGAGCATAAAAAAAGCTCTCGAAAAAAGATGGTCGGAGTTTCCTGCCATACCACATATACAGAAACACCACAAATTCCAGGTAAAAAATTCAAGAATGCTTCTTTACAGCGAAACGTGTAATTCAATAAACAAACTAATGATCATCAGTAGCAAATTAAACTACGCCGACGTTTATTATATAAGAGCCATATTTTGAATCAGATAATGAGGAAGATGCTGCTTGCATCTATTGCAATTCATTATATTCGAGGTCTCGATCAGGTGAAAATTGGATTCGCTGTCAAAATTGTCTAAAATGGTGTCACTTTGACTGTGCTGGTGTGAACCAATTAACTGTAAATTGTTTCTTAATTAAAGTTCTATGTTTTATTCATATCAATTCTGTTTTTTTATTCTACGCGTATTTGCACTTTTGTATGAAATGTAATCTTCAGAGTTCCTAAAAAAATAAAATATTTTGTTTCTATTGCTTCAGTTTATGTACAGATCTGTATTGTATCAAATCTCCCAGTAATCCCTCATATAGGGGAGGTTAGAGACATTTTGCAAGGTTACGTAAAAAATTTATAACACAGTCAAATATTTAAATTTTCAATAATTATAAAATTCTTTAGTTGCATAAATAGTCCAAGATAGTATCAATATATAAACGAGTTTGGTAACTGTTAAAGTAATTTTAACGTTGTTTTCCTAAAAAATGTATCAAGTCCCGCTTGTCTCCCCTATGTAATAACAGGTCGATAAATATTTCCATATGTTAGCTCCACATAAATTCTTCATTATTTTTTTTATAAATTTTATAACAAACTTTAATAACTAACACGAGGTTATAGGTAAACAAACTGTGAAATAACAACAAAATGTTATCTTTATAGTTTTTTCTTACACATTTTTAAGTTGGCAGCAAGAAATTCGTTCTGCTGAAGATCCAAATTTGAGAGATATTATACCGATCTATAAAATTTAATTTATTAATGTTATGTACGAGAATTAATGATCAAATAAAGTTTTTCTTTCAGGCTGTTGGTACTTTTTTAAAAATTTTATTGACTTAAGTTTATATGTCTGCAAAGTTGAAATAATAATAAAGTACCTACTAAAAGCTTAAGTCATAAAAATAATGATAAGGAGTGATAATTCAAACTTCATCTGATGTCACTTATTAGATATAACATTTAATTAATTAATGCATGAAAAAAAGAAATAAAAAAATTTAATTTTTTTATTTTTAAAAACTTTTGTTTTTCGTTTTTAGTACCACTATGTATCAGTACAAAATTTGTGCTCTCCAGGATGCTCAAAAGTTTGTTAAGCTGGACGAAAAAAAGTTTGTCCTCAGACAATATTCATAAAAGCAAACAAATTTTGATCCGATATTAATGTAGCGGTGATATCATATAAATTTTCCAGTAACCATTACCCCCATTGCAGTGTAGCAAATTTACAATTAAATTAAAAATACACTTTTTCTAATTTCACAAAAAACAAATTAAGTACAGTAGAAGCTCGATTCTGTGAACACAAAAATCCAAAGACATGTTCAAACTAGCGCAAGTGTCACAATAGCGGGGGTGTAGAAAAACTAGTGTTTTGTGTAATGAAAATAATTACATACTAACATCAAGAAATAAAAATACAGTAGAGTCTCGAAATAGTGAACAGCAAAAATCATGTTTGTTTTTTAAATATTAATTCCCAATTCATTTTTTACTGTCCTCTTTTTATGCTATAAAAATTTGTTTCCTTCATTCTTTTTTATAGCATAAAAAGAAGACAGGTAAAAATAAATTGGGAATTAATATTTAAAAAACAAACATGATTTTTGCTGTTCACTATTTCGAGACGCTACTGTATTACAATGTCATCACCACCTTGTATTTTATCGACAATTAGACGAATTTCTTATAATTATGTAGATATGCATTTCTTTCATTTAAACACGAGTACCTTTATTTTATATTTAATCACGTACAAGTGATAAGAAGTAGGTGGTAGACATCAAGCATGGACATCAAGATATTCAATACACAACATTAACAACTGTTAACTTTCGCTGTTCACGTTACCGCAGGGGCGTGCGGTGAATTTTGATACAAGGGAAGCAGTTTGCTCTCTATTGAGCAAATCTCAATAGAGAGATATGTATAGCGTAGCTCCGAGCGAAGCGAGTCACGTTCTATTGCCAACAGGGACAATTTTGAAAGGCGCTCTTCACTGGTCGAATTTCTTGAAAAAGTTTTAATTCTTTTAAAGACTGAAAAACTCTGTTCAACCGAAGCACTAGTTGCAGGTATCGTTAACACTAATTGACACAATTTTAACACTTCAGAGTAGGCTTGCTCCAAACCATTTTCTTTTATAAAGATAACCAGTTCGTTGGCGCTATGTTTCTGACTAATATCTTCTGTAGCATAAATAACTGAAAGTTCCGATCGTAATCCAACTATATCAAAAAAATTTCCGTAGTTATCACTCAATGACTGAAGTGCGTTTTGAGGAAACTGTTTATTTTTAAATTCATTAAAATTACATAATTCTAAAAATTGTATACCACTAAAATTTTTAAATCTATTATTTAGTTGCCCAGTGATATTGTCCAAAATTTCGTTAAAAAGTCTCCGATATGAAGTTCTACGATCCACTATAAATTCAGTTCGTATTCGTTTTCTTTGGGGCTCTAAATTGTCAGTACTAGTTTTCTCCCAGAACTTTTCAAATTCATTTCTTTTGTTGCAAATCAAATTTTTGAATTCTTCAATTTTCTTTACACAAAATCCGATGTCATTAGATTTAGTTTGCAAAATATTGAATAAATTGTCTGTAAATGGGAAGATTTCGGAGAAAATATTTAACAAAAAATTAAAATCGAAGTCTCTTTTCAATGAATCTAAGTAACCTCTGAATCCATTCAAAGTCTCAGTGTCCCAATCATCTTTGCTTTGTAATATATTTTCAAATAAATCAATTAGAGGCTGTCGATATTCAGATACAGTTTGTACTAGCCTTCCATTGTAATTCCAGCGTGTTGGAGCAACTCTAGGTAGTCTCTTCTGTACTTCCAAATCTAAAGCTCGTGTCCGTTTTGACGATTTTGAGAAAAAGGCAGCCATTCCACTAATAGTTAAAAAAATACTTTGCACTCTTTAAGACACGCTGCAGATTGAGCAAGAACTAAATTTAATCGATGAGCTAAACAATGAACAAATATTGCATTCTGAAAAGTCTCTTTTACTTTGGCCTGCAGGCCCCCCAATTCCCCAGCCATTACAGCGGCCCCATCATAACTTTGAGCGATAAGTTAAGCACCACACTGTAGATCATTGACTATCTGACAAACTATAGTATATAAAGCTGCAGCAGTTCTTTGCGTTGTTACATCTAAAAATCCTAAAAAGCACTCTTGAACTTTTCCATTTGAATTTATGTAGCGTACTACGATTGACAACTGACTAATATTAGTAATATCGGTTGTTTCATCTAAAATAATTGCAACAAAAGGAGCTTTTTTTATTTCTTGCTTGATCTTTTCTAAAACAATATTGCTTATCGACTCAATCAAATCATTTTGAATATGATTTGATGTACCGCGAAATACTGTGGAGTGTTCCAGATGGTTACTTAAAATTGTATCGTATTTTGCTAATAAACCAACTAAATTGATAAAATTTCCCCTATTAGCAACACCCTGAGATTCAGTATGACCTCTAAAACTAAGTTCATTTTCGCTGAGAAAACAAACAATGTCAATAAGTCTTTTTAACACTTCTTGATTTTTTTTACAAGATCATTATGCTTACGGTCACTTTCTTTCAACTGCTGATCTAGTGAATGCTCAATTCGTGATTTTCCAAATGTTTTTTAATTTAGTACCGCTCGCAAATGAGTTTCGCACTTACCATGTCTTTTTGTCACTTTGTGGAGGTTGTTTAAATCTGAAAAGCCATTTTTATTCCAAATACCTTTTTCATTTGTGAAAAGTAAACATGACCAACAAAACAATTTACACAAATTTTCACAACCCGTTAACCACTGATTTGTACTGTACATTGCAACATTAAAGTACCTATTACATGATTTAACTTTTGTTTTTAAAAGTTTTAATTCAGGTGTTGGTCTTCCGTTTCTAATAATATCTAGCTTATCTTGAAAAGAATATGTTGAAAATCCCTTCTTCAACAAATCACACACTTTACAAGCACAAATAATATCTTCCGCAGTGCTCGGATCAGCTTCCATTATTGAATAAGCAATTCTAAAACTGCTTAATTGTCCACTAATATTCAATATTTTAAAAATCACTTGTCACCACAGGTTTAGAACACCAAAAAAGTTTTTTCAAATAGTATAACATAAAAACTGAGAATAATACAAGGAAGATTAATATTACCTAAGTATGATATTAAAATCGAGATTAAAAGATAACAAAACGCATTTATACAACTTTAAACGGCTGTTATCACATGCGGGTGAATGCATTTTTCAAGTTGCTTCTGTTGCTATTTTTAAATCGTGGAAGTTCGCGATAGCTCGAGTGCAAGTTCCAGTGATTCTGTTTTAGTGTGTAACAGTATCTTTCAGGGAATTACTTAAAATTAAATTTTAATGGTTAATGTATTTATATGAAAAACAATAATTGGGTCTAATGATGTATTTTTTTAATAATCCCAAGGGAAGCACTGCTTCCCTTGCTTCCATGGACCGACCGCCCCTGCGGTACCGAGTAGCTATAGAAAACATTGGATGTTCACATTATCGAGCTTCTACCGTATTTCAGGTCAAAGAGTGGACCACCCTAAAAAGTTTTAATAATAAACATGCAAAAATACCTTTTTATCGTTGAGCAGATAGTAGGCGACTCCTCTTTTTTCATTTCAGTAAACCATCGTAGTACACTTTCATTCTCTTCATTTAATAACCGTAAACGGTTAGCATTTGTCAGTCCTTCACTACACACATCAATTTTAAACTTTATTCTTTGGCCGATTGCTCAAAATGTTTTTATTTATTTAAAACGTGGGCTTTTATATGCGTTTTTAAGTTACTTCTTTTTTAGTTTGATAATATAATATCACACACAAATGTTCGTTTCAGATTAACACTCCGACAAATACTTCAGTCGAATAGTTTTGATCCTACGCTTCGACATTTACGGACATTTTGTCTTTTTTAATATTTCGAACTACACTTTCCTGCTTAATAAATGATGTAAATCTTTCAACTTTTCATCAAAATTTTCAGTTTTAACTTCGGTCTCGTCATACTCTAAAAATTTAATTGTTTGTACTTTAATGGATTATTTCCCGCCCAATAATAACCAAAAACCGGTGAATTTTGTTACACTTACCCATGTTTATGATGACATCATCACTAGGATCGTATTTACCTTCTTTTTCGTAAGTTTCGGTCAATTCTGCTTCCACATTACATTTCATATCGAAAATATTAAAATCTCACTTTTCACCAAACAAAAATAATTTGGTTAACTGCATTGACGATTTCGACCTAAACATACACACAACTAATGAACTACTTCGGAAGTAGTAGTTCCTCTGCTCGTACGCAATCGCAAAATTCAGATTTATATACATGGCGGTGCAAGAATTAATATTAAATTGGAGATTGCTTGTTACAAAAATACTAAAATTATAAATCTTTTACACAAATATTATGTTTGTTCAAAATTAATGGTTTTGTAATAATTAAATTGTTTTCTCACCGGTGTAATTTGTAAAATACCTACGTTTCCTTTGAATCAAAAAAACTATTTTGTTTGAATAATTTTTTAAAAGCAAACAAATTTTGTTTAATTGAAATAAAATATTTTTGAACATAAAAAAATTCATTTAAACCAAGAAAAAAATTAATTTGTTGTTGATTTAAGGTAGGATCAAATTTAATGAAATTTGGCATATTAGTACATTATAATAAGATAATGAACCAGTTAAATTTTTAAAAAGTTGCAGAGAACCTGGAAAAAGATATTAATATAAAAAAATATTTCCTTTAGCATTGATCCTATGAGAAATCACAGATTTTATTTTATTTCACAAAAAGTGCCTTTTAGATTTCAATGAAAATGGTATCAACAAAAAAAAATTGACGAACATTTTGGTTACTCACAAATCGAGGTGTGAGTAGTTAGCAAATAATTACAAAAAATTTACGATATTAAGTACATGTGGCAACGCCGTCAAATGTTATGTTATAAGTAAACAAGGCTTAGCTTAAAATAATTTATTTATTTTTTAATTAATTTTTATTTATTTTCTAATTAATTTTTTGTAAAACAATCTTTACAACTAATAACAAAAACATTAAACTTGAAGTGTTGAAATAAAAATTAAAACTAAAGAGATATTTCTAATAAATTAAATCCCAAATTAAAAAATCAGAAATTCGTATTAATATTCGGCGATTGGCGACACTGGATTGAATACACCTACTACTAAATTGCAAAAATATAAAAACTGATCATGAAGAATATAAAAAGGTAAAGGATTTTTTGAAATTTTGTTTCCTTTAAAGAGAAAATAAATTTTATGACCATCATCGGCAGCATAGCTTAAAATAATACTTCCGCAATAAATCAGAGTGAGCATTGTAAACCCGTAAATTGTATGTAAATAAATTGAAAATATGCACATTTGCTTAGATTTGTGAAATTTTCTTTTAGTTTAATTTAGTTCTTCGTTTTGACAACATTATTTTACCATCGCCATCGGTAAAATAAGAATTTAGTTTGTGATTTTTAATCAAATTTTAAAATTAAAAAATTGTATTTAAAGACTGTTTTTTACAAGAAAGTTTAAAATTAAAATATGAATAAGTTTAAACGGAAGTTTAAAATATCGTAGTAAACAAAACTTTTAAAATGGCACCAACAAAATTTTATCCGTGATAACGCGGGGGCGTTAATTCAAGAAGTCAACCTGTAGTCAAAATTTGTCGTTCCTTCAACAAATTATTTTCAACCATTAAATAAAGTTCAGAAAAATCAAAATTTTCTCTGAATATCGAACTCAAGTAATGAATAATCGCCCAAAAAAAAAAATCACTTTAATTAAATAAAAACAATCTCACAAAATTTCAACTTTTTTTGGTCACTTTCGACCAAAATACTTTCAAACAAAATTTTCCAATAACAATATTTAAAAATAAAATCTTATTGCAAAAATACTTGCATAAAATTATACTCAAAAAATCATCGGAGCAAAATCTAGGCTTCCGCCGTCTTGGCAAAAAAATCTCCCTCTACTCATTTTTCCTTTGTATATTAATAAATTAGCTATTTAGTTTTTAATATTTTTAAAACTCCCCCTGAAAATCTATTCTATATACGGCCCTGGTTGAAGTAACTAAATAACGTAATTATATTTTAATTTTTAGTGCATTTTTTAAAAAGCTCGAAGTAATCTACAAACTAGATTTAACCATTTTTTGTCTAAAATCAACGGCTTTCGAGTTATGAATAAAAGTAGGTAAACAAATTTTGAAAAACGTGAAACTATTCACGTTCTATACGTACAATCACACCGACGTTTTCGGAATTCAAATTTACCAAATCTCCCAATTGGAATTTTTCGACCGAATCTACCCCGGTCGCCGTTTCGATGCACAATCGCAAATTTTTGGAAGAAGCTTCTATTTCTTCCATGGCCAAGTCTGAAATCAACACGACGAGGTGATCTTTCACTCGTGTCGTACAATTAAACCGATGATGCCTTGGTGCCATCTCTCGTGACAGTGCCACCGATCGCCGCTATCGCTCCCAAATCAAACGGTTTGCTAGCAGGTCGAGATTGCTTCTTTCGTTTGTTCGTTCCCGGAACTGTATTTTTCAACTCACCTTACAATTTTGGTGTAATCAATTCTCTGTAGTAATTTTAGGTAGACCCGGGTGTTGGACGCATCGTAATGATCAACTTGAGCGACATCGCCTTTATATTGTCCCCGCATTATGCGCTCCCACTGTTTTGATTTAACTTCCAAATACTTCTCCATAACTCTCAACACGTCGGTCATTTCTTTTAAGGGCAGAATTGGCTGATTTTTTAGTCTCATTTGTAAGCTTGCTACATTTTCTATAGCGGCCACAACGTGCGACTTCTTATATGCTTTTATATAAATGCTGTCCTCTTTTAGTAATAATTTAAACATATAGTGCGCTATTTTGCTACTTCAGATCTCCCGTCAGTTAGTCGGATTGTGTCCACTAGAGTCGATATAGTCCACTATAGTCTGTTTTTTTAAGAAAAATATTGAAATTTGTACCAAGGAGATGACGTCGATATGTAAACCAATGAAATTGCTTTGAAATTATTCGCTATTACAATAGCGAAATTTTTACGATTGAAGTGCTATGCGTGTTGCCTAAACTGAACCGGTTAAAGTCATAAATAAGATAGATGCGAACAGAGTTAAACGTAATATCGAATAGACGTAGTTATTTGGTTATAACATTTTCAACTACCATTCTTTAAACGCTATGTAGATGATATTATAACAGCAATTCCAAAAGGTAACGAAGATTTAATTATCAGGCATTTCAATGAATTTCGTCCACGACTCCAGTTCACTATCGAAAAAGAAGAACAAAATAAAATAACTTTCCTGGACATACAGTTAATACGTGAAAATAACTGCCTTAAATACAAGTGGACCCAAAAAAACAGACATGGTCAGGAAGATATCTTGATTTTAACTCTTACCATCACAAAAGCCAGATAATAAGCACGGCCATATGCCTCGTCAATAGATCTCTTAAATTAACCCATGGAGACTACAGAAAGCAAACTCTAAAAATAGCTAAAGAGACTCTGTTTAGAAATGGTTTTCCCGGACCCTTGGTTAAGAAAATTATCAAAGATCATGTGAACAAACTTTATAATGGTAACAGTACCAAGAAAGAAACATCCAATTTTGCTGTTATGCCTTATGTCAAAGGACTAAGTGAAAAACTGAAGAGAATTTTAAGCAACCACGAAATCAAACTGACATTTAAATCAACCAATAACATTAAACAGCTGTATACAAAATTAAAAGATGCGGTTCCTACAGAGAAAAAATCTGATCTAATCTATAAAGTTGAATGCAAGAATTGTAACCTAGTATATATTGGACAAACGAACCAATGGCTGCACAAAAGAATGAGTGGGCATATCTCAAGTGTTCGCTGTAATAAACCGGACTCTACTGCCATTGCGAAACATATACTAGTCGATGGACATGATGCAGATTTTAAAAACGCAAAAATTATTAAATCTGTTACTAATTATAAAGAAAGAATTCTTCACGAAATGATTAGCATCAAAAGAGAAAAGAATTCAATGAACAGAAAAATTGATATAGATGGTCTGAGCATTATATACAGCCATCTACTCGTCTAATTACCATCAGGTATTGGTGTTAAGTTTTTCGTACCTTGAAGGAAACTCACTGCAGGTTGTTTCTTATCACACAATCACATATTTTAGATCATAGATTGTTCAAATGACAATACGGTATCATTCGGTTTCCATATAAACTTGTAAACATTATATTAAATTATTCTGACGAAGACGTGTACCAAACGCCGAAAGCTCAATAAAAACATTATTATTAAACGTTTTATTAACTTGTTTATAGCTGCTTTCGAGTTCCGCGCTTACGAAACTTTTCTAACCATTTAGAGCGAATGTTATGTATAAAAGTGTTGGCAACTAAGGTTGGCAAGAACGCACCCCAAGTCAAGAGTTGACAAGAACGCGTCCCAAGGTGTAATTTTGCACACACTAATATTTTTGTTTAGCGCAAGCGCATTAGAAATATAAAATTGAAATTAATTAATTGCAAAGAAATGTAAGGTGACCTAACGATAAATATACGTGACCAAACCTTAGCAGTGCATTTCCTACCTGTTTCCACTTTTATTTCGTCGAAATCGTTTAATGGGGAGGCTAACTTACCAAAAAATTTTTTCAAAACTTGAATAATTTTTTTTGATAAAACTAATAGTGACCTAACGATAAAACCGGGTGACCTTTCAAGACCTAACGATTCCATATTTTTTTATATCAAAATGTTTCAGATGGGAGGCCAACTTTACAGAGGTGTCCATCTTTCCTAGAATTACCCTATATAATATCAGGTAGATAAATATTTCCACTGAATGTTTGCTCCACATAAATTCTTCATTATTTTTTTTATAAAAACACAGGTAAGCCAACTGTGAAATAACAACAAAATGTTGTCTTTATAGTTTTTTCTTAAATATTTTTAAGTTGGCAGCAAGAAATCGCACAAAAAAATCGCATGAAATTAGAACAAGTTCTAATTCAAAAAATCGCACGTGCGCATTTTGCATTACACGAGGCGTTTAGTTGCGGCATAAAAAAATCCCCTCGTGTAAAGTGCCCTTTAGTGAGCTTTTCATGATTATTGCCGTGAGCCGTGCCATCGGAATGACGAGAATGATAATTGAAAAATTTAAGATTTCTAAGTCACTCCGACTACTAAAGTGAGTTTCGGATATATACATGATTTTGTGATTTTTAATAAAAGTTACTATCTTTTGTCCACATTGGGACATCCTTAAATTAAAGCGCAAAAATTAGTGGTAGCTATCTATTGTATTTCCAGTGGCGTAGGTGTGTTATGAAGAAAATAAATAAAACATATTAATAAAACGTAATACAAAATTTAATCACCATAAATAAATAAAGTAAAGCAATTACAAAATTATAATTGAATAAAAAAATAAATATAGTAAACAGGATTAAATGATATCTACTTTGTAGTCCCGTAATTCTAGCTCACCATTTAGTTTGATGTGAGCAATTTTTGTTTCGGTTACTTCGAAGCTCTTCAAGAAATTCCAGTGGACGTAATCTAGAACCGTAATCAACTTTTTAGTTCTCATACACCACACTTGTATTGATTCATTTGAAACAGCAAACACATGGTTACCGTTCGTGGTTAACGCTTTCATATAAAATGCGTCAGAATCTGCAAAAAAATTATTATTTGTGAATTTGGCTACAAAAATTCTGTTTACCAATTTCAAGTAGGTATTTTCCGGAATTTAAGTCTAAGAAAACTATTTTATGAATATCTCGAATAAACTTTTTTTCTAAACAAAGTAGTAACGAGTTGTTTAGAAACTTTACGTCTTGTACCACGTACACCATATCTTTAAGGGTATATAAACAAACTTTCTGCTCCAGACTCCAAACAGATACGATACATCTATATGCGCAACGGTTGTCGTTGTAAAAACTGACCAGGTGATCGTCTTTTATCTAAAAGAAAGAAAATATATTTAACTTTGTATTTTTGTATCGCAAGGATTCTAACCTTTATTTTCCAAGTGGTGACGTTTTCTTGATGGTATTCGAGGGTAAACAAATTTTGGATATCGAAATTTAAAATTTTGATTTTTCCGTTATATGTACCCATTGCTATGATACCATCACCGAAACATACACTTCTGATTTCTTCATTAAAGCAAACGAATTTTGAATGATAATCTGAATTTGTAACTGAATCTTCAAACTTGATAATGGAAACTCCGGTGCATACATCTAAGACTGCGATTCTATAAAAAAATTAGAAATAAAAAGATTACTATATTGAAATTTAAAACAAACTTACAAATCATTATGTGCTTCAATGGAAGTCGCCAAGTCCCAACTGCTATCAACATTGAGCTCTATGTAATATAAATAACTGTCTCCATTCAATTTTTGCCAACACAAACAATTACCTTCCACAAACAAGAACCACGATTTATATCTAACTGCACAATCAATAGTTTTTCTAGGTAACGCTTTGTAAGAAAATTGTTGCTACAAATATTTAATTAAAACAAAATTTTAATTTGTCCTTACACATACCAATCCTGTCGATGAGTCAATAATGGTTAATTCGTCAGAGCCATTGCTTGCTATCAAAACTTCATCGTCAAAATGATGAAGTGTGTGTACAATAACCCTACAGTTTGGGTTATAACAACACTTTTAAAATTATCGTTCTTCCAATTCTCTGCCATATTGTGATACATGTAAATTCCCTAAATTAAAAAATTTTAGGCACTAACTAAATGTGTAAATGATGGAAATTAATGGACATAAATGAAAATATATAACTAACCTCCCAGGGCGAAGAAAACTTGTTGATATATTCTTCGTAAAATATTGTTGCGCTTTTTTCAATTTTCTTAATGCCTTTTAATCTACATTTTCTGAACCAGTAGTAATTATAGTCGATGAGGTCGTTCCATGTCTTGCAACATCTGATCGCATTATTAATTGTCTTTTCGGACATAACCTTGCAAATTTTCTGTACGAGTTCTGGATGTAAGTTTCCCAAAATATCCATTTTAACCGCTATGGTTTTTGTTGCTATCGTTCTTGTGGAGAGATCTTCAAGCACTGTTTGTTTATAAAAGTTTTTGGGCAATATATACCTTAGATACGACGAATGGGAGGAGAAAATAATAATATGACTGATAAATCTTAATGATGTCTTATTCTAAAAATAATAGTTTGTGAAGGTGGTCATTGCCCAAGCACAATCTTGCAAAACTTTGCTAAATTGAATGCCTAATGACCTTAGTCCCGGTTATATTGTTAAGGATAGTTGTTATTATAATTGTATAATAAATTATCTTTGAAGGGTCGTATAAGTTTGTTTACCTGTTATTCTCATTCTTGCGAAAATGTTACATTTGTTTCAGAAATATAAAAAGAGGTATATTACAATAAATTACAGGCTCGGATTGGGTGTAGGTAAGATGTCGTTCTCATGTCAGAAACAAAGAGCTGAGCTCCTCTCCAGTAATTAAATTATTGTCAATATGTGACGTTGCGTTTTGTTTGAATCTGCTCATTGAAAATGTAGATCGAAGGAACAAGATTTTAGTAAATTCCACCGCTGGTTAAAAATGCACTAGGCTTTCGAAAACACCATCTTTAAGTATCATCCACAACCACCAAATTAACTGTAGAATTAGTAATTAGAATTAAACGTAGAAGTTTGCCGCATTTAAATCCTATGCAGTTGTTCACAACCTCGAAATTAGTACTTAACGCGAAATTAGTACTTAGTACTTAATGCAGAACCTTGCAAGGTCCAAGCTTTTTCACGTAAATTAGTCGTCAAGTCACTACTACGCATGCTTCAAAATCATTCAAGTGTCATCTGTGATTTCTAACCTAAAACCTGTTAACGTTTGTGACCTGAATTACATTTAATATTAAAGGTACAACGCTATGGTATTAACCTGTACCCGATTTAAATAGAAACATTAGGTTATCTAGCAATAACAACAATTTACCATCCGAAATAATCAAGTTCCAAACATTGACACTAGATGGAGTCACACTAATTTGCGTATTAATTTAAGCATTGTGAATGCTACCAAAACATTAATTTATGTTCAAATTTCAAGTATTAATTTATGTACTAATTCTACGGTTAATTTGGAGGTTGTGGATGAGGCTTTAATCCGTCAAAACTTGAAGCCGATCTAAGGGTGCCCAAAGCAGTGTCTTACAATCTGCGGTCCGCAGTTAAAAGGGTTCTGCAAAAGAAATGTCTAATCTTATTGTTAACAATAGAATATTAGTAATTGCGCAGTTTTGGTTTGCAGGAGCTTTCGACGAATTAAAATTTATGTCAAAAGATCTATTGTCAAGGAGATTTTTAACTAAGAGTCAGGTATCATGTTCAAAATCCATTCTTTCATAAGAGATTAGAAAAAATCTGACTTTCTTGTGATGTTATTTTAAATTTTTGTATAATTTTACAAAATCTTGGTAAGTTTTGCAACTTAAATTAAATATTGGTAGTCGTAAATTACATTAAAATTATTACATTCTTTGACCATTGTCCATTGTTAAAATCACAAAATAATTTTGTCAAAGAAAAAAGTTGTACAAGTAATTATTTTATGCGAAAATATGAATTTGAATTTAATTTTACCTTTGCTGGAGTTGGCGAATGCGGCCCATACCGTCTTTCCAAATTTTATCCGCTATAGTCAGTGACGGCTCCTGAAGAATGTACTTGGTGAGGCACGTTTGCCAAACCGGGGGATTTGTGAAATACTCCGTACCCCCAACCTGAAAGGGGTTCCGTAAAATTTTTTTGGGAAAATTAATTTAAAACTCTATTTTTATCACCAGGGCCGTATATAAGGGGGGGTTCAACCCCCCCCCCCATGGGTTTAGTAATTCTAAATAATTACTACATTTAAGAAATGTTTCCAATGTGCACATGAAATCAAAATAAATAATAATTTAATAATTGTAGTAATATAGTTTCTTTAGTAAAGTTAGAAGTCCAACAAAATTTTACAATGCGTAATTCATCCCTTAAGCCTGTTTGACACGACGTTAAATTTTATACAAAATTTACATGTAAATTTGCACATATTTTTGACACAATTTTATGTAGGTAAAAATCAGTGGCGGTTAGCCTTAAAGGGCACAGGGGCACGTGCCCTCCCATCCCAAAACCAAAAACAAGGCTTAGCTTAAAATTATTTATTTACTTTTTAATTAATTTTTATTTATTTTCTAATTAATTTTTAATTAAGTATTAATTATTTAAAAAATAAATTTTATGTTACATTATTTTGTAGTTTAAGCCAACAAACATTATAATAGGGTCACGCAAATCGCCACCCAAACGCTAGATAACGATAGTAGGCGACAGTCAAGCTTGTATTTACTAAAAATACATTTTTCAAGTCGACCGACAGGTTGAAAACGGGTCACACTTTAAGAAACCCTTATCGGTTAACAATTGAGTCCATAACACCAGTAGTGTATGACATGTTTATATTTTGTGCTTAGTTTACAAGTTGTGTTATGTTTTTACGTTTAAAATGTATCAAGTATTTAATATACATTTTGAGCAATACATAATATTATATATATTACTAATAAACTATTTTGTTTATATTGTTAGTTGTTAAAAAGGAAAAATTTCCGTTACGGAATTTTTACTAGCGGTGAAGTTATTTAATCATATAAATACAGAAATTGCTTATAATGTGTTAGAGATTATCGATATTCGATTATATTATATGTTATCGATTATTGCATTTATTTGAGTTTAATCGATTTTGCTGCTGAATTCGATTTCGTTCTTGGCGTACATAAATAAGATAAAAGAAGCAAAATTATTTAAAGGAACTTTAAAAACGAGAACAAATTTGTGAACGATTCTAGTCTTTTATTAAGAGGGTTGTACACCTAACTTTTAACGAATATTCATGTAGCTTTTTTACTAATCCATGGAATTTAACGCCGTTTAAAGTAAATGATTCGAAAAAAAAATCTAGTTTCATAGAAAGTTATTAACAACTTTTTAAAAAAAGATTTTCATTTTTATTTTTTTAATTTAACATCCAACAAACCTGCAAATGACTTTCTATTTACATACAAACTATAAAAATTAAATTTTTTTTTAAATATCTCTATATATTAAGAAATAAGCCTTATATATTTGCATAAGAAGAAAGCGAATTAAAATCTATATAATAGTGCCTTCTCGCATCATTTTGATTTTCATTTGATTTTTATGAAATTTCGGTGAAATGTTCGTAAACTTAAAAAATCAAACTGGGCGGTCTCTAGGCGTGAAAATGTCTGCTGTGCACATTTACACGCACTTTTACGATCAAATTTAGAACATGTTCTAAATTTTTTTCATAAAAATGTAACACAAAATTTGCTGATAAATTTTCTGTATGCAACGGTGTTAAATATTTTTATAAAAATTTACATGTAAATTTTATGTAAAAATTATCGTCGTGTCGAACAAGCTTTAATTGTAAACTGGAAAAGTGCAAGTACAAAGTAAAAAAATTTAAAAGATCATAAAGGATAATTTTCACAGTACTGTAAACAACCCGTTTTTGAATTAAAAAAGTATTGAATATGATAAACGGGTTGGTTTAGGGTAATGCTCATTTAAGTATCTACCTATCTACCTATCTACCTGCATTTCTTTATAACCTTTTCACCTAAAAATAAATTCGGTTTAAAAGAAATATGATTGATTTATTTTAAGTGTGTTGTGTCCAAACCAATTATTTTTGTACGCAAACAATTCATAAATTTAATTTAATTTTTATTTAATAGTATGAAACTAAATATTTAAATAATATTTTAAAATTTTTATTTTGTGGTGAAAAGGTCATAAGGAAATGCAGGTAGAAGTACTTAAAATGAGCGTTACTCTAAACCAGCGGTTCCCAATTAGTTTTGGCCGCGGAACCCTTGGGCAATTTAAAAACTTTTCCAGAACCCCAAGCCGATTTGTTTACTATGAGCTAAAAAGGAAAAAAAAGATCATCAAGTTCTGCATTTAAAGGTTGCTTGTGTGCACTCTCTCATTGTTGTTTAATAATATAATCCGATAATTAATCCATTTTATTAAACGGATTATGTAAGCATACAGCAGGGTACTCAAAAAATAAAAACAAAAGTTAAAAAATATTTTTTAAGTGGCAAAATTTATTTTTACGCTATTTTGCAATTATTTTTGGAGAAACCCTTGGATTTATTCGCGAAACCCCAAGGGTTCCACGGAACCCTATTTGGGAACCGCTGCCCTAAACCAACCCCTTTATAATGGTCAATACGTTTTAATGCAAAAAACAGGTAGTGTTGCGGTTCATTTTCACAGTACTGTGTATATATCAGTTTATCTGCAAAAATACTTTTAATTATTGTAATTTTTGCTTGGTATTTCCTGATTACAAAAACTAATTTAAAATACATGCATATACTAACCTTTTCTTGTAATTTTTAAAACCCCCCCATGGCAAATGTCTAACTACGGCCCTAGGTAAATTCAATGTAAAAATAAAATCGCAGCACAAATAAGAAAATAAAAATTCAACTATCTCTGAATAACAAAAATAGGAACTCTCGATAAATAAAAATAACTAATAATATGTACAATAAATTATAGGTAAATTCAATAATCTGTAATAGCACAACGAACAGTTGAGATTAAATTCTTAGTTGTATGTAGTAAGAAACTTTGTTTGAAATAGCATGAGTTACTGCACTTCCAATACTGCACAAATCCTTGATACGAGCTTGTAGAACATCATGAAAAAAAATAAATAAATTAGTCACATATCTTTTGAAATTTTCAATTTCTTTGAAGTACTACTACTACTATTAGAAGAAATATGGCTACGTCAAATATCCACATATAATATTTACGGATTATCAGGGGCGGCCCGTCAGAGGAGTCTGTGAGACTGCGTCTCCCCAAAAAAATCAGCCAGTAACAAGAAAAAAATTTTTTATTAAAAATCATAATTTACAAGACACTATTCGTATTGAAAAAATTATGTGGTGTTTTAATTTCTTAATTATATTTTTATATAATTGTTATCTAAAGAAAAGCATTTGAAATCAACACCTGCGTTTAAAATTTCATAGCGATATTAAATTGCTGATATGATAACGACGGCTGCTAGTTGCAAGAAACGCTTTTACAAACGCCTCGTACTTAAAATGCATGTCTAATAGTTCATCGCCTGATGATGCCATAGTATGGTGAAAATGTTTGCGATAATATACATACAGTGTAATTATATATTGTGATAACTTAAACATTTTAGTTTTCGAAAAAGTGTTTTGTGCATTTTTTGGTTTATGCTAAAAATTTGATATGATTAATATTGAGTTACACTACTTAAACCACTTATCTATTGATTAAATCTTCATACGTTGAGTCCGGGCTCGGAAGTTTATAAATATAATTTGCGTAGTATTTGTTATTATAAGTTCTACGTGTTTGTGCATTTTATTTTCTTATAGGTTTTAAATAATCTTCGGCAATGGAAATAAACGATATATTGGACTTTTTGTTAAAAAATAATTTTAATACTTTATGTTATGAACAAAAGTGTAAATTAAAAGCTAATAGACCAACACCCAGCCTTTCATTAGAATATGATTTTCAATGTAATTGAAATTTGCTATACCTAATTTGCACTAATTTGCTATATACAAAAATTTGCTATACCAATGTATAGCAAATTTTTGTGGCTTGCTGGTTGCGGTAAGCGAAATAAAATGTTTTGTTTTACTTGCGTAATTTTTGGCGGAGAAAAAGAATGGAGTGTTGATGGATTGTCGACAATAAAAAATTTTATAAGAAAGGCAGGGAAACACTCTATTTCAAGAAATCACTTAAGAAATCAAGAAAAATTTTATGTTTTGGGTAAAGTTAGAATTGAACATGTTCTATCAAAAAGTCGACGACTTGCTGCAGTAAAACACAATGAAAATGTTGGTATAAATAGACATATATTAGCACGTTTAATACATGTTGTGTGTTTTTTGGGTAAGCAAGAACTTGCTTTTCGTGGACATCGGGAAAATAGTGAATCTTTAAATAAAGGAAATTATCTGGAATTACTAGACCTACTTGCACAAGAAGAGAAGTTGCTTAAAGAACATTTTTTGTCATCGTTAATATTTAAAGGTACATCCAAGACGATACAAAATGATTTAGTAGAGTGTGTAACTTCAGTTTTAAACTTAAGAATTTTTAAGGAAGTGCAAAAAGCTAACTATAGTCAAATTTTTTTTAACTCGCGTATGACTTATCAAAAAAATTGTATGAATTAAAATTTACAAAATGTATGTCTAACGGTTCTTTATATCAAACGGGATGTCAGATGTCATAATCTTTGACGAGATTATGTCAAAAATCAAACGAGATGACAGTTAAAATAGTTAAAATCGACGTACGTTTAATTCATTTTTCTAATTATGTTTCAAAAAGTGTCACTTTTTGATACTCAAAAGTGTGCGGGAAAGAAAGAAAAAGTTCTAATCTACTTTATTTATAATATACATTTCATTACAAAGTTACGGCGACGTACTTTTTTTTTCTGTCTCTTTTCTAATAGTTACTTTTTTCTAAATATGACAAAGATAACCAAATGTTATACGTTAAATCTCACTGCACTTGTAGATTAGTCATACGCGAGTTAAAAAAAATCCGACTATACATATCTATTTAAGCAGACGAAACAACCGATGTGTCGTGTCGTTCCCAAATGAGCATAATTTTGCGATATGTTATAGAACATACTACTGTAGAACGATTTATCGGATTTTTTGACGTTTCAAAAAATAAAACAGCATCTGATGGTTTAGCAGATGTACTTTCATCTGAAATTAATAAATGGGAAATTGGAAATAAAATTGCTTGCCAGACTTATGATGGTGCATCGGTTATGGCAGGAGAAAAAAGTGGTGTACAGTGCATTATTAAGAAATTGTATCCAAATGCATTATTTATTCATTGTTATGCTCATCAATTGAACTTACTACTGTTACATGGCGCTAAAACTATAAGAGCAGTTAAGCTTTTTATTTGCTACCTGACTATGTTCCATACTTGTTTTAGTAGATCTACTAAACGGAGTGAATTGTTAAGAGAACATGGATTTAAACTTCCGCATCAAAGTGATACTAGGTGGAATTATCACTCCAGAGCCGCTTCTACCATAAAAATTCATTTTTTAGAATTAAAAAATGCTATTATTCATGTAACAGAAGAACCAAATTGGGACCCTATCTCAATTTGTACAGCATCAGGTCTTTTGGATAAACTGAATAATCCTGAGTTTATATTTTTACTAGTATTGTTTAGCAAAATTTTTGTATACACGGATCATGTTTTTAATTTTCTTCAATCAAAATCACTTTCGAACATAAAATCGTGCATTCAAGAAATTCAAAATTTAAAACAAAATTTAACAGATTTAAGAAAACAAGTGATTGTGAATAATTGTTGCGACGAAGCAATAACATTAAACAATAATTTAGAATATTTAAACAGCCAGCGCAATAATTTGCGTAAAACGACCTATGAAATATTAGATTCATTAATTGTGCAAATTGATGCTAGATTTGAAGATTTTGCAAAACTAGAGTTTGTGGAGCTAACTAATGAAAAAATGTTTAGCAGCTACCACAAGATTTTTCCAGAATCCAAACTCATCAAGCTATTAGAACAATATCCTAATATTTTTGATCAAACTCGTTTACGCAATGAATTGGTTGTAATTTATTCGGACGTTAGTAAACATCTATGGGTACATTAAAGCGAACTAAGACATTTCTTAGAAACACAATGACGAATGAGCGACTTTCAAATTTATCATCTATGGCGATTGAAAAAATCTACTAGGCGCTATGGTAAAGGATCCAACTTTTGTAGAAAATGTAATTGACGAGTTTGCAAAAAAGAAAGATCGCAGAATTGAATTGGTTTACAAGAAAATTTAAACAATTTAATTTAACGTTAAATAAATTATTTTTTAACAGGATTATAATAATATTCATTATAATATTATGTACATAGTTAATAAATACTGTTATTAGTACTTTTAATATTTTAGGCTTCCAGTCTCCCCAAATTACTTACTCACGGACCGCCACTGCGGATTACTAATAAAATTGATTCTGAAACTATTTTTAAACGAATCTCTTCAAAATGATCACGACAAGATATAAAATAAAAATTAACATATTCTAATACAATTTGGATTGTTTTACTTTTAATTTGATTGATGTAACCATAATGTTTCAAGCAAAGTACAACAATATCGTGAATGTGATTTAGACAAATTAAAAATGGAGAGGTTACATAATTTAATCGTTTCTGGTCATTTGTAAATTCTTTAAAAGAGGTAAAAGAGTGATGAGGTAGTAAATCATCAGAAAGAAGGGAAGTTCTGCCCTGGACACATGAAGATAATCGTAGTTTTTTAACTATGAAACCACACACATATGAAACAGCCCGACCACAAAAAAAACGTGAATCAGTAGTTACAAATTGAAAAAATTATTTGCCCCATTTATTGCATCTATCGATTTAGCACGGTAATCGATGTTTTGCGGAAATTTAAAGAATTGTTGAACAGAAGATTTGGCTAAGTTCTAGATTACGGGACCGATCGCGATCTGGCTGAAACTTGGTGGAAAGATGCCTCCAGGTGTGCTCAATACGAAAATATAAATTTTATTCTGCGGAAATGCCGTTCTTCCACACAATTAATTATTTTCCGAAGCAATTTTTGAGGTTATCATCGGAGCGAAGTGTGATCCCGTCCGCCCACCCCAGGCTCGATTCTTACTTATATTATGCTAAGTTATCCCCACCGCCAAGTCGTAGTGGGAGGAAGTTGATATGCATACCGATTTAACCGTGGACCCATGACCGTAGACTAAATCAAGATGTACCGTAGTCCACCCGCTCAACATGCAAATTGAAATGTTAAGTTTTAAGATTTAAAATTCGTAATTTTAATTGCGTTTTCGGTGGATTTCGAATTAATATTTCGGAATACCTTAATATTGAGAAATATTAATGTGTTAGTCAAAAAACAGGCCCGGAGGGCGCCGAAGGCGTCCAGAGGGTCTGTTTTTTTGAATAACTCATCAACGGCAAATCTCGAATTCCAGGTAAACGTAGATCTGTGTTTTCGAGTTCCACCTTTGGCGATTTCTGCCATTTTTCAGGGATATTTTTAAATTGTTATGAGTAAGGTGAAAAAATAAAACAGGTCCGGAGGGTCTGTTTTATTTTTTGCCTTACTCCACACGGCTAATCATGCAGCCGTGTTAAAAGGTGTATCTAAAATACATGTAAATTTTACATTTTTAAAATCGATTTTTTTCGAAACCTCCGGGCCTGTTTTATTTTTTTGCCTTACACAACAACGACCTATCCGTGAAAATTTCCGGTTCTGAAAAAAACCGTTTTCCTGTTTACACTGGGAAGCGAGTGGCTATCTGATCGAGCATATTTTCGAATGCCAATTCTGATGTACGGCCGTACATGTGTATGTGCTCCGGCAGGTAGTTCCTAATACAATATGTCAAGTAAACGGTTTTTCGTCGATGTGAATTTGTTAATGCTCGGAGTAAGATTACGTACTTTGTTATATTCCTTCCAACGAAACTCCAGCAACGTTCTGTGATAACTACTGTGGACTGAATTTACAAAGCCTAACCAACGCCCACTTTCATGACATTTAATTTTGAGGTTAAAAATTTTTGAACTTTAATTGCGATTTTCTACATTATTATATGTTTCCGCACCAAAATTTTGCCATTATCCTACTAATTAACACCCCCCCTTCCCTTCCCCTGCCCAAAAACAAAAATTGGTGTGTGGACTGTAAACCACAATCCTGCCTTTTTTTAGAACAAATCTTCATAGCTATATTTAATAAATAATAAACTTTGTTTAATTAAATGATTAAACATATTATTCGATAAGTAACTTTTTAGGTTAGATTCATTTTAATTTCTTATTTTACAATAATTCTTTGCCAATAAATAAACATTAACTAATAATTTGTAAATAATACCAAATAGGTAATAATTGTATTTATATTATTATAGTTTTGAAAGATGGCAAACAGAAAAGGAAAAATTGTTCATTCGGAAGCACGAAATATTGTCCTACAAGTGACCCAATTTTATGATCGTCAAAAAACGTCATGAATTTGAACAAGGTACTAATTTAATTAGGTAGTTTTAAAATTGATTTTGCAGTATTGTTATCGAAAGTTATGCAGTAGATCGTAAAGTTCCTACATTATCGATGTTGGTTGAAAATATGAAAGATAAAGTTGGTTGTCTGGAGAACAAGAAACTTTACGGAAGCAATTTTTAAGTAATGGCTGATATTGTAGCTTGGCGTTCTCCTTATTTGAAGATATTAAAGAAAATGAAGCAAAGGGTAAAAATTAGAAACCCGTTACATTTTTAGATGAAACCACGGGATGAAACTTACGTTCATCAATCATATTATGGAGTAAATAAATATTAGCATTCTGATGAAGAACCAGGTGTTCACAATGTGATCGATCTAGACAAAACTTTACCTGAAATTATGCATAAACATGTACTACTACATCAATATAAAAGTTATTACAAAAATTTATTGACATGAAAATTATACAACAATAGTAATTACACAACAAAATAAAATTATGGAAAAAGAAGTACAATTTTTTATGTCCCGACATACATATATTACTGGTTTTTTAAAATACCAAGTTTTCTTGTTATACTTTTTTTATCTTTTTTATCAATCTGTATTTTACACGTACGAAACAATTTTGTTCGCAGTAAACGGTTTAGTAAGAAAATTTTATGTTCTGCACATTTTTTGTCAGTGATCCACTTTTTAACTTCTTCGTTCTTCATGATTTTTTTAAATATCGAATGTTTAATGCCCTTTATGTGGAATATTTTATTATAAAATTTGTTGTATATACCTAGACATATAGTGATAATTCGGATTAAAGCAGTGCTGGGTCTCTTTAAAAATTGTATTTTAGTTTCGTCCACGCCGTAATCCCTGGACAAAATCAATATTTCATTTTTATCAATTAAGTTGTTATTTCCTTTTTGCAGTTCTTCTGTCCAATATTTACATTCAAATTTTTTTATACAAGATTGAGCTAAGTAACCTGCAAAGTAGGTTACTGAGCATCTTTCATAAGTTTCCTTTATATTGCAGTCATCATCGGGGGAAGATGATGTTGACGATTCCATTTCTACTTCGAACATATCATTATTAGTGAAATCGGAAATACTTTCTGCTAAAACAGGCAAATCTTCAAAGAACTCGTCTTCCAAATAAATTAATTGGTCTTGATCGGTCTCACAATTTGAAGTTGTACACTCTTTTTCCAGACATGATGAAATAATTCCTTGAAGAGATAGCCTAAATTGTTTTGCGGAAGGATTGGGATTATACCCGTTTCTATGGCGTATTTGGGAAAACAAATTTTCGATAGAATCTTGACAAAGCCGATTTGTTAAAAGAAATTTGTAATCTTTCTTTAACTCATTCCACAAAGAAATTGTTGCCTTAATTGTTTGTAGAAATCCGTTAAAACAAAACGGGGTGTTTTTGGGGACCTCCCAAGTTTGAATCCAAACCAAACATTCCTCTAAATATTTTAAAGATTCCACATTTTTTTCACAAAGAGCGCTTTTCATTTTATTTGCTTCGTACAATACTTTAGAATTCAAGCAATCGAATAAGTTATTCATTTTCAACAAAAAACTTGCGGTATTTAAAGCAGTATCGCTTTTAAGATCCCCAGTTGCTACGGCAGTTACAATCGCCGCGTAAAACGTTTTACTAAAGACTTGAGTAGCCAATTTCACACTCATTTTCTGAAAATTATTTGGACTCGCGTGGGCTTCGGTTATACGTAAAAGAGCATTTGATAAACTATTTTGGCGGTCTATTTTAAACGTTTTTCTAACATCTTCCCAAGATACCATTTTACCAGATACTAAGACATCTTGTTTTATTAAAGTATTTCTTACGCTTTTGATGAGGTGAGGCACGTCAAAAAGGGCAAACACTTTCTTTTCATTAATATAGAAATAAGGTTTCTCTATTGTAACTCCTAATGTTGTGTACACCGCGCGGTTATTCGAACCTTGATCACACGTTATCGCGTGAACTTTTAAATTCATATTTGATGTTACTGTTAGACATTGAATAAGTAACATTTTTAAAGATTCTGCTTTTATCGAACCTGCAGAAATGAAATAAGCCAATGGAAATTTCCAATTGTCGAAAAGACCTCTAACCATGAAAACTAAAGCTTGCTTACCAAACTTGGCGCTCCGTCCAATGATTTCTCCTAAATCTTCATAACCTTCTATAAAATCCAACCTTTCGTTATAATCCAGAGATTACTTAATTGCCATTTCATCCATTAAAATTATACAATTTTTTTCTTGTATGGTCATTGTTTTTATTTTCTCCGTCATTCTCGTCAAACACTTCGTTTAAAATCCGGCTTGCAAATTCAATAGTTGTAACCATTTTCTTATAGTGTCCACGGCTGGTAAGGCGAAGTTCATTTTGTTACGCATGTATTTGTATAAAGTAGGAGATTTATAGAAGAACTTCATTGCTAAAAGCTTTTCCTCTTCCTTCCATTTCTGTTGAGGTTTGTGATTTAGCTTCATGTTAACTAAGGTTCGTAGCTCTGGATTAAGCCTGTTTAAAATTTTTGAAAAATCATTTCCTCTCTTTGAATTTTTAACTTTTTTTTTCAACTTAAAGGCAGTCGCACGTGACCTGGCCAGAAGAAGGTTTTTTGAGTGAATCTTTCTTTTTAATGTTTTTCTGCGTGGCGTATCGAGTTCTCCTGAATGGGGAAGGTTTTTTTCTTTGGGTGGCGTTTCTGCCAAAAGAAATGATGATAATAACGTATTCGTTCTCAGTTCTTCTTGCTCATTATCATCATCAGGATCAGTTGCAAAGTTCACATCTAATAATTGAGAATTTGCACAACTTGGAAGTTTTTTAGAATATGTCCTAGTTGGTATGTTTACTTGCATTGGCGAGTATGTCACACTACCAGATTGCTCAATCGAATATTTCGTTATATTTTGTATTGTCAAAGGCGATTCCACTTCTGTAGTTGACAAATCAATCTCATTTTGCCTTTCTTCAAAATGTTTGGGAATTGCAGATGGTATTAGTCGATGATGGGTCTCATTAACAAAAGACGTATTGTCAAAATGCAGTTCACATATGGACATCATCTTTAAATTTTTTATATCGACATCTATCAAGTTTAAATTTCCCGAAGACAGCACCCACTTTTTACATCGTTCTTCATCTTTAGGGAAACCATAAAACCTAACAGAGCACGATGCTGATTTTTTTTCATTGCAACCAGCGTAATTACACTTTGAATAAGACATCTTGACACTAAAATAGCACAACAGCAACTGTCGCTAATATAAACGGCGAAAAACATAAAATAAATAAAATAATAGCTTATTCGCCCTTTTTACAAAATAGCGACAATATGAAATTAGTATAATGTATCAACTTCCGTCTATATGATATGTTGACACATAATCAGGTGTATCAATCAATTTGAAGAAATTTTTAAGAAATATTAGCAGACTTGGTCGTCGCATTACGTCTTATTATTGCTATTGTTTTAAGATGACAATTTGAATATTATTTTACAATAACGAGTTTGTATTAATTTAGAAAAAATTTATTTCTCATGTTATTTCCGTATGTTCAGTGTGTACGCTGCATGGCGATGTGGTGATTTAAAACACCATCTAGCGTCCAAAGTTTCGAAGCGAACGAAACTACAGATTATTTATTTCAATTTTATGTACCATTAGGTTATACAGCGGAAATTTTATCTATTTTTTTAAATAAAATAAAATTTTATCTAGTGTGACAGAATTACAAACCAAATTAAAAAATTGCACCCGATAAATTGATTGCTCAAAGCTATTAAATTAAAATGCATATTAAATGCCCTGGGAGTGATGTTGATTGAAAAAACTTTGTTCGAGGAATACCAGATTATCATGATAAAGTAATTGAACATTTTTCTAACAATAAAGATAGAAGGATAGAGATTTTCATTATAAATGGATATGAAATATTATTGGTTTTATAACATTTAAACACTTTTGGATGATCCAGATTCGTCGTATTGAAAACGCAATAGGTGGATAACAACGGTTATTTATTTATAGGTTTAAGTAATAGATTACATAGTTTTGGCTTAAAACTAATCTACTTCCAAATAATAACTACATAATAATTAATTAATAACTAAATAATAACTAACTTTAATAAATACATATCTTGCTATTTATTGACCTCAACCAAATACTGTGATCAGCAGTTGTCGGTCGTTGTCACTAAATAGATCGTTAGAAACGAAATATGCAATGAGCTGCACATCAAGCAAATTACATTTCATTGACTCCGGATATCAATAAAAATTGCAACATACTTAAGGCATGCTTCACACTACATATTAGCAGTTTAAACTTATATTACAGATATTTTAAAAAATATCTTTTTAAAATTTTGTGCTCTCCCACTGGAAAATGTTACAAGCCGCCACTGGATATCAATTAACTAACTTAACAATTAATTTGGTTATACACAGTTTTTTATTACAAAACATGCAAAATAATTTTTATTAAACAGTTTAATTTTCTCTTTAGGTTCGAAGTAATTAAAAATTTGTTCTAATATCTTTTTGGCTTCGGTAACTTTGACAGCACCATTCTCACCTTTACCTAAAATCAGGGCCGTATTTACGGGGGGAGGGGGTAGAACCCCCCCCCTTCGAATTATTTATCAAGTACTGGAAGTCCGCCTGCAATCGTAAAAAAATCAGAAAAAACAAAAACAATTTTTACAACTAATAACAACAAAAACATTAAACTTGAAGTATTAAAAAAAAAGTAAAACTAAAGATATTTCTAATAAACTAAATCCCAAATTAAAAAATTGGAAATTCGTATTAATATCCGGCGATTGGTGACACTGGATTGAATACACCTACCACTAAATTGCAAAAATATAAAAACTGACGATGAAGAATATAAAAAAGCCCTATATATTTACAGTACTGTGTAAAGTCTGCGACCCCTTAATTAATATTGTTAGTTATTACTCCTATTAATTAATTTTCGATTTTTTGAAAAATAACTATATTGAAATAAATGAAATAGATATTTTATCTTAATTCTTACTATTCTGGTAAAAATTTTAAATTGCTATAAATTGTTTGAACCAAAAATTTTAAAAGAAAAATAAATTTTATGATCATCATCGGCAACATAGCTTAAAATAACACTTCCGCAATAAATTTGAGTGGGCATTGCAAACCCATAAATTGTCTTATATTTTGGTGTAATTTAGTTCTTGGTTTTGACATTATTTACCATCCGTAAAATAAGAATTTAGTTTGTGATTTTTATTAAATTAAAAAATTTTATTTAAAGACGATTTTTTTACAAAAGAGTTTAAAATTAAAATATGAATAAGTTTAAAATTATTAAAAATATCGTAGTAAACAAAACTTTTAAAATGGCACAAGCAAAATTTTATCCACGATGCACCCCAGAAGTCAACCTGTAATCAAAATTTGTCGCTCCATCGACAAAATTATTTTCAACCATTAAATAAAGTTTACAAAAATCAAAATTTTCTTTGAATATCGAACTTAAATAAAGAAAAATCGCTCAAAAAAATAATTACTTTAATTAAATAAAAACAATCTTCTCACAAAATTTCAACTTTTTTGCGGTCACTTTCGATCAAATTTAGTTCTTCTTTAGTTATACTTTAAACAAAATTTTCCAATAACAATACTCAAAAATAAAATCTTAATTGCAAAAATACTTGCACAAAATTATACTCAAAAAATCAGCGGAGCAAAATCTAGGCATCTATCGTTTCCGCCATCTTGGCAAAAAAAACCTCCCTTTACTAATTTTTCTGCAAACATTACATTTCAAAAATTATTATAACAAATTTTAAATCTTAAAAAATTACCAAAATTGCATTTATTTTGCCGATTTTAGCATGACTGACGGTTTAAGTTAAAAAGTTAAATTTTTTTATTTGGGTATTTATTTATTTATCGAGTTCCTTCTATTTTTTATTTTATATTTGTTTTTTATTGTAGTTTTTTTTTATTTTTTAAATATGTTGTACTTTATACTTTTATTTTTTGTCTTGAATTTTAGTTTCCTTTGTATTTTAATAAATTAGCTATTTATTTTTAAAACTCCTCCCGAAAATCTAGTCTAAATACGGTCCTGCCTAAAACTTGCAATATACAGCATATTCACTTGTTTTATATGCGTCTTCAATAGTTTCAAAATATTAGTAATAAATAAATTTTTTTGCAAAATAAGAATTTTTGCTGAATAACAAGACGTTGTAGACAAGGTTAAAGGTACCATAGATGAATAATATGTAGAAAATAAACAAAATTGCAAGTTTTTAATATTTTTATTCATTTATCAAATTTCAGATTGAATGCAGTAAAAAAAATCTGCCTGTAATAGGATTTTTTCACTGGTTCCTTGTTAGACCCAGTACACCATTCCATATAGAGTTTGTGCATTTTGGTAATATTCAAAGCTTTTGGTAAATATCTAGTATTTTCATTGTGGGACCCTGAGTAACTGCTGTTAAAACTTGGGAAGCTTTTAATATGAGTAATTACATCATTTCGAATTCGATTGGAAATTTTGTTTGCAGGTGAATGTTTTCCACGTTTATCACTTTCAACAACACCCTCTTGAGTCATTTTCTTGCAGACTGTAGTGAAACGTGTGCTAGTAATATCCAGGGTTTTGAGAAAAAATTCTTTGCACACTCTCAAGTTCAAGAGAGTGACAGTTGTTGTGAAATTACGGTTATTAGTAGCTGTTTGTTTCTTACGAATTGGACTATTCTTTTTAATGCAAGAAGCAATAAAATTAGTTTGCAAGTCATACGTTCCCATTTTATAAAACTTCTTAAAAATCATTTCTCTTTGCTCTTCGCTTATTTTTTTATTACACTTATACCTGCAGTTGTGGTCATATCTTCTTAAAATTCGCGGTTCCACGACTTTCCCCTTTGCAGTCTTATATTCTTTCCCAGTAGTTCTCATTATTTTTCTTTCTACTCTCTTCCCCTTTTCACAATTTCTCTTCCGTTTCTTTGTTGGCTTGGAAGTAACATAATTTTCCATTATTCCAGAATCTTCATTCAACTCTTCCTGGACTTCATCTTCGATGTTGTTCTTCACATTCATGCGGTCAGAGTCTCGACTCTCGAGATTAGCATAAGAATTGAGTACGCGATCACTACGTTCATCTTTTGCTTCATATGACATTAGATTATTCAAATATACGGACTGTACAGAATCGTCAGAATTAAATTCCTGTGAGAATGAAAAAACGGGAGATATCGGCGTAACAGTACGAGTGAAGTTTTGGGGACGTTTAAAAGGAGTATGTTGTATTCGATGATCCATACCAGAACTTGATTGTTGAGAAGGATAATTCGAAAAGCATTGATTTGAAGGTGGAAGATGATTTTGATACTGATAGGAAAAGTTAAGTTGTTCAATGTTCTTTTTTCAAACATTCTTAAAGAATTGAAGGCTATAGATACGAAAATCAAGTTTCTCATCATCACTCAATTTTTTTAATTCCGGAAGAAGAGACAGTAAAAATATTTTATCTGCATCTTCTTCAGTATTTTGTGAAGAACCTAACTTGGCCAGAAGTTGACTTTGGAAAGTTGTCAAGCTTTCGCTGGTTATCCGTGATGGTTTTTTTAACGTTGTATCAATTTTAGGTTCGATTCCTCGGGTTAGTATATTTGAAATAACACTTGTCGCTGCTATATTACTTAACTCTTCGCTTTCTTCCGAAGTATACTCATCGCTTTCTAGTTCTGTTTCCATGCACTTTTCACAATTTCTTTTGAGCTTTTTCGTTTGCTTGAGTATAACATGGTGTTCCACTGTTCCGGAGTTTTCATCTTCTGAACCTTCATTTAACTGTGTCTGAACTTCATCTTCAACTTCGTTTTCAATTACGTTACCAAAAGATTTGGGGTCGTTATCTTTACGTTCATTATTTGTTTTGCACGAATCAACTGGGATATTAACATTGTCAGTACTTATTACCATCTCAGCAAGACCGGATTAGCAAAAAAAATATTTTAGGTTAGGTTCACAAAATTAACATAAAACTTAATTCTATTGATTAAATATTAGCTGATATTAAAGAATCAAAATGGTAAAATGGTAACGGTAACAACTAATTGAAATTTAGTTAGAATTTTTTGAATTTCTGATTTTAAACGGCCATAGCTCCGATATTAATGATTTTTTAGGCTTTGGATTAGAACTTTTCTAAAAATCATTCGCTTATCTACAAATTAGGTTATAACCCATTATTGTCTAGAATCAACGGATTTAGAGTTATACATTAAATTAAGGGAAAATATGTTAAAAAAAATGCAGATTTTTTTTACTTTTCTTGCAAACTCCGTATTACTTAAACAAAACGTCTTAGAAAAAACTGATGACCCAAACCGGATAAGAAATTTAACATTTTATTTTTTGGATATTCTTAAAGAATTAAAAATTATAAAAACGGTTTGTTGTCCGTTTATGACATGTTTATGACTCACCACCATGCAGACAGTACGGAACAAAAATAAATAACAAAATGAATTACTTACTTTTATCAGTGTTTTTATATCGTTAATCCTCCATAATTAATTAGTAGAAATATAGTTGAGTTGGGGGTCAGTATTAAAACAATAAAATTGTTTTCAATTGTTTGAAGACCTTCTTACCTCCATTTATCTGATATAAAGTTTAGTATTTCATCTCAAGTATTTTCAAATTGTTTTCATTTTTCACTTTTATATTTTTATTAAACCAAAATTTGTACTTTTTAATTCTGTATTTCAATATTTTACTACTTTTATATTTTTATTATTTTCAACTTTGTAATTTATGTAAAATTTTTAATTATTTGTATTTATTTGTAGCCTTGATAATGGGCCAATAAAGACTCGAAACGTCGGATAATTTTATTGCTTTAATACTGACCCCTACCTCAACTATATTTCTACTAATTACTTTTATCATCTTATAAAGGTAACTAACAATTTCTACTGGTTAATTAGTGAAACTTTAACGGCTTGTTGAAAAATTTTATAAAAATAATCCATTCCAGTAAATGTTTGTGTAAAACGTTATTTATTAAATATATTCTTGTAAAACCGACTTCATAAAAAACTACTGTGAAAAAAATGTACTACAAAGTAAAAAATAATTACGTTATTTAGTTACTTCAACTAGCTGGCATAGGCAGTCAATTATTGTAATTTAATAGTTTAATAGTTAATTTCGGGCCTGATCGAAGCTTTTTGATTTTTTTCTTAAATCAACCAAATAGCGGCCTCTGATAGCATAACTCGTCTATTTTCAACAACGTCAATACTAGTTTATTGTTTATAAAAGATAGAAGTTTTAATAATAAAAACAAATCCTTCGATCACTATTTTAAATTAACTATTAAACTAACGATTTTTTTTTGTTTGGTTGATTTTAGATGAACCAGTAAAATGTTATGGTGATCACCGCAAAATACGATTTGTAGGACGGGGTCCAACAAACATGGCGATAACTTGGCCTACAATAAATATTTTCTTGTTTTAATTTTTGTCAAATAAAGTTAAAACATAATATAATTGTTTATTAAAATTTGTTTTATAAAATAAAATAAACTACTCTCAAGAAAAATTATTTAAAATACTCATCTTTTCACGCCTCCTGAGTGCATCTAACCCCTTTAGCTGCAAAGGAAGGACGACAAAGATTCATTCCAAACCATGCATACTAAATCTGGTTTAGGTCTCGTCTCAAATTATTCCAGCAGTGCATATAAATTTAATATTGCTGTGATATTTAAATGATGACAAATAATATCTAGATTCGGATCCAAAAACTTTACAATTTTAAATTATTTTTAAACTTTATAAAAATTTTTATATTTGCTCGAGGTTCGAAATTATAATTTAAAATTATAAATCCAAATGTGGTCTCTATCAATCCACACAATAATCAATAAACTTTCAAACAATTTAAATCGAAATATTTAAAATTAAAATGACAATGTCAAAACTAATATTCAAAAATCTTCACGGAGCAAAACTTAATCAAACCGCTCCGGCGGCCATGTTGGCAAAAAAGCTTTCAATTGTCTGTCATTTGTCCCCACCTAGCAAATTCTTCAAAGTTACAACTTAATAGTTAATATCAAAATTTTACTAAATTGCACAGGGTGGGTCCAAATCACTTTGAAACACGACAATATATACTTTTTCCCAGTGTGTCTTTCTAAAAATCTGGTCACCTTAAAATTTATACCATGGTTCAATTAACAAAGTGGCGGATCTAGTCAATTATTCGTAGAAAGAGTGGGAAGATTCCGCAATCCCTCTAGTTTCGCCACTGGATTAACAATTGCATACATGCAGATTTATACTTGCATACAAATGAAAAACTAATTTTTCCCAACTCATTTATTGTTTCTTGCGATATTACAAAAAATATAAAAATTATTAATTTAGTCGTTTAAATTGAAATATTTATCCGACTTCATTACATTTAAATTTTAATTAAAATTTGTTAAAAGTTTTTCCATTGTGTCAAACAGTAGGTGTAAGAAAATTCGATACCAACATTGCATCGGGAAATAGAGAATGGTAATTTGAAATTGGAATATAAGAAGCTGTAACAACACGTCCGGCAAAACAACGTCCATGTATTGAATTCACAGATGCAACGGCGATGGCAATCGTGTGTGATTTGACGTAAACGTTACCTTGGGATGACGACTTGTCCACGTAAACGTGCAATACTCCGCCATGTTTACTACACTCTTCAATTACATCATTTCGAATATCAATCTCTCAATTTTCGTTCGACTCGGTGGCAGGGTCAAACATGTTTGTGAGCATAAAGCATTGATTGGCAATTGCTTGAATTGAGCTTGTTGATCGTTCGGGTATTATAGTTTGACCTGTAACCATACTAAGAACGTTTGCAGCTTCTTGCGGTATTCCAAAATCAGCATTTTTTGCCAACTTCATCATCAACTGTAATCTCCCAGAGGCACCTAAGCCAACACCAGATCGATCGATTTCGTCCGAATCGAGAGTGGATGCACCCTCTAATTGCACGTCTGTTCTGTCAGTGACGTCCATTACTTTTATGGCATTGCCGGCCAATTCAAAACCATTCATTTGTTCCATAGCATTTTTTCCATCGTGGTACTTACGATAAGTTATGAAACAGTAACCTTTAGACTTATTCGTTTGTGAATCCTTTATCAAATCGATGCTTTCGATTTTACCAAAAGGTTCGAAAATTTCTCGTAGAATTTCTTCAGAAATAGCCTGATGCAATGAACCGACATACAGACGCGTGGGTCCGGTTAATTTTGGCGCAAAGTTAAATGAAGGATTACTTACCCGATTTTTTTCAGCCTGCGTTAACTGAACAATGATCGGAGCACCTAACAATTTTTGTCCTGTTAATCCCAAAGCCAGAGTGACACTTTCGGGACGTTTGAATTCTACATAGGCGATTCCTTTAAATCGGTTTCTGTTGCAACAAATTAATTTTGCGTTGTGTACTTGACCAACAAAACTGAAAAAATCGATTAAGTCCTGTACTTTCGTGTGTTGACGTAATTGCATCACTAGCACCGTACGAGCGTCACGGTCTTCAAATGAAAGTTGTTCCACGGGAGATGGACTTTTCTTCATAATTGGACTTCTGTTGCGTTTTCTGGTTTTGCGGTATTTGTTCCGGCGGTGTTCCACATTTCTACTTTTTGAACTTGAACGCTTACCTTTCGATCTGGAACGTTCCCTACGTCGAGATCGACTGTGACTTCTATGTTTTCTTAAAGGACTACTTTTGCCGTGTCTTCTGGAACGATCGCGACTTTTACTTATAGAACGTCTACTTCTTGATCTCGAACGCTTTCGTGACCTTGACGAAGAACTTTCGGTTTTTTGTTGTTTTCTCCAAGCTTGGTCGAGCAAGGTCTCCACATCGTCAGTATTGTCCATCTGGGATAAAAAGGACTATATTTAAAATTAAATATAAAAAATATTAGATAACTTTTTAGATTATTCTTCTTCTCCTTCGTAATCTAGGACTACGTCCTGTTTTTTTAACTATGTGGTATATCAAATTTATACTAAACTTTTTAAATAGTAGTTCTTTAATATACTAACTAATTATTACCAACCAAAAATTGTTATATTTATTTTTAAAATTAAGCTGTTTACACATTTACCAAACTTCAAAATTTTGACATTAGCACGTGGATCGTGTATCTACTATTCCACCAATAGCGTACCTAGGGTGGCGATAGGGCCGGTACATTGTTAGGGACGGCATTTTGTTTTTTTTTTGTACAAACATTTTTATATACAAAAATATTTTTATTTTTATTGAATAATATAAAAATGTAACAACAAAATCAATGATTATCATTATTAAAAGAACCGGTTTCCTATTTACTTTGTATAATGTACAATGACTTTGTTTAACCAATCAGGTGAAGTAGGTTTAGTAGGTCTACCTATACTCGCTTTCGATAAATAGTTACGAAACGCAACATGCACTAAAAAGGATGAAATAAAAAATTAAAAAAAAAAATCGCTAGATTTCGCAACCTTGAATCACTCATTGTGGAACGAAGATAATTTTTAATACATTTAAATTAGAAAAAGTACCGTTCACAAGTAAGGCCACTATAATGGCTATTGTTAAAAAAATTCTTTGTTTCTATGTTAGGAAGAGTTTTCCAACCTATACTTTTGAATAAACATTAACAGCCTTATGCATAGTCGTACTTTTAAAATGGTTTTAAAATGAATTAGTAGCTACTAGTTAATAGCATTCTAGAAGCTAGTAAAATTTTTTTATGCATAATTCTTTTAAAAGAAAGTTAGTATCCTTTTATTTGATGGAATACTAAAGTATGATTTTTGAAATATTTATTTGGCAACACGGCAAACTGACAGCCGACAACTTAAAAATAATTATTTTTACCTAAAACAGGTACCTATTTAGAAAAAAACAGGTACTAAATATTTAGTGACGGTTTTGGGAATGTTTAAGACCATTTTCAGGTTAAGGCCTCGCCACATAGCCTGTGCTATGCTATGCTATGCCAATGTAAAATGTTAGCATAGCATGATCCAACATAGAAGTGTTCACATAGGTTGTGCTGTGCCATGCCATTAAGCTCGCCTCTGACTTCGACGTTGAACATAACCGAAAATATTTTCAGGTTTTTGTAATTTCGATTCGAAAACTAACAATATATTTTGATTATTTTTGTTGAGTTGTTTATTTTTAAAATGGATGTGGAATCTAGTGACGTTGCTGTAGGTTTAATTTTACTGAATGTACTCCTACTTAAAAAAAAAGAAATCGGGTATTGCCTAAAAAAGTTCGTCGTTGGTGGGACACGGATGCGAAAGTATTAAAATTATTAATTGTTCATCTCTAATAAATTTCTCGACATTTTACGACTCAAAATAATAAAAATAACCTCAAAACCAATTGATTATAGGCACACCACCACAGAACATCTATACAAAATATACACAGAAGTAGGATCGAGTTCAACTTCTATGCTATGCTATGCCATGCAGCATCAAAGTCAAACAATTTCTTGGTTATGTAAAACATAGCATGGCAACCCGCATGGCTATGTGACCGTTACCATTAAAACATTACATTGGCATAGCATAGCACGAGCTATGTGGCGAGGCCTTTACTTTTACAAAGAATAGACAATTTTGAAAATTATATTTAGTCATAATATACCATATATTGGGAAAAAATTGTCGAGATATGCGGTCAATAAAACAATACGATTGTCCGACGTTTCGGGATCTTTATTGTCCCATTTTCAAGGCTATACACTGGCTATACACAAGGCTACACTGTATTTTAATTTTATTTTGTTTTTGTATTATAGCCTTGAAAATGGGACAATAAAGATCCCGAAACGTCGGACAATCGTATTGTTTTATTGACCGCATATCTCGACAATTTTTTCCCAATATATATTTATGGAAGGTCAACAATTATCACACTATTCATAATATACCATATTATACATAATATTAATTTCTAACTTGTGATAAATTTTAGTAGTCCTACTAAGGTTAGTACCCTTTTAACTCGTCTATGCATACAAGTTGCATGCTCGACTACTACCTGACCGCGTTAGTAGCTACTTAGTGTACTTAGTAGCTACTTAGTTGACTATGCATAAGGCTGTTAATGTTTATTCAAAAGTATAGGTTGGAAAACTCTTCCTAACATAGAAACAAAGAATTTTTTTAACAATAGCCATTATAGTGGCCTTACTTGTGAACGGTACTTTTTCTAATTTAAATGTATTAAAAATTATCTTCGTTCCACAATGAGTGATTCAAGGTTGCGAAATCTAGCGATTTTTTTTTTTAATTTTTTATTTCATCCTTTTCAGTGCATGTTGCGTTTCGTAACTATTTATCGAAAGCGAGTATAGGTAGACCTACTAAACCTACTTCACCTGATTGGTTAAACAAAGTCATTGTACATTATACAAAGTAAATAGGAAACCGGTTCTTTTAATAATGATAATCATTGATTTTGTTGTTACATTTTTATATTATTCAATAAAAATAAAAATATTTTTGTATATAAAAATGTTTGTACAAAAAAAAACAAAATGCCGTTCCTAACAATGTACCACCCCTATCGCCACCCCTAGGTACGCTATTGGTGGAATAGTAGATACACGATCCACGTGCTAAAGTCAAAATTTTGAAGTTTGGTAAATGTGTAAACAGCTTAATTTTAAAAATAAATATAACAATTTTTGGTTGGTAATAATTAGTTAGTATATTAAAGAACTACTATTTAAAAAGTTTAGTATAAATTTGATATACCACATAGTTAAAAAAACAGGACGTAGTCCTAGATTACGAAGGAGAAGAAGAATAATCTAAAAAGTTATCTAATATTTTTTATATTTAATTTTAAATATAGTCCTTTTTTATCCCAGATGGACAATACTGACGATGTGGAGACCTTGCTCGACCAAGCTTGGAGAAAACAACAAAAAACCGAAAGTTCTTCGTTAAGGTCACGAAAGCGTTCGAGATCAAGAAGTAGACGTTCTATAAGTAAAAGTCGCGATCGTTCCAAAAGACACGGCAAAAGTAGTCCTTTAAGAAAACATAGAAGTCACAGTCGATCTCGACGTAGGGAACGTTCCAGATCGAGAGGTAAGCGTTCAAGTTCAAAAAGTAGAAATGTGGAACACCGCCGGAACAAATACCGCAAAACCAGAAAACGCAACAGAAGTCCAATTATGAAGAAAAGTCCATCTCCCGTGAAACAACTTTCATTTGAAGACCGTGACGCTCGTACGGTGCTAGTGATGCAATTACGTCAACACACGAAAGTACAGGACTTAATCGATTTTTTCAGTTTTGTTGGTCAAGTACACAACGCAAAATTAATTTGTTGCAACAGAAACCGATTTAAAGGAATCGCCTATGTAGAATTCAAACGTCCCGAAAGTGTCACTCTGGCTTTGGGATTAACAGGACAAAAATTGTTAGGTGCTCCGATCATTGTTCAGTTAACGCAGGCTGAAAAAAATCGGGTAAGTAATCCTTCATTTAACTTTGCGCCAAAATTAACCGGACCCACGCGTCTGTATGTCGGTTCATTGCATCAGGCTATTTCTGAAGAAATTCTACGAGAAATTTTCGAACCTTTTGGTAAAATCGAAAGCATCGATTTGATAAAGGATTCACAAACGAATAAGTCTAAAGGTTACTGTTTCATAACTTATCGTAAGTACCACGATGGAAAAAATGCTATGGAACAAATGAATGGTTTTGAATTGGCCGGCAATGCCATAAAAGTAATGGACGTCACTGACAGAACAGACGTGCAATTAGAGGGTGCATCCACTCTCGATTCGGACGAAATCGATCGATCTGGTGTTGGCTTAGGTGCCTCTGGGAGATTACAGTTGATGATGAAGTTGGCAAAAAATGCTGATTTTGGAATACCGCAAGAAGCTGCAAACGTTCTTAGTATGGTTACAGGTCAAACTATAATACCCGAACGATCAACAAGCTCAATTCAAGCAATTGCCAATCAATGCTTTATGCTCACAAACATGTTTGACCCTGCCACCGAGTCGAACGAAAATTGAGAGATTGATATTCGAAATGATGTAATTGAAGAGTGTAGTAAACATGGCGGAGTATTGCACGTTTACGTGGACAAGTCGTTATCCCAAGGTAACGTTTACGTCAAATCACACACGATTGCCATCGCCGTTGCATCTGTGAATTCAATACATGGACGTTGTTTTGCCGGACGTGTTGTTATAGCTTCTTATATTCCAATTTCAAATTACCATTCTCTATTTCCCGATGCAATGTTGGTATCGAATTTTCTTACACCTACTGTTTGACACAATGGAAAAACTTTTAACAAATTTTAATTAAAATTTAAATGTAATGAAGTCGGATAAATATTTCAATTTTAACGACTAAATTAATAATTTTTATATTTTTTGTAATATCGCAAGAAACAATAAATGAGTTGGAAAAAATTAGTTTTTCATTTGTATGCAAGTATAAATCTGCATGTATGCAATTGTTAATCCAGTGGCGAAACTAGAGGGATTGCGGAATCTTCCCACTCTTTCTACGAATAATTGACTAGATCCGCCACTTTGTTAATTGAACCATGGTATAAATTTTAAGGTGACCAGATTTTTAGAAAGACACACTGAGAGAAAGTATATATTGTCGTGTTTCAAAGTGATTTGGACCCCACCCTGTGCAATTTAGTAAAATTTTGATATTAACTATTAAGTTGTAACTTTGAAGAATTTGCTAGGTGGGGACAAATGACAGACAATTGAAAGCTTTTTTGCCAACATGGCCGCCGGAGCGGTTTGATTAAGTTTTGCTCCGTGAAGATTTTTGAATATTAGTTTTGACATTGTCATTTCAATTTTAAATATTTCGATTTAAATTATTTGAAAGTTTATTGATTATTGTATGGATTGATAGAGACCACATTTGGATTTATAATTTTAAATTATAATTTCGAACCTCAGACACAACACACAATCAGATTTGTACATATTTTATTATTGTACATATATAATAATATGCTTTATAACAAACACACTGCACTGTAAAATGTTGCATACACCGCAGGGTGTATGCTGTCGGCTGGAGATGACAGGGAGGTAGAGGCATCTCTGGATATTATGTAGTATTCTTATGAATGTATAGACTAATAAAAATATTTTTTGGAGTCTCGTCGTTCGACCAGTCCCCCAAGTGGCCGCTTGTTCCGCTTATACGATAACCCGGCGCTGTTTTAGAAGCCATATCGCAACTCGCAGGGCTGTATTTAGACTTGATTTTCGGAGAGGGTTTTAAAAAAAATCAAAAATAAATAGCTAATTTATTAAAATACAATGAAAATTTTTTTAAATTTAAATTTTGTTATATTAATTTTTGAAATGTAATGTTTGCAGAAAAGTGAGTAGGGAGAGGTTTTCTTTCCAAGATGGCGAAAACGGCGGATGCCTAGATTTTGCTACGCTGATTTTTGGAGTATAATTTTGTGCAAGTGTTTTTGTAATTAAAATTTTATTTTTGAGTATTGTTATTGGAAAACTTTGTTTGACAGAATTTTGGTCTAAAGTTACCGCAAAAAAGTTGAAATTTTGTGAAAAGAAAATTTTTTTCACGTTTTGACGTGATACCTTATAATGCCCACTCTAATTTATTGCGGAAGTGTTATTTTAAGCTATGCTGCCCATGATGGTCATAAAATTTATGTTCCCTTTAAAATTTGGTTCTAACAATAATTTATAGCAATTTAAAATTATTACCATAATAGTAAGAATTAAGATAAAATACCTATTTCATTTATTTCAATATAATTATTTTTCAAAAAATCGAAAATTAATTAATAGGAGTAATAACTAACAATTAATTAAGTGGCCCCAGACTGTTACACAGCAGTGTAAATGTGTAAAGTAGTGATATGTAATTCACCCTTGAGAGTAATTTAATTATTTAATTAAATCATTCTAAAATCTTTAATTAAAATATTTATTAAATTTTAATTTCAATATAAGTAATTTTAAAAAAGGCAACGCAAATTTTTATACGATACCCATATCGCAGTCCGGCTTATCAACCAAATTTTGTAGTTCCTTGAATAAATTTATAATATAAAATATAAAACTTTCTTAATTATTTCAATTATTGTAATTGTTGATCTAATCCAATTCCACCTTTTATCCTTTTATCTTTAATTTCTTCCGTTTAAATTTTATTTTCAAAACCACTAAAATCTTTCTTCAAAATCAATTCAATCCAATATAATAACTTCAATAAAACATTTTATCTTCAAAAACTTTTAATTGTATTCCAAAAATTACAAACTTATCAAAAATTATTCGGACTAATAAATCAATGCGTCCATCACGTCGACCATTTTTTGGCAAAAAGGCTTCTTCAAACCTTCCTCAAAATTAATGTATTCCAATTATAAATATCAATAAAACATTTTTCATCACAAACTTCTTATATTATTTTTCAATATCATAAACTTATTCAATATTAAACTTTTCAGACTAACAAATCAAACGTCCATCGCGTCGGACATTTTTTGGCAAAAGACTTCTTCAAACTTTCTTCAAAATTAATGTATTCCAATTATAAATATCAATAAAACATTTTTCATTACAAATTTTTAATTGTTTTCAATTCATAAACTTATTCAATTAAACTTTTCAGACTAACAAATCAAACGTTCATCGCGTCGGCCATTTTTGGCAAAAGGCCTCGTATCCAAGTGATCCCTTGGATCACTTGATCAATGTGTCCCCACCTAGCAAATTCCACAATGTTACAACTTAATAATTAATACAATAAATTTACAAAAATGCATTGGGTGGGTCCGAATTATTTTGGAACACGACAATATAGAGCTTTTTTATATTCTTCATCGTCAGTTTTTGTATTTTATTAATACGAATTTCCGATTTTTAATTTCGGATTTAATTTATTAGAAATATCTCTTTATAGTCGATCTAACATATGAATAATATAGGTGGCGCGTCGTTTGCAAAGTCTAATTTACATCGGGAAACTTCAGGTAATTTAAATAGTACTTAATCTTGTAATAATATTAAACATCCACCACAAAAAAGCGAAATGTTCTAACAGAATAACTACGTCTATTCGATATTATGACAACTGCGCAACCATCACGGCTCCAAGCAAGGAAACATGCAAAGAAACAAGCATCGTGTGAGGTGAGCTTAAGTAATGAAATAAGGTAAAGCCCATGGCACATTTGAAGTAACCCGATTTGTCCGATCATATAGATCAAGTTAGGTTAGGCGCAGTTAGTAATTGGATGAGAGTGACCGCTTTGTAAATTTTTGATTTAAATTAATTGTTGATTTTTTTTATACAACCCTTCTTCGTCGCACGAAGTGCGTACTATTAAGTTTACAAAATTAATATTTTATTTCAATATTTCAATATGTTAGATTATGTCAATTTCATGTAATATGTAAAAATTAATTTTATAATAAAGTATTATCACATGTTAATAACCTTTACCATTTTATTTCACGTTTATAAATTTATAAAAAATAAAATCTAAATGTAAAGTTATCAATTCACGAAGTTTCATTTATTTTGAACTATGCACTTTAATTTGTTTTGGAAAACAATTTTATTAGATCAACCCTCTATTGTGCAATGCATTATGTGCTTGAAACATAATAACATTATTTGGTGATCGCGAGTTCGAACATCACGTCGCGTCGGACTAAAGTTTTTTTAATGGCATTTCATAATTCAAATGATACAACATACAGAAGTGACAGAAGCGACCAGTAATGAAAACACATTACTAGTCGATTTTACATTACCAGTCGATTTGTTAAGTGACTAAAAATGCTTCACTTTTTCACCCGAGAAGGCATTCGGAAAAGATCGCTTTATCTATGTTTTCCGATAAAAGTTTTAATTGATGTATGTTTGATATCGGCTTTCAACTCATCAACTGATGACAAAACTGAACGGTTGTATTTTAGATAAAGAAATTTGTATGGGGTTATCTACTGGAGCTCAACCTACTTGATTTGGGTGATATATATCAATTTTGCATAAAAATTAAGTATTCGCATGCGTATACGAATTAAGTCGTGTGAGCTCAAGAATAGGGCCCAAATACAATTTTTTCTACAAAGAAATACTTTCTAACACTATACATTAAAAATTTATAGTGGTGTATCTAATTGTCAATCCATGTTTTGGCTCATAAGTCAATAGAAATAGTCAGAAAAATTAGCAAATAAGGTACAGGTCTAGTACCCCCTAGGTTCGTACAGGTCTTCTGGAGAAAGGTGGTGAAAAGTGGGAAAATATTTTTTACAAATAACTCAAAATATACAACAAATTCATAAAAATTGAACGACGTAAAAGCAATGAAGTCAGTACCGTATCGTATCAACTGATGTCAGTGGTGGATTCAGACAATTATCATAGCAACCAAGTATACAGGGTAGTTCAAATTCGAATGTTCTTATGGGGAATTCGGTAACTATAAGAGATATGAAAAAATGGATGGTGCATCTTCTATCTCTTTTTTCGAGAAAAGCTTAATGGTGAAAACCGGAATCCGATATTTTTTTTCGTTTTCGAGTTAAATACCGATATCTCGGTTGTTTGTAAAGTTATAAAAAAAATATTTACACCTTCTTCAGACACTTTTTTGAGCAGAGTAAATTGGAATATAAAGTGCAAGTTGCCATCTATAGTCGATCCAAGATATGAATAATATAGGTGATGTTTAGTTTGCAAAATTTAATTTATAGGGAAACTTCAATTTAGGCCCGGTTCAATTTAGGCAACACACATAACACTTAACTTGCTGAAATTTCGCTATTGTAAAACCGTCAAACTTCAAAGCAATTTCATTGGTTAACATTTACAGATCGTTGTTTTAGTACACATTCCAATATTTTTCTTTAAAGAAACGTACTATAGGTTTATTAACTTGCAGGTTATTGAATATAACTAGCATTTGGTCTTTATTTGATCTGGTAATTTTTGAAAGAGCCCCCGGGCTACAGGAGCACCGAACATACTGTGGAACGTATCCAAAATCTTACTTGACCTATCCGTATTTCCCGAAAAAAAATCGTATCATAAAAAAGTGTCCAAGGTGCCTAAAGAAGTTTTCACTTCAAAAATTCAAAAAAGGAGTCTCTTTTTTTCCCAGGTTAAGCGGGTGCTCAAAAATTGGCAACTCAGAACGTCAAAAGTCACGATTGACCCGCGACCCCAGATTACCAAATCCGCGACGCGTGTCAGCATACATAAGTTATTGCGGGATTCTCCTGTTTAAGAGAATGACAAGAACAAACCACGAAAAACAATATTTACTAGTTTTATTTCAATCCGGTTTAAATGTTATTTCATAAGACAGTTTTAGTAACTAGAAAAAGTATGTTATAAGATTATTTCTACCTAGAACTTGACCGATATGCAATTAGATTGCAGTAATTGAATTAATTTAAAAATATATTGTCGTGTTTCAAATTGGACGTTAAAAATAACATTTAGGGCTGGTTCTACAATGGAAGGATAAAGTTTCGAATACGTATTCTTCGTATAACTTATTCGACGATTTATTCCAAGTATCAAAGTCATCGCGTTCTACAATGCTTTTATACGTATAGTATTACTATTCCTGAAAAATAGTTCCTGCGCACCCCTTTTAGGTCCTTTGACAACTTTGTTTACATCATTTGACATTAATTTAACCATAAATTGAAATGTTACTTTAAAAAAGTGTTTTCAAAAAACTCAAAATTAGTTTGCTATACCGGTTCTATATAATTTAAATTTAAAAAAATTCAAGTTTGAATTTGTAGTTGATTATTCTGATCTCTAAATTATTGTATTTAATATCGATCATATTTTTAAACACCTGACGATGTCGACGTAACAAAACATCTTCAACAATTTCATCGTCTTACTCTGAGTCGAAAACATTCCAATTTAGTGAAGACATTGCACTTTGTATTCTATAACAACAATCGTAAATAATTCGTTAGTGCTTTTCATAAAATTTTATAAATAAAATTATAAACTCAAATACCTACCTGAAAATAAATTATTGTTTACATTAGATTTGACTAATAGAAAACAAGAATAAACTTCTTCCAGGTATATCGGCCCAATTTTGGATGGATAGATTATCCCTCAAATTATACCTAGAATGTGGTTATACGATCATTGTAGAACTGGCCCTGAGTTGGTTTTAAATGACAAACAATTAAAAATAAAAAATGCGCCATCTCAATGGCGCATTAATTTTATATAATATATTGTCGTGTTTTGATATCAAAAAAAACGTTAATTTATTATTTTGTAAATCATTTTGAAGTTTGTTTTTGTTATTGTAAATTATTTATTTGTAAATACACTGTACATAGAGTTAAGTTTTAAAACAATTAAGGTTGGTAACCGTGCTGAAGGTATTGGAGGGAAAAGGTGTTCAATGCAGTTGCATTAGTCCTGCGAGCGGGAGAATTGTTATTCCCACTACGCTAAGTTATAGTTTTGATTTTTTGGTAATTTTTAATATGAATAAAAATAAAAGTAAGTTAAAAATAAATAGAAAGTTGTTTTATTGAAGTGAAAGTGAAAAAAATTTGAAAAATTGAAGAAATTTGTTAACGAGACGCGAACAGCTACGAGACGCACATATGTGATTGCAAAGCGACAGATAAGGAAAAATTTTAACTAAGCAACGAATTTATTACAATTTTGAAATTAAAAATAGAAACAAAAATTGTAACGGCAAGAAAAATAAATACTAATTACAAGAGTCTCATGTTTAAATTAATAATCAATGAACCCAAGTGAAATATTTTTAAATAAGTGAAAATTAATAAATTTGCATAGCTGGGGAAATTGCAATATATTGAAATAATATTTTTCTCCAAAAAAATACCACCCCACTTATTTTACTCGGGTAGCCCTGACGTGCGGGTTAGTTGGTATAATATTAAGGTCGAGGGTTCGAGCGTTTAAAAATAAAAGAATTATTTCCAGTATAAAAAAAAATTGTTTTCCAAAAATAATTCTATCGTTAATAATTCAAAATTTTAATCGTAAAATTTTTATACTTCTTCCAAGGTTCGAACTTTTGATTTCCTTTATCCAAATCGAAGCTCATCAATCTCGCCACACGTTTGCTCTTACAAATTTTAATTTTTAAGTAATCCAATAAACCAATTTACGCTTCCAATGATCCAGAAATTACCTCCAATTAAATAAAAATCGTTCATCCAAATAATCAACTTTAATTCAAAAAAACTCACAAAATTTAGAATAATCTCAGCTGCGGGCACATCTGACCAAAAATCATATAATCGCATTCTTCACAAATTTTACTGTTGCAAAATAATATTCGCATCAAAAATCTCAATAAGAATTCTCAGAGCCAAAAATCGCACAACCAGCTTGTGCTGCAATTTTTGGCAAAAAGCCTTTTTTCTCCCCTATTCGTTCCCCACCTTGCACTTTTTCCAAATTTAGCAAAATAAAATACCTTTCACAAAATTTTCCTTAAAAAGTGGTGGTGGTGGTGGTGGGTCCAAATCGTTTTTGAACCACGACAATATAATTAACATATATAAATTTATGTAATTTTAAATTTAGAGTGTATTATTATTTTTGTAAATTGACTTCTCCTTTTTTTTGTAGATATCAAAGTTAGTTTGATGTAAGTTTAGAAAAAAATGTTGTTTTCCTGTCTGCAAAAACTAAAAGCACATTTTTGCTCACAAATTTGTGTACTTATTGTTCACAATTGCGATAATTGTGTAATTAAAATTACATGTTTTTACGAGTCTCATGCTCTTTTAGAATTGTATTTTTTTTATTTAACATTCAAGTCTAAATTGGAGAATGACAATATATTAATTTATTTAAAATTTATAATCCCTCTAATTTTTTTCTCCAGTACTCGCACTCATATTTCCTGAAGTCTCGCTCGGCAATTTTCGCATCTCGATCAGCAATAGCAGCTTCAACCTTCAACTCATGTAGTTGTCTTTGTTGAATAATCCCTTCTTTTAATTTGTGAATCCTGAGATTTTTTTCAGAATCCAGGGAGCTTTTAATTGAAGAAAATCCTGATGGCGTATTTGTAGATTCGGCTTCTTCGATAATATTTTCTGCAAGAGATAGATTTATTTTAAGATTAATTGTAGCAAAAATTCAAATAAGTAGTAAATAAAAAAGATATATTTTAGTATTAAAAGTAAAATAAAGTAAATAAAATATAAAACAGCATAATATTTACGCATCAAAAGAATACAAATTCTTTAGATATTTTACTTAACCATTTCAAATTTTAAATATACCTTCACAATATAACACAATTATAGCACAATAAATTTTAACTATATCTGTCAAAATAAGTAATCAGTAAGCTCATTTGTTGACTTGAATTTTTTTTAGATATTCCGGCCCCCTGAGTATCTGATATGCATCTTTAAAATACAAATTCGACACTATACTTGGTACTTGTCTATGAATCCGGGTGTTAGAGAGCTACGATTTTATAGTGATTGTCGCCTTGTTTTCTAAACTATTTGAAATCCTGTTTCTAAAGCTCTACAGCATGAAAATAATGACTTACAGAAAGTTAGCATTTTACTAAGTAATCTTTTGAATAGACTGAGCGAAACAAGAAACCAAAATTCATTCCATGGTTTGTTGAACGAGTCCAGAGATTTAGCAAAAAAGTTAGGGGTAACAACTGTTTTCAAAAATAAAAGGAAGATGATAACGAAGCGATTTTTTGATAAGTTATCAGAAGATGAAAGAATTTCAGACCCGGAATCGTACTTCAAAGTCAATGTGTACTATTGCTGTTTAGATATATTAATTTCTCAAACAAGCCTCTGTGACCTAAGTAATATGTTTGAAGTATTGCAACCGGAGAAACTCTTATCTTTTTCTAACAAAATAATAAAAAAAGTATACCAGAAAACTGTCTGCTAAATACAGCAAAGGCAAGTCAGTTGATCTTTATGAACAATTAATTGTTTTGAAAACATGCTTACAATCTGGAATTCAAAAAATTCATTCTATTATAAGAAACTCATGAAATTATTGCTAATAAAATTCAATAGCCTTGCATCCAATTTCCCGGAGGTAATAACAGCATGCTTTCTATTCTTGACCCTTTCGGTTACAATAGCTGAAAGACCTTTTTCGAAATTAAAACTGATAAAAAATTATCTAAGGACTTCTATGGGACAAAAAAGGCTATCAGATTTGTCAGTATTGTCTATAGAGGCAGAAAATTTAGAAAAACTGAAATGGTCTTCAGCTATGAATGATTTAATAAATACATAAGTTCGCCGAACAAAATGCAAGAAAAGTGTATATTTGATTTGAATTGTTTGGCTAACTTAATTCTTAAGAGTATTCATTGTAAGTAATACGTAATAGCTTATAATCAATATAATTTAATTATTTTAATTAAATGCAAGCGTTTTTGTTCTTCTGTGAAAAATCTTTAGTGTTCATTTTGTTCCCCCCCGCCCCAACACATTTTGATGCAAGGCCCATCTAAGACACGCTACGCTACTGGTTATGCTAACTTTGTAAGTAAAAACAAAATAACAACAAGCACAGAGGAGGATTATCGTTTAGGCTAGCGAGGCACGTGCCTAGAGGCGCACGAAAAAAGAGCGCAATGTGCTAAGCAAAATGCATAATTTTTAATAGCCGACTCACCAATCTCTTAAACGAATATCAAATATTCAACTGTGCGACATTCTTAAAAATTAAATGTAGCAAAAGATACAATGATTATATAATAGTTTATATAATTATATACCGGGTGTCCAATATCAACGTCGAACATATGGAATTAACATTCATTTCAATTGTTTTGTAGATTCCTGCTGGCCAATTCAACCTACGGAAATTTTTTGGTATCTATGGAACGAGAAAATTATTGTGCATTCTATGATACTAAAATTAGTTTTTTTCAAGGATATTTGAAGGGGTCCATTGCAAAACTGTCTATCCCAATATTTTAGAGCACATAGATAATTATTTATGTAGAGACATACCAAATTTTCTATTTTTTGTTGTTTTTACGTTTGATATTGCCATATTTTTCATATTATTCAAATCTGAATTTGGCACTAAACTAGTTTTGCTGTGATATTGTAGAATTGATAAGTTTGGTTGTGGTTGGTAGACATAATGTAGATTTTACAAGTTTTACTGAGAAACCAGAAAGGAGAACTACAACTAATAGTACTATAACAACATTTATTAATACTATTGGCTACATTATAATGGATTAAAAAATGAATTTTTTAAGTGAGCTTTTGGTTGTAATTAGTAGTATTTAATATTAAAAATAAACAAACTAAACAACAAAGTTAAAATAATGAATTTTAATGGTAATTCATTAAAAATTAAGTGAATGTATAGTTGAGGAAGCGGTCATAAAAACAATTAAATTTTCCGGCGTTTCGGGTTCTTTATTGACCCATTTGCAAGCCTGTTTTAGTTTGAGCTGTTATTTAGAATACCACGTGGAGTATTGGAATCTTTGTTTAAAAATAGAAGTTTACAGAAATATGGTGGCTCACTAACCTCCATATCCTTTTTAAAAGCCTTAAAAATTGATCAATAAAGAACCCGAAACGTCGGACAATTTAATTGTTTTTATGACCGCTTATACCTATTTTCTCCGTTATAAAGTTACTTTTCACTGATTTGAAAAAAAAAATCATAACAAGGGATGATCGTCAAAGGATTATTCCTATTAGTTATTAAAATTAGTTTGTTATTTACTTAACATTTTATAATTTAAAACTCGGTAATTTAGGTTATTTTAAACATTTTTTTCTCATCTTATAATGGTAAATATTACAAAGTTTTTGACCAATAGGCATAGATTAGGGGATTCTCTTATCACCTATAATTTTTAATAATATTATAGATGAATGTTGTTTCCAATAAACGGTATTTAAAAAATCATATTTTAATTTAAATATTATTAAACAGATGGCCCCACCGTCAGTTTTAATAAATTTTACAAAAGTAGCTCCTCCTTCGATGAACGGAAACAACCCCTAGTCTCAGAACGAGATAGACGATTAAGCATACAAAAAATATTGCATCGGTTAGAATAAATTGAAAAATGCTTAAAGAGTTAAATGCACTCAGGAGGCGTGAAAAGATGAGAATTTTAAATAATTTTTCTTGAGAGTAGTTTATTTTATTTTATAAAACAAATATTAATAAGTTATTATATTATGTTTTATCGTTATTTGACAAAAATTAAAACAAGAAAATATTTATTGTACAGCAAGTTATCGTCATGTTTGTAGGACCCCGTCCCACAAATCGTGTTTTGCGGTGATCACCATAACATTTTAATGGTTCATCTAAAATCAACCAAACAAAACAAAATCGTTAGTTTAATAGTTAATTTAGGGCCTGATCGAGACTTTTTGATTTTTTTTGAAAATAAAAAAAATAGCGGCCTCTGGTAGCATAACTCGTCTATTTTCAAGGACATCAGTACTAGTTTATTGCTTATAAAAGATAGAAGTTTTAATAATAAAAACAAATCCTTAGCAGTTTAGCAGTAGTAAGCAGTAATTGGTAAAAATTTGATAATAATTGTGTAAAACAATAATGACTAAATTGCAAAATTTTAGATGATAATTTTGAAGAAATTGAAGACGAATTGAATAACGAAGAAATAAACAATAATCTACTAGCATTAGGAAGACGCACTCGTAATAATATTATTCAAAATAATTTTGTTTAATAAATTTTTATTTTAAATTCTTAGTTTAAGTTACAAATTATTTATTTTTCCTTCTCAACAAATTGCGGATATTTTAAATAAAATTTCAATTTTTCAAATTTTAATCTATCTTTCTCACATTCTAATCTTTCTTTTTCTATTTGTAGCAAAGATTCCAACTTTTTATCTATACTTTGCAGTACGGAATTATTGGTATCGTTATTTCTCAACACCCTAATTTGCGATTGTAGGGTATTGTGTTTACGAGGAAGAGGCAAAGAAGATGCGCCACTGTTATCTTTCGAAAATGAAGAACCTAAAATAAAACAGAAAATAGAACTAAAAGTTGAAAACCTTTTATTTTTCCTTACCTGAATTTATTCTTTTTGGCGTAGGTGAATTTACCTCCTCGTCTGCAGCAATCCATGCCTCTTTATCGCTCAATGTCCTTACATCCATTACAGCAAGATTTGAAACTTGGGTTCCGGAATTATCGGTGAACGTAGGATTCTCTAAAATAAAAGAAATTATAATTGAAAAAAAAAATTTGATGTCGTTTCTTGGCAGTTAGCGAGCACAAAAATAAAAAAGAAATTTAAACTATTGTTTCTTTACCTTCAATTCCTAATTCTGGCACATTCATGCCATCTACTACAACATTACCAGTAAATAAAAGTAATTTTTCTTCTAAACTAGTTAATGGTACTTCAGGTGGCAAAGTATTTCCAGTTTCCTTAAAACTATTTTTTATTGATCGACTTTTAGCTCGAACACTACTCTTCCAATTACTAAACGTCTGCAATAGAATATAATACTATAAATTTTATTTATAATTATTTAAAATAATACTAACCCTTTTCCAAGATTTCAAATCTTTACTAGGTCCACCCGAACTATTTAAATCGCGAACCAAGTTTTCCCATTTCAATTTGAGGACGTCGCCACCTTCACCTGGTTTGAATGCATTTTCGCGAAAATATATATCGCTCTCCAGCAAATTCACATATAATTCGTATTGCTGTGTCGTAGTTCTTGAACCACGACCACGTTTACGATCGTTTTCGTTTAAAGTTGTCATAGTTGTTGTAGTTAAGTCCGACTGATTATGAATGAAAACTTGTGATTGGGCTACATAAATATATATAGTTCATGATTCATAATTAAATAGGTTAGTACCAGCTTACACAATAAATTAAAATTCAAATACACATACATTTATTTATTATTATACACATCCAAATATTTAACATATAATTTTAATACGGTAAAAGTCAAATATTTTATAAGTTATGTTTTTAAATCAACCAACCAGAACACATAGTCCACGTGTACTATTACGATTAAAAACATAAGTCTCGCCTTTAGGTAACGACAACTGCCAGGTATAAGAAATTACCTAAAAGATGAATTAGAAAGGATCCTTTCAGGTACTCTGCCTTTACATAAAGGATTAGTTAGTGAATATACTCTGATAATGATCGGTACAATACTGATATAGTTGATAGGTCGATCTCAGATGATTGCAATTTTTTTCTTGATATAATAATCGAGATAAAAGATCTCCTTATAAAAATGACAAAAAAGCCGTTTCTAACCTTTAAAGTCGAAGAATGTAATTAGATGCTTCACATTACTAAGGCACATGACTTATGGTCTGAGGAATTCTCGTGGATTTTTAAATACTCGTAATCATCAAAGCCTTCTTTGCTAATTTTGATATTCCTCCAAAAAGTTGACATAGTATACAAAAAAGTTTTCCACAACTTTCTGAGTACATTAGGTAAGATCGTTTTATTTTCTGTCCATTGATTAAGCTAGTTTCAAACATAGTTTGAGTTAGATAGCGATATTGTCCCCCAATGGATCTTTTGGAGCGGCTAAAATCTAATTTGGAAATGTCTTGATTTCTTCTATTTTTTAGGACATGCTCTCAAATGTTATCTTTGATAGGCCACAAAGTAGGATCATAAACCATAGCGTTGCTATGAAGTTTAGAATGTTTATCGTCACACATATCAGAGTGTTTCATAGTAGTTGAGCTTGGCTGGGACATTGGATTAGAAAAAACTTCATTGCCGACAAGTTCAGCAAGGTTAAGCCTACGCTCAGTATTGGAATGATTAAAATCATCCTCTTGCTGTTCATTGACTGACATTTCAATTTCAATTTCAATGTTTTTTTTACAATTTCTACCTCATTAAGAGGTGTTATAGTTGGGTGTAATTCATTTGAAGGCAAGTCTTTTGCTAATTCACATTTTTGGATTTACACGTTGGTTTTGCTATCAAATGAGTGTTCCAGTGTTGGGTTTCAAAAAATAATTCTGTCACTCATAGTTTATGATGTAAGTATTGATGTAGTAATCTAGTAATTGATAGAAACAAAATTTGTGTCAGTCGTCTTTTTTCGATTCAATTGTAAATTATATTTTCTAAGTTGTTATTAGATTATTCTAATTAGAATAAATCAGTATTAACCAATTATAACTTAAAATAAGTTAACTTACAATTAACTTACGTACTTACAATTTTTGCCTTTAGTTTAGAATGAAGCTCCCGAATACTGACAATATTAGAACGACAAAAATGGAAAAGTCGTATAATATAAAAACGTTTATAAATAGTTTATTTTATTTTAATCAATTAATTGAAATAGTACCTACTTATCCGTCTAATAAGCCTAATTATCCATTAGGTTTTTTCCACATGTGCTTTTGGTATTTTTGCAAAAATTTGCCGCCCCTAAATTTTGCCGCCCTGGGCTATAGCCCCTATAGCCCTCCTCTAAATCCGCCACTTGCGAGGGAGAGGTAGCGACAGAGATAGACAACCCGCTGCGTGAAATTGCACAGTACATAAGTGATGCATGCTTTATAACGCACTTTTTAAGCTAAAAGATTATTAATTAACGTAGAATTTGTGTTAATTTTTAGCAATGTCTCCATGATACTGTTTCGCACCTAATTGCCACAATGGGTATCATAGTAAAAAAGATAAAATTTCCTTGTTTAAAGTGCCCAAAAACAAATCAAATGAGTGAAATGCTGATTCCCACATGCGGATAAACAATTATAAATTAATGACGTTTTGTATGAGAAACATTTTTCTAAAGATGTGATATAGCCGTCGATAAAAAAAAATCAAAATTACATAAGTCGTAATTCAACATTATTATATTATAATTCGGTATTAGTTAATATCTAATTTTGTATTAATAATTTCAGCTTTTTAATAATTTTTTGCTCATTTTTTATTTGTCAAAATTACATTAAATCTTGAAACTAATAATCATTGTAAGGATTATAATATGATACTAATTTATTTATTCTGCATTTAACGAAATTATTACATTTCTTATCTATTTATTGTACATTTATTAACTTGCTAGTTCAAAATATACACCTAATATTGTAATTAAATAAATAATGTGTTGTTAAGTTGTTTATTTATTTCTTTTAAGTCTCTAAAATAATATTTCCGTTATAACTCCACTAGACCACTAGTATTAACAGCAGCGCGTTGTCTGTATTATAATAAGTGTTTATAATATGGAGTGGTCAGAATAGAACTGAATATTGACTTGATTCACTCCTGTTTTGACCACTCCATAATATTATAAACACTTATTTTACTTAGGTAAATAACATTATTACTTTTTTTATTATTAAAATTTAACATTTTAATTTTATTTTTCCATCAAATTCAAATGTCGTTTTTTTATTTCTAGTTCAACTTGAGCCGCTTCTAATTGTACTTGAATCATCAAATTCAAATGTCGTTTTTTTATTTCTAGTTCAATTTGAGCCGTTTCTAATTGTACTTTTGCAGTTTCGTATTCTACTTCACTTTTCTCCAGTACTTTTTGTTTTGTCATTTCTTCTATATTTAAAATTTTTGTTTTTTCTTTGAAGATCTCTTCATCCCAGTAATTTTTCAAATTTTTTCTTTGAGTAATCTTCTCGGCAATATTATTAATGCTTAATTTTCTTTTATTTACATAAGTTCCTGTTTGCGGTGTTGAGACAGATGTTCTCTTGTTATTATCGTGTATGTCAACACTAACACGGTCTGGCATCATAGTTGAAGATGTACTTGGGCCACATAGAGCATCAGCTTCTAGAAGTGTTCTTCGTGAAGATGTATTTGGGCTAAGTGGTGATGATTCTAGCAGTGATCTTGATACAGTAGACTGAAAATCCATGTGAAAGTGTTCATCATCACTGTTCATTTCTTCGTCATCCACTACCAGGAAGGAAGAATCGTATTCATTGGTTAGAGGGGTAAATTGTGTTGCTAATGTTCCAACTATTTTTTTGTCCAATTCATCGCTCTTTGGGAAATATATAACACCACCTGTTTTATATAATTCTTTCTAAAATGTAATATTATTATATGATTAGTTGTTAATTATAAAAAATTATACGTATATAATAAAATGAGCTTACCTTATCTTGGTTTATGTTTTTTCTTGCTTTCTTTTTATTGTGCAACTGTTTACTGTTGCGTGAACCACAGTTTGTATTTTCATTAAATTTTTTAGATATCTCCACCCAAGCTTCGGTTTTTTTATCGGAAGAACAAGCAGGATTCAGAAAAGGCAGATCAAACGCTGACAACGTCCTTACTATAAATCAAATAATACAAAGATGAGAGTTTAATTTAGAGACTCGCGTAGCTTTCATAGACTACGAAAAGGCATTCAACCGAATAAACAGATCGAAACTATGGAAAATAATGTCTAAAAGAGGATACCCAAAGCATCTAATAAAAATTATACAAACCCTTTATAAAAATACGAAAATCTTCATTATTGAAATAATTTCACAATGAGTTCTTTTTGCAGTAAAATAGCAATTCCTCTTCTAAAGTAAACCATAGCAAATCTTATACCATTTTGTAAACTACACTAGATGAGCAATTTTTTAAAGTAACTTACCAGGTTAGTGTGTAATATCTTTTTTACGGTATGAAGAGTTAAAGTCAGCGAATAAAACAAAATTACTTATGAGTAGGGAAAAAACATTTTTTTCTTCCTAAAAGCATGGCACTATTATTTTTATTTTAGTCTGTGATCAATAACAGGGCTATTCATGAGTGCGTAACCAAAATTATAATCTTCAAATATTGAATTTCGTACCTGTGGCACTTGAAAAACTGATTTAAAGTGTCGATTTTCACAAAATTTATAAAAGTGCTAATATCTCAAAAACGAACGACTTTCTACTACCGTCATATATTGATATTTGAGTCAGTCATGAGCTGGCCTATCAGCTCTCCAAAGAATGATGTTGAGTTTTAGGACACCCTATATAATAATTATTTAAAAATCCAATAGATGTCACCTCATCTGTTAGTACATAATGAAAGTGTATTTGAATGTGGAATTTCCCTTCAGGTTATCCTTGACAAAACTCCAGGTATATGAAACTTATTTATTTCACAATAATATTATATCACAGGTAGTATTTAAATTAGGTACATGTATAATAGAGGTGCATCACAAAAAGTTCATTTTTGCTAAATTTTTATAAATAATGTTTTATTTGATAATAATAAATAATGATACTTTACTATTTTTAGAACGAAGTAAATAAAAAATAAGCGCTTTTCGCATTATTGATGTAGTTATCAAAGGTTTTTTGATTTAATTGATTGGTAAATTGTCACTTTGCTATGAATTGATTTTATACGTAGATAATTAAATAAACTTGTTTTAAAAAGATTTAATTTCGTAAAATTATTTAATAATAAAATAGACCAATAAGTATTTTATTAATATTAAAATATTTTTATAAATTTTATCAAAGGTTTTTTAATTTAATTGATTTTGTTATTTGATGGTATTTAATTCTTTCCAGTAAAATTGGGTTTTCCAAAAAAGATATACTTAGCCGACAAAGTAAGCAATAAGCAGAAGTTAGCAGGGTAGTTTTATGGCTTTATTACTATAGATTACTATACAGAGCCGTATTTAAAGGAGGGGGGGGGGGGTTAGGGGTTAGAACCCCCCCCTGAAATTATTTATCAATTAATAAAGTACTGGAAGTTCGACTGCAATCGTAAAAAAATCGGAAAAAACAAAAACAATTTTTACAACTATATAACAAAAACATTACATTTGAAGTGTTTAAATAAAAATTAAAACAAAAGAGATATTTCTAATAAATTAAATCCTTAATTAAAAAATCGGAAATTCATATTATAATCCGGCGATTGGCGACACTGGATTGAATACACCTACTACTAAATTCCAAAAATATAAAAACCAAAGATAAAGAATATAAAAATGCCCTAAATATTTACAGTATTGTGTAAAAGTCTGCAACCACTTAATTAATTGTTAGTTATTACTCTTATTAATCAATTTTCGATTTTTTGAAAAATAATTATATTGAAATAAATGAAATAGGTATTTTATCTTAATTCTTACTATTATGGTAAAAATTTTAAATTGTAATAAATTGTTTGAACCAAAAATTTTTAAGGGAACATAAATTTTATGACCATCATGGACAGCATAGCTTAAAATAACATTTCCGCAATAAATTGTTTTATATCTTGTACATTTGTACATAAGTGTACATTTGCTTAAGATTTGTGAAATTTTCTTTCAATCTAATTTAGTTCTTCGTTTTTCGAAAACGAAATCGAAAATTTCTCTGAATATTGAACCCAAATAAAAAAAAAATCGCTTAAAAAAATAATCATTTTAATTAAATAAAAACAATCTTTTCACAAAATTTCAATTTTTTTCGGTAACTTTCGACCAAAATACTTTCAAACAAAATTTTCCAATAACAATACTCAAAAATAAAATCTTAATTGCAAAAATACTTGCACAAAATTATACTCAATAAATCAGCAGAGCAAAATCTAGACCTCCGTTGTTTCCGCCATCTTGGCAAAAAACCTCCCTCTACTCACTTTTCCCAACATTACATTCCAAAAATTAATATAACAAAATTTAAATTTAAAAAAATTTCCTTGGTATTTTAACAAATTAGTTATTTATTTTGTAATTTTTTACCCCACCCCCTCGAAAATCTAGTCTAAATACGGCCCTGTTACTATAGTTGTTTACTTATTAAAATAGTTTTGCCAAATCAACTTTTTATTATTATTATTTAGATGATTTACCTATCGACAAATTGTAATTACAATTTTTTAAATTGTTTAGTTTAGTGTTTTTCTTTGCAAAATTGTTTACTGTTTTGTATTTTACCGTGTGGTGCTTAAAATCCGTAGTGTGGTACTCAAGCACTCAAGCAACTCAACTGTTGCCGGCCCTGCTACTCACATGCCTGAATGCTACCCTGCCCCTTATTCAACTTTAATTTAGGAATTAAAATAAAATATTACCAATTGCTGTAATTACTTTTACCTATCTGCAATCTGATTTTTTTTTTTTTTTAAATAACATTAATTCATAATTCTTACAACTGCAAAATTTTTAATTTTAAAATTAGAATTATTACAAATTGTCGAAATCGATAAAACATTTTATCTGTAATAAAAACTAACCTTTTAGGGGTACTATGTAATAGTTTAATCCTTTATCCTCGATTTCATTCTCTTTTATCTATGATAATATCTACCTGGCAAAAGCCGTTAATTCAAGGCTCCATCTTCTTCAAAAAGCTTGAACTACTTTCGAACTCGAAAGTTCAAAATCTGCATAAAATGATAAGTACACGAGTTCATTCATTTTATTGTTATTAATTAACTTTTTTCAATTTCAGTTATTGATATGTAAACTTCGCATATATCCGCGTGTTATTGTAGAGAAAAATTCGGTTAAAAAAATTTTTTTTTTGTTTTTTACAGTTTTTAATTTCATAATGTAATTAAAAGTTTAATTTAAATTATAAACCTACAAAAACATAGCTAACAGTTTCTTCTATAAGTTGTTGAAAGTTTAAATGTTATATATGATTTAGTTTGGGAGAAAACCATGAACTCCGAAGGGTCAATATAGCATATATTTTGTACATTCGTCCCCAGGATACACTATAGTGTACCTTTTATTAAATTATTTTGAAGTTGGTGACAAACTTATATTATGCTAGATAGCAATCATTTTTCAATTAAAGAACCACAAGAAATTCAATAATTCTTTCTTTAAAAAAATGATTGATATCTAGCATATATTATAAGTTTGTCACAAACTTCAAAATAATTTAATAAAACTCAAGTACACTATAGTGTACCCTAGGTCTGAAAGGGTTAAAGCAGACTCGATAAAACTTTTTAATAAAATAGTTTTCTCAAGAGATTTTTACCAAGACTGCTTTAAGTCACTCTCGGTCGAAAACGTGGCGACGAATAAAAAAATTTATGTGAACAAAAATAAAGGGAATGAAATTATCTACAAAAAATGTCTGAAAAGTATTTTTGTAAAAGCGATTTTTATATGCCAAAAGAGTTTTCAAAAAGTACAATTTACATTGCTAACATAGGAGCGTTCGCATTGTTTTGTGAGTATTTGTATATTTAGTACGTAAGGTAAAAGTTGGTAATTAATTGCATAAATTTTTACTAAATATATACCGTGTACCTAGTTCATAAACATAAGTCAGAGAAAGATTTAATAAATAATTTCAATGTTACATATATACTAGTATATACTAGTATAGAGTATATACTAGTATATTAGGCTAATGTACTTACCTTAAAAAATATTCGATTTTTCACGAAAAACTAAATTACAAATTAAAAACTCTTACAAAGATATGCAGACGCAAATGTTCTCTGCGCTAAAAACCACCACTAAAAACTATGGGTCCCTCAGATTTTAGATAAACATTTGAAATTTCATCGTTTTGTCACGAGAAGTAAAAGACAACATCTACCAATTTTACTGTACATCCAAATAGCAATTCAAAATAATTTTAGACATAAAAAGAATAAAATTTCTTCTTGACTACGAACTGGTATTACTGTCTTATCAGAGAGCACTAAAGGGTTAAATGGTTTTATGAATTAAATTTCAATGTACTAAAATGGTTTTTCACTCAAACAAATTTCTTAGTTTTATAGCAAATTACAGAATTAACAATAATATTGTAACACTTATTTTACAAGTAAACTTGTTAAATGTTTTCATGGAATAATTTCGAGTACTTTTGAAAGCATAAATTATATAATGTAAAGTTTATTAGTAATGTTAATTTACTTACGTTGAGTTGTGTCACACTCTTCTTTAATATCAATGGAATGATGTAAATCTTCTATTTGACACTCAAGATTATCGGGTTCAATAATTTCTAAAAATTCATCAATTTATAAAAATAGTATGTAAAGTTAACAAATTACACTCAAGTACAAACCTGCTTTTATAAACATGGGTTGTAGTGCGACAGGTTCATCTTCGATCTCCTTTGTACCATGCTCTATATTATTCAATTTACTCGAATATGTGTTTTCCATTTTGTACTTGCAGAATTTTCTTTCTTTAGATTGCAATCTAATAATTAGATCAGTGAAAAAATATTTCAAATTTGTAGGTTCAATTCGACCTACCTTAAATTTTTCGAATATAATAAACGAAAAACTAATTTATTTTCACAGATTACACTACATAGATGACTACAAAAATTATAAAAATGCCAAAAACAACTTTTATTTATTGGCTAAATTGACATTAATATTCCGTTGGAGCCGGTTGGAGCGGCGCCACTTGTATAATTATGTGTTTATGTGTATAATAATTATTAACACAGAACATAATATTGTATTTACACAGTGGCGTGCCGACAAGGGTACTAGAGAGGCATCATAAAACAAATAATTCATTTTAATACAAGTACTGAAATTACATTAACGCCTGGATTCATAGACAATGAAATACTTATACTAAAAACGCTACTTATGAAAGATTCCCTTACAGCCGTATTCATAAACGATGCCTTACTTATACCATTCTTATACTTAAAGTGAATGCAATTAAAAATATAACTTTTTCAATGATAATAATATAAGAAAATTGTAGAAAGCTAATGCCGATGTAAGAGGTTTTAGCCAATCGTCTGTGTCTCGATACTTCAAGCAAGTATCATTTCTTCTTGCCGCACAAAGTGCAGATTTTATTAAGTTCCCAGAAACGTTAGCACAACAAAGAAAAAACATTGAATTATTTTATAACATCCGTGGATTTCCATCAGTAGCAGGATGTATAGATAGAACTCGTATACAGTAATAATACCCTGACTCACGCTACCCCGTTTTACACGAATTCGGAGATAAGCGGTTTTTCTTTTTGATCACTTTTTGAATTATTGGACAATCTTAGAATGAGATTTCACAAAAAATTTTGAAAAGGTTACAAATTTTAGAAAAGGTAAAGGGTCTCATAATCTGACATGTAGATTGCACAGGGTTCGGTTAGAGGGGGTTTTTAATTTCCACCGATGGTCAGTTTTTAACTTAACCCATTAGCGACCACGAGTAGCTTTAGATGCATCAAATTTTGATATTGCGCCAAAAATAAACTTTTTTCTGTACTTTTGTAAAATGTACTTTCTTCTAATTTTGTACTTGATTTGGAAAGAATAGACATTCCTTTATTTAATAAACACAAAATATTTACTTTATTATGCTTAGATGGGGTTCTAGCAAACCTTTCTCTACTTCATTTTGCAAATGTGCCGGTCTACCGACAAACTTCAATAAATCAAGAGGTAATTCTAAATCCGTTTTTTTACAATTTTCAATTTTTTCTTTTATAGAACGCTTTTGTATTACGTCTAGTTTATGCACTTAAAAATTTGTTTAAAAATACATACATTTACTTATATAAAATGGGAACTAAAGTTCAGCCGCAACTAAAGTTGGCACTAGGAACACTAATTGATTTGTTCATTGTATTATTTTTATTATATAATTATAAATTACTTTTCTATTGTAAATTCCTTTAGTTTTTAAGGTAAAATTTTCTTTTATTTCCTATAATAAGTAAGAGTTTATACTTTTTTCTAATTATTACGTGTTGACTCTCAAAACCATAAATTAATATCTTTAAACAATATTTACGATACATGTCTACAGAGGGCAAGACGGCAAGTTCATCCGGCTTAAGATTGGGATACCAAATATAAACTTTACGACCTTTTATTCAAAAAATGGTACTGAATTTCAACGAAAAGAATCGTAACTGTCGGGATTGACAAAAGTAATTAAAGTTTTGGGAATGGTAAACCACCCCCAGATCGGCAAATTTTACAAATTTTACAATTTTGGTAAACCCATACGGCTTAGATGTACATAACTGTTATAAACAAAAATAAATAAATTTTAATTAAAAATATTCATGAGTTTTTAGTTAATTATCAATTAGCCTGACAAGTGTCCCTTGAGCAGCTTAAGATGCATGCCGATTGTAAAGACCTCGGTGATCCGCAATTTTTTAAATTATTTTTCCTATCATTGATTATAGCATAAGAATGGAAAAAAGTAAAAAAAAATAAATCTGTCGATTAGGCTTTAATGGGTAGTACCCCTACTTTTATTAATCTTATAAGTAGGGCTGGGAATTATATGCATAAAAAATTTGAAAATATGCGCATATTTATGTTCGAGTTTTAATATAAATATGCAAGTTAAAATACAAAATATGCCGTGAAAAATTCAGAATTCAAGTTCAAAGTATGCAATAAAAAGCTAATATATTGTAGTGATTTAATTTATCAAAAAAATATAGCAGGTTTCGATTCCAAAAATTATAAAATGTAAAAATTATTTTAAAACTTTTAAAAGTTTTATTTTTCCTCGAGGTTCGAACTTATAAATTCCAGCTAGCAATGCAAATGCGCTATCAGCAACGCCATACGTTCGTTTTTTAATTAATTTTATATTTCTAATATTAAAATTAACTATCAAAAATTCAAAATCAAAATTATATCCAAAAAATATCGATCATCAAAAAAATAATAATCTTCTTTATTAATCAAACAAATAAATCCAAAAAAAGCTCACAATCAATTACCAATTTTGATCAAATTGACAGTTTGCCCAAAAACAAACTTTCAAACAATTTAAATCGAAATACTCAAAAATAAATCACAATTTTAAAACTAATATAAAAAAATCTTCATGGACCAAAAATTAATTAAACAGCTCCGGCCGCCATGTTTGGCAAAAAAGCCCTTTATTATTCAATTATAAATCTTTATAAATTTTTATACCTTGTCGAGGATCGAACCTTCAGCTTCATTATAGCAGTCCTGTGCTATACCGTGTTAGATATCGCAAAGATATTCAAAAATCGACGTTCACATAAGGGAAAATATGCATTTTCTTATAATCCCACCTTTACTTATACATAGTCCATTTTTTTAAGAAAAATATTGGAAATTGTACTAAAGCGACGACTTCTAAATATTAACCAATAAAATTGCTTTGAAATTAGACGGTATTACAATAGCGAAATTTTTGCGATTGAAGTGCTATGTGTGTTGCCTAAACTGAACCGGGCAAAGTCATAAATAAGATAGACGTGGACAGAGTTAAATGTAATATCGAATAGACGTAGTTATTTGGTTATAACATTTTGTTTTTTCTTGTGGGGAATATTTAATATTACTACAAGATTAAATACTATTTAAATTATCTGAAGTTTCCCGGTGTAAATTAGATTTTGCAAACAACGCGCCACCTATATTATTCATATCTTGGATCGCCTATTGTACATTAAGTATAAGGTAGAATAAATAATTAAATAATCTTGAAATAAACAAGTTAATAAAACGTTTAATAATAATGTTTTTATTGAGCTTTCAACGTATTCTGACGAAGACGTGTACCAAACGTTGAAAGCTCAATAAAAACATTATTATTAAACGTTTTATTAACTTGTTTATTTCAAGATTATTTAATTATATTTCACAAGTTAAAAAATTAATTTATTAGGTAGAATAAATACTAAATAAATTTAACGAAGATAAAATTTAGCACACTGCGCAAAGATATGGATCTGTCAGTTAGCTCTAGTCAGGGCCGTATTTAAAGAGTGGGTTTTAGGGGTTACATCCCCCCGCCCCCGCTTTATTACTATAGATTACTATACAGAGCCGTATTTAAAGGGGGGGGGGGGGTTACAACCCCCCCCTGAAATTATTTATCAATTAATAAAGTACTGAAAGTTCGTCTGCAATCTTAAAAAAACAGAAAAAACTGCAACAATTTTTACAACTATAACAAAAACATTAAAGGGTACCCATGGATAAGATAGTCAAAGTGCCCTTATCTTTAAATTTTTTAATTTACTTGATAAAAGGGTGCCTTGGAGTGTAAAAATAAAGTTTTCATATTCATTTGCTCCAGATGCTTTCTCCACCCCTTCTGAGGGTTAAAAAATAGGATTCTTCAGTCATTATCTTTTTTCTGGCGAACTAGCAAATAAAAAATTTTGAAAAAATTTATAGGTATAGTGATTAGAGTCATCTTTCAACACAATTTTTTTTGATACCCTGAACACTCTAGATGCCTCTTAAAAATATTCCAGAAAGTTAAAAATCGATCTTTTTCTTATTTTTTGAAGATCGGCAAAAAAATTTTTTTTGTCATTTTTTAGGATGTACTTAAATCTATCTTCCTGAACTTTTTCAGATTTTTTATTATTTATTTTCTGCATTTTTTAACATTCTTGGCTATTTTAGACTTCTTAACGCAACTAAAACTTTTTGTAAAATGTGTATCATGGGTATTTTTCACAGAAAATTAATCTTACTGGCATATTATTCAATATTTTTCAAGCAAAGACTCAAAGTAAAAGCGAAAAACTCATTGTAGGAATTAAACTATTAAAAATGTATCCCTTTTTTGTTATTTTTGACCCGTTTTGTTCCTTTAGAGAGGCTAGATAATACTTGACGAAAATCAAGATTTTTCTTGAACTGGTCCAGTCTATTCATTAGGTACGTTTTTTGCCTCTTTCTCTTACTCTGCCTAATTGAAATATGGTTGTTCTTACATACGAAACTTTGCAAGCCATGAAAAGAAACAAGAACTACATTAATACAATTCATGCTTCTTAAGAGTTAATAATAATAATACTAAGCTTTATTTACGGAGAAATAACTCGTTTGTACAATTTCAGAACAAAACCATAAAAAGTCAAAAAAGAAAAAAAAAGTCAAAAAAAAATCTCAATCTTCTTGTCTATTTATTCATTGATTTTTTTAAATCATATTTATTGAATTATTTTTACATTAATAAATAATGCACATGAAATAATGAATTAAAAAAACATAAAAAGTAAAAGAAGGATTCTAAATAAACAATACAGCACTTCGTTATCGCATTCTATGCTTTAGTTACATATGTTTCTCATTTAATAACTATGTCTAGTCCTCATCGCTATCTTCGTTGACTATAGGACAGACATTATCAATGTCGAAAAGATTAGTCAATACCGCTGCAGGTCGGAAAGTTCTAGATAAAAATCTTCCATATGATAAATGATATATCAGCGCGGCGACGTGGGAACAGCACCCAACAGTCCGCAGACCATTTGCACAGTTGCAGCAGTGCCCTTTGATGGCATCAATTCCCAAATCATTTGCATCGTATTCGATATAACATTTATAAATTTTTTGATTTATATGTCGCAATTTTACTTCAAAACGAACTATTTCTGGTTCATCTTTCACAAAAGTTAATTTTAGTGAATCGTCTTCTCTAACCATTTCACCTAAATATGAAATTGCTTGTGACAGCTGATAAGATCCACCAAAGTAAACTCCAAATCATTAATAGTCAATTCTGGAAAGTCTAACAAGTTTCGCAAAGATAAATCTTGAAACAGAGAACTTTTTCGATTCCAATTAGCACTGTTTACTTTTTCAGCTAAGGTGTTCGTAATATTTTTTTTAACTTCATTCTTGTGACTATATCTTTCAATTTTTCTGAATCGGAATTGAGGCGTTTTCCAAACAGATTGTAAAGAAAACAAGCTACTTTACAATAAATGCCAGCATTTGGTAATGATTGATTTTTAAATTGATGATGAAGAAGACTATACTTTTGCGCAATGATGCCATGCACAGCTTCTACCACCCAACGAATTTTCGTCACAAACAGTGAGTGGTTAGATTCTTCAGTGGTTAATTGACTTCGCTGTCCTTTTAAAGCAGGCATAAAAACTACATAACCTTTCGCTTCTAACATCGACACAACATCCCTGAATCCTCTGTCCAATACAAAAATATCACCTGCGTTTAAGATGGTAGAAATTCCATGAGGATCATCCAACAAGCGTTCCAAGATCTGCGCATCGTTGAGTTTTCCTTCAAAAGAACCGCCAAGTTCAATTACGTAACCGTTGGTGGTACAAACGGTGAATGGCTTACATAGCGGACATTTCTTTTGTCCAGAGTAAGAAATCCTCTGATAGACATTATTTGAGCTTTTTTGATGTCTCAAATATGTACCATCACAAATAATGACTAAAACATTGACGTTCAAATCATGCAATATATTTACGACTTCGGCAGTTTGACTCACATAAAATTCTCTGGATTTACTATCAACTCCAAAGTGTTTTAAAAGCAGATATTTTCGAAAACATTTTAAAATAGAATGTACGGAATCGCGTACAATTTCTTCTTTTATCTCCAAAATAGCAGCAATTAAAGCATCGGAATTTCCAGACCTCAATTTAAATAAAAAAATTACAATTGCCTGTACAATATTTCGATTGCATGATACCCTCATATGTTCTTTTAGCATATATCATTCCAAGTGTGACCAGTAAGAATTTTTAAGCGTTCTTCCGATATTTCGTATTCATCAATTTTATCATGGAACCGAGCATCTAATTTATTTGAAAGTTGACAAATGAATTTTTTTAATTCTTCAACATCGATTTCTGATTCTGTTGAAACAACTAACATATTGGCAAATTCATCTTGATAAAATCTCTTCTTGTTTAAATGCTCGATACAACATTGATTTCGTTTTGGAATAAATAGTTGCATTTTAGAAAAAACTTGTAGACGAGCTTCAATTGGTACATCAATAATGTTTGCTGTTTTTTTACAGATAAAACGGTACGCTTGTATTGGTAGATGATTGACTGAGTGTCCATGTAGTTTCACTGTTCTGTCTTACAGTTTCAGGAAGATCCTCTGATGTATTTGAAGAAGTTTGAAAATCAACACAAACCTGATGATGTTGCAAACCTACTTCATTTTCTTCGTCGGAAATAATAATTTCTTCTTGGAGCTGTGATTTAGATATATTTATTTTGATCTTAGTACGCCTTAATGCGGAAAAGCATAAACTACATAAAACGTCACTAAATTGCACATAAAAAGAGTAATTTTTAGAAAAACTTTCAGCTTCTTGTCTAGATGTAAATGATTTTGCTTTGCTGTTCGCTTTTTTTCGAAATAGGAAGTTACATCGGCAGCATCTTGAATTGTCAGTTTTTTCTTTCTTTGCACATGGTGGTTCGTCAGCCATTATATCGATCGTATCTTATGCGAATACTTTTTCTTCTAAACTATTGAAATATTATTTTCTATTTTTTAATTGTGGATCAAATCAACCAGAAAAATTTTTAATCATTCAAATCTTAATTTTTAAAATCTTTATTTATAAAAATTGATTCTTCAAGCATTTGTCCGCAGAGAGCATGTGGTATGTGCTCGGCTAGCAATGCACATTTACTTGCCCACTATCTTTTCCAAATTGAATTAAGCTTTTAAATTCATCTTACTTAATGTTTCTATATGATTTATGATGATTCCAAATTCACTTCACTTATTCTAATATTAATTAAACTATTTTTTTTCGGCTACACATAAAACTGACGCGAACTTCCCGCTATCTGCCATGACAGTCTACTTTTCGTTTACGTCCAATTGCGCGGTAAAATTCAAATAAATCAAAACAAAATCTTGATTTCTGTCAAGTATCTAGCCTATATAGAGGAGGAAATAGGGACAAAAATAACAAAAAAGTGATACATTTTTAATTGTATTATGTAATTTAATTGTAAAAACTCCTATAATGAGTTTTTCGATTTTATTTTCAGTCTTTGGTTAAAAAATATTGAATAATATGCCAGTAAGATTAATTTTCTGTGAAAAATACCCATGATACACATTTTACAAAAAGTTTTAGTTGCGTTAAGAAGCCTAAAATAGCCAAGAATGTTAAAAAATGCAGAAAATATGATTTTTAGGGTTGGCGCACCTTAGCAAAAAATCTGAAAAAATTCAAGAAGGTAGATTTAAGACCATCCTAAAAAATGACAAAAAAAATTTTTTGCCGGTCTTCAAAAAATAAGAAAAAGATCGATTTTTAACTTTATGGAATATTTTTAAGAGGCATCTAGAGTGTTCAGGGTATCAAAAAAAATTGTGTTGAAAGATGACTAATCACTATACCTATAAATTTTTTCAAAATTTTTTATTTGCTAGTTCGCCAGAAAAAAGATAATGACTGAAGAATCCTATTTTTTAACCCTCAGAAGGGGTAGAGAAAGCATCTGGAGCAAATGAATATGAAAACTTTATTTTTACACCCCCAGGCATCCTTTTATCAAGTAAATTAAAAAATTTAAAGATAAGGGCATTTTGACTAACTTATCCATGGATACCCTTTGAAGTGTTGAAATAAAAATTAAAACTAAAGAGATATTTCTAATAAATTAAATCCCAAATAAAAAAATCGGAAATTCATATTAGTATAATCCGGCCAATGGCGACACTGGATTAAATACACCTACTACTAAATTGCAAAAATATAAAAACCGAAGATGAAGAATATAAAAATACCCTAAATATTTACAGTACTGTGTAAAAGTCTGCGACCACTTAATTAATTGTTAGTTATTACTCCTATTCATTAATTTTCGATTTTTTGAAAAATAATTATATTGAAATAAATAAAATAGGTATTTTATCTTAATTCTTACTACATTATGGTAAACATTTTAAATTGTAATAAATTGTTTGAACCTGATTGAAAAATCGTAGTAAACAAAACTTTTAAAATAATATAACAAAATTTTATCCGCGATAACGCCCCCCCCCCCAGAGGACAACCTGTAATCAAAGTTTGTCGCTCTTTCGACAAATAATTTACAACCATTAAATAGAGTTCATAAAAATCGAAATTTTCTTTGAATATCTAACTCAAATAAAGAAAAATCGCCCAAAAAATAATTATTTTAATTAAATAAAAACAATTTTTTCACAAAATTTCAATTTTTTTGCGGTGACGTTCGACAAAATACTTTCAAACAAAATTTTCTAATAGCAATACTCAAAAATAAAATCTTATTTGCAAAAATACTTGCACAAAATTATACTCAAAAAATCAGCGGAACAAAATATAGGCCTCTCTCGTTTCCGCCATCTTGGCAAAAAAAACCTGCTTCTACTCACTTTTCTCCAAACATTACATTTCATAAATTAATATAATAAAATTTAAATTAAGAAAAACTTCTTTTGTATTTTAATAAATTAGCTATTAACTTTGTAATTTTTTTAAAACCCCTCCCAAAAATTTAGTCTAAATACGGCTCTGGCTCTAGTTATTTGTTTCGGCGACACACAATAAAAATAAAAATTAATTTACAGCGGTCTATACCGCTCTATCACCGCTCTGATCAGACGGAAAATTCGTTCTTCGCTTTTCTCAACAAAATAATATCAAAATTTAATTTTAAAATGATATTCAATCAAATAGGTTATAAGGGAAATAATATTGGACGAATAGCAGACTAGGTGGGATGAAACAGAAATAGAACGAATTACCTTCTAGTTTGAACTGGATTGTCAATCAATAATCAATAATTATAAATTCTAAAAATTGCTTTAAAGGAAGGTACTCTTCCCCCCCCCCCCCAAGAATTTGGACTTGAACAAAAATTTATTTGAAAATGTATCTTAGAAAAGCGTCCTTTATCACTACATCAAAGGTTCTCCATGGTCACGGCGTAGCGAAATGCCAATAGGAAGTGTTTAGCGCCTTAGGCGCTTTAATTTTCTTCATCTGGTGAGTAACGGGCGTTGGAGATCTTGGATCAAAGCATACGCTGCGCAGGTTAGGTCGCGTCGATCTGAATGGAGAGTAATTTAAAAGAGGGAATTGAAAAATTTTGAATTTTGAATTTTGAAGAAGTTGAACCGAATTTTGCCAAATGTGTGTCGAAAAATATCAAAAAGAGGATTTTGTAGGCGACCAGCTATTTGAACCTCAAAAAGTGTACGCATCTATGTCGTGGTGAACCGCCTCGGACGTCTCGTTGCGTTGGTCGTGCAGGGATGACCAGAACGGGGGTTGAAAAAAGAAGTCCCTGAAACGGGAAAAAACAGTTATGTAATTTGAAACACGATTGTCAATCGAGTTTAAGACGTTGCTGCTAAGATTTTCCGTGTCAAGGAATTTCAATTCCAAAATCTTGTTATTTCATCCATGGTCACGGGGACACCCGTATCTGCGTTACTGAAATTTTGTTACACCACTGACTGCTATAAATTATAGCGTCATCTTGTGAAGTTTATACGAATGAATGATATTAGGGGCATCATCTGTAATAAACAAAATTTGTTTATTCGATAATGTTGTGGATATTTTATTAGTTCCAGCCATATTTCTATTTTCCTATGTAAGTGTATGTAAATTTTACATGTTCTAACGTTTTCTAATTCTAAACAAATTATCGGTAGCCAAATAACATGGAATCCAGAAATTTAATTCTTTTCGAACTAACACATTACCAATCTAATTAGTTTTTGCGATAGCAAGAAAGAATTTTGTATGGTACACCTCTTAGTTCAAATATGGATCAAGATGAGTTCAAAGTACATAATTTCATTGCTTTGCCAACCTCGTGTAATCCAATTAGCAAAATTGAAATTAAAACTGAACAAGTGGAAGACATTGAAATCAAACAAGATGAGTTGCATCATTCAATCGACATTAAAGATGATACTTCAATGGTTGTAGAAGTTTGCAGGGCAAATAAAGAAGAATTTAGTAATAAATCAACACTCGAAAAACAGCCTGCAAAAATTGGTGTCAAGCAATTATTTGAGTGTGAAGTTTGCGACTACAAATCTTCAAATAAAAGAGATTTCAAAACTCATTTGATGATACATTCGGGGGAGAAACCCTTTACGTGTGCAATTTGTGATTCTAAATATGTCACGAAAGGGCGATTGAAAATGCATCTTCAAACGCACACGGGGGAAAAACCCTTTGTGTGTGAATTTTGTAACTATAAATTTTTACGTAAGGGAGATTTTAATGTTCATTTAAGAATACATACCGGGGAGAAGCCGTTTGAATGTGAACGTTGTGACTATAAATGTTCACGTCGAAGAGATTTAAAAGTTCATGCCACAATCCATACGGGCGAGAAGCCCTATGTATGTGATATTTGTGACCGTAGTTTTACACATAAAAGAAATTTAAATGTTCATTTAGTAAGACATACAGGCGAAAAACCCTTTGTGTGTGAAATTTGCAGCAGTAGATTTACTCAACGAGCAGATTTAAAAGTTCATTTAATTAAACATTCGGGTGAGAAACCCTTTGCATGTGAAATTTGTGACTATAAATGTTCTCGTAAAGGAAGTTTAAAAGTTCATATAAAAACACATACCGGTGAGAAACCCTTTGCATGTGGAATATGTGACAGTAAATTTAGACAACGAGGGGATTTACAGGTTCATTTAATAAGACACACGGGTGAAAAACCCTTTGTATGTAAGATTTGTAACTATAAATTTTCTCGTAAAGGAGACTTAAAGGTTCATTTAAGTATACACTCTGGAGAGAAACCGTTTGAGTGTGAAATTTGTGGCTATAAATTTTCACGTAAAGGAAATTTACAATTTCATTTAAAAAAACATTCTGGTGAAAAACCTTTTGGATGTAAAATTTGTGATTATAAAACTTTACGTAAAGGAGCTTTAAAAGTTCATTTAATTATACATTCGGGTGAGAAACCTTTTAAATGTGAAATTTGTGATTATAAATGTTCACGTAAAGGAGATTTGAAAGTTCATCTAAGGACACACACCAATGAGAAACCTTTCGCATGTAAACTTTGTGACCGCAAATTTTCACAACTGGTAGATTTAAATGTTCATTTAATAAGACATTCCGGTGAAAGACCCTTTATGTGTGAAATTTGTAACAATAAATTTTTACGTAAGGCAGACTTAAAAGTCCATTTAAGAAGACATACGGGTGAGAAACCCTATGCCTGTGAAATTTGTGGCCATAAATTTTCACAAAAGGGAGTGTTAAATATTCATTTAAGAACGCATACGGGGGAAAAACCCTTTGTATGTGAAATTTGTAACTGTAAATTTTCTCAAAGAAAAGATTTCAAAGTTCATTTAATGAATCATACAGGCGAGAAACCCTTCGTGTGTGAAATTTGTAATTATAAGTTTACACGGAAAAATGCATTAAAACTTCATTTACCTATACATACCGGAGAAAAACCCTTCGCATGTGAAATTTGTGGCCACAAGTTTTCACGAAAGCATCACATGCTAAATCATTTAAATACACATAGTAAAAATCTTTCATATAAAGTTGCACTGTAAAAAATCTAAAAGTTTACCGTAACGTAATAAAACATCGATAGTTTGCTATATGACTGATATGTTTATTGAAAATCGAAGCAACAATTAAAAACCTTATTTATTAACTTTTGTTAAGAGAAAAACAAAAAATTTATTTACAAATACATATATATTTTTATTTTCACGCAAAATTTTATATATTTTCAAACCCACGAACAAATTTAAATTTTCAAAAATGAATTAAAAATGTTATTACCTGCAGATTACCTAAATTCTGTATATTTAATTATTTGCTTCCCTAATTACTTTAGAGATAAATTGTAAAAAACGTTTGTGTAGAGAAATAAAATAATACATCTGTGTATGTATATCTCAGTAGCGTAACCAGAGCCTTATTTTGGAGAGACACTGTATTACCTTAACCGGAATCTGTGTATGTATATCTCAGTAGCGTAACCAGAGCCTTATTTTGGAGAGACACTGTATTACCTTAACCGGAATCTTCCCTTTCTGACTAAATACAAATTTTTATTATTTATACTACGCTTTACATTTTTTCCTATTTAAAATCTTATCCTCTTTTAAATTTCTTCCTCCGACTTTTTCGTTGCCTTTTTTTTTTCTAAATGTTCTAGATTAATTCTAATTTTGTCGTCATATTTTCGTTACTTCTCGGGAGTGGAACGTTCAAATGCACCACTAATTTAAAAATTTCTGAATAGCCATTTAGTAGGAAATGGAGTGAGTCTGTTTCAATAATATAATTAATGAAATTTTCAGGATTATTCTTGTCAAAATCGACTCTCCGCACCGTACTCTCCGGGCGCTACGACCCGTTTTGACAAGCGCTGTACTACACTAAAAATATCTCCCTGAATGCTTTAATTCGGCTGCGGTACGGTCAACAGTCGACTACGGTGCTCCCCACCCTTGAAAACTCGCTCCTGCTCGAGCATACTTTATATGCGTCGAGCATACGGACCGCCAATACAATGCAACTTTCGAACGAATCTTACGTGAAAATCAATATTTTAAGTTCGATTATTTCTTAATTTTAAGGTAAAAAGTATGTAGATCCTCAGTTTATTCGTTTCGTAATAATGTCCTCTTTCAAAATTAGATAATCCTTAGTGTAAATCTTGAATTCTGTAGTGCACTTTAACTTCCTAGATCCACCACAGATTTTTATAGATGCAATTAAAAATGTTCTAGAATTTGATAGATGACATTAAAATGAAGTGATTAAACTATGGATGATGAATGATTGTTCTTGGTTTGATGGAGTTACAGAGTGGAAGATGCAGGTGCGGAGAGGGTTGCGTCAATTCATTAGTTCTTGTACTAGTGATGAATGAAGATCTTATTGATTTGTGGAGTTCTAGGGCGTTCTTATATCTCCTTCGAACTGATTTTGATGGCTTGCGATGAATTTGAAAAGTGATATTTCTCTTTGGTTAGCGCTGAGCTAAAACTGGCTCTATCCGTGGGTCCTGAAAGGGTAAGAGGATATTAATACTTTACGTGCTTAATGTTAGAAACCTGCTTGCGTCAATTTGTGAGTCCTTGTGCGAGTGATGAACTTATTAATTTGATTGATTTCTAGGGCATCCTCTATATCTCCTTCGAACTGATTTTGGCGGCGGGCTGTGAGTTTGAGAGGTGATTTTTCTCTTTGGTTAGCGCAGGGCTGAAAGTGACTGGATCTGTGGATTCTGAAAGGGTACTAGCACTTTGCGTGATAAATAAAGAAACCTACTTTGGAAGCTGCAGATGCGGAGAGGGGTGCGTAAATTCATAGTTCCTTGTGCGAGTTCGGGATGGTGGGTCTTAAGTATTTAATAAACATGGTGCCTGACAAACAAACATTTTTTATTAGTCGACGGGAGGAGTGGCGCAGAGTCGGGCGGAATGAGAATGTCTATGTCCGTATGACGTCCGTCTATGTCCGGGTTCGTATTGTCCGAGTTGAGCGATGAGCGGATTTGTCAAGTTTTTCCACTTGCTTCTTGATATGGCTGTCGATTGTTTTGATTTTTGCATCGGTATGAAGGCGTCGGTTGGTGACGTAAAATAAATAAGCGAATGCATGTTAGAGACACCTGTTTTGTACAACTTGCAATCTTCTTGGCGTTGCTGGGGGCTGCAGTTCCCCAAACTGCATAGTTGGCCTGATGATAGCCTTGAAAATCCGAAGTTTATTGCCGGGTGACATGGTACTCTTGAAGTTAATGGGCGCGTGAAGCTTTCTGAAGACTACTTTTCCCTAATTTGTGACGTCGATATGATGATTCCACCTTAGCCGATAGTCCAGTGCAATTCCAAAATACTTGGACGTTGGTGTCCAGAGGGATCGGCTCTTCGAACATGAAGACGTTCGTTTTGGGTTGGATTTGTTGTCTTCGATTACGGAATATTGAAACTCTTGTTTGAGATTATCCCGATGCTCCAGGTTTCAAACCATTCTTCGAGGTCGGTGATGGCTTCTTGGAGTCGGGTGGTAGCGATGTTCTGGTTTATGGAGAAGGTGTAAACGGCCGTGTCATCCGCATACTCATAAAGATGTTAAAGAAGGTTGAAGGGAAGATGGACCCTTGTGGGACTCCGTCTGTGATGACGCTCGTGGCGAGTGGGTGTCTTTAAGTTTGACCCTGCAGCGCAAGTCTTTCAAGTATGAGGCAACCCGCTGGATAAATGTTGGCGTGAAACATCTTAAACTATGAATGATGATGAACTTCTTGGTAAAGTGAAGTTCTACGGCGAATATCCGTATATCTCTTTCAACGGGTGTGGACGGCAGGCGTTGGGGTTTTAGAGGTGTTTTTCCTCTATTTAGATTTGGTAATGCTGCGTAATTTGTGCGTGTAGCGAATGAACGAATTGACTTTTCTTAGGCCCTTGTGCGGGTACCGTAGTATTTGATGAACTCGGTCCTTGTGGAAATGACAGGGTTCTATTGGTTTTGGTTGATGGGCACTCGACCAGATGCTCTATCTCGTTGAGCAGGGTGGACGTGCAAAAGTACGTGTGCGGGTGCCAAATTGTTCGATGAACTTGGTCCTTGTGGAAACTATGGATCAATCTAAAATTTTCCTTTAATTTCTGTTTTGCTCATTTTGTCAACAGTACGTGTGCTCGACGTAAATAAGTGCAGCAATGTGTTGTAATCGGTTTCTATACTCGATTTTTCCTTTGGACAAAATTATTTACAACTACTATTAAAACCATTATCTGTAATTTAAATCAGAACAGTCCGATAAATTGTTTCAAAAGCAATAAGCGTGGGGTTTGTAAAATCAACACCAGTATTATTTGCTAAAATATATTTATTTTTAATAAAGAGTTTCAATGTATTTTAGTGGACGGAGCCGGCCGGAGTTGACTTCTAGCTATTATTTATAGCTGAATTTAATTTTAGGTTAACATTTCAGTTTACCTTTAAAAGAAGTACAATTAATGCAATAGTTGAGATAGGGGTCCCTTTAATTTTATTTTTTTAATTTCCAGTACGAATCTGGTGAGATCGAAACATGTAATTCCTTCAGACTTTTTTTGAATTCAATCACGAGTCTTACTCTACTTGGTCTCAGAGAAGTACTCCTACCTCTCAGAAGGGACTTTCAAAATAATCTTTTTATAACGCGAGGAAGACGTCATGGAGGAATAAATTACGAGGGAGTGATTTTAATAAATCTACATTAGAATTACGTACAAAACTCACTCGGTAACGAACTAAAAAATTTACCAACCAAAAAATATGTCCAACCACCTTTTTAATTTTTATAAATAAAATTAATCGATTAGCAGCGATTGCAGGTTTTCAATTATTATCGAGTTGCACATCAATGGAGTTCCACTGTATTCTTATTATGTAAAGTATAATAATAATAAATATTAACAAAACTCGAGTATAAATATTTTATTTTTATAACACAACCCATTACAGAGGTAATAAAAGCAATCAGGTGTTTGACTGAAAAATATAAATTGCATAAATGGTAAAAACAGAATCTAAAAAATTTTGAATAATAATTATTTTTATTTCCGTAACGGTAAAATTTAAAACAAAGAATTATTATTTTAAGTAAAATTGTTACTTATTTATTTTCTTATTCATTAAATTAAAATTTTTATTAATTTAATTAAATTAAATTATTAAAAATTAAATTAAACTGCCAAAGTTTTTAAAACAAACCTGTTTTAAAATACTGGGAGTCGAAAATCGACTACCTTGTGAACTAAAGCTATGCATGCAAGGTTATCTTAGCGGCGTTTCTGACGGTGGAATGCAACACAAATATTAAAGATATACTGACGTTGGTGTAACCTTATTAATTTAAACATGTATACATAATATTATTATGTTATATTCCACGCATCGAAACCGCTAAATTATTCAAAAAAATACAGTTTAAAAACACAATCGTTTAAAATTGTGCAGTACCATTTACATTTTGAAAGACGTACTCTTGTCCATTGAGTTTCATAATTCCATGTTTGACGTGGAATTTCCACTTTTTACTATCACTATTCAAAATTTTTTCGTATTTACAATAGATTACATTTTCATATGTAGATTCCGCGTCTTGAACAGAGCCATCATCGTCAGATCCCAAAGGTTCTTCATTTACATCTTCATCGCAATCTGGGACATCAATAGTCTCTTCTAAAGCATCATGATAATCTGATTCATCATCTGATGTATCAACAACTTGGTTCGGTTTTTGAAGTAAGCTTTGTTGTATTGTAATTGATGAGGTCGAACTACCACTACCATTATCTGAATTATCATTTATTTGATCCGATTTATTTACAATTGTTCCAAAAGTTAAATTCTGGGGTTGGATATTAAATATAGCATTCACCTGTTGTTGTAACATCTTTGTAGCTAAATGTTTTGGTAAACTCTTGGCAGCTGTGACGACAGAATCAGTAAGTATTTGAAAAAGTTTACTCGCTGATAAATCTATTGCAGGAACTTCCATTGGTATTGTTCTTAGACCTTCTTTAGTTTCTAACAGAGGTGCAACTAGTAATTTAACGATCACCATTTTGGGTTTGACATCCTGACCAATTGAGTTCTCTGTGCACTTATTTGAAGATGTGTCATACGCCGTTTCTTTCCGCACTTCAGCTAGCTGTTCAGGATCTAGCAACCCATTTGCAGTAACATTTACTTTTGGTAGACCCGCTTTGGAATAGGATTCACTGTCTACAACATTGGTTTCTAAAAATTTAGTTTCCCATGTTTGTTTTAGCTTCTGTAATACTTCTTCATTCACACCGTGTTCCAAAACCAATTCCCGAACTTTATTCATAACATCATCTATCACTTCCTGGAAAACTTCTGCTGCAGTTGATTTACATAACGGTATAGCCATTTTCATAAAATTTAGTCGTTGGTCTCAGGTTCAGAACTTGGCAGCCTAAAAAAATAAAACACAATCATTATTATCTTTTATGCATTCGCAATACGAGTTGGTTCAGATATGCTTCAAACTAGGTGGAAAAGTAATACCGGCTTCGTTTCGTCGAGGGTAAAAGGAGGACTCGAAAAAGCTCGTGTACATCAAGGGACAAACAACAGTCATACTAATTATAAGTAACTAAAACACCCCAGACTTATAAAAACTACAACATTAAATTTTTTCCGGGAGCTGTTGAAATATGTTCTTTCAATTCATTTAGCTGATGCTTAAAAGAAAGTCTTCCAGCTATTTCTTTGGCAGATTATAAATTTTTAAATATTTTGAAACTCGTCACGTGCTTTCATACATATCTTTTTCTTATTATACCTTAAAATGCTAAATTGCATCATTACGAACTCAGTAAAAATATATTAAAAACATCTAATAAATAAAAAATATAAATAAAAGAAACTTTCTAAACTTTCAAATCAGTTACAGACTCTCTGATGCAAATTAATTGGAGACTTAATTCTTCTTCAAGTTTTTGGGCAGTCGGCAGATAAATTTGCTTCCAAACTTTCCTCTGAATTCAGTTAAAAATTTACTTTGGATATGGTGTGATTACTATACTTAAGGTGCTAGATCAATAGGCGCTGAACTGGTGTCAGGTTCAATTCAAAAACGAATAATCATAGAAAGTTGAAATTTTCAGTGCATACGTAAAATTTTGTTCTACATAACGCCTCCTATTTTTTATTTAAAAAAAATTATTAAAAAAATTTTTTTCCCCGAGATTTCAATAAAATACACTTTAGTTATAAATATAAAATAGGAGATGTTAAGTAATACCTACCATACTAATCAATAAAAAAAAAAAGTTAGATTATCTTTTTTGGTTTAACTTCCAAACTTGACACAAGAATTCAAGCAATCTAGACGAAATTTTAAATTGGTGCCATGATATTAACCAATCAGAGAATACATGCAGTTTAAGCATTTTCAAAAAGATGTCGGCACTTAAATTTGAAGCAAAGACACAAACCTACCCATTGTATTGGTAAAATGGTTACCTGGTAACCTGGTCATAATCCACCGCCCGGAGCTATCGTAATTTATAAGCTGTTCTCTACCTAGTTCTAATACTTTATCTAATTTTGTATACAATTAAGTAATTGCATCAGGTATAATCTTTTAAAATTAAATTTAATATAACAATTGCAGATTTTTTTTTCTATATTATAAAGAGCAGTTTAAAACAGGTATATAAGTATAGAACTACTGTGGGTAAATTTATTTAAAATTATTTTTCAAATTTAAAATATATTACAATAATATACCTGTTTAAAAGGAGTGCATCTTGAATAAAATAAAATATCATAAACCAACTAGTGACATCTGCTAGATTTTATGAACTACTCCTATTTATCTAGCACCTTAAGCTTCTTATAATCACCTTGTCCCTACCGTAAAATGGAGCGAAATTGATCACTTAGAAATTTTCTGTAATTTTGTATTTCCCGCAAAAACTTTTCAGTTTATTGTAACGGTTTATTACTAGTTAATTATAGTAGGGTGTACATGTATGTTTGATCTGTGTGCCAAAAAGAAAAAATTGTTTATAGTCCTGTAATTGCAGCGCAAAAGGTATGTATAATTTATAGTATATTTTCTAGTCCTACAACTTTCATGTGTATCTAAAGGTACATGCATTTTAATTGCACATTTAACCTAAGTAATGGTCACTAGTTGTGTTGTTAAGCAATTAACGTCTTTATCGAAATCTGATTGTAATTCATTTCAGCGGGAAATTCAAATATATGTAATGGGCAGGGCCGTAGTTAGACATTTGCCATGGGGGGGGGGGTTAAAAATTAAAAGAAAAGGTTGGCATATGCTTGTATTTTAAATTAAGTTTTGTAATCAGGAAATACCAAGCAAAAATTACAAATAAAATAATATTAATAATAAGTACCTACATAATAAAATAATAAAATATAAATATAAAATAATACATTAAAAAAAGAAATAATTTAAAATTACAAAACCATTTTTCTATTTTTAACCGACTTCAAAAAAGGAGGAGGTTATCAATTCGGTTGTATTTTTTTTTATGTTTGTTAATTTTTTTACTTTGTACTTGCACCTTTCCAGTTTACAGTTAAGGGATGAATTACGTATTGTAAAGTTTTGTTGGGCTTCTAACTTTACTTAAAAAACTAGATTACTACAAATGTTAAAGTTTAAAAAAAGTGCATGTGAAAGTTATAAAACCATGGAGGGTTAACCTTTAAACACTCTTTGCAGTTGGTTACAAAAATGACCTGCCGCTTTTATTACTTTCTTTGTACATTTTTTTCAGTTGAAAGTTTAGAGATGAATTTATCTGTCGTATTAATTACTGTTTATTTATTTTGCTTTCACGTGCACATTGGTAACATTTCTTAAATGTAGTAATTATTTAGAATTACTAAACTCATGGGAGGGGTTTGAACCCCCAAAACCCCCCCTTATATACGGCCCTGATGGGGCGAAATTGATCACAGCAACGGGGCGAAATTGATTTCTATACGGGGCGCAATTGATCACTGGCGATTGCAATCAATATTAAAAGAGAGTTGTTTTATAGCAAAAAAAAGGGGGATCGGTAAAGCAGATATAGAAAAATTGGTTAAACATAAATGTATATTACTTTTTACTGATCGTAAGGATGGTTAGAAGTTATAAAAAAAAAACTTGGAGGAATAACATACAAAAACTATAAAGAAAAAAATATTGAAGATGCACTTCAAAGAGTCGTGACTGATGGATGGACACTTCGTCGAACTTCTCGAGAGTATAGAGTCCCTTATGGTACGCTATTCAACCGCTATCATGGCATCCATGCTCGCAAAAACGGAGGACAAACAATATTTTCCAAAATCGAAGAAGAAGCACTTATAAAAAGTGCTGCAAAATGTGGGGAATGGGGATTTCCTCTAAGCCTAATGGATTTGAGACAATTGGCCAAAAATTTCCTAGACAGCCAAAGACGCACTATTGACAAATTTGTAAGTAATTTACCCGGAAACGACTGGGCTTATTCTTTACTGAAATACTTATAAAATATTTTGAAAATATTGACATAGAACTGAAAAATATTCCAGCATGTAATATTTTCAACTATGATGAAACTAATCTTCAAGATGATCCCGGCAAGAAAAAAATGCTTTTTCGACGGGGTACAAAGTACTCAGAACAAATATGTAACATTGCTAAAACTTCTACAAGTCTCATGTTATGTATATCAGCTTCGGGAGTTCTTTTGCCTCCTTATGTTATATATAAAGCTGAGAAGATGTGGTTACAGTGGACTGAAAATGGTCCCAAAGGATTTCCTTGTTGTAATAAACGTTGTTGTGCGTCGGGATGTCGCTACAATAGACCCATCATGGATGGATTGATGCTCAAACGTTCAATGAATGGTTTGTGTCATCTTTTCTACCCCATGCCAAAGGATTGCCTGGTCGCAAAATTTTAATAGGAGACAATCTTTCATCTCACTTCTGTAAAGAAGTTCTGGACTTATGTGAAGATAATAACATTTCCTTCATTTGCTTGCCTAAAAATTCAACACATCTTACGCAACCTTTAGATGTAGTATTTTTCCGACCTTTCAAAGAAGCTTGGCGGGCAACTTTGAGAAATTGGAAAAATTCACATATAAAGCAAACATCTATTGATAAAAGGGATTTCCCACAATTATTGAACAGTATGCTTCGTGCAATGGATGGAAGTAATGGAGGAAATGCTATAATAAGACATGCAATAACATCATTTGCAGCAACAGGTCTTGTCCCTTTCAATCCCGATCGTGTTTTAAAAAAATTGCCGAAAGAGAATGAAGAGAACGTGGACAATCAAGTAAATGATATTCTTGTGAATTATCTCAAAGAAAAAAGATACGTAGCTGCACCATCTAGAACAAACGTGAAGCGATCCAAATTATCAATTGTAGCCGGCAAAAGTGTTACAGCACCAAAAGATGATGATTCAAGTTCAGATAGCAATGTATATTTTAATCATATCAAATTTTTAGCATAAACCAAAAAATGCACAAAACACTTTTTCGAAAACTAAAATGTTTAAGTTATCACAATATATAAATACACTGTATGTATTGTGGTGTTTCAAAGGGATTCGTACCTACCCTGTACATTTGATGAACATTTTATTTAAAATATTTTAAGTTGTAAGATTGTAGAATTGGACAGGTGGGAGCGAATCGACAAGGAGATTGGCTTTTTGCCGACGAGCCGCGCGAGCGGGCCGATTTTTGGCTTGTTAATTTTGGACTCAAGTGAGTTATTTTTGAGAATTGTCTTAATTTTGAGATTGTGATGATTATTTTTGAATAAATAAAGTGATTTTTGTGCAAATGCATTATTGTGTAATTTTTGGAATAGTTGATATTTGGATGGTTTGGATACATTTTTGAGAGTTGCAACCGAACGGTAGTAGATTTGATTGGTTTGGTTTAATTGGAAAAGAAGCAGTTAAAAAATTAATTTTCGATTTGAATTTAAAATTGGAAAAGTTAAAATAGTTGAGCGAACGAGTGTTGCAATTGATAAGCCGGCGATTTGGATAAGGCAAATCAAACTTCGTTCCTTTTGAAATAAAATTAAGATTTTATTTTTATTTTGCATTGAAATAAATTAAATAGGAATTAATAATTATTTTTTTAAATTTGGAGAGGCTGGATACATCGCAGTATATTATCGCAAACGTTTTCACCATACTATGGCATCATCAGGCGATGAACTAGGATGTCAATTAATTTAGAAGCTAAATTTCTGCACGGCGCGTTAATATAACTAACAACAGGTCGAATGGGGTGTTCCGGCTTATGTAATTTGACAAGACCATAAAGCCCAGTAGCTTGCGGGTTCATACAAATTAGGGAATACCTGTCTTTTTTGGAAAGAATAATCTGGGTACTCTTAATAACTTTTATTTGTATTTGGAATTTAGAAGTAAGGTCTTTTTTAATTATGGAAAAACTTTCCGGCTTTATGAAGTCTTCTACCTTTTTAATGTAGTCGTTCTTATTGATGCAAACAATAGTGTTGCCTTTATCAGCTTTTGTGAAAATTAATTTTGAACTTTTCGCGAGTTTACGTATACATATGGCAATCTTTTCTTCATGTGTTAAACCAGATGAAGGTATATTATGTGACACATTCTTAATTTTGTTAGTTAATTCTAATTTTTGCAATAAAGGGTTAATATTAAATTTACTGATAGCTACTTCACATTCAACTGCTAATTTTTCTAATTTACTGTTAGTAACTACGGTAGGTATATTATATTTAAATTCTTTGTTAATTTTTTGGTTTATGCTAAAAATTTGATATGATTAATATCGAGTTACACTACTTAAACCACTTATCTATTGATTAATGTAGATTTTGTTTTAGATAAAAGTAATGACGATGATGCTATTGCAGAATTAGAGGATGAAACCGTGGAAGAAATTGAATATATGACTTTCAATAAAGAGGATATTAAAATGGGAAAATATTTATTTGTAAAAGTGCTTAGAGGTCGAAGGAAGAAAGAAAGCTACCGATATGTTGCACTTATTAGAGAAATAAAAAATGATGAAATTGAAGTCAGTGGTTTAAAATCAGTAAATGAACAAAAAAGTCAATTTAGGATTGAAGAAAATGATGACTTTACTATTGAGATTGAAAATGTAATTGCCATTTTACCTGATCCCACAATAGAGAGTACTAGTAAGGGTGATTTTACAACATACTGTTTTAATAGACGTGTTGATGACCTCCGTGAAGTTGGCCTCCCATCTGAAACATTTTGATATAAAAAAATATGGAATCGTTAGGTCATCGTTAGGTCTTGAAAGGTCACCCGGTTTTATCGTTAGGTCACTTTTAGTTTTATCAAAAAAAATTATTCAAGTTTTGAAAAATTTTCTTGGTAAGTTAGCCTCCCCATTAAACGATTTCGACGAAATAAAAGTGGAAACCGGTAGGAAATGCACTGATAAGGTTTGGTCACGTATATTTATCGTTAGGTCATCTTTTATTTCTTTGAAATTAATTAATTTCAATTCTATGTCCCTATTGCGCATGCGCTAAACAAAAATATAGTTGTGATGAAATTTTTCTTACAAAAGTAAGAAAAATATAACATTTTGATATAAAAAAATATGGAATCGTTAGGTTGTCGTTAGGTCTTGAAAGGTCATTTGGTTTTATCGTTAGGTCACCTTTAGTTTTATCAAAAAAAATTATTCAAGTTTTGAAAAATTTTCTTGGTAAGTTAGCCTCCCCATTAAACGATTTTGAGGAAATAAAAGTGGAAACAGGTAGGAAATGTACTGATAACGATTGGTCACGTATGTTTATCGTTAGGTCATAATTAATTTGTTTGTAATAAATTAATTACAATTTTATATTCCTATTACGCCTGCGCTAAACAAAAATATTAGTGTGTGCAAAATTACATCTTGGGACGCGTTCTTGTCAACTCTTGACTTGGGGTGCGTTCTCGCCAACACTTTTGTACATAACGTGCGCTCTAAATGGTTAGAAAAGCTTCGTAAGCGCGGAACTTGAAAGCAGCTATAAAGCATAGAAATTTATATATATCAAACGATGCGTTCGAAGTGTGAGAATCTTCTATTTTGTAGCATTTTAAGGTGGATTTGAATATTATACAAACACTTTTTAGAATTAAAATATTTTTAACTTAACACAATTAAAATTCGCAGTAAGTATAGCAAACGTTTTCACTTCAAGAGATGAACTAGAGAGAAAAGCGTGCAAAATTCTGCTTTTATCATTCAAAACGCAGGAAATAGGGCGGGGAGAGATATTTTTGAAGAATTGCATTTTTTAAGGGGGAGGGCTAACAGTTTCATAAGACCATAAAGTCTTTTTTAATTATTGAAAAATATTTTTAAATTAGGAATTAGTTGTAAGAATTCATAAGCTCCTGGGCTTTATGGTCTTTTTAAATTGCATAAGCCGGGACCGGGACATCTTCTTAACATAATAATTTTATCTTCAAAAGGATTATGAGAAAACTCATATTTTATTTTAATTAACAAAAGAAACAGAAGTTAGCAATAGAATCAATTGCCTCGATCTCATAATAATTAAAAATAATAACATGCACTCTTTTGATTATTTCCATAAACCTACTGAAGCAACTTTTTCAAATTTAGCAATAAATAATTATTTGCTTCAAATAAAAGCAAATTTATTGAAAACATTATTAAAAATAGTGTTAATGTTAAAAAAGAACGAGTTACAATACTAAAATCATTATTTCTCATAAAGTGTTTTATTATTTCTAATAAGAAGATACACTGTATCTACAATATATACTACATATCCCACATATCTATATCACATATCATATACTACATATCTATGTGGGACAGTGCAGCTGCTGTATGGATTAAGTGTTTTGTTTCAACACCCAGTGCATTAGTGAATTATAAATATTGTAATTGTGGATCACCGTCAAGTACATCAATAATAGACGCTACTTAAATAGAAGATCTTCGCACTATAAACGTTTTGATTACGCTCTATAGTTGCTTTCAAGTTCCGCGCTTACGAAACTTTTCTAACCATTTAGAGCGCACGTTATGTACAAAAGTGTTGGCGAGAACGCACAGAACGCACCCCAAGTCAAGAGTTGACAAGAACGCGTCCCAAGATGTAATTTTGCACACACTAATATTTTTGTTTAGCGCAAGCGTAATAGAAATATAAAATTGTAATAAATTTATTACAAACAAATTAATTATGACCTAACGATAAACATAGGTGACCAATCGTTAGCAGTGCATTTCCTACCTGTTTTCATTTTTATTTCATCGAAATCGTTTAATAGGGAGGCTAACTTACCAAGAAAATTTTTAAAACTTGAATAATTTTTTTTGATAAAACTAAAAGTGACCTAACGATAAAACCAATTGACCTTTCAAGACCTAACGATGACTTAACGATTTCATATTTTTTTATATCAAAATGTTATATTTTTCTTACTTTTGTAAGAAAAATTTCATCACAACTATATTTTTGTTTAGCGCATGCGCAATAGAGACATGCTATTGAAATTAATTAATTGCAAATAAATGAAAGGTGATCTAACGATAAATATACGTGACCAATCCTTATCAGTGCATTTCCTACCGGTTTCCACTTTTATTTCGTCGAAATCGTTTAATGGGGAGGCTAACTTACCAAGAAAATTTTTCAAAACTTGAATAATTTTTTTTGATAAAACTAAAAGTGACCTAACGATAAAACCGGGTGACCTTTCAAGACCTAACGATGACCTAACGATTCCATATTTTTTTATATCAAAATGTTTCAGATGGGAGGCCAACTTCACGGAGGTGTGTTGATGTTAAAGAATTATAAGTATTGGGTACTGCCAGACAACCCTCATCACGAATTTCAAAATTTCAACTGCGCTATAGGAAAGAGTACACTTTTCTAAGCATATTAGAACAAAAATTTTTGCGGTCCGTGCATTAGTTCTCGAAAAAATCGAATTTGAAAAATTTAAATTTACGTGTATTTTAGATACACCTTTTAACACGGCTGCACGATTAGCCGATTTTGTGTAAGGCAAAAAAAATTAAAAATATCCCTGAAAAATGACAGAACTCGCCAAGGGTGGAACTCGAAGCCATAGAACTTGTCCGGGTGTCGACCGTGACTGAAATCAAACATTAAGAGTGTATTAAAGCACTCGTACCGTCAACAAAATGAAGAATAGGAACGGAACGTGCCAGTTGACCGTGGCTCGACACGTTGCAACGGGGTGTATCGGGTTACCACTACCTTGCTTTTAATAACTTTAAAATGCCTTTTGTTCGCAAACGAATGCATGGACCGCAGAAATTTTTGTTGCCATATACACAGAAAATTGTCCTCTTTCCTATAGTGTAGTTGAAATTTTGAAATTCGTGATGAGGGTTGTCTGACAGTAACCTAAGTATTTATATATATATATATCATTATAATTATAAATTATAAATAATGTTCTTTTATATTTTATTTAATAAATGCATTTTTAAATTGATTTTGTAACTTTTTATCATATTATAATAAAGCTTGATCAAATTAGCCCCAGCATGTAAAATTTCAAATATGTAGATAGCTAAGTTATTTTTCAATAACTTCAAAAACGATTGAATTGGATGATAGCTGTTAAGTTTCCACACGTTTCTCACGCAAAATTAAGTTGATGATCAAATTGGCCCCAATTGGCGTATGAAATTGATCAATGCTTATTTCGGTAAAATCGGAGATATAAACTAAGAAATAAATTTTGGTATTCTATCATAAAGAAGGGTTTAATAAAGACCAATGCATAAGAAACTATAAAAGTAGAAAAAAAACTTAGAGAAAAGAATTATCACAATTCTTATGTTTTTTTGATCAATTCAGGCACGGAACTAGCCCAGTTAGATTAAGTGGGCCGAAACCGGGCCCAGTTATTTTTAAGTGGGCCAAGGAGAGACTTGTTTTGTTTTGTAAAAAAGCTAAAAAAAAAAAGTAATCAGCATCCTGGTGCGAAAGAATTAAAAAGAGAGAAATAAAATAACGTTTTTTTTTAACTAACACCGCCACCCCTCGCTACGCCACGCCAGTGTAAAGCAAGTACTTCAAAATATATGGTCACTCACCTAGTGCAGAACAATTCTTCTATTACTATTATGATGGGCATCAAATTCAGAAACCACTTCTGAGAAGTCTATGGTTTTTGCTAGGACCCGCTCGATATTTATTATCGCTAAGTGACTTATGCCCGTTTTCACCAACAAATTCCTAACGTTAAGAGTTTCTTAACTTGAGATAAGAAACTCTTATGTCAAATTTGGTTTTCACAAAGCGCTAAGAATTCCTTAGTGGTATTAAGAAATCCCTAACCTTAGGGATCCGATTTACCGACCCCTAAAGTGTTAGGTATTCCTTAGCGGTTGTATTATACTATTTATAGGTTATAAATTAGTGTTTGTGCATGTTGATTTTGAATAGCCGTGCATTATTCTACACTCTTCTCTAGCCATGAATGCTATTCGACTTTTTGATAGATTAGAAAGATATGATGATTCATCAGATGATGAAGTTGTACACTTCATCACTTCACTTCAGAAAATAGAGCTGAAGAAAATTATAACCGTGCACACATTCATACCAGAAATACAGTTGAAAGACAATATGGTGTGTGGAAACGAAGATTTCCTGTATTAGCTATAGGTATACGTTTGAAATTGCAAACAGCTATATCGGTTGTGATAGCTTGTGCTGTATTGCACAATATTTGCATTGAGGCGAAGGAAGCACTTCCACCAAATGAAGTTGAGGGAATAAATCACTTGATCGAGAATGGTCAAGTGACTGCAGAAATTCAAAATAATGCAAGATATGGTGGAACGCGAGACATTATTGTAAATAATTATTTTAATCAACCATAACTTCTGTGTGTTTTTATAGTTTATTAATTACATATTTGTCAAGTTTATTTTTATTTTATATTAAGAAATAATAAATGTAATATTAACAATTTATGGTTTATTTATTTAACATGGTCGTTACTTGTTATATTTTTGAAGAGTGCAGTTGCCATCACTTGAGGATTCACATTGTTATCTTATGTATGTACTACACCACATATTAACGGTTTATATAATCCTTTACAGTACCTGCTTCATAATTAACAAAATTAACTACATAATAATCATACACAACCGTAATGCCGCCATTAAATATAACCTACAAATTCAAATATGACATTTATGACCCTCATTAGTTCATTTGTCCTCCTTAAAGAATACCTAGCAAGGGAACTGCTGGTTATGAAACTCTTATGTTGGTGAAAAGCAAATTTCACTTTATGGAATACCTAGCGTTAAGAATTCTTTGCTAAGGAATTCTTAAATAAATGTTGGTGAAAACGGGCAATAGTCTTTCATCTGTCATTTTTTTTCTTATGTATGTCTTCAGTCGTCTTAAACAAGAGAAAGTGCGTTCACAACCTGCACTGGACACTGGAATTGTCACCGAAATCACCGCAAGTTTATATACTTCTTGAAACACTAATTTATAAATTTCTAACATATCAAGCAACTGCATTATGTTCACTATTTCAAATTTTTTTTCGAGTTCATATTGTTTGATTGTTTTGCGTAGAAGTTTCAGTTCAGATTGAAGAGCTTCAATATCACTGTTATAGTTTTGCGCTAAAGGATATAGTTACGTGACCACCACGATCGCTTCACACAGGAAGACCATTATTACAGCCGCAACAAAGTAAACAGATAACAAATGTAACAAGATGATGCTAATGCATCTCATACTTTTATCAATACGAATATTCTATGTTTCTATAAATGCACTAGTTTTGTAAACACTTTTATCTTATACTAAAACTTATAAAAGGGGATGTTAACCCAAAATTTACCAGTCATTAGTTCTCTATGCTTCGGCTTGTAACTGTTGTGCTCAATATTTTATAAATAAATCTTTTTAAAAATTCAAATTGATTCGTTATAAACTTAATTATATATAGCATCAAAACTTAAATACAACTCATGGTTTGGATGTAAAGCACTAACTGCACTAATTATGTTTGAACACTTTTGAAAACGGTTATTTAATCCACTTAAAATTAAATCAATTGTTGAAAAAAAAAATTTGAGTTTTAACTTGATCTTTATCTGTCAGCAAATCGGTCTCCAAATCTTGTTTTTCCGTGATCAAATAATTTTCATATTTTTTTGGTATTTTTCTAGAACGTTTTGCACTGGTGGTAGTTGGAGTAGGTATTACTATATTGTTTTCTTCACACAATTTAATGACTTCCCTGTAAATTTCTGTAAATTTCTCGCCACTTCTTGAATTTATAAAAGATTGTATAGTTGACGTTATTAATATATTAGCTTCAGCCAAGTTAGAGCTTACATTTTGCAAATAATTGCTAACACCTTCAAAAAAACTTAAAATATAGGAATACAAAATTTTATTCTAGGTTGTATGGGTACATCCCTAGGATTTTGGGAAAGATCGGCAGGTCCTGGTGTACTTATTATGTTTTCAGCTTCACCTCGATTACCTGTTGTTTGTGTTAACCATTATTCAAATTGAAGTTCTGGTTTATCTTCTTCTTCTTCAGAATCGATAACATCCAGATCGTCATCTGTCTTTAAATCATCATCTGAATTTTGATTTTCTTGGTTCTAATCATGTGACAAAGTTTTTGAAACGTAACTATCACTAGATCCAGAAGTACCGGCGGTACCGCTTCCAGATGGTGTCGAGGCAGGATCCACATCTTCGCTAAGTTTTATTTTTTTTTAATAAAAATCTGTAAGTGTTGCCAGTCGCTTGCCAGACATTTTTGATAAAAATTATATCAGTATGTAGTATTAGTATGTACATATGAAAATACACAACCGCCCGCAAATGTACATTTCAATATCAACATCGGAAGACTGGTGTTTTAAAATGAAAAGCGCATAGAAATAAGCGAAGTTGCAAAAAAGCATAATAATAAATTAGAGCAGCGGTTCCCAATTAGTTTTGGTCGCGGAACCCTCGGGCGATGTAAAAAATTTAGCGGAACCCCAAGCCGATTTGTTTACTGCATACAAGATTGTGTACCCACACTACCCCCCCCCCCCCAGTGACCAAGTAAATACAAGTACAAGAATGTATAAAGTACAAGTAAATACAAGTATTACAGAATTACAAATTATTACAATTATTATTAGTGAGAAGTATGACATTTTGTTTTCTTCTAATAAATTCTTTTAATATTTGGTTTGATTTCTGGGTTACTGAAAAAAATCCTCACCCACGATTTCAACTTTTTTCTATTGACCATTGGAAAGAGGACAATTTTCTGAGTATATTAACACAAACATTTTTTAGGATTATGCAATAGTTGTCGAAATAATGGCATTTTAAAATTACGAAAAGCAGGGAGATGTAACATGATATACCCCGATGCGTGACAGTAACTAGCACGTTCGAGTCCCTGCTTTTCATTTTGTTTACGGTACGTGTGCTTTGATATACTCTTAATGTTGTTGTATTATTGGCAAGTTCTGTCATTTTTTAGGGATATTTTAAAATTTTTTTGCCTTACTCAACAACAGCTAATCATGCAGCCGTGTTAAAAGGTGTATACATGTAAAATTTACATTTTTAATTCGATTTTTTTCGAAAACTTTTACATTATCCTACAAAATTTTTGTTTTAGTATGCTTAGAAAAGTGCCCTTTTACCTATTTTCAATAGGAAAAAGTTAAAATCGTAGGTGAGGATTTCTGACAGATCCCGATTTCTGAAAGCTGGATTCTCGTGTCAGGAACTGCGTTAAGTCGATTTCGATACTTTTTTTTTTGTTCCTGAATATAAAGAGAATCCAGTCTCACACTTGTATGTGCTCGCAAATTGTAGCAAAATACGGTTTGCACGTTTGGACAACTCCGGATATTCCTCGCGCAGTTTATTCCAAAATACGCCAAGCGGAACCTCTTTAAATTTACCTACCAATTGGAAATTGCACCTAATTTCAATTGAATTTTTGAAATCTACAGCAGAAAATTCGACTGGACGTTAGCATTCCATGAATGGTTGCCATTGAATGGAATAGAAAAAAGTTAAAAAATATATTTTAAGCGGCAAAATTTATTTTTCCGCCATTTTGAAATTCTTTTCGGCGGAACCCTTGGATTTTTTTGCGGAACCCCAAGGGTTCCGCGGAACCCCATTTGGGAACCGCTGAATTAGAGTAATCTTAAATACCTACGTGTTAAAATGATTTAGATATCACATATCGGTCTCCTAGCTCGAATTACCCTATCGAGACGCTGAATCGCGTCCGCAAGCTAGCCGAGTTATACATTATTATGTTATATGTATGTATTACGTGACTAATAACAAAAAATAATGCAATAATGCGATTATCTTAAAAATGCGTATGTAAAATATTTTAAACATAATTAGTCAGAAATAAATCACGAAATTATTGGAACGAAATTCTTTATTTGCCAGGGTGGGCACAAGGGTGGGCCAGCACAACAAAGCCATGGCCCACCCTGGCCCCCCCCGTAGTTACGTGCCTGGATCAATTTAACCCCACTTTACGGTAATATTAAATATCTTTTTTTTTTTATTTTAGCATTCATATTTCTTAAATAGTTATCTCGAATTTTGTTTAATTTCTTTTTTCATTCCGTAATATCTCTTCGAAATTGATACCTTCTTCTGGTATTATCCATGGTCTTTGAGGTAGATTTCCATACATCAATAATATTGGTGACTCTTCTGTATTAGGTGTTTCATTTATAAATTTTTCTACCAAATCCAACTTTTTGTGCCATTCTGTCTGATTTTGATATGTCATTAGCCTCAAAAATTTTGTTACCTCCTGTATATAACGCTCCGAGGGATTCCCGTTTGGATGTCTAATAGAGCAATAAATTACATCTCTTCCTTTTTCATTCCAATGTCTTTTAAAACCTTCATTATAAAAATAAGTAGCATTATCAGCCAGAATCCTTTTTGGTTTTATAACATTTATTATATAATCCTCTATTAATTCAATTGAAATTTTTGTAGTACATGCTGTAGTCGAGTATAATTTTACAAACTTGCTGAAAATGTCTACCATAACCAAAATATTTTTGTGATTTGGACCACTTTCTATCAAATTTTCTATGTAGTCTATAGCAACTAATTGTCCCGGCTCGTCTATTTTCATGCTTTTGATTATGTTTTGATTCGTATAATTTTTATATTTTCCCATGATACACAGATTACATTCATTAATTACAAATTTTACTATTTTTCTATCTTTTTTCAAAAATAATTTTCTCTAAAAATCAACCAAGTTTTTCTTATGCCAATATGTCCATATTTTAGATGTAGTTCTTTGATAATTTTAATTGTCATTTCCGAATCAACGACATATAACTCATTATTGTTTATTAACTTGATTAAATAACCATTTTTTAACCCGTACTTCTTGTATTCTTCAATTTTCTTTAAATTTTCAAAGATTTGTTTAAACTCTTCCTTTTTTTGATTCTCCTTCACCGATTCTTCCAAAAATGGTTTGTCTTCTTTTCTCTCATCTTCATATTTGGACAGTTTTTTATTTATGGCCTCTTCACTGAAAGTCATGTCAAATCTGATATATTTTAATTTTTCTTCAATATTGTGCCCATATTTAACAATGTTGTTATCATTGCTTTCAACTTTTTGTTTCACATCTTTTAGTTCATTGGACACATCCTTTAACTCATTAGACATTTTCTGTAGCAATCTGTACAGCTCCTGCAGCACTCCTTCGTCCTTTTCTATCGCTAGTGCAACTTCAGTACCTTCTGATTTTTTTAATTCTGCAACTATTTTTATTACTTCTGCTTCTATTAAAGATCCTCTAGCCGTACTCTGATGAATGGGATTAAAACTTATCGGACTGCTGGTCTCTCCCGCGGTTTTTACTTCTTCGTCACTCATTTTGTAAATTACTAATTTTCTAGAAATCTCAGGAATTAGTAGGTTCAATATTAAATTTCGTTTTATTAAACGTTTTCTAACAAGTCTGACGTTCGGGCGCCAATTTAGATGCTATGCTCTCTATGTTAAATTTTTAATAATTATTGCGCAATGCAAATTTCTTTATTTTTATAATCATATAAGTGCGACTAACCTTCGTTTTTATTCTTATCAGCTACTTTCACTTCAGCAAAACAACTTTGTGTTCTTAAATTTACCTTTATTATTTTAATATTTCAATTCTCATTTTTTGTGGATCACCAATTTTCGTCCACTACTATCGCTATCTTCTCTCTCCCCCCAAAACAAAATTTCCCTGCTCGCAGAGCCGGGCTGCACCAATGGTGGCGGGCAAAAATAATATTCAAATTTAATTATACCCTACAAATTCGTATTGCCTACAAAAATCACAGCAATATATACATTGAAAACATATATATACTTTTGAAAAATAAAATAAAAATTTGTAATACTTATAATTTAAATTTAAATAAAGCGAGTCTAGTTTTGTGATTTCACGGTCAACATAAACAGTTCGTTCGTGAATAAGCGCACTGCCATTATTAGACATTGATTTAAACTTTTTAACTGCCTCAAGATTTATCAATATATGATCACGTACGCGTTTGTGCAAATTTATACCTAAGTTTACTGTATAGTTCAAAGCGCTTGGATTTATGCGCACTGTCATGAAAGACATGTGTATTAAAATGCCTTGCTGCCACGCGCAATATTTGTGCACATGTATACTGAAAAAAATTATACTAAAAAAATTATACATATATATTAGTATAAGCTCTACTCATTAAAATTAGTCGATATATGCAATAAAAAGACCACATAATTTTTTTACAAATTTTGAAAAAATTGGAAGGTTAACCCATTTGATTTTTTTTAGTATATGCACATGTATAATAAATTAATTTTTTAACTTGTGAAATATAATTAAATAATCTTGAAATGAACAAGTTAATTAAACGATTTTTAATAGTCCGGTTTATTACAGCGAACACTTGAGATATGACCACTCATTCTTTTGTGCAGCCATTGGTTCGTTTGTCCAATATATACTAGGCTACAATTCTTACATTCAACTTTATAAATTAGATCTGATTTTTTCTCTGTAGGAACCGGATCTTTTAATTTTGTATACAGCTGTTTAATGTTATTGGTTGTTCTGATGAAGACGTTCACCAACGTTGAAAGCTTAATAATAAAAACATTATTAAAAATTGTTTAATTCATTCCAAGATTATTTAATTTTGCACATGTATTTTACTTCTCGTGCAATATTTACTATAAATACTCAGAGATAAATTAAATCAAATTTTTGATTATATTATTGACAGATTTGAAGATTTTGAAAATTTAGCTAGAGTAGAGGCCATCTGATTAAAGCATAGTTTACAAAATTATAAATTTAGTTTTTTGTTCTCGAAACGTTTACTTTGATATTTGAACAAAGTGATGTAATATTTTCTATTTTACAAAATAGACTAAATATTAATACTAAAAAAAATATTTCTTTTATACATAATATTATATAATTATACTCAAAAGAAATAATTGTTTCGAAAAAAAGAAAGTTTCAAACTGATCCAAAAACCATCATAATCCATAACTATTATGGAAATGATCATTAGTTCGATGAAATTTCAATAATTTATATAATTAGCCGAGTCTGAAGAATGAAAGATGTAAAATATCTGGGATAAATAAGCAAAATAGATTTAAAAAAATATGTTAAATTTGTACCAAACGAAGACGAATTCATGTGATAAACAGAGCCGTAGTTAGACATTTGCCATGGAGAAAGTTTTAAAAATTACAAGAAAAGGTTAGCATATGCATGTATTTTAAATTAGTTTTTGTAATCAGGAAATACCAAGCAAAAATTACAATAATTAAAAGTATTTTTGCAGATAAACTGATATATACACAGTACTGTGAAAATGAACCGCAACACTACCTGTTTTTTGCATTAAAACGTATTGACCATTATAAAGGGGTTGGTTTAGGGTAACGCTCATTTGAAGTACTTCTACCTGCATTTCCTTATGACCTTTTCACACCTCCGTGAAGTTGGCCTCCCATCTGAAACATTTTGATATAAAAAAATATGGAATCGTTAGGTCATCGTTAGGTCTCGAAAGGTCACCCGGTTTTATCGTTAGGTCACTTTTAGTTTTATCCAAAAAAATTATTCAAGTTTTGAAAAATTTTCTTGGTAAGTTAGCCTCCCCATTAAACGATTTCGACGAAATAAAAGTGGACCGGTAGGAAATGCACTCAGTGGCGGATTTAGGGCAGGGCTATAGGGGCTACAGCCCAGGGCGGCAAAATTCAGGGGCGGCAAATTTTTGAAAAAATACCAAAAGCACATGTGGAAAAACCCTAATGGATAATTAGGCTTATTAGACGGATAAGTAGGTACTATTTCAATTAATTGATTAAAATAAAATAAACTATTTATAAACGTTTTTATATTATACGACTTTTCTATTTTTGTCGTTCTAATATTGTCAGTATCCGGGAGCTTCATTCTAAACTAAAGGCAAAAATTGTAAGTACGTAAGTTAATTGTAAGTTAACTTATTTTAAGTTATAATCGGTTAATACTGATTTATTCTGATTAGAATAAACTAATAACAACTTAGAAAATATAATTTACAATTGAATCGAAAAAAGGCGACTGACACAAATTTTGTTTCTATCAATTACTAGATTACTAGATCAATACTTACATCATAAACTATGAGTGACAGAATTATTTTTTGAAACCCAACACTGGAACACTCATTTGATAGCAAAACCAACGTGTAAATCCAAAAATGTGAATTAGCAAAAGCCTTGCCTTCAAATGAATTACACCCAACTATAACACCTCTTAATGAGGTAGAAATTGTAAAAAAACATTGAAATTGAAATGTCAGTCAATGAACAGCAAGAAGATGATTTTAATCATTCCAATACTGAACGTAGGCTTAACTTTGCTGAACTTGTCGGCAATGAAGTTTCTTCTAATATAATGCCTCAGCCAAGCTCAACTATTATGAAACACTCTGATATGTGTGACGATAAACATTCTAAACTTCATAGCAACGCTATGGTTTATGATCCTACTTTGTGGCCTATCAAAGATAACACTTGAGAGAATGTCCTAAAAAATAGAAGAAATCAAGACATTTCCAAATTAGATTTTAGCCGCTCCAAAAGATTCATTGGGGGACAACATCGTTATCTAACTCAAACAATGTTTAAAGCTAGCTTAATCAATGGACAGAAAATGAAACGATCTTACCTAATGTACTCAGAAAGTTCTGGAAAACTTTTTTGTATACCATGTCAACTTTTTGGAGGAATATCAAAATTAGCAAAGAAGGCTTTGATGATTACGAGTATTTAAAAACCCACAAGAATTTATCAGACCATAAGTCATGTGCCTTATTAATGTGAAGCATCTAATTACATTACATTCTTCGACTTTAAAGGTTAGAAACGGCTTTTTTGTCATTTTTATAGGGATATCTTTTATCTCGATTTAAAATATCAAGTAAAAAATTGCAATCATCTGAGATCGACCTATCAACTATATCAGTATTGTACCGATCATTATCAGAGTATATTCAAAGTATAAGAAGAGCATTTGACGATTATGAAAATCGAGCGCTAGCGAAAGCAAATGTAACTCAATATATGAAGATGAGAAGAACAGGAGAAAGATACGAAAAATCCAGTCAGATGAAACCCGAGAAGGAGAAGTACAGTTGATTGGTAGAGAAAATTTCAGAATCAATACTTACAATATAATTATTAACATATTAAATTAATATCGTAATAGAAAAAAGAAAAACTGTGTATGATGAGCTCTACTCGTTGTTTGAATTTTTTATTAGTGCTGGCAAAGAAGACCTTGATGTGAAGACACTTACTGAACACAGTAGGAAATTGTGTAATTTGCATGATAAAGATCTACCAACAACGAAGGTTTTTGTGAACGAGTGTATACATTTTTTCGGATTCTTGAAAGAATTGGAAGAATATCCAAAATCAATACTTAAATGCTGCCAAGTGCTGCATGATACCGAACGACAAGATATATACCCTTATGTTGACATCGCACTGAGACTTTTTTTGACAATCCCTGCATCCAACTGTTCAGCGGAAAGGCCGTTTTCCGTTTTGAAAAGTTTTATGCTGGCAAATTATGAAATTATGCCTTTGAGATGTAGCAATTCTGACTATCAAATCAGAGCTAACCAAAAAATTGGACTTTGATGATGTTATAAATTCGTTTTCAAAATCTAGTTTACGAAGAAAGTTCTTATAATCATTTACATTAGTATCTGTTACTATCAGAAGCAAGGAACGAAAGCGTGGTTAAAAAGAAATTTTAGAATCGCATTCAATTAATAATTAAATCGCTTATTTCAGAAACAACCTAAGTCACATTTTGATTATTTTGAGTTTATTAAACCAACATGCATTTTTGGGGGTAACACATAATTTAATTTATAATGCTTTTGTTTATGATAAACTCCTACTTCAGTGGTAAACCTGTGACCTCAAGCTTGAGTTTTATTAAAAATGTTTAGATAAACTTATCAAACGTTTTAATTCACCTCCTGTAAACTGCCAAAATGTGACAGGTTGTTTCTGAAATAAGCAATTCAATTAGAGTATTTTTTAATTTGTAACATTTAAAATTGTAAAATATATAAAATAAAATTGTAAAAAATACAAGAAAATAAATAGGAGGGGAAGGGGGCGGCAAGTTTCCAGTAGCCCCTAGGCGGCAAAAGTATAAATCCGCCACTGAATGCACTGCTAAGGTTTGGTCACGTATATTTATCGTTGGGTCACCTTTCATTTCTTTGGAATTAATTAATTTCAATTTTACATTTCTATTGCGTTTGCGCTAAACAAAAATATTAGTGTGTGCAAAATTGCATCTATGGACGCGTTCTTCCAACTCTTGACTTGGGGTGCGTTCTGTGCGTTCTCGCCAACACTTTTGTACATTACGTGCGCTCTAAATGGTTAGAAAAGTTTCGTAAGCGTGGAACTCGAAAGCAGCTATAAAGCACAGAAAATATATATATAGTCGGATTTTTTTTAACTCGCGTATGACTAATCTCCAAGTGCAGTGAGATTTGACATTTGACGTATAACATTTGGTTATCTTTGTCATACTTAGAAAAAAGTAACTATTAGAAAAGAGACAGAAAAAAAATACGTTGCCGTAACTTTGTAATGAAAATGAATTAAACGTACGTCGCTTTTAACTATTTTAACTGTCAACTCGTTTGATTTTTGACATATAATCTCGTTAAAGATTATGACATCTGACATCTTGTTTGATATAAAAAACCCTAAGACATACGTTTTGTAAATTTTGATTCATACAATGAAAAACCTTCACACGCGGGATGAAAAGCGGCACCTTAGTCCCATGATGTATAATATACGATTTAGGTTGTGGTTGTGACAAAAATTTATCGGTCAATCTTTATGTGAAAAATTTAGAACAAGTTCTAAATTTGGTGGTAAAAGCATGTGTAAATGTGCGCACTAGACATTTTCACGCCTAAAGTCCGCCCAGTTTGGTTTTTGAAGTTCACGAACATTTCACCGAAATTTCATAAAATTTCCCTACACTGTTTGTTAATACGCAAGCGCGTGTGTTAAATTTCTTATCAAATTTGACATCGTTGCCAACACAAAATTATTTTTACCTACAACAAATTGTGTCAAAAATATGTGCAAATTTACATAAAAATTTACATGTAAATTTTATATAAAATTTAACGTCGTGTCAAACAGTCTTAAGGGATGAATTACGCATTGTAAAATTTTGTTGGGCTTCTAACTTTACTAAAGAAACTATATTACTACAAATGTTAAAGTTTAAAAAAGTGCATGTGAAAGTTATAGAACCATGGAGGTTAACCTTTAAGCACTCTTCACACTTGGTTATAAAAATGACCTGCCGCTTTTATTACTTCCTTTGTACAATTTTTTTTAGTTGAAAGTATAGAGATGAATTTATCTGTCGTATTAATTACTGTTTATCTATTTTGTTTTCACGTGCACATTGGAAACATTTCTTAAATGTAGTAATTATTTAAAATTACTAAACCTATGGGCCAATAAAATATTATATACGGCCCTGGTGATAAAAATAGTTTTAAATTAATTTTCCCAAAAAAATTTCACGGAACCCCTTTCAGGTTGGGGGTACGGAGTAATTCACAAATCCCCCGGTTTGGCAAGCGTGCTTCACCAAGTACATTCTTCACGAGCCGTCACTGACTCTACAGCGGATAAAATTTGGAAAGACGATATGGGCCGCATTCCCCAACTCCAGCAAAGATAAAATTAAATTCAAATTCATATTTTCGCATAAAATGATTACTTGTACAACTTTTTTTCTTTGACAAAATTATTTTGTGATTTTAACAATGGACAATGGTCAAAGAATGTAATAATTTTAATGTAATTTACGACGACCAATATTTAATTTAAGTTGCAAAACTTACCAAGATTTTGTAAAATTATACAAAAATTTAAAATAACATCACATGAAAGTCAGATTTTTTCTAATCTCTTATGAAAGAATGGATTTTGAACATGATACCTGACTCTTAGTTAAAAATCCCCTTGACAATAGATCCCTTGACATAAATTTTAATTCGTCGAAAGCTCCTGCAAACCAATACTGCGCAATTACTAATATTCTATTGTTAACAATAAGATTAGACATTTCTTTTGCAGAACCCTTTTAACTGCGGACCGCAGATTGTAAGACACTGCTTTGGGCACCCTTAAAGCCGCTTTACATCTATATGTTTTCACACAGGACTTCTCATAAGCGAAAACATACGATTTTTCTCGAGGTTGGCTAAACTATATGTTTTTCAAGATTTGCGTTCAAACCGTTAAGTTAAGTGATAAGATAAGTTTACAGAGTTTACATAAGAGTTTGTTTTGGTTTTGAGTGAAGTTAACCCTACTTTTTAAAAAGATTCGTTATGAACTTATGATGAATAATAGTAACAATTATTTACATAGCAATGCTGTGCTACGAAATTATATTTGTAGTACTACGCTTTTAATGACGATGTTGGTTTTATTGCGAAAGAAACAAAATGAAGAAAGAAAGCGGATTAAACAACGCCGAACGAGAACACTTTGGGCAAGAAAGTGGCTTCAAAGAAGAGATTGTGGTCGCGGAATATCAAATCTGGTGTTTGACGAATTGGCAGTAGAAGATCCAAATAGTTTTAAAAACTACACCAGAATGTCTGTAAATACATTTCAAGATTTACTCGAAAAAGTGCAACCACACATTGAACGAGAAGACACGTTTTTCAGAGACAGTATTTCTGCAAGAACCAGGTACATTTAAATATACAAGGTGGTCCAGAATATTTTAATTAATTATATTATTTTTCAGATTACTTGTTACTTTGAGATATCTAGCAACGGGAGAAACTTTCACGAATTTAAGTTACAGCTTCAGAATATCTGTGTCCTCATTATCAAGCATTATACCAGAAACGGTTAATGTAATTCATAATGTGTTGAAGAATGACTATTTAAGTACTCCAATCACAAAAAAACAGTGGTTAGATATTGCAGAAGGATTTCAAAACTGTTGGAATTTTCCTAACTGTCTTGGGGCACTAGATGGCAAACACATAGCATTTAGAGCTAAGAAAACAGACGGTTCCTTTTTTTATAATTATAAAGGATTTAATAGTATTGTTTTAATGGCACTTGTTGATGCAAGCTATAATTTTGTATATGTGGATGTTGGGTGTAATGGCAGAGTAAGCGATGGTGGTGTGTATAGCAATTGCACTTTGAGTACTGCAATACAAAATAATCTTTTAAATTTTCCTGAAGATAGTAATCTGCCAAATTCTGATATTAAGGTTCCATATATAATAGTTGGTGATGAAGCTTTCCGTTCATCAAATAGAATTATTAAACCTTACGGACGACAAACAACTACTACAGAAGATAAAGTTTTTAACTACCGGCTAAGTCGTGCCAGACGAGTGGTGGAAAACGCATTTGGCATTTTAGCCAATAGATTTCAGGTGCTACAAAAAGAAATTAATTTGGATGTAGAAAAGGTACAGAGTATCACATTGGCTTGCTGTGCATTGCATAATTATATAAAGCAAAAAGATGGCAAAAGGTACTTGTTTGAAATAGACTTTGAAAATACAGCTGATGTAACTCTTACATCTGGCGAATGGAGGCAACATGTCTCCGTAACAAACTTGGAGCGGTGTAATGTCAATAGAAGTAATAATCAGTCTTTAGATATACGAAATAAATTTAGAGATTATTTTAACACGAACGGATTCGTACCATGGCAATGGGAAGCAATTAAAAAATTCAATTTTTAATTAAATTTAATCAAATTACTTATTATAAAATTTAAAGTGATATTAAATTTATTGTTAGTCAAATTAAAAAAAAATATTAACTTAACAATAAAGTTTATTTATTACATTACATCCGATTTTTTCTTTTGAAACCATTTTTTTCTTGCATTATACATAATGGTGTCTATTTCGAATCTTGCTTCGTTGACTATTTCAAGATCATCAATTTCCGATAGTCCTTGAGCTAAGCATTGTCCATAAAGTTGAAATTCATTTACTACTGGCATTGGTGTTTTAAAATTATGTTGCAAAGACTCTAAAGTTTCCACAGTTTTTTTAAACATTTTATCAGTCTCGTTACTTTGAAGCTCTTCTTGGTGATTATTTGCAAATTTTCGTTTCTTTGAATTCGAAGAGGCCATCGAAGGCGTTGCTTCACTTTCGTACACATCGTTTTCGATTTCATTACTGTTCATAAATTCTTGAATTGATAAATCAAGTTGGGTGTCCCCAGTATCTTGCATCTAAATGCAACAAAATAATAAATAAAAGTAAACATTGAAAAACAAGTACTTACTTTTAAAGCCAAGGAGCTTTCTCCTTTCCTCGCTTTAATGTACGGAATCAAAAATAATAATTTTTCGTACCACCACACGGTCGGTTCATATAAATCTTCGGTCCCAGCACCACTCCGTTTGCTTTCTTTCACTTTATTGTGTTCGTGTGTGAACTGCGACCTAATATTGGTTATCTTTTTCTTTACATCCTCTATAGTAATGGTTTCAGCATCAGACTTCTTCATGCATTCACAAATTTTGAAAATCGCATCTTTTCGTGCGTGTTTATTTTTATACAAGTTGCTGGTTGTATCAAACAAACACGGATAATTTTCGTAGCGTTCAATTAGCTTGGCAGTTAATCTATTAGACCAATCCATTTGAACAAATAATCACAAATACTTCAATAAATTCAACAACAAGTAAATAAATAAATTACCTTTCGTTTTAGTTTATACTTGAAGTATATTTAAATTCATAATGAATGTTTACACCACGTTTACGCACAATACCTAACCTTTCTTTTTTAAACTTTGGCAACTAGCTTCGTATATGTTCGCCACCTTTCGTTCGTATGTTCTGTGTTTTCACATAGATGAATAGACGCCGTTCTATTCCGAAAGAGTACCTATGTTTTGCTAGTTTTTACGTATGTTTTTTCTTATGAGTGATTGGCTATGAGAAAACATACAGTGTAAACACCGAAATATTTCTCATATGAGAAGTCCTGTGTGAAAACATATAGATGTAAAGCGGCTTTTAGATCGGCTTCAAGTTTTGACGGATTAAAGCCTCATCCACAACCTCCAAATTAACCGTAGAATTAGTACATAAATTAATACTTGAAATTTGAACATAAATTAATGTTTTGGTAGCATTCACAATGCTTAAATTAATACGCAAATTAGTGTGACTCCATCTAGTGTCAATGTTTGGAACTTGAGTATTACGGATGGTAAATTGTTGTTATTGCTAGACATAGAGGTATATATTAGAACTACTGGAGGCACCACTTGCATATAATCCCTATGAAAAGAAAACGGTCCGATTTTACATAGCGTTCCCCCACTCCTTAAAGGTATAAACTCGATTTGACATTGTATAATAACGTGGTAAATATGATTTATATAGACGAGAACTCCTCAAAATTAAATACAACACAGACCTATTATGTTGATAAAATTATAATAATATAATATAATGTTGATAAACATTAAAAAAATAATGTTATAACTCAAAAAATGCCGATTTGGAGTTATATGTGCCATGTTATAGAAAATAAATGATTTTATAGCATGGAATAAAAAAATGTTTGTTTAATAAAAATTAAGTACCTATCTTAAGTTTCGTAAGTAAAAATTATGAAGAATTATTTCATATTTGACGGCAATACCGTAAAAACCCTAGTTTTTTTGTTGTTTTCTTTTGATAAAAGGCAAGTTTTCCTTTCAGTAATAAGCTCCACAATTATTACATAATAATAATGTAAAAATTTAGTAATAAACAATAGAACATTTAGAATAAACCTTTAATAATTGTTTATTCCAATTGTTTTTCTCAAAACTATGAATTTTAAGTTGTTAGAGTATTCTCTTCGTATCGATATATTATATTATATTGCAGGAAAAAGGCTAACCATTTCTAAAGTCTTGCAGGGCAGTTCTGTAAGAAGTAAACTTACAAAACTAATTTTATTAAAAAATGTATAATTGTTTCTCTTTCGGTGTTTTATAATTTTATTTGCTATGTATTTTTAATTTAATTCACAATTCTATTTTTGTGTTTATAAGAAAATAATTATATTTTTTTATAAAATTAATTTTTACATGTTACATGAAATTGAAGAATAATTTAATTCATAACTTACGTAAAATTGTTCAAAAACTATTTAAATGAATAATTTAGCTTGCGACACAATGTTATATAACCGTATGTTTCGATTTTCGGAATTTCATCAGGCAAACCTGGAAAAATTATTGAAATGATTGAAAAGTTATGCTATTAAATTCAAAATTCAAACTTGATTAAAAGTCAAATTTATTTGACTTTAGTAAAAAAAATAAATTATACCTACTTGAAGCCAAAATGAATAAATAAACTTATTTTGAAAAATTCTAAACCGGAAAACTAAACAAACCCAAATAAAAAACCTAAAATGAAAAGTTAGTTGTAATTAAAAATTACAAAAGTTGTAGATTGTCCCAATTTTAAGATTTCATGTGTATGAACTTAGTGAAATATACAGGATATTAATTTTTTGAAAATAATTATATATATTTTTTAAATTAGAATGTGAATTTTTAATTAAAAGTCACATTATAATATGTCTACAATTATTTTAATTATTTATCACATCCTAATTTCTTATAATTCATTTATTTAAACGTTTAAACATCATTTATCCTATGATTTTGCTTTACAAAATTTAAACCGAATCCTTTAAGGAGTGGGGGAAGCGTAAACTTACGTCGGGCCGTTTTGTTGCACCTAGTGGTTCCTCCAGTAGTTTTAATATATACCTCTATGTTGCTAGATAACCTAATGTTTCTATTTAAATCGGGTACAGGTTAATACCATAGCGTTGTACCTTTAATATTAAATGTAATTCAGGTCACAAAAGTTAACAAGTTTTAGGTTAGAAATCACAGATGACACTTGAATGATTTTGAAGCATGCGTAGTAGTGACTTGACGACTAATTTACGTGAAGAAGCTTGGACCTTGCAAGGTTCTGCATTAAGTACTAAGGACTAATTTCGCGTTAAGTACTAATTTCGAGGTTGTGAACAACCGCATAGGATTTAAATGCGGCAAACTTCTACGTTTAATTCTAATTACTAATTCTACGGTTAATTTGGTGGTTGTGGATGATACTTAAAGATGGTGTTTTCGAAAGCCTAGTGCATTTTTAACCAGCGGTGGAACTTACTAAAATCTTGTTCCTTCGATGTACATTTTCAATGAGCAGATTCAAACAAAACGCAACGTCACATATTGACAATAAATTAATTACTGGAGAGGAGCTCAGTTCTTTGTTTCTGACATGAGAACGACTCTTACCTACACCCAATCCGAGCCTGTAATTTATTGTAATATACCTCTTTTTATATTTCTGAAACAAATGTAACATTTTCGCAAGAATGAGAATAACAGGTAAACAAAATTATACGACCCTTCAAAGATAATTTATTATACAATTATAACAACAACTATCCTTAACAATATAACCAGGACTAAGGTCATTAGGCATTCAATTTAGCAAAGTTTTGCAAGATTGTGCTTGGGCAATGACCACCTTCACAAACTATTATTTTTAGAATAAGACATCATTAAGATTTATCAGTCATATTATTATTTTCTCCTCCCATTCGTCGTATCTACGGTATATATTGCCTAAAAACTTTTATAAACTAGCCCGGTTTCAGCAACCTTAACTTAAGTATTTAATCTTAGATTAAATATTTAATCATAGATTAAATCCGATTTGGGTTGCAGCAATATAATTTTTAACACAGGTTAAGTTCAATCTATGATTAGGGTAATCATAGATTAAATCTGTAGTTGAGACGATTTTCGGTTGCAGCAACGTTAATTTGTGCTTAACACAGGTTAAATACCCAAAATATTTAATTACTGGTTGACCAGTGATTAAAGTACTTTGAATTTGAATTTGATAATTATCAACTAAAGAAAAAGTTATTTATACATTATAAAAGTTAACTTGTATTGTCAAGAAATATTGTCATATAATAAAATTGTCATATAATAAAAATTTTTTTTTAGAAAATTACAATTTTTTTGAAAATGTTTGATTTGTCCGTGTCATTCCTGATGGAAAAGACCCTTTCATATTGTACGGTGACAGAAGTGACAGAGTTATAATTATATTTACCTATACTTTTTATATTTATATTTAGTACGAGTCAATATTATTTATTTTATTTTGCAAATAAACAATGTTCAGCACAAAGAAAGTGTGATCGAGTTAATGAACAGATTGGACAAGATGGAGCCAGATGCAAATCGAAGCAAATCTTTTTTCGGGATGCTTCAACTTCTACTAACGTTGAGATTTTATGCAACGGGGTCCTTCCAACAGCTTTTGAGGACACAGGATTGTGTGTACCCACCACGTCAGTCATCATCATCTTTGCATGTGCCGTGCTTCATAACAGTAAGCTAACTGCAAGATAAAGACGAATTCAATGATGTAAAAGACATAGAAAAAGCAGAAATGAACATTCCATTCGCTTAAAACAAACAAAATAATTCAAATATAAAGTGTACGCACTGCAGTAATTTTAAAAACTTATAAATAAATTTTTTTATTGTTTTATGATCACAAATTCATTTATTATCATATTAACAATTTATTATTTATCACCAATAATTACACTGTGAAATACAACAAATATTTTTTCCTGGAGTATATTTCTATTTCATTTATTTTCAATATAAGAGGGTTGCTTCCTCAAAAACTAAAGCGAAACTAAACTAAAGCAGACAGTGTTCCCCTGCGTTATCATTATTTTTTCAATCGTAATTTAATATTAAATTAATCATTAAAATTAAGCTTACTGTTATGTACTTTTAATTTTAATTGTACTTTTAATTAACACTGCACTGAACTTCATTTTATGATAACTTTTGAACTAACGAACTACTATGAACTACTTATATAATAAAAACTAGGCGTGGTTATCGCTTTGGGAGTACCAATATAACCATATTACACATAATCGGAGATTAACTAATTATAGATTAGAAAACGTTGCTGAAACCCATTCAAAATTTAATAACTGGTTAACTTTAACACGTGTTAACTAACACAGGTCCTCCCATTCGTCGTACCTAAGGTATATATTGCCCAAAAACTTTTATAAACAAACAGTGCTTGAAGATCTCTCCACAAGAACGATAGCAACAAAAACCATAGCGGTTAAAATGGATATTTTGGGGAACTTACATCCAGAACTCGTACAGAAAATTTGCAAGGTTATGTCCGAAAAGACAATTAATAATGCGATCAGATGTTGCAAGACATGGAACGACCTCATCGACTATAATTACTACTGGTTCAGAAAATGTAGATTAAAAGGCATTAAGAAAATTGAAAAAAGCGCAACAATATTTTACGAAGAATATATCAACAAGTTTTCTTCGCCCTGGGAGGTTAGTTATATTTTTTCATTTATGTCCATTAATTTCCATCATTTACACATTTAGTTAGTGCCTAAAATTTTTTAATTTAGGGAATTTACATGTATCACAATATGGCAGAGAATTGGAAGAACGATAATTTTAAAAGTGTTGTTATAACCCAAACTGTAGGGTTATTGTACACACTTCATCATTTTGACGATGAAGTTTTGATAGCAAGCAATGGCTCTGACGAATTAACCATTATTGACTCATCGACAGGATTGGTATGTGTAAGGACAAATTAAAATTTTGTTTTAATTAAATATTTGTAGCAACAATTTTCTTACAAAGCGTTACCTAGAAAAACTATTGATTGTGCAGTTAGATATAAATCGTGGTTCTTGTTTGTGGAAGGTAATTGTTTGTGTTGGCAAAAATTGAATGGAGACAGTTATTTATATTACATAGAGCTCAATGTTGATAGCAGTTGGGACTTGGCGACTTCCATTGAAGCACATAATGATTTGTAAGTTTGTTTTAAATTTCAATATAGTAATCTTTTTATTTCTAATTTTTTTATAGAATCGCAGTCTTAGATGTATGCACCGGAGTTTCCATTATCAAGTTTGAAGATTCAGTTACAAATTCAGATGATCATTCAAAATTCGTTTGCTTTAATGATGAAATCAGAAGTGTATGTTTCGGTGACGGTATCATAGCAATGGGTACATATAACGGAAAAATCAATATTTTAAATTTCGACATCAAAAATTTGTTTACTCTCGAATACCATCAAGAGAACCTCACCACTTGGAGAATAAAGGTTAGAAACCTTGCGACACAAAAATACAAAGTTAAATATATTTTCTTTCTTTTAGATAAAAGACGATCACCTGGTCAGTTTTTACAACGACAACCGTTGCGCATATAGATGTATCGTATCTGTTTGGAGTCTGGAGCAGAAAGTTAGTTTATATACCCTTAAAGATATGGTGTACGTGGTACAAGACGTAAAGTTTCTAAACAACTCGTTACTTCTTTGTCTAGAAAAAAAGTTTATTCGAGATATTCATAAAATAGTTTTCTTAGACTTAAATTCCGGAAACTACCTACTTGAAATTGGTAAACAGAATTTTTGTAGCCATATTCACAAATAATAATTTTTTTGCAGATTCTGAGGCATTTTATATGAAAGCGTTAACCACGAACGGTAACCATGTGTTTGCTGTTACAAATGAATCAATCCAAGTGTGGTGTATGAGAACTAAAAACTTGATTACGGTTCTAGATTACGTCCACTGGAATTTCATGAAGAGCTTCGAAGTAACAGAAACCAAAATTGCTCACGTCAAACTAAATGGTGAGCTAGAATTACGCGACTACAAAGTAGATATCATTTAATCCTGTTTACTATATTTATTTTTTTATTCAATTATAATTGTGTTATTGCTTTATTTTATTTATTTATGGTAATTAAATTTTGTATTACGTTTTATTAATATGTTTTATTTATTTTCTTCATAACACCCCTACGCCACTGAAAATACAATAGATAGCTACCACTAATTTTTGCGCTTTAATTTAAGGATGGCCCAATATGGACAAGAGATAGTAACTTTTATTAAAAATCACAAAATTAATATCATGTATATATACGAAACTCACTTTATTAGTCGGAGTGACTTACAAGGGAATTATATGACCTCCGCATTTTTGTAATTTTTGCCACTTATTCTACTGAAAGTTTAGCCCTTCAATAAGAACTCCTCAAAGCAGTAGGGCCAGATGGCCAGAAATTTTCGAGAAAATCGACTTTGAAATATTGTCGAAGGAGTTTGAAGACAAGATGTGAAACAATTAGCAAATAATTTCGTAGCACAGGAGCGAGCGAGTTGGACTAGGAACCGGTGGATCCACGGTTCTATTCCCACCCTCGCTAGTTTTTTTTAAATTTATTTTCTTTAGTGCGTATTTTCCTTAAGTAAATGCTCGTAATACACAAGAACATCTTTCATGCGTAATTTAGCGATTTCACTGCATTATATAATTTGAGATGACTCGTAAAATGCATTACTACGTTAAAAATATTATAATTTTCGTATCTAAATTAAATATGTTTAGGTACCTATTTAACATTTATAAAACTTACCATTGCAAGAATCTGTCAAATCTTTGAAGCCGTTGTCTTCAAGGAATTTGGCGAGCTCTTGACGATTCTGATCACAATCCATTCCGATAATTAAAATTTTAATTATCTTAACTGATGATGATTTAAAAAAACCAAATTCATATAAGTTTATTCGTATACGCACTTAACGCACTATACGCACTGATATTTATAACACACACTAACCTTTCTACTGAAATGTGAAAAAAAGAAAGAATATAAAATCTACCGAGCTATAAATAATTACAAACTTATTGCATAAACTCAGCATTGTCGATATTATACCTACTAAAGTTGCAAATGAAATAGTATTTATGATGAATAAAATTGTTCATTTATAAAAAGTAATAAATAGACTAAAGAAGAAATAAACGCTTATATTAGCTGTTAATCAAGATTCTTTACTATAAGTAAAATTCTAACTAATAATGAATAAATAATTTTAAAAATCCACATAATAGCAAATTTATTATGCTCAAATTTGTATTGTTGATCATAAATAAATTGATATCAAACAAACTATTGATTTTTAATAAATAAAATAAATTACATAAGACTATTAATAGTTAAAGACTTTGTTTCTCAATAATTTTCTTTATTTATTGTAAATAAGAATCATCCAAATATATAATTGTTAACTATAAACCGCATCTTTTCTTTCAGTGTAGTATTCATAATAAATATTGCAAAGAGAATAGAAAATTTAACGAAAGAAATAACATAAACGTTCAATTTGAAGAAATGCAAGAAATAAGAGTAACCTACCCCACTCCCATTGATTTAAATAAACTTAAGTCAAAAAACTGCGATTTTGAGTTATTGGTACCACAATGTTTAAAATTTTGCTTTCTATCGATTGCTATAAAGAACTTATATCAAGCTTGAAAACTAAGAACGAGAAAAATGAAAATTTTAGAGTTTTTTTTAATACAATAACCCCCCCCCCCATCTTTAAATGTCACATGGGAGGAATTCTAATAAATAAATTAAACACTCACCCCCCCCCCCTTTATAATTAAGATTCTTCTTTTTCATCAATTATATCACTGAAACGGTTAGAGATATTTTTTACAAAGTCAAACCTACTAATCTGTTTCATTGAATATAATTCAAGTAAATGCTGCAACCGTTTACGTTTCTTTGCAGTATCACTATTAGGCTCTTTCCATAGATAAATCATACCAGATACTCTATTCAATGTTAAAAAAGTGGAAACAATTTTGCGACAACAGCGCCGCAATTGGCAGTTCTCCGAACTAAAAAAAATTAGCGGCACATTTAAATGCACTTGAAATGTTCTATTTATTGAAAATAATGAATAAATCAACAATAAAAGTTTAAAAAAAATTTGGTTTGATAACTAACTATTTTTAATTAAAAGTAAATTCACTTTTAATAAGAATAGAAAAATTCTCAAACAAAATTTTTTTTAAACAAATAGTTGATTTATATCACATTAATTCATATTTAACAATTAAAAAAGAACAGAAAATATAAATACAACAATTTTATTTTTTGAAATAACAATATACAAGACTATTTGTGTAACAGCGTAATATAGCTTAAAGTAAGATCACACACAGCTACTTTTGCTGCGCTGCCTATTAAATAACCGAGCAACTTAAGTTGCTCAGTTATTTAATAGGCGTTATTTTATTATTAAATATTATAGTTATTTAACTGAACAACTTAAGTTGCTCGGTTATTTAATAGGCTGTGCAGCAAAAGTTGCTGTGTGTGATCTTACCTTTATACAAAGTAAAAATTGAATCGCAGCACAAATAAGAAAATAAAAAATTAAACTCTCTCTGAATAACAAAAATAGAAACTCTCGATAAATAAAGAAAACTAATATGTACAATAAAAATGTGTAAAAACAGAATCGCAACACAAATTCAAAAATTAAACTCTCTGAATAACAAAAATAAAAACTTTCGATAAATAAAGATAACTAATAATATGCACAATAAATTATAGGTAAATTCAATGTAAAAATAAAATCGCAGCACAAATAAGAAAATAAAAATTCAACTATTTCTGAATAACAACAATAAGAACTCTCGATAAATAAAAATAACTAATAATATGCATAATAAATTATAGGTAAATTCAATGTAAAAATAGAATTGCAGCACAAATAAGAAAATAAAAATTCAAAAATTAAACTCTCCGAATAACAAAAATAAAAACTTTCGATAAATAAAGATAACTAGATAACTAATAATATGCACAATAAATTATAGGTAAATTCAATGTAAAAATAAAATCACAGCACAAATAAGAAAATAAAAATTCAACTATCTCTGAATAACAAAAATAGGAACTCTTGATAAATAAAAATAACTAATAACATGTACAATTGTTGAACATTTGTTTAGTTACCCTTATTTCAATGCCGCGCTCTCCGCCCATGGACACTGGTAGCACCTAGTGTGCGAGCATTGTATTAACAATATAGTTGTACGTTAACCTATGCTCTTGTGATCAAGTCGCTTATGATCGTTTTGTATAATTTGTTTGTTCCTTCATTATCGAATGTATTTTAAGTTGTTATTAAACCTCATTAAAATCCAACTGCGTATTTAATTTCGCTAACAGGTTATGGTGCCCAGGATAATTTAATAACTTAAAAAGTAAAAGTGTTCTTAAAATAAATTGTGTGTGTCAACGGAATATCAAAATGAGTTTTGCAAACGTTGCACGCTGTGAAAATTTAAAGAAGGACAACTACGACACATGGAAAATACACATGGAAGCATCCTTAGTAAAATGTGACCTATGGTGCTATGTTAACGGTACATTGAAGAAACCGGAAGTCACAAATGACGCGGACAATACAAAAAAGATGGAGAAATGGTCGGTTAACGATAACAAGGCAAAATCCGAAATAATCCTTTCAATCCACCCAACGGAATTGAAACAAATTAAAGGATGCGTCACATCTCGCGACGTGTGGATGAAATTGGAAAGTATTTATCAATCATCGGGACCTGCAAGAAAAGCGCAATTGTTGAAACAATTAACATTGCATCGAATGGAAAGCGACGCCGACGTAAGAGTTCATATGAACAACTTTTTCGATGCTGTCGACAAACTACATGAACTGCAAGTTGAAATAGACCCGGATTTGTTAGCCATCATGTTACTGTATAGTTTACCTCCAAGCTTCGAAAATTTCAGATGTGCTATCGAATCACGTGATGAATTGCCAACGCCTGAAATGTTACGAATAAAAATAACCGAAGAAAGCGACGCAAGAAGCGACGTACGTACAAACTCAACGGAAAATGTTATGTTCACAAAGAAATCGGATAGATGGCGCAACAACCACAAGAAACCGAACGATCAAACAGGTAAACAACAAGACAACGTGAAATTTAAGTTTAAGTGTCACAAATGTCGAAAATACGGACACAAAGCGGCCGATTGTTATGTTAAATCAAAACAACTCGCGAATCGTTCGGAAGAAAATTTGTTTACGTGTGAAGTAAATCAAGTAGAAAACGATAGAAAATCCAAATGGTGTTTGGATAGCGGTGCGACATCCCACCTTTGTAAAGACTTGAACAAGTTTGTGGAAATTAACGAATCAAACAGTGCAAATTTGAAACTTGCGAATAATTCACACACAAAAATTGTTGCAAGGGGAACAGTGCGAATAAACGCGAACGGAAATCGTGAAACGCGGAACTTTAAATTGTGCAACACACTACATGTACCAGATTTACGAACAAATCTGCTATCTGTTAGTAAAATTACCGGCAATGGTAATGAAGTACTTTTTAAAAGAAACCAAGCATTAGTGTACGGGAAAACCGGTGAAATTAAAATGACAGCTGATCGAATCGGAGATTTATACTATGTGCGCGTGAATGACTTTGAACAACAAAGTGAAAAAGAATCAACAGCAAACGTTGAGAATAAAGTGCTCGAAAATCGAAAAATTAACAACTCACCCGAACAGTCTATCAAAAATGTAATGTCATGGCATCGTAAAATGGGACATTTAAATTTCGGTGATCTTTGTGAGAGTGCACGAAAAGGTACTGTAAAGGGATTTGATAATACAAATTTTAGCATCATAAATGCAAATTTGGAATGTGAAATTTGTGCCAAAGGTAAAATTACAAGAAGTGCATTTCCAAAGAAGTCGAATCGAACTTCAAACATTTTAGATTTAATTCATACAGATGTTTGCGGGCCAATGCGAGTAGAATCGAATGGAAAATCTAAGTATTTTGTCGAATTTATAGATGATCGCTCTCGTTGGTGCGAGATTCGCTTCCTAAAATCAAAAAGTGATGTCTTACAGGTAACCAAAGAATACGTTAGAATGGTAGAGAAGCAAACGGGGAAGAAGGTCAAGTGTATTCAATCTGATAACGGTACGGAATACGTAAATGAAGGGTTCGACATTTTCTTGAAGAAAAATGGAATCGTGAGGCGTCTGACCACACCCTACAACCCACAGCAGAATGGAATTTCGGAAAGAAAGAACAGAACGCTGGTCGACATGGCTCGTTGTCTACTGATTCAGTCGGGACTACCTCCATCATTTTGGGCTGAAGCGATATTAACAGCCAACTACATACGCAATCGATGCCCAACCAAAAGTCTAAATGGAAAGACACCTTACGAAGTTTGGATCGGCAAACCACCAAACGTAAGTAACATGAGAGAATTTGGTTGTAAAGTCGTTTCTATGTGTAGAGAACCAGGAAGAGGCAAGTTCGACGCTCGAGGTAGAGATGGTATATTCGTAGGTTACTCGATCGAGGCCAAGGGGTACAGAATTTGGTTGACGAAGGAGAAGAAGCTGGAAGTGACCCGCGATGTAAAGTTCTTACATGGAAGCGAGAACAAAAGCGAAAATGAACATCCTAATGTCTTTCCGGATGACGAAACCATCGTTGATAATACTGAAAACGAAGACACTCGTGAAGTAAATATGGACATCGATCCAGAAGAAAGCGAACTTCGAGAGGAAGTAGAATGCGAAGAAGATGAAATCATAGAAGATGACGTAGAAGAAAACCTAACGGTTCGTGGCAGAGGAAGACCCCAAAAAGTGAGAACAGGTTCCAGGGGAAGACCACGTAAGAAATTTAATATGGTTGCTAATATTGAGGAAGAAGTTTATATTTCGGAAGTCCCAATGAAGAAAGCACTCGAAGGGCCAGACGCTTCGGATTGGCTTAGAGCTATGGCCGACGAGGTAAGATCCATTATTAATACTGACACATGGGTTTTAGTTAATCGTCCCACTAACGATAAAGTCATCGGCAGTCGTATCGTTTTACGAAACAAGTTCACTGCCAACGGTAGCCTGGAGAGGAGAAAAGCGAGATTGGTTGCTCAAGGCTTTAGTCAGCAGCCGGGAGTTCACTTCAAGCAAACTTTTGCTCCGGTGGCTCGCCTAAATTCAATCAGGTTGGTCACCGCTTTGGCTGCTCAATATGGTATGAAAATGTATCAAATAGATGTGACGTGTGCATATTTGAACGGTGAATTGGAAGAAACCGTTTACATGGAAATACCCAAGAAACTACCCGAAATATTAGAAGTTTTATCTAACGAGCACGGATCTGAAGTAAGTTTAAAGGCAAAGAAAATGCTACAAGATTTGCAAGAAGAAGACAAAGTTTGTTTGCTGAAGAAATCACTGTATGGCTTACGTCAAGCAGGAAGAAGTTGGTACAAGAAACTGAATGGAATTCTGCATGAACTTGGGGCTGAACCTACAAAATCCGATCCATGCTTATACATTATCAATCGAGGAGAAGACTCGACATTTATCCTTGTGTACGTAGATGACATTTTGATTATTTCGAGAAATGCAGCTACGGTCACCTATCTGAAAAATGAGCTTTCGAAAAGGTTCAGTGTGAAAGATTTGGGAACGGTAGGATACTGTCTTGGAATAGAATTCTCACGTGAAGGTAATAAAATCGGATTACATCAGAAGAAATATATCAAAGATATTTTGAGTCGATTCGCAATGGTAGATTCAAAGCCAGTGAGCACACCCATCGAATGTGGAGTAAAATTAGTAAAGCCCACAACTCCTCCAACTGAAGAAGAGAGCAGATTGCCCTATCGTGAATTGATCGGAGCTTTAAGTTATCTGTCGCTTGCAACGAGACCAGACATCTGTTTTTCCGTAAGTTACTTAAGCCAATTTAACAATTGTTTTAGGAAAAGTCACTGGCTGGCAGCCAAGCGAGTTTTGCGATACTTGAAGGGGACCATCGAATTAGGAATTGTATACAGCCCATGCAAAGTTGGAATGCAGGGATTTGTAGACTCCGATTGGGGTAATTGTGAGATCGACAGACGTTCTTATACGGGATATTCGTTATTATTATGTAATGCTCCTATATCTTGGGAATCCAAGAAGCAGAGAACAGTGGCGCTCTCGTCCACTGAAGCTGAGTATATGGGAATGGTCGAGATTGCGAAAGAAGCTATTTATTTACGAGAATTCGTTATCGAGTTGGGATTCGAGGAATTGAGTGAGATTAAGATTTTCAACGACAACATGAGCGCGTTGAAGCTCGCTAAAAATCCAGTTTTTCATGCAAGAAGTAAGCACATCGACATCCGATATCACTTCATACGGGAAGCCATCGGAAACGGTCAGGTGACCGTGTCTCACGTAGGGACGGAAGATATGGTGGCGGATGTACTTACGAAAGCCTTACCTAGGGTAAAGCACGCCAAGTGCGTGAATTTGTTCAACCTCGGTCGGTGTTTGAACTCGGGATCCGCGCGTTTTGAGGGGAAGTGTTGAACATTTGTTTAGTTACCCTTATTTCAATGCCGCGCTCTCCGCCCATGGACACTGGTAGCACCTAGTGTGCGAGCATTGTATTAACAATATAGTTGTACGTTAACCTATGCTCTTGTGATCAAGTCGCTTATGATCGTTTTGTATAATTTGTTTGTTCCTTCATTATCGAATGTATTTTAAGTTGTTATTAAACCTCATTAAAATCCAACTGCGTATTTAATTTCGCTAACAACAATAAATTATAGGTAAATTCAATAATCTGTAATAACACAACGAACAGTTGAGATTAAATTCTTAGTTGTATGCAGTAAGAAACTTTGTTTGACTAGCATGAGTTACGGCACTTCCAATACTGCACAAATCCTTGATACGAGCTTGTAGAACATCATGAAAAAAAAAATAAATTAGTCATATGTTTTAAAATTTTTAATTTCTTTGAAGTACAACTACTACTATTAGAAGAAATATGGCTACGTCTAATATCCACATAATATTTACAGATTACTAATAAAATTGACTCGGAAACTATTTTTAAACGAATCTCTTCAAAATGATCACGACAAGATATAAAATCAATATTAACATATTCTAATACAATTTGGATTGTTTTACTTCTAATTTGATTGATGTAACCATAATGTTTCAAGCAAAGTACAACAATATCGTAAATGTGATTTAGACAAATTAAAAATGGAGAGGTTACATAATTTAATCGTTTCTGGTCATTTGTAAATTCTTTAAAAGGGTGATGAGGTAGTAAATCATCAGAAAGAAGGGAAGTTCTGCACTCGACACATGATGATAATCGTAGTTTTTTATCTATGAAACTGCACACATATGAAACAGCCTGACCACAAAAAAACGTGAATCAGTAGTTACAAATTAAGAAATATTATTTGCCCCATTTATTGCATCTATCCATTTAGCAGGGTAATCGATGTTTTGCGGAAATTTAAAGAATTGTTGAACAGAAGATTTTCCCTCATAAAAATTTAAACAACCAGAAACAATGCATTTTTTAGACGTAGCCATGATTTTAATTAAAACGTAAAGTTAAAAACTCAAAGATAATTATACAGTTTTATACTTACCCGTAAATTAATTAAATAAATTAGCTAAAAACTACACATACCTACACACAAAAATAACCACAAAAATTTTGGCGGCTATAACCATAGAGGTATATATTAAAACTACTGGAGGAACCACTAGGTGCAACAAAACGGTCCGACGTAAGTTTACGCTTCCCCCACTCCTTAAAGGATTCGGTTCAAATTTTGTAATGCAAAATCATAGGATAAGTGATGTTTAAACGTTTAAATAAATGAATTATAAGAAATTAGAATGTGATAAATAATTAAAATAATTGTAGACATATTATAATGTGATTTTTAATTAAAAATTCACATTCTAATTTAAAAAATATATATAATTATTTTCAAAAAATTAATATCCTGTATATCTCACTAAGTTCATACACATGAAATCTTGAAATTGGGGCAATCTACAACTTTTGTAATTTTTAATTACAACTAACGTTTCATTTTAGGTTTTTTATTTGGGTTTGTTTAGTTTTCCGGTTTAGAATTTTTCAAAATAAATTTATTTATTCATTTTGGCTTCAAGTAGATATAATTTTTGTTTACTAAAGTCAAATAAATTTGACTTTTAATCAAGTTTGAATTTTGAATTTAATAGCATAACTTTTCAATCATTTCAATAATTTTTCCAGGTTTGCCTGATGAGATTCCGAAAATCGAAACATACGGTTATATAACAGCGTGTCGCAAGCTAAATTATTCATTTAAATAGTTTTTGAACAATTTTACGTAAGTTATGAATTAAATTATTCTTTAATTTCATGTAACATGTAAAAATTAATTTTATAAAAAAATATAATTACTTTCTTATAAACGCAAAAATAGAATTGTGAATTAAATTAAAAATACATAGCAAATAAAATTATAAAATACCGAAAGAAAAACAATTATACATTTTTTAATAAAATTAGTTTTGTAAGTTTACTTCTTACAGAACTGCCCTGCAAGACTTTAGAAATTGTTAACAATTTAACAACTAACAACTGCTAACAACTTAAAATTTATAGTTTTGAGAAAAACATTAATTGGAATAAACAATTATTAAAGGTTTATTCTAAAGGTTCTATTGTTTATTACTAAATTTTTACATTATTATTATGTAATAATTGTGGAGCTTATTACTGAAAGGAAAACTTGCCTTTTATCAAAAGAAAACAACAAAAAAACTAGGGTTTTTACGGTATTGTCGTCAAATATGAAATAATTATTCATAATTTTTACTTACGAAACTTAAGATAGGTACTTAATTTTTATTAAACAAACAGTTTTTTATTCCATGCTATAAAATCATTTATTTTCTATAACATGGCACATATAACTCCAAATCGGCATTTTTTGAGTTATAACATTATTTTTTTAATGTTTATCAACATTATATTATATTATTATAATATTATCAACATAATAAGTCTGTGTTGTATTTAATTTTGAGGAGTTCTCGTCTATATAAATCATATTTACCACGTTATTATACAATGTCAAATCGAGTTTATACCTTTAAGGAGTGGGGGAACGCCATTTAAAATCGGACCGTTTTCTTTTCATAGGGATTATATGCAAGTGGTGCCTCCAGTAGTTCTAATATATACCTCTATGGCTATAACTAACCAAACCACGAAACTTGAATCAGCGCCATAGCCTGAAGTAATGTAAACTAAGTTAGTAGAAATTAAAATTTTTCATTGTGAACTTTGATAAATAGTTTGCAGAACCCCCAATTGCGTCGCTACAAACGGTGCTACCGTGTTTCCCTATGTAATTAAATCATCTGTTATGATTGATCTATAGCTCTTTCTGTATGTGAATGCTATTCAGTTTGATGTAGGTTTCTGCTTGCACTTCTTTCAATTTATCTAAAAACGTATATAGTGGTGGGTGGGCAATATAAAACTGAGAATTAAACATATTGTGAAAAGACTCACACGCGTTAGTGGTCCGACACATGCTCGCTGTAGTGGCAGCTCAAAGCTGAGGAGGATATGCAGAATCTGCATCTATATACGTGCGAAATAAGTAGTTCGAATATTTCTCCAACCGCGAATCGTCCGTTAATATGGATATTAAATCTTCACTATATACGGCATCAACTTCATCCGGACTTAAATACTGTAAACCAAAACTGTACCGCAGCCAATATTACCAATTTGTGATTTAGCATCTTTATATTCTCGAGCTAATCCAAATTTCTTAATATTTCTATACCAAGATTGACCTAAATGAAATCTACAGCCAATTAGCGTAATATCTTTCCAAACATATTTTAAACCTGCGTGTATTGCATGTTCAAAATCTACAGTGGCAAATTTTGGTTGCAACTGTAAATCGCGTTGTTGTCAAATTTCAATTAACTTCAAGAAACAGTTACGGTGGGTATCTTGTGTCTTATTTTTTAAGAGACAAAAAACCAAAGGTATTTAATAGCCGTTACTGTACCCATGTATGGTAAATAACTGGGTAAAAAATTTCGTGCAGTAATTAAAAGTTCCATCCATAAACACATTTTCAATGGAACAGAAGGGGACAATGGTTGAAATCACTCCCCCCCCCTTATGTCAGTCGGTAGGTACGACCCTGGAATAGACAGATATGTAAAATCTGAAAGAATCAACTTTTCAAAGGCTTAAAATACTTAAAAGATTAATAATACTCCTGACCGCATCGACTTAAAATTTCCCATCAGTGGAACTTACAAGTTGAATAAGAGGGACCCAAAACCAAGCGGTGCAACTTACATGTCAGATTAAAAAAGATTTGACCCATGGGTGGAAGTTACAATCGCCCGATATGACGTTTCATATTTCCCTTGAGAAATATTAGTGTGTTATGATATGACATATTGTAACTAAGGCGATATTATTGCTCTATATTGTTTCAATCAGAAGAAAAGTTATTATTAAGTTCAAATTTTTTAACATAAACCCAAAAATGCACAAAACACTTTTTCGAAACTAAAATGTTTAATTTATCACAATATATTGATGTGGTTTTCCTTTCGTAAAAATTGGACAACCTCTTGTTTGCCTCGGATTAACCCTTGGTGTGCGGGAGCAATTGATAATTTTGTAGGGGTCGAAGGGTTCTTGTTTTCTCAAAAATAAAACAATTATAATTTCTAATCCAAAAAAATAATAAATTCCTCAAAAATAAATTTTCCAATCGTATACAAATTAAATTCAATGTTAAATTATTATTGGGCTCGCACTTTTAATTTTATGTTTATCCAAATCGCCCGCTTATCACTATCAACATTCGTTCCTACGAATGCAATTTAATTTTTCTAATTTTAAGTATCCAAATTTAATTTTTAACTTCAAATGCTTTTTCCAAATTAACCAATTCATTCAAAACTACTGTTGTTCGGTAGTCGCTTATAAAAATTATCCAAATCGACTTCAAATCTCAAAATAATACTTCCAAAATAGCACACTATCTCATTCTCATAAAAATCACTATTTACTCAATCAAAATCAAAAATTATTACTCACAATTTCAAAAAATATAAAAAAAAAACTCAACGTATCATAAATCAAATTCAGCGTGCATCCAAAATCACCCACTCTGTACTTTTCCAATTTAAACGTTTAAAATCAAATTAACAAATTTTTGTAATTTAGCACAGGGTGGGTCGAAATATTTTGTTTCACGACAATATAAATACACCGTATGTATTGTCATGTTTCAAAAGTGATTCGGACCCACCCTATACATTTTGGTAAAAATTCATTTATTTATTTAAGTTATGTTTAAATTGATTTTATGTTGTAAGATTGTAAAATTAGCAAGGTGGGGACGAATCACCGGAAATTCAAGGCCTTTTGTCAAAAAATGATCGACACGATGGACGTGTAAAATTCATGTCCGAATAATTTCTAATAAGTTTATAATTTTTGAAATACAAGTAAAAGTTTTGAAGTTAATAAAGTGTTTTATTGAAATTATTAATATATTTGATTAAATTGAGTTTGAAGAAAGATATTTTGGATAATTTTGAAAAAAAGAATAAAACAGAAGCTATGGTCGAATGAGTGCAGATGGTAATAAAGATAAACAGAATTTGGAAATTATGATTAAAAGTTTGGTAAATAAAAATTTTACATTATTATTTTAAAAATTTATTGAAGGAACTACAAAATTTGTTTAATAAGCGGGCGATGTGATACGGCTATCGTAGCATTTAACTTTACCATTTTTGAATATCTATTGCAACGAAAATTGAAATTTAACGCATTATTTTAATTAGTAGATGATATTATGAAAAAAAATTAAAAAATTAATTAATGGATAAATAACATTGCAGTATATTATCGCAAACGTTAGTTCATCGCCTGATGATGCCATAGTATGGTGAAAACGTGTGCGTTAATATACATACGATATATTTATATATTGTGATAACTTAAACATTTTAGTTTCGAAAAAGTGTTTTGTGCATTTTTTGGTTTATGCTAAAAAATTTGATATGATTAATATCGAGTTACACTACTTAAACCACTTATCTATTGTTATTAAGTTATTAAGTTATTATAATGTCATATAACACAACACAACTCAAACATTACTTAAATTATTTTTATGTCACGTTAAGTCATATCGTTTGCATAAAAACAATTTTATAAAAATTTTATAGTGAAACACGGGCTTAAAAGTTTCACAAATAATGACAAAATTTTACCACTAGCCGTTTGAAATCAATGAGAGCACTGCCCTCTGTGTATTCCAACCGCAAACAAAGTGATAGTTGATGTAAACCTCGAGTTAACTCAAGGAACTTCTGTGGGTTACAGATACCAGTACTTAACCTAAGGTTAGCCGTGAAGTCAGCGATTGTGAAACACTTTTTAATGAGTTAAGTAACGGTTACCGCTAAACTGCAGGTTAATCAGACTTTGTGAAACCAGCCGTTATTGTACTGAAAGTTTAGCCCTCCAACAAGAACTCCTCAAAGCAGTAGGGCCAGATGGCTAGAAATTTTCGAGAAAATCGACTTTAAAATATTGTCGAGGGAGTTTGAAGACAAGATGTAAAACAATTAGCAATTAGTTTCGCAGCGTAGGCAAGAACAAGTTGGGCTAGTAACCAGTGGGTTCACGGTTCTATTCCCACCTTCGCTAGTTTTTTTTTTAATTTTTTTTCTCTAGTGCGTATTATTTTCTATAAGTAAATGCTCGTAGTACACAAGAGCACCTTTCATTCGTAATTTGGTGATTTCACTGCACAGACTATCTACGACGGTGTCATCATCCCTCGTCGTCGGGCCAAGCAAATTAAGGAGTTAGATGCACTCAGGAGGCGTGAAAAGATGAATATTTTAAATAATTTTTCTTGAGAGTAGTTTATTTTATTTTATAAAATAAATATATCAAGTAAATTATTAACGTAAAATATAAAATTTTTATTTTATAAGCTTTCGGCGAGTAAATAAAAATAAAAATTTTATATTTTACGTTTAATTAACTTGTTTACTTTTAAATTTACTTGATATAATTATCACAAGTTAAGAATTAATATATATAAAATAAATATTAATAAGTTATTATATTATGTTTTAACTTTATTTGACAAAAATTAAAACAAGGAAATATTTATTGTACACCAAGTTATCGACATGTTTGTAGAAGCCCGTCCCACAAATCGTGTTTTGTGGTGATCACCATAACATTTTACTAGTTCATCTAAAATCAACCAAACAAAAAACATCGATACTTTAATAGTTCATTTCGGGCCTGATCGAAGCTTTTTCATTTTTTTTGAAAATAAACAAAATAGCGGCCTCTGATAGCATAACTCGTCTATTTTCAAAGACATCGGTACTAGTTTATTGCTTATAAAAGATAGAAGTTTTAATAATAAAAACAAATCCTTCGATCCGGCCCTAAATTAACTATTAAACTAACGATTTTTTTTGTTTCGTTGATTTTAGATGAACCAGTAAAATGTTATGGTGATCAACGCAAAATACGATTTGTGAGACGGGGTCCAACTAACATGGCGACAAACTTGGTCTATAATAAATATTTTCTTGTTTTAATTTTTGTCAAATAAAGTTAAAACATAATATAATAACTTATTAATATTTGTTTTATAAAATAAAATAAACTAATCTCAAGAAAAATTCTTTAAAATACTCATCTTTTCACGCCTCCCGAATGCATCTAACCCCTTAACGGATAAATATCAGACATGATAACTTTTCAGTAACCACGCTGGATGAAAACTAAACTGTTGAAAATGTGTTTTATGATAAGAATATGTTGTTTTAGAATATGTTTATTAACTTTTCATTTCTACATCATGTTTGCTATTTCTACCAATCGTAAAATAAATAAATTAAATCAAATGATAAATTATAAACAAATATTAGGTAAATTATTTCCACCAGATGATAAGTGCGATGACATATGAAAGTAGTCCTGCTGAATAATAATAATTAAAACATTCGATTTTATTACATTTGTTAAAAAAAGTACAAATTGAATGTATTTAATAAATTAAATGTTGACATATTTTAGTCTACAAGCATAAATTTAATCAATTTTACAATAATTAAATGACTGAATACGCACTAGAGAAAAATTAAAAAAAAAACTAGCGAAGATGGGAATAGAACCGTGGATTAACTGGTTACTTGCTCAACTCGTTCTTGCCTACGCTACGAAACTAATTGCTAATTGTTTCACATCTTGTCTTCAAACTCCCTCGACAATATTTCGAAGTCGATTTTCTCAAAAATGTCTGGCCATCTGGCCCTACTGCTTTGAAGAGTCCTTATTGGAGAGCTAAAATTTCAGTACAATAAGTAGCAAAAATTACAAAAATGCGCAGGTCATATAATTCCCTTGTTAGTCGTATTACAATAGGGTTTTCATTCATTTTTCAAAATAATTCTCTGACCTCCAACCTTAATGAAAGTTAGAAATTGTATATTTTATAGAAATAAAAGAAGTATTTTTATAATTAATTTGTAATTTATAATTAATGGTTCAGGTTATTCTTTAATACTCCAACTTAAATAATAAAAAACATGTTAGCTTGCAAATAAAATTTAGGTAATTTAGTTAAAAAAGTTACCGATATCTTATACGAATACCTCATATTATAGTAGGGATTAATATTATTAGTTAACTTGTTTGTAATCTCAAAATAGGCACTACAAAATGTTACTGTAACCATTAGAATCTTAAATAAAGATTTTTTCAGTTCAATATTTGAAACGGTCCATAGTAAAAGTTAATACGCCCAATTTTACCAATTTTGAATTTAAATGTGATCATATTAATTCAAGTTGGCTCTATCGATTAATTGAAGAATTCATTTAATTCTGTTCGTATATTGCTTTTCATCATAAGACTACATTCAATGCAGCTACTGAAAAAATATGCCCACAATTATATGTATACTTAGTGCATTTTATTTTTAAACAAATAAGAGTTGTATTCAAAACTACTTATTCTATCAACAAAAGAATATTTGGAATGTTTTTCTCAAATAGTTTTTTGTGATTTTCTCGAAAAACTACTATCGGAATACCTAATAGCTTTCTGCATTGAACAATTCCATTACGAAGCTGCCATATTGGTATAGTACCTTGGTAAGCCAATGAACTACTCATACTAATGTATCGAATTTGAGTCCGGAAACTTTAAATTTTCATATGACCCTATATCGTGGGCATACAGGTAAAAGTGACTAAGTCAAAAAATTTTAGAAATAAGTTATAATGACTAAGTACCGTAAAAATGTAAGACACAGGTCTGAAAAAAACGTCTATGTTCTAATAACGTATTGTACATGTTTCATTATTCGGAAACAATAATTAAAAATATTATAAAGCTGATTTTTCGCAAAATGCGAAACATTCAATTTGATTTATCTCGAAATTTTATTTTTTAACTTGGTCACTTTTACCTGTATGCCCACGATATGTGCTTCGGAGAAGGCATACAGCTGTTGGTCCCTCGAGGTTAACAATTTACCTTCATCAAAAATAACAAAAACCAAAGTTACCACCACATCTAAATTAAACCTAACAAGCTATCTCAGATGTAAAATAATTAATATCCTCGTAATACTCATAGTAGCTTCGGCATGAATTTACTCTGTAAAATGCATACGGGGATTTAATTTCTAGCCAAAAAGAGAAGATATTTAGATATTGTTAGAAAACAAGACCAACTTTTCAGCTTTGTTTTTCAATTGGATTGCTGCAATCCTTTCAACTCGATAAACATAACCAATACTAATCGATTGGTTGAACCCAACTATATATTTGGACAATTTATAAAACGGTAATTGCATACTATAAAATGTTATATAAGCTTGCAGAAACAATTTTATGCGCTTTGTAAAACTAAATGTTAGTGGTGTCCACCAGAAAATTTGTTTTCACCTGTTGTGCTTACGTACACACCTGTGGAATTTAGGTTCACCGTGGTTTTCTGGAAGAATAAACGACAATCATACTAAATCACACCAATACTTTCGTATCTTACCTATAATTATTCTTTCTGATTTACCTATACATAAATTATTAAGCACTATCAAACAACACACATGAAATTCGAAATTTATTTACGTTAATGTCAAGAAAGAACTTATCAATTAAAATTTTCTACTTTACCGGTAAAATAAATAGTTTTTTTGGTACGACGCGTGGCGGGAAATAAAAACTTCAAAAAAAGTTTATACAAGGTGAGTCAACGGTAAATTAAGATTTTCGGAGCCTGACTTAAAATAAAGTAATATGTAATGGACCTCCCTTGAAATATTATAGCGTCATCAAACTTTAACAAAAGTCAACAATAACAAATATGATTATTTCGTTTTATTTTAAAATTATGTACTGTTAATATTCGTTTTATAAAATTTACCATTTGCACTGAAACAGGAATCTTAATTCTTTGCTGTTAGCTTGCTATTTAAAAATGTACCAGATTCATGGAGAAGTTTTTACATACCTACCTATCGGTCGAATAATGGCCTTGAAGATGCGCAGCTTTTTTGCGGGAGGCATCTTTACTGTTTGATGCTAGGAGCCTAGGAGCGGGTAAAGCTTTGCGAAGACGGCTTTACCCCGGTTTGCGACGTTAGTGATGTGCTCTTTCCATTGTAGTCGGTAGTCCAATGTTACTCTCAGGTACTTCGATAAATGCGTCCATGGGATTGGTCGTTCGAACATGAAAATGTTTGTTAGGGGCAGGCCCGGACTGGCCATAGGGCAGATCGGGCAAATGCCCGATGGGCCGGTGCAATGAAAGGGCCGTCTAACCTGTGGCTGATTATATCGCGAAAAAAATTATATTATTTTATATAAGTAACATAACAAAGTATCAAAATGGTTAATAAAACTTAAAATTTTAGCACAATAAATTTATAAATAATAAAAATCGTTCAAATACAAGTTTTTAATAGTAGAAGCTCGATAAAGGCAATGAAGAATAGAGGAGTTCAAGAGGATGATTGGACCGACAGGCAGGCTTGGAGAGTGGGATGCGAGAAACGGATACGTCTGTAAAACACTCGCTATATATTGTGGTGAAATTATTCTTGAGTGTAATTTATTTAAATTTTATTTTTAAATAATATCTTATAATTAAAATAATGCGTTAAATTTTAATTTCGTTTTACAATAAAATTTTCAAAATGCTAATGTTAAATTTTACAATACCCGTATCGCAGCTGTCTTCTTATCATCAACGTTTGCAGTTCCTTCAATAAATTTAATTTTATAAAATTTTACCCATCCAAATAATTTTTTAATTAATAAATCTAAATTCTTCCAATTCCTTCGTATTTAATTTCGTATTTAATTATTTAATCAGCTTCCATTTAAATTTTTTCTTCCAAAATAAATTCACACTTTCTTTAAAATCAACATAATCCAATATAATAATAATTTCAATAAAACACCTTATCTTCAAAACTTTTACTTGTGTTCCAAAATTATAAACTTATTAAAAATTGTTCGGACATAAATTTTTACACGTCCATCATGTCGACCATTTTTTGACAAAAGGCCTCGTATCAAAGTGATCGGTCCCCACCTAGCAAATTCCACAATGTTAGAACTTAATAATTAATACAATAAATTTACAAAAATGCATAGGGTGGGTCCGAATTATTTGGAACACGACAATATATATAGCTCGATAAAGTAAACATTCGAATTTATGAAGATCTTTCCCGATGTTTTCTATAGCTACTCGGTAACGTGAACATTATTACACTGGATAACGTAATATATCGATGTCTACCAGGCACTTCTTATCACTTGTGCGCAGTGGCGCAACCAAGAAGGGGGCCATAGCCCCCCCCCCCCCCGACACTCTTTTTGTAATTCTCACTTCAATTTAAGGTAGGTAACAGTAGTACCACAATAATATTATCGAAAATAAGATGACCACGCCCCTTTTTCCGAAAGATTTTTGCCTGCGGCGCGCACTTTTAACGCAGCTCGCTTCGCTCGCATTATTTAGTCTCCCCCCTCTAATAACATTAGAATCAATAAAAAGAAAAAAATGCATATCTACATAATGATAATAAAGTCGCCCAATTGTCGACAAAATACAAAGTGGTGATAACATTATAATTTTTTTTTTACCACTAACATAAGAAATCACTATTATCTACCCCATTTCTCTAATGAGAAGTAAAATTTCTCACCCTAGGTAAATAACGATAACAAAAAAATACCTAGGTAAATAATAAAATATTTTTAATGAAATGAACAGAAACTCTATTATTATTAACTTAATTCTAAGCAAGAACCAAATAAACTCTGAAATTCACGACTATAAAATGATATAACAATAATTATTATAGTAGATATTATATAAAGAAAAAATTATTTAACTAAATTTAAAATTGCATTTCATTAGTTTCATTTTGTTAATTTGACAACTAAACACCCACACTACTTGATATTTCAAAATACTTGAAAAATAAGTAGGAAGCAACTAAAGCTATATTTATCAACATCTAATCAAATCAAATATAGTAATATATCAGTGTTAGTAGTAAAAAAAATTCTATATATACTTCGGTTGAGAAGGCCATTATACACCTCACACATTATATCCTTCGGCGCTACGCGCCTCAGGATATAAACGTGCTCGGTAAATAATGGCTCACTTCTCAACCTAAGTGTATAATATACTATTTCATGTTAGTATGTAATTCTTTTAATTTTGCATGCAATTCAAATCATAATTTTTGTGAGTGCATTTGTTTTTCATTTTGATGTATTGTAAAATGGCAAAGTCAAAAAATAATACTAATGAAATAATATATAACATTACTAGCAAGGTAAGAGGGTTTTTACTGGCGAATGGAGGATATAACTGACGAGCCGCAGGCGAGTCAGTTACCTCCTTGAGCCAGTAAAACCCGTTACCTTGCGTGTATTGTTTTACATTTTATTTGTTTCTCATTTGTAAAAAGGTTAGATAAATTCCAAAAAAATCTCAATAATTTGTCGCAAATGTCGTAAGCTATGGAAGCGTTGCCATGAACATGTCTGTTTATTTTTCTTTACATTTGTTTTGGCGAAAGCGAAAATGAATGTACCAAAAGAAATTATTGAGGCAGCCAGCAGTGTAGCTTCAAGTTTATTACCTGCAAAATCAGCTTCAAGGTACGAGCGAGAATACCACGACTTCAAAAAGTGGCAAAATAAAAATAGTGTAATTGGGGTAACTGAAGATGTTTTGTTGGTATACTTGAATCAACTATCAGCTAGATTCAGCCCTAATACTTTATGGGCAAAATGATCTATGCTGAAAAGCTGCTTGGAAATGAAAGAAAATGCCCCTGTTCGCAGGTTTGTTTTCCTTAAAAAATTTATTGAAAAATATGACGTTTAGTTGTCATTTGCAGATTTCAAAAGGTAATAGCGTTTCTGAAACGAAAAAATGAGCGTTATGCGCCAAAAAAGCCAAGGTATTAAGTAAAGAAGAGGTTAAACAATTTCTTTTACATGCTCCTGATGACCAGTGGTTGCTGGCGAAAATTGTAACAATATTTGGGATTTTTGGATGTTGTCGATGTGACGAAATTCTCTCCTTAAACATGAATGATGTAGAAAATATGGGAAAATACGTTATTGTGACATTGCGGCAAACAAAAAATTTAACAACGAGAAGATTCACCATGTGCAGCCGGTGATGGCTGCAGCTTCAAGCCCTGCATGTTATACAGAAAATATGTAAATCTTCGGCCTCCTGGAACAGAAAGCCTAAGATTTTTTTTGACATACCGACATGGAAAGTGCATTTCCCTTAATGCTGGCCAGCACACTATTGGTGGTGTCCCAAAGCAAATAGAGAAATATTTAGGTTTAAAAGACCCAGAGTTATACACCGGCCACTCTTTTCGCAAAACTGGAGCCACTATGGTTGCGGATTCGGGTGGAGATATTTTACCACTAAAGCGTGCAGGAGGGTGGAAGAGCACCGAAATTGCGATGAGTTATGTCGATGATTCGGTCAACAAAAAAATCGAAATGTCTAGCAAATTATTTGGTAGTAAGGAGAGTACAAATGTTCTGCAGTCCTCGAGTTCAGCAGTTTCTGAGTCAACAGAGTTCATCATCATCAGTATCAACTCTTTCATCATCAAAAATCTGTGTTACTGGAAATAACAATTGTACCATGATTTTCAACATATATGACGATAAAAAAAAATTTCCTAATGTAAATAATACTACTAACTTGTAAAAATTTTGCAAGTTAACTGTCAGTTTTACAAGTTAGTGACTTGATAAAATAAACTTTTCTTCTGATTGAAACAATATAGAGCAATATCGCCTTAGTTACAATATGTCATAACACACTAATATTTCCCAAGGGAAATATGAAACGTCATCTCATATTGTCCCTAGGGAAATATGAAACGTCATTTTAAAGTATACTTTGCGCACGGTGATTGGACAATCAAACATGCAAAACAAAATACTAAAGCCATCCCTGTTAAAAAGTGACATTTAAGTGACGTTTAAAATAAAAAATGTGCCTACTTATTTTTATATTTTAAAAACCAACCTAACTTTTTCTGAATTATTTTGCGCGCATTCTGCGCGCTATTGATCTAGAATTTTGCATAAGGCTTTCTTCGACAAATTGCTAAGGGGGTTGAGAACGAGCAAAGGGGGGTAAAGTTTTTGCTCAGTTTTTCGATATCTAGCGCCGTTTTTGAGTTATTGCAAATTCAAAATCTCAAATTTTATTATTGATGAAATATTGATATATTTAATAATATATTTTTCAATCAGAAGAAAACTATTGATTACAACACGGGAAATATGAATACATTTCCCTTGGTTGTCTATACATCTCTCGGGCTTTGCCCTCGAGATGTAACTAGCCAACCTCGGGAAATATACTATTCATATTACCCTAGTTGTAATAATAGCTATTCTTGATTAATATTGTGTTTTTGGAAACTGACGTTTACAAATGAGATACAAATAAAATGTCTTTCACTATTAGAACTAAAAAACTAAAAAACAAAAGTCAAAAAAAATAACTATGTTTTTTTCATGAATCTTAGACATTACATGTTTTATAAAAAATAAATATGTTAAGAGTACACGTAACGTTATTGTGGGAAGTAGGGGGCCGACAGTCTCTAAAATGCCCGGGCCGGTTTTAGTCGTTTTTTGAACATTGTCGCAGTACTTTTGGATGAATTTACTTCGATGCGCCAAGTTTCGAACCAAACAAGTTTTTCTTTTTTTAATGCCGTTCATTATTAATATACAACACTTTTTTTTTTATTTGCCCACTACGAGCGTTAGTAGTATATATTTATATTTTTCAGATATTTTCTCGACTCCGCCTCTCTGCTCCAAGTCTATAGGCCATCTGCCTTCATCATTTATGAAATTATAAAGAGCTATTCAAACGCCGCGCAAAAATTTTAGTTGTGCCCTACGACCGCAGGAGGACCGTGTCGAGCGTATTTCTTTTTATGGCGTTGCTAAATTCTCAATCGCTGATTGTAGAAACGCCGATTGTGAATTTGATTAAAGAAGTCGAAAATAGACCTGCACTTGATAAAAATAGCTTAAAAGACTACTCTGGCGTGAACGTGAAGAAAAAACTGTGAGAGGAAGTTTACTTTCTCCTCTTAATCGCTCAATCTTTTCTTTACAGGTATAGAAACTCTTAAATTTGTATCCTGCTTTGCTATTGCAAATTAATTTGACAAGTTCATTGAAGCTGGTTATGCTCATTCGATAAAAAGCGAAAACATTTTTCGGGTAATTGAGTAATTTGGAATGCACCGTGTAAAATCTATCACTCTCTTCTTAGTTTTCCTCCTCCATTGTATAAGAGCAATAACAACATTTCTGGACAATGTTGTATTAATTTTTATTGGACCGCTTTCTTCAATAGTGAATTACAAACTAGCAAATCGTTCGAGAATAGTCGGCCTACTATTGGCTAGTTTGCGCACCCATTAACAAACAGACTGCTTAGTTGGCTCGGTGTGGGCACTAGCATCCCAATCCGACCAAACTATCAACCAATAGAAAGTCTGCAGTCTGCGAAGGTTCTTATTTTATTCTAATTAAAATCTTATTTCTCTTATTTTAATTAAAATCAATTGTTAAATAAGGCAACCCAGTGACAGCCCTATAGAGGAGTAAATATACGAGAAGTATATCTTCCTCTCCTCAATATCCACAATATTATAAAGTATAGACAGTTGGTAAAATCTGCGAACAGTTGGTACACTTACACGCTATTTAGTCATTTGGCCGAATTTTTTAACCGACAACCATTTTACCGACACTAAAATTATGGCTCAGAAGAAAGTGTTTCAAAGTGTTTTACCTGGCATCGCTCACCACGGATGTTTCTTTCTTCCACAAAAGAATGTGGAGCTTATGTTCAAAAATTTAATGCAAACTGGTTTTTTTTTTGGAAAATAAAGAAATTTTGAAACTAATTATTGGATTACTTTGAAAACACTTGATTGGCGCGATTCGAAGTAGGAGCAATCCAGTGCGAAAACTCGTAAATTTCGGGATTTTGGTCGGGAACGATGCCTGCCTCGGAGATCTTCTTAAAGCTAATAGTAATTCCATTAAAGACTGGAATAATAACTTCAGTTGTCTTTTCGGAGCCGATCGCCCCACAATTTGAAAATTTATCGATGGACTCAAACGTGAGCAAGGTAATGTTGAATTCATCCTTTTCCGCTTAGTATATTGCAGACTACAAGCCCAATCCTTCCAAAAATAGGTACGTCAAAATGGCAGATAGGCTCAAAAGACTTTTCGTGAATTTCCCCAACAAAACTCCAGACGACTTCTTTGGTGGCATTGCTCATAATCATAACCTTCAGTTTAAACCCAACAGATCTTAGAAATATGTCGTACTTTATAAATTTTGTTTTTATTCAACCATTTCCCTAATAGGTTATGAGTGCAGTGCCCAGTTGGGCGAACTATTGTTTTATTTGTTAATTCAGTAAAGTGTAAACATCAAGATGATAACCAATAACTTAAATTGTGTAGTAAACAAGTTCGATGGCAGAAATCTTCATCAATAGAAATTCCAGGTTAAATGCGCATTGAAGGCAAAAGATGTCTATGACTATAGTCGATCTAAGATATGAATAATATAGGTGACGCGTCGTTTGCAAAGTCTAATTTACATCGGGAAACTTCAGATAATTTAAATAGTACTTAATCTTGTAATAATATTAAACATTCACCACAAAAAAGCGAAATGTTATAACCAAATAACTACGTCTATTCGATATTACATTTAACTCTGTTCAAATCTATCTTATTTATGACTTTACCCGGTTCGGTTTAGGCAACACGCATAGCACTTCAGTCGCAAAAATTTCGTTATTGTAATAGCGTCTAACTTCAAAGCAATTTTATTGGTTTACATTTCAAGGTTGTTGCTTTAGTACAAATTCCAATATTTTTCTTAAAAAAACAGACTATAGAGTGTGGAATTTATGCACTAAAAAGTACCAAATATATGCACATACACATGCAGCAATAAATGCCTGAAATATGCACGCATATGCTTTAAAAATAAAACGATTCTGTACTAAAAAAGAAAAATTTTTTATTTTTTTTATAAAAATTTTGGTGTTTCGATAAATTCGTTAAAAAACCGACTTACAAAAAATACACTGTAAAAAATGCACTAAAAAGTAAAAAATAATTATACGTTATTTAGTTACTTCAAGTAGCTGGCACAGGCGGTCAATTATTGTTATCTTTGGAGTCGGTGCCAACCAAGCTTCTTAGAAATTTTTTGAAGTTTCTTAAAATTTATAAAATATATTTAAATTTACATTGGTTACTGTTAGTTAATCCTCCCCACGATTTGAACTTTTTTCTATGCACTATTGGAAAGAGAACAATTTTCTGGATATATTAAAAAAAAAATTTCGAAGGAATATTTTCGAAAAAATCGATTTTAAAATGTTGAAAATGTAACCGTTGAAAATTTTTAAAAATTACACTAAAGCGAAAAAAAAATAAGGTACCTACCTACCTACTTAAAAAGTACAAAAATGCACCATATGCACAACCTACGGAAATATGCATCTAGTTTAAAAATATTCAAAATATGCATTTTAGAAAAATGTTTACGACTCTAGGAAGAAGCAACGAAACTATACATTTATCGTACATATAATTCCATACTCTACTTATGACATGTATTGTTAGACAAAAAAATATAGATGTGCAAAGTGGCCTGCATCCTGCATGTGGTAGCACCGATTTAAGTCCTATCGGGACTTGTGGGGTATCATTTCCCGTCAAGTTTATCAAAATAGGAATTAGGAAGCAGTTTCAGTTCACTCGAAAACTTAAACAAATCAATGCTAAAGGCAGGGCCGTATTTAGACAAAATTTTCGGGGGAGGTTTTAAAAAAATTGCATAATAAATAGCTAATTTATTAAAATACAAAAGAAGTTTTTCTAAATTTAAATTTTGTTATATTAATTTTTGAAATGTAATGTTTGGAGAAAAGTGACTAGAGGGAGGTTTTTTTGCCAAGATGGCGGAAACGACAGAAGCCTATATTTTGCTCCGCTGATTTCTTGAGTATTGTTATTAGAAAATTTTGTTTGAAAGTATTTTGTCGAAAGTTACCGCAAAAAATTGAAATATTGTGAAAAAATTGTTTTTATTTAAATAAAATAATTATTTTTTTGCGCGATTTTTCTTTATTTGAGTTTACGATACGTTTACGAATCGTTTACGAATTCACCAAAGGGTGGTGAAATTTTGAATGATAATAGAGAAATAAAAAATTAAGAGAACACCACATACATTACCACCACCATTACCGGCACCAAAAAAATTGTAATGGATGTGGTGTTCTCTTACTTTTTTATTTCTCTATTATCAATATAAAATTTCACCACCCTTACATACAATAGCATGAAACTCGTAATTCAATTGTATAACTTTCTTATTACCAAAATTTGCACCTTATTCACTTGAATTAAACACCGAATTCAAAAATATAATTTATTTTACTTTAAAAAAAAAAACAACTTATTCAAATATCACTCGAAACTCAAATTCAAAATTAAAAAAATCGTTCACACTCGCCATCTTGGCTCTTACTGCCAACCTTTTTAAAACAAAAATTTACATTTCCTTTTCAGTTAATTAAAACAAAAATCATCAAACAATAACTATTACATAATAAAAACGAATTGTAGGAAAATACACGACAACAATTCCCCTTTATTTTGTTTTGTCAAATTGAAGATTTGCGTAACAAAATAAACACCGTCTTGAATTTTCCTACAAATATCCTAAAATTTTCATATCAACCACCAAATATTTTATTACAAAATAAATCAAATTAACAATTATTTAATACAATTTTCAATCAAAATACCTCTTCATTAATTGGATTCAAATTGTAGCTTCATCCAACTTTGTCTTCAATAAATTCATAAATTTCGCACATTGGTTATTAGAACATTTCCCAATTCTTAAATTTCTTATTATAACCTTATTACCCACTTCAAACGTAGTCCTTTTTTTTATTCGTCCATGTATTTTTTTGATATAGTTTTCTCGATATCTTTTTATTTTATTTTTGATTTTTAATAGAATATTATTATAATTAAGTTTTTGTTCGTCTACTACCCATAGTCTTTTTGGCATTCTTCTTTTTAAAATTGATCTGAAAATTCTTTTTAATTTATTTACATCGTATATTTCATCTGTCATATGTTGAATATTCTTGATGAATAATTTAGGGTTATAAGTGCCATCACCGTAAAATTTTGTTGGTTTTTCATATTGGGTATTTAAACTTAATTCTTGGTCTATACTTCTCATTATGGTGATATCTTGATAATTAGACCCACATCTCGCTTTATCAACATTGTTAACATTTTGTTGCACCTGCATATTTAACGCGTTTACTTTTTTATCACTTGCATTTATGTTTTGTTTTACTTGTTCAAACTTGTCCAGTTTTTCTACCAATTGCGTCTCAACTTTGTCAATATTAACACTTTTGCTTGTGGTCGTTTCAATTATCTGCGAATCAACAATATTTTCAATCCTTGGTGCGATCTCAGAATTTTCAGTTGGGTTTTGTATCGTGGAGTTCCCAACTATCGGTTCTAGGGTATCTTCCGTCTGTTGTTCTTTTAAATCATTTATCTCCCGATTAATATCATCTAACCTTTTACTTAATTCTAATTTAGATTGATTCATCTTCTCTTCCACTGTTTTCATAGTACTTGTGTTTATTTCTAATTTTTCTGTTATTGCTTGTAACATTTTCATCAATCGATCTTCCGTATCAGTGTCCATTTGTTCTGTACCCCGTCTAGTACTGTGAGCACCCGGTTTAAACATAGGACTATTTATTTCTTCTGATTCTTGAGTTTTTTTATTTTCAGTCATCTTTAATATAATATTAAAATATTTTCTTGAAAATTTTTATTCCCCTTTCCTATTATCATTCAAAAAACTTCTTATTTATTTTAATCTCAAGCGCCGCGTGTAAAATTTTTATCTCTTCAAGGACACCTTTTAAAATTTAAATTTTTATCAACTGTTCTAATTATATTATTAACTTCTAATTATTTTTAACGTTTTAATCTCCGGATTATATTTTCAAAAAAAATTTAATTTATTAATTGTTTTTCATTTTTCTCTCAGGGTCCACAAGTAGGTTCCTGATTCTCAAGCTCCACGTTGCATGCGCCAAATTGTAATGTATGTGGTGTTCTCTTAATTTTTTATTTCTCTATTATCAATATATTATTATATATTATATAATATATTAAGATATATAAGTTTACCAAACAGTTCTACTTTTAGAACATCATGTTCTGCCGGAATTCCGGTTACTGTCACAAATCCTCACCCACGATTTAACTTTTTTCTATTGACCATTGGAAAGAGGACAATTTTCTGAGTATATTAACACAAAATTTTTTTAGGATTATGCAATAGTTGTAGAAATAACGTCATTTTAAAATTACGAAAAGCAGGGAGATGTAACATGATATACCCCAATGTGTTGACGGTACGTGTGCTTTGATATACTCTTCGGTCTAGGACAAAATCCCGCGGCAACAATCCAGCGGACACAATACCGCCAAATCAAAATCCTGCTGAATCAAAATCCCGCCGAACAAAAATCCCGTCGAACCAAAATGCAGCCGGACTAAAATTCAGTCGGACCATATTTGTTGTATGAAAGATTTCTTGCGCGAATAACATTCGGACTGTACGTACCTTACCAACAGAAATTTGATAGAAGAAAAAAGTGAAACAGAAACGATTGACCCAAAAATAACAGAAACAAAGATGAGTGGTGAGACGTATGGGTGAAAGGCCCATTATACAAAGTTGAACTTAAAAATTAAATTCTGAGGTATTTTTAAACCAATGAAGAGGAGCCCTGCTCATTTTAAATTTTATTGTATTAATTTTGTAAAACTGACCAATTTGTCGGTTGGTATTAGTTTTTCCTGTAATTTTATTACATAAATAAAATACTATTAAATAAAATAAAATAGTAAGTAAATAATAACGAAGTAGTGCAAACTTTTTTAAGCCAAAGGAAAAAGAAAAACTTGCCTTGGACGGCTATACGTATGATTTTGAAAAATTCAGTGCGTGAAATTTAAAAAAATTTGTAAAAAAATTGTTACCGGGATTGTGGCCGCGGAATTTTGTCCCATCCCGCCTCCCCTCAACTAAGATCGTATACCTACTATGGTAGTAATAAGTTTTTCTAAGAAGAGAATTGCATTAAAGAAGAGATACTCGGATTATTTTTGCGTTATGAATCTTTATACCCATGATTTGGAATTAGTAAACACTTCTGTGAAAAATGCGTTCCTGTACGATGATAAGATTGCTCTGCAAATTAATGATGGTAACGTAGGAATTTTTTATTGATCGGAGCAAACTTTTGTATTGTGGATATAGAAACTTTGCATATACAATTTTCATACAGGAACTAGAATTTTTAATCAAACAAATAAAGCAGAAATCTTGAAAGTGTTTGATCAGGATTCGTATATTTTTATTGCAGATTTAACTGATGAACTACAAATTTGGACTGACACTGGTGAATTTGTTGCTAAGTTGAATCTTTCACCTTACCACTATAAATATTTTGGAACTCTAACAAAAATTATAGTTAAAAAATTGATTCAAACAGATGATGGGTTTGAATTACGCTATTGCGACCTATGTTACTAGATTTCGATAATATGTTTAAAAGAAATGAATGGACAACATCATGTTTGTAACATTACGAAGAATTTTGGTAAGGAAATGTAAATAACCGGAATTTTTTATTTTAAATAAAGAGTTACAATAAAACGTTTTTTTTATTATAACAATGCGTGGTTTCTTGAATCATAAAGTTATCTTCTGCTTTCTTAGTATATTTTTTATGGAATAATTATAAATTGTAAGGTTTATGTCCATGGTCCATGATTCAACACCATAAAAATTTTTTATTTTTATTGTAACCACCTATACTTAAAACTTAAGCTCACCTTAAATCTTACTAATGAGAAAACGGAGTAAATGGCACCTACTGATTTCAGGAACGCTTAAATGCAAACGAGCAATAATATCATGGGGAAAACCTTCAGGTTGGTGGTTTCTAGGTTTAAGAAAAACAACATAAACAAAGCAACTATAATTGTTTATTACATTGGGGTTCCTTAAGACTCACAATAAGCTTACCACATCGAGTCAGTTCTCTAGTCAATTATTAAGCCTTTGGATATACTATAGGTGTGTATACCTCACAGTAAAAATAAAGTACTGCGATTTCCTTATTTAGAAGCAGTAATGTTAATTCCAATCTGTATCTACCATTGGGAACCAATGGAGGGAATTTGGATTCATCAATTACGAAAAAGCAAGTGTGATAAGTGATGTTCTGTAAATGATACAAATCAAAACATTGCTATAAACAGAAATTATTTATAAAACCTTAAAAAATCGTAACGATGTTATATTACCACACTTGGCCATTGCATGCAACCCTATGGCGTTCGACTCAAATGCTTTCTGGACATTTATTTGAAAACGAATAGAAGTGCGACGATACTCGTTACTTAAAAATTTATATACTTGTGTTATTACCTAAAAATTTATAAATATTATTATTAATCTTAAATTGTGAATAAAATCAAACTTGACCTCTAATTTATTATCAAAGTCAACTTTAATATTGAGAGTGCCATTGTGAGCTGTTGTAGTACGATTGTACTTAAATGCTATCATTTCAAAGAAATTAAAATAATTTTTGTCATAGCTTATTAATTGGATTCGAACATCTTTAAGTTTGTAGGTATGCTGATGGAACTGAAATTCAAATTATTATTAGTTTGAAATTTTCTAATTTTTTTTTAAATATAAATAATTATTAAAACAACTAATTAAAAATTGAAGGGGCAAGTGGATAAAGGGGCTATGTGACATTTTTTAATGACCTGATATTTGATGATATTTTGTCCTGAATGAAAGGACTATGTGTAAAGGCAACTCATACACTCTTTTACCATGTGAAATGTGCATTGTTTATCGATATTTTAACTTGAAAAAGGGGCTATGTGCAACAGAACAAAAACTAAATGGCCCCTTTATCCACTGGCCCCTTCAATTATAATAAATTACATACCTTAGATAAAATACTCTCATTGCACTTAATGTCTTGTGAAAAGGTTATTATTATTGACAATAAAGAAATAATATTTTTCATTGCTGGATTAAAAATTGTACCAATTCAAACTAAACCTTCAAATCTACCAAAGCCTACTGTACGAGTTTGTATTTCACCAATGACGAATGTAATGAACCAGAAATATTCAATTTCAAATAATAAAAATAATAATAGTTGTTATGGATTACCAAACAAACAGGTAAATATTTGGACTACGTATAATTCAGCAATTTATATTTTAATAGTTTGAGTTATACAAGCGTAAAAATAAATAGTTATAAACTTTTTAAACACTTTTAAAAATCCTAGCTTGTAAAACTATTTTTAATATTTTTTGTACATAAAATTTTTCATATGTACCCAGATTTTCTTGTACTGGAATCTTCAAAATGTTATTAAGGCTGTTCTCTGAGAACAGATATCCCAACGTATAAAAAAGAACAGTGGCGGCCGGTCAGGGGAGTCTTTGAGACTGCGTCTCCCCAGAAAAAGTCAGCCACCAAAAAAAAAAAAGAATGTTTTATTAAAAATCATAATTTTTAATAAAATTTCCACAGACACTATTCCTATTGAAAAAATAATGTGGTGTTTTAATTTCTTAATTATATTTTTACATAATTCTTATCTAAAGAAAAGCTTTTGCAATCAACACCTGCAGTTAAAATTTAATCGTGATGCTGAATTGCTATACGATAAGATAACGACGGCTGCCAGTAGCAAGAGACATCTTACGAAAGACTCGTACTTAAAATGACCCTATGCTAAATGCTATCAATACATAACGTATACGAGCTTAAAGGAGTGGGGAAATTGCATACAGCAAATATTTTAAACGTTGAGACTAGTGTCTAGTCAATTCAGTCTATTCAAAGTTCATGAAATGTAATTTAAGTATTTGCTATTACAAGTTCTACGTTTTTGTGCATTTTTTGCAGCATTATACTTTTTAAATTTTTTTTTATCAATGGGAATAAATGATAAATTAAAATATAATTTTTTAACTAAAATTATTTTTTTAACTAAAAATTAACTAATAGACCAACACGCTTTCTTCCAGCCTTTCATTGGGATATAAAGAAGATACATTTTTTGTGGGTTATTGCAGGAAAAGAATGTTGATGAATTGTCGACAATAAAAAATTTTATAGAAAAAGCAGAAAAACCTTCTATATAAAAACATTTAACAATAATATTTTCTTTGAAAAATCAAGAAAAATTTCATGTTTTGGGTAAATTCGAATTGAATATGTGATATCAGAAAGTCGACGACTTGCTACCCTAAAACATAATGAAAAAGTCAGTATAAATAGACGTTTACTAGCACGTTAAATATCCATGTTGTTTGTTTTTTTGAGTAAGCAAGAAATTGCTTTTCATGGACATCGAGAAAATAACGAATTTTTAAATAAAGGAAATTACCTATCTTGAATTACTAGAACTACTTGCACAAGAAGAGCAGTTGCTTAAAGAACTCTTTTTGTTATCAATAATATTTAAAGGAGACGATAAGGCGATACAAAATGATTAATGTAGTGTGTAACTTCAGTTTTAAACTCAAGAATTATTATGTACATTATTTACATACATTATGTATCTACATAGTTAATAAGTAAATACTGTTATTATACTATAATACTTTAGATTTCCAGTCTCCCCAAGTTACTTACTCATGGACCGCCACTGAAAAAGAATTCCGTGTTGTGCAAAGACAGCATTGTTTGACGTATAGAAACTTTGTAATGCTTTTAAAGTGTAAAGTGTGTAGCAAAATTAATACGAATCAAAGAGAGACTGTAACCTGATATCCTCCTATCTTACTATGGTTTTTACAGAAGGCAATTAAATTTATAGTACTTATTAAAATTATGATCTAATTATAAATGAAATAATTTTCGTAATGTTTTCAAAATTATTTTTTTCAACAAGTTTATTAAAGCTTAGGATGACTTGACTATGTACAGTGACGGTCGGTTATAATCGTGTAAAGTATGTATAAATAAATCAATTTGTAATTTAAATACTCCCTTGTTTTTTGAATTTTCAAGCACCGAAAAATTAGTGTCGCCTGAAGTTCATGTTTCCTGTTACTTTCGAAATCAATTACATTTATTGTGGAAAAAAATTCATAATTATGTTAAAATTATTGAATTTCTTTCGAAAAACATGCTAAGCATAAATCAGAAAACTGATTTTCTATTTTTGGTATCGGTGTTCTTTTGTTTTGAAAATATGGAATCCTTTGATTTTAACAGGCCTATTCACTAAGCTAAGTTAACGATCGATCGAATGGAAAAGTTTTCGATCGATCGATAAGTTCCCAAATTCGTATTCAGTAAGGGCCTCGATCGAATTAAATGCTATCGATCAATGGAAAATTTTTCGTTAGCCTCGAAGGACCCGAGAAGCGCTGCGATCGATGAAAAAGTCCATTACTCATGCGCATTAGAATCATAATCATCATAACCTTCAAAACAAACTCGTAATATTGTATTGTATTTCATGATTTTATTTAAGTGCAAATCGTTATTAGTTTTATCGTTATAAGTTTATACTTAATTATAATATATACTGGGTGTTCATTTTAAAACTTCCAGCAATTAATATCTCAAAGACCAAAAGTCAGATGAAAAAATGATTCGGACAAAAGTTGTATGATAGCGATGGGGAAAGAATATGGCATAATTGTTTTTTTAATTTATTGACCTTTACAAGGTCATTTAAAGGTCAACTTTGTTTTTTAAATGGTACCTTATATTTTTTTTCATATTTATATTTAGCATAAACAAATAAACAACTTTTGTTTAAAAAATTTTTTTATTACACGTAGACTTTTCGAGTAAAATGCATTGAAACAAAATAAAAAACATTTAAATAAACTGCAGCTGATTATAATTTTAAAAAAAAAATTTAATTTTTTTTTAATTAGAAGGCTATTATTGCTTTTGTTATTATTCAACTTATTAATTTTAGGGCGATCAAAACAAAACACTGTCACATAAAACAATTAAATTGACATTAGTTTCTTCAAGTATTATCAGTTTTGTGATTTTCAGTGAGTTTTAATTTCCCAGTTAACTTTAGATGTGACGATTAGCGATTGGTCACAACAATCTTCTTATATTATACAGGTTACATTTTCAGTAATTACAGTTACAGTAAAAAAAATTTTATCAACTGACGATTAATTTTAAGGTTAGTTTACACATTAGTTTAGGTCAAGTGTATCGTGGTTTAGGTTAAACTGTACATCAGGATTGCCAACAGATGCTAATAGTAAAATAATTTATCGATAACTGTTCTGGTTCTTTCGATATCAAAAAGTGGTAGTTACTGAATACCATTTTTACCGTGATCGAGGATACGCCCTTTTCCATCACAGACTTCTCCATCATCGAAAACTTTTCGATCGGAGTTAGTGAATAGGCATGTAAGTGCTAATACAGTATTTTGTTTACGGGTTGAGGGGGAGGAGTATTTTATTTGTGTGATTTTACCTATTTTTCAGAAAATTGGTTCTAAACAAAAAATTTGGTAAAATCTTAGTTTGTTAACCATGTAATACTTGCATTTAAATAATTCTGTTTACCTTAAAAATTTGAAATTGGTTAAAATAAAGTATTTAGGTAGTCATAGCATTCGTATAATGTTACACCGTGGTCATTACATACTATAACATTTATCTTTCTACTAAAAGTTGACAAAGCAATTTTTACTTTTATGGTAAACAGATGAAAATATTTTATTTTAAAACATCAATATAATCAGGAGTTTTTTAAATTTAAAATTGCCTACATACTTAATAATTATGTCAACTTGCCATATTATATGGTACACCTTTAAAATTTTTAAAAAAATATATTTGTTTGTTACCGTATATACCATACTACATACATACTCACCATTTTAGACAAATTAATAAATTTAAACATTCCTTCATAATACCAAACCAATAAACCTTTTATTAAAAAGAATTTTTAATTCATACCTACATTTTTAAATCGTAAAAGTACAAATAGTGTACATAATTTATTTATGCAGTATGTAACATTATACTATGCTTTATAATCGCAACACTGGTTTAGTAGTATTTTCAATAAGAATTGTAAGAGATGCAAGACATTTTTTCTCAATTTATATACTTTTCCTACACGTCTATTATAATTACGTGAAGCAATTTGAACTTTAGGCACTAAAAACTTTTAAACCGATTAAGATATCAAAGTTCTGTCTGAGACAAAAATGTCTAAAAATCGAGATTTACAAAATAACGAAAGATCTCAAATTTAATGATTTTTTTAGCTTTTTTAGAAAAACCAAAAAACGTATTCAAAAAAGGCAGGGCCGTTCTAAGATATAGGACGCCCCTGCGCTACTAAAATTAATGCGCCCATCTTCAAAAGAAAACACATAGAAACAAAATAGAAAAAGTCAATTTATTACTATTACCCTAAACGAAAACATGAAGGGCTCTTTAAAGAATTTTTTTTTAATTTTCACTTTCATATGGCTATCGTCTGGATAATATTAATTTTTTAGTAAAAATTAATTAGTGCTTTCTTAAAGAGCGTTAAGTAATCTACAAACTTGATTACACACCAGTGGCGGTTTTAAAGAACAGGCAAGGTAGGCCCGGCCTACCCAAAATTTAATGTACATAAATAACATTTTCTTTATGTACAATATAATTAATATTTTAATATTATGGACAATTAATATTTGTTATTTTTCATTATTTGCACTTAAAATTGCAATAACACTGCAAAAATTAGCTTGTTTTATATTTTTATTTGTATCTGCTTCAAAGTATTACAGTGTAGGCACTGGCCTAGCTTGGTCCATATAGCGCAATGTAACAGTAGGACCATGACGCTAGATACAGCAATACTATAGGGATGTAGTGATAAGCAACACGGCACCTAGCGGAAATTTGGCAAACTAAGTTAAATGAGTAGTATTGTTAGTTTTGCGTATGCTGTAGTAGTAATTTTAAAAGTTTTTGGCGATAAATTAAATTTGTTATATATAATTCAATATGAGTGCTAATCAGTATTGTTCAGTGCCTCGATGTTCATCTTGGGCAAAGAAAAATTCGGAGTTAAGTTTCTATTTATTCCCCACAGCTGAAAAATACAAAACAGGTAAATAAAATGAGAATTCAGGAATTGGTAGATGTGAAAAAATGTGGATTAAAAATTTAAAAATAGGAAAAACTGTGACAAAGTTTATGAAAGTGTGTTCACTACATTTTACAGAAGATGATTATTTTACACGAGGCCTTCATAAACACATATCTAGATGTTTCAGATCCCTCTAAATATTTTAGATAGTCTTTTTCTTCATGTGTCATATCCGCTTTCCCGAACGTTGGCGAACTCTCTCTTATGTCTGTGTTGTGCGTTTGAAGTATTATCACACACATAGGGGACCTACTGCTTAACGCGGGCTCCGAACCGCGGAAAGTGTATACACTTCATCTCCAAAGAGGATGTACCAGGCATATTACACCTAGGTGGTTTGCCATTGCCTTCCAAGGAGAGACGGCCAGAATAAAGTTTTACTGAGCCCGGAGTCGAACCAGGCATTCAGCATTAGCAGCAACGCACTTAACAGCTTTAGCTGACGACCGTTTCTAATCAAGATAGTCTTGAAGAGTCTTTAGATAGTTAAGAAGACTTAATCTTAATTCGTAAGATTCTGACATATCTGCAAATTTTTAAAATTAAACATAAACACCCACGTTGAAATAAGCGATCTAAAACTCACCTAACCGTATATATACTACGTAACTGCAGGAAGATGAACTACTTAACACTAACCGTAAATTGTCTTAGCACAAATAAAAACTAATTAACAAGTTTGCTTGGAAAAAGGAATGAAAAACTCTCAAAACACCATAAAACACAAGCACTGCCGTCACACAAATGTGTTTTAAGTTAGTTCACATTTTTACGCAGTGGCGCTGCAATCTTAATCTTATATCCCTATAGCTTCAGCTTCAATAGCCAGCGCTTAGGCCCGTACCTACTAGATACTTGCAGTTATATGATACCTCGCCATAAACAGTTTTTAAGTAGAAAAGGATCTCAGGATATTGGAATATAATAAATCAAACTACAAAGATTTGAAGTATCGACGTTTCGGAAGATTTATTCTTCCATCTTCAAGTCTGAAAAACAAGAAAGCAAAATGAGCCCTAACGCGGGGCGAAAAAGCTAAATACACTCACCATACAAATCGTGATGTTATAATGTTTGACCAAATACATAATAGCCACACGGAGAGCAACAATATCCGAATTGGTCACACTCAACAAAGTCCGCAATGCAAAATTAGTAAAAATAATAAAATTGAAAAGATTCACACGGTCAAACATTTAAAATTTAACAAATAATTGTCAAAATATAGCTATGTTTTAAAATTGCAATAAAGTAACTGTCTAAAATTTTTTTAAACTCAAATATGTAAAATATAAAATATAAAAGATAAAGTCTTTTTTCACTTTCGCATCTAGAATGAGCTGTGACCAATCATGTGGTATGGAATAAAATAATCTTAAGAATTCAAAAACTCCCGCCAATGTTATTACAAATCATCGCTATAAAATTAAGCCACAGTTCACCAACGCCATCTGATTGATATCGCGGTGTTACAATATGACAATCAAAGCTAGCTAGAACCAAAGTCAAAACACACATCGAAAAAGTAAGTGTGAGCAGCGTCAAAAGAGTCAGCAAAAAAATTTGATAGACCTCAAGAAGGCAATTTTCCAAAGCTAAAGTTACAAAGCAGGTCTCGATATCCTACGTTGATAAACTTGTAGTCGGTCTGTTTATTTACATTGTCCGTCGTAGTTGAAATGTAAGCAGCTTCCATAAGAGTTCTTTTCTGGTAGTTGTTTTTAGATTCGAGAACTCTTATGTCAGTGGTATTAAATTTGTGATTGGTTTCCAAAATGTGGTCGGCTAAACCCGTCTTACTGGATTTTAGACGTATATCGTAGAGATGTTGTTTAACCCTAGCTGATAATGTCTGTCTGGTCTGACCTATGTAATGTTTACCACATTCACATTGTACCTGGTAAACTACGTTGGCTCTCTCTAAAGTTGGAGTCCTGTCCTTCGTTCTTGAGGAAAGAATCCTGTTCAAAGTGTGCTGGCTACGAAAAGCCAACTGTAGACTCCCATTCACAAGGTGTTCCCTAAATATTTGCTTCAGTTTGCAAGCTAACCAAGGGTGGTAGGTAATCTTTCTGTAACTTCTTTCTTATCTTGTAGATCCTCGGAGGTGGAAAGAGGCGCGGTAGGAATAGCTGGCCTTTTCCTAAATAGGCCAGTCATTATAGTAAAACAAGGTATGAAAAAGTGCCACAGTTTTTAAATTTTGGGGAAACATTGGAGAAGGTAAAAAAATAATAAATCCGAATTTGCACCCTTTTCACCCCCCGGAACATTGTTAAATTAACAAAAAACGTTTATTTCCAATAACTTTTACAAAAAAGTTCACATAGTTATGCAAACTTCAAAGATCATTTCAATAATTATTATACACTTTCTATTAAATTTGCACCCTCCTAGGATGAACGGAACACGGCAAATAATAATTATTTGTTGTTTATTAACTTTATTTTGCTATATCTTATCGAAAAAAAAATGCAAAAGTTATGCAAATAATTGTTTATGCAGCTTAGAAGGGTCGCAAACCCGCTTGCAATTTTGCATAACTTTTTTTAACCCACAAGATTTCTTTTACAATTTTTTTATCTGAGACGGCAGAAATTTTGACGCTATAAACAATGAGTGGCTCTCCATATAAATGCAAAAGTTTTAAAATCTGGTTGCAAATTATTGTTACACGAATAGATGATCTGAATTTGCACCCTCGTAATTGTACCGCAACTTAATTAAATTACCAATTATTTAAATAAAAGTTAGTCTCGACATACTGTCGAGCATCTATGGCTTGTTCTTACTGTATAATAAGAAGCTACATTGATAAGAAGTTTGTTGCATTATCGTTGCATACAACTGCAAATCACCGTTAGAACTTTTATAAGCCGACTCGAAGGTCGGTACTATTACTTTATCTATGTAAGTACCTAACCGCTGAAATAATACAATAGGTATAATAATAAAACTATTTTATTATGAAAAAATGTAAGTTTTCAATGGTACATGAAAAATTAGAAACAGTCAGGACCAACGGCGGATCCAATTTTTTTTGTTTTACTGTAATATAATGGAATTGCAATTATTAACTAGTTTTTTTAATTACATCAAAAAACAATAGTTTTACTTAAAATATTATATTAACAATAAGTTTTTGTTCATTTTTTATTAATTTATTTTTCTATTTTTCGGGTGGTGAACTATTAATAAGTAAACTTGATAAAATTTTGTTGAATGATAAAATTAGTATACTAGGTAGATGAAATAAAATTAAATAAAATACTTTCTATTTGCTGAAGAAAGCTGTAAATAAATTACCGAAACGTTGAGTTTTACAATCAAGTAATTGATAGTCCACCACCCGAAAATTAGAAAAATAAATAAAATATTATCTATGATAATATAGCTTTTTTTCGTGTTTGATATTTCGGTGACTCTCTGATTCCGAATTGTCGGTTGTATAAGAAAGACCCGGAATGCTACTAATTTCATCAAATTGCATTGTAGATTTTGAACTAGCAAGTTAATAAGTGTACAATAAAAAGATATAAAATGTAATAATTTTATTAAATTCAGAATAACTAAATTAGTAGCATATTATAATCATATAACGATTATTAGTTTCAAGATTTAATGTAATTTTGAGAAATAAAAAACGAGAAACAAATTATTAAAAAGCTAAAATTATTAAGGGATATAACTAATGTGAAATTTTTTAAAAATAAAAAAAAAATTTTTTGCTTTAAAAAATTGTTCAACATCTTCAGAATATTGTGTAAAATTTTCATACCAATATTCGTAGTACTTTTTTAGTTATAGCGCCTTAATCTGGTCAGGATGTAAGCTATAAATCATTCAATTTTGTAGGTAGCATTGAAATCTGTAGTATATCCTATGTGACCTCCGTGAAGTTGGCCTCCCATCTGAAACATTTTGATATAAAAAAATATGGAATCGTTAGGTCATTGTTAGGTCTCGAAAGGTCACCCGGTTTTATCGTTAGGTCACTTTTAGTTTTATCAAAAAAAATTATTCAAGTTTTGAAAAATTTTCTTGGTAAGTTAGCCTCCCCATTAAACGATTTCGACGAAATAAAAGTGGAAACCGGTAGGAAATGCACTGCTAAGGTTTGGTCACGTATTTTTATCGTTAGGTCACCTTTCATTTCTTTGCAATTAATTAATTTCAATTTTATGTCCCTATTGCGCATGCGCTAAACAAAAATATAGTTGTGATGAAATTTTTCTTACAAAAGTAAGAAAAGTATAACATTTTGATATAAAAAAATATGGAATCGTTAGGTTGTCGTTAGGTCTCGAAAGGTCATTTGGTTTTATCGTTAGGTCACTTTTAGTTTTATCCAAAAAAATTATTCAAGTTTTGAAAAATTTTCTTGGTAAGTTAGCGTCCCCATTAAACAATTTCGATGAAATAAAAGTGGAAACAGGTAGGAAATGCACTGCTAAGGTTTGGTCAAGTATATTTATCGTTAGGTCACCTTTCATTTCTTTGCAATTAATTAATTTCAATTTTATATTTCTATTGCGCTTGCGCTAAACAAAAATATTAGTGTGTGCAAAATTACATCTTGCGACGCGTTCTTGTCAACTCTTGACTTGGGGTGCGTTCTCGCCAACACTTTTGTACATAACGTTCGCTCTAAATGGTTCGAAAGTTTCGTAAGCGCGAAACTCGAAAGCAGTTATAGAGCGTAATCAAAACGTTTACAGTGCGAAGATCTTCTATTTAAGTAGCGTCTATTATTGATGTACTTGACGGTGATCCACAATTGCAATATTATAATTCACTAATGTACTAGGTGTTGAAACAAAACACTTAATGCATACAGCAGCTGCACTGTACCACATATCTACAGTGTATACTTAATATGGCATCAAATCACAACGACGTGTTTGCACTTCATTAGGAAATAATGATTTTAGTGTTGTAACTCGTTTTTTTAACATTAACATTATTTTTAATAATGTTTTCAATAAATTTGCTTTTATTTGAAGCAAATAATTATTTATTGCTAAATTTGAAGAAGTTCCTTCAGTAGGTTTATAGAAAATATCAAAAGGTTGCATATTATTATCTTTAATTATTATGAAATCGAGGCAATTGATTCTATGTTAACTTCTATTTCTTTTGTAAATTTAATACAAAATATGGGTTTTCTCATAATCCTTTTGAAGATAAAATTATTATGTTAAGATCCTGATCCCGGCTTATGCAATTTAAAAAACAATAAAGCCCAGAAGCTTATGAATTCCTACAACTAATTCCTAATTAAAAAATATTTTTTAATTACAATTTCCTGACTAGTTACCGAGTTGGTTTTAGTATTATTATTTTCTAATAATTCCCGAACGGGATGTCCCGGTTTATGCAATTTAAAAAGACCATAAAACCCAAGAGCTTATGAATTTCTACAACTAATTCTTAATTTAAAAATATTTTTTAATTACAATTTCTTGAGTAGTTATACCGAGTTGGTTTTATTTTTATTATTTTATAATTTTTCAAACATGCACATTTACCATATGTGCAGATGTTTTCAAGAACGCACGTAAATTTAAATTAGAAAGTGCTTTACGTTATATACGAATTAAAGCTCAATACAAAAGCAAACTTTGTAAGGATCCATTTTTTGGATATGTTGATACCCTGCCAAATGAGAATGGACGTTTCTTGAAAATAAAAACTCGAGATACATTTTACGAAAAACACGAGGATGTTAGAAGACCTTTAAAAGGATTACGACGGTAACAAGTAGCGAGAGAAGTTCTAAATGGAGGATGTAGTAATTGGTTAAAGCGGCAGGCCGCTAAATATGCTTCAGAAGGATCTCGATTGCCTCCAAACCTTCCTAGATGTTTTGCGTCAATGCAAAAAAGAAGCATTCGAATTAAAAGTTAGATATTGAGGTTATGTCAAACTTGCAAAGCGTAATTTCAGCTAATAAAATAGTTTGTGTTGAAAGCAAAATGCACGAAATCACTAAAATATAACAGCTGCATGATTTTAAACAAAAAATTCCTTAAATATTCAAATTCACCGTAAAATTCTACAGAATAGAAGATCCTCACACTTTAAACACATTGTTTGATATATATTGAAATGGTAGTTTTTGTAGAAATTCTTCACACACCTGTTTTTCCGTAGCAACTCTGGTGTGCGGAAGCAGTTGATAATTTTCAAAAGTCGAAGGGTTCTTGCGTTATCGAAATAAAAATTAAAATATAAAATTTTCTAATCCAAAAAAAAATAATTAGTATTCCAAAAATTAATTAATAAATCTTATGTAATTCAAATAAATAATAAATTCTCCAAAATAATCCAATATAATATTCTTTGAAAATAAATGTATCCAAATTTAATTAAATGTAAAATTTTTAATATTCTTCAAAGGGATCAAAGTTTTGATTTTAACCTTATCCAAAACGTCGAGTTATCAATCGAACCATTTGTTTGTACGATTATAATTTCAAATTTTCCAATTTTAAATTCAAATCGAAAACTATAATTTTAACTGCTTCTTTTCCAATTAAACCAAATCAATCAAATCTACTACCATTTAGTAGCCACTCAATATAAAAATTATCCAAATTATCCAAAATATCAAATTAATCATCTAAAAAGGCGCAATAATGCATTCGCATCAAATCACTTTATTTAGTCAAAAATAATAACTCACAATTTCAAAAAAAAAATCACAAATCTCAAAAATAAATCACAGAGCCAAAATCATCGACCAGCTTGGTCGGTCATCTTGGCGAAAAAGCCTTTATCTCCCCTTCTTGACATCTCACCTTGCACTCCTTCAAAACCACCAAATTAAAAATCACAATTTACAAAATTTTACTAAAAGAGTACAGGGTGGGTCCAAATATTTGGTAACACGACAATGTATATATATATATTGAGATATAAAATGTCCAAATTATTTTTATTATTTTCCAATAAATTCCAATATGAAATATTTTTCTTCAAAGTAATTCGTGAAACTTCAATTTAATAATTTATAAAAATTGAGAATGCAAAATGCTACGATAGCCGTATCGCATCGCCCGCTTATCATCAACGTTTGTGTTACCTTCAATAATTTTTAATTTTATAAAATCCTGCCCATCCAAATAATTTTCCAATTAATAAATCTGAATTCTTCCAATTCCTTCGTATTTAATTTTGTATTTAATTATTTAATCAGCTTCCATTTAATTTTTTTTCTTCCAAAATAAATTCACACTTTCTTCAAAATCAATATAATCCAATATAATAATAATTTCAATAAATACACTTTATCTTCAAAACTTTTACTTTTATTCCAAAAATTATAAACTTAGTAAAAATTATTCGGACACGAACTTTACACGTCCATCATGTCGACAATTTTTTGACAAAAGGCCTTGAATTTCCGGTGATTCGTCCCCACCTTGCTAATTTTACAATCTTACAACATAAAATCAATTTAAACATAACTTAAATAAATAAATGAATTTTTACCAAAATGTATAGGGTGGGTCCGAATCACTTTTGAAACATGACAATATATATATATATATATGTATCACTGTTAAGCTGTCACCTCCGCTATGTTGAGAAGGCGACCTGACCTCCGGGTAAAGGAAGTACCTAAATTGCATAACACTTAGATATATAAGTTAAGGGGAACGCCCAGATACCGTTTTTCAAAAGAGGGGTAAAATATTTACTTTAATAAAACTTTTATATTTTCAATAATTTGTCTATATATAAGATACGCAGTGTCCTCCGTATATATGTGTCTGCACATAGAGACAGTGCATGTTGTGTCCTCCAGCAATGTTGCCGATGTTACGGAGGTGATAGAGCATAATGTTTATCCTAACACTATATTTACTATATTAAAACACTTTACCACTTTTTTTAAACACTTATAATAGGTACATAAAAATATCTAAAATATTTAAAACTAAAATATGAATATATTAAAAACAATACAAAAAAATAATATTTATAAATAAATAATAATAAATAAAACAAATATTTGTGATACATTGATAAGGATGTCTTACTGATGTCCATCATCAGTAACATTTTCGAGACTTTAGCAGTCTGATATATTGTGGTGTTTCAAAATGATTCGCACCCACCCTGTACATTTTGATGAAAATTTTTATTTTAATAATTTTACGTTGTAAGATTGTGAAATTAGAGATATGGGGGCGAAGGACACCAAGTTAAAGGCTTTTTGCCACGGGTCGCCGCAAGAGTAAGCGATCCGACTTTTGGCTCGTTATTCTTGACTTTGTAAAATTTATTTTTGAAATTGTGAGTAGTTTATGATTAAATAAAGTAATATTATGCAAATGCATTATTGCGCTTTTTTGGGGTATATTTTTGAGATTTGGAATTATTTTGGATATTTTTTAATAAGTGGCTACCGAGCGGTAGTGTGTTGATTAATTTGATTGATTTAGAAGAAGAATAGTTGCAAGTTATAAATTAGATTTGGATTGTGTTGGAAATTGGAAAAATTAAAAATAAAATTACATTTGTAGGAACGAATGTGCAAGATTGATAAGCAGACGGATTGATAGTAAATTGAAACTTCGTTCCCTTTTAAAATTATTAAAAATTTTACATTTAATTAAATTTGGATAGTTAATTTTTGAAGATTTATTTTGGAGAATTAATTTTTTTATTTGCATTAGAAGAATTTTATTTTTATTTTTGAGAACGATAGAACCCAACCTGAGATACGATCGTCTCATCTTCCGCGTCGTCGTGTTTAACACTTAAAGATCTTTAGAATATAAATCTTTTAAAAGAAAATGTTTCTTCTATATTATACAAGGAATTAATTTAATGAAAATGAACGTAAAATCAAGTTTTGTGCAAGAAATTGCTATACCAAAGAATTTTTTTTAGGGTTTAAGCACGACTTAAAAATATAAAAAAAGCTTTTGGTACAGGTGAAGTGGTAAAACGTTAAAATATAATATTAAAAGTAACCATAGAAGAAAAGGTATAAAACTTTTAAAACATTTTCGTTTTACCATTATTTAAGTTTTTCATGGAAGTAATTAGTATTAGTAATTAAGTAATTAGTAATGAATTAGTAATTAGTAATGAAGTATTAGTAATGAATTAGTAATGTACACTTACGTTTTGAAATTAAGTTTTAGAAAAGTAAACACTGTTAATCATAATCAAAATTGTTCCTTAGAGGAAACAATAGTAGTTTATACCACAAGGTAATAAAGTGTAACTTTTCATATTGAGGAGAGAGGGTTATAAACCGAGGCGCCAGCTGGGATAAATAATCTCTCCAAGATTTATACGTCATACGATTTTTTTATTGTGGTATATAATGAGAAACACCTTCTAATTAATTTGTTTTCTAATTTTTAAAAATATTAAGAGTTGCAAGAATTGTTTAATAATATTTAATAATTACTCACTATAAAAAATGATTATCTTACTACTAGTACTACTCTCTTAGTACTACTAACTAGTGGTACATTACAAATTAAATTGTTTGATTGAATAAAGTCGCGCCCTTAGAACTTACAAGGGAATTATATAACCTCCGCATTTTTGTAATTTTTGCCACTCATTGTACTGAAAGGTTAGCTCTCCAATAAGAACTCCTCAAAGCAGTAGGGCCACATGGCCAGAAATTTTCGAGAAAATCGACTTTGAAATATTGTCAATGGAGTTTGAAGAGAAGATGTGAAACAATTTGCAATAAATTTCGTGGCGTAGGCATGGACGAGAGTGGGTCCACGGTTCTATTCCCACCTTCCCTAGTTTTTTTTTTAATTTGTTTTTTTCAAGTACGTATTCACACGTCATTTAATTATTGTAAAATTGATTAAATTTATGCTTGTTGACTAAAATGTGTCAACATTTAATTTATTAAATACATTCAATTTTTTTTTTAACAAATTGGGGAATGTTGTCAAGGTTGGCCCGTCGTCTAGGTCGCCCCCCTGCGATTTTTCAGTGTAGATTACTGAAACCACCTATATACGAGTGTGGCAAAACATCCCTCAATGACAACGAACTTTTTGTGCCATTACTGATTTTAGAGTGTAATGTTGAAACGTGTTGTGCACTCATTCACTAAACTAAGACAAAAAAAGTTTTCCACCAGCTGCAAATAGAGCATAAAAACTTGGAGGAAAAACATTAATTAGTTAAGATAAGCATCTAAAATGTGTTATGTGAATAGTCTTTAAAAATTATTCAAGGGAAACATTCAATTTCGCTAACCTGTTTGGATGTAGTGACGCGATGTGGTGATAGAACTTGTTGTCAAGGTTTGACTGTTGCAAAAATAACACGTTGGTAAATGCATCATCCGCTTGGAAGCGAATGCTTCGTCGCCTGAACCGCAACAACTCTATTGCTTGCATTAAATGCAAGAAAAATGTGCATTTGAAATGTGCCAAAATGGCAAGGAGATATTTTATTTGCCATAATGGTGATTCGGAATTATGTGTCATGTAAATCAGTTCTCTGCGATATTATATTGTAAAGTTTCACTCAATCGAATAAAAATAAAATAAATTTGGTTTATTATTTCATCCAGTCAATTTTTTTGCATGAATTTGGCAATTCTCAACGGTGGGCCAACCTAGACAGCATTGGGCCAACCTTGACAACAATTTTTTTTTTAATTCTTGCATAAGTTCTTAATTTTTTATCCAATCAATTTGCGATTGCCTCTAAAGTAGCTTTATTCCTAGATCTTTCTGATCATGTGCTTAAAACAACAAAATTCTGGGAACTGTCAGACAACGATCATCACGAATTTCGCAATTTCAACTGCACTATAGGAAAGAGAACACTTTTCTAAGTATATTAGAACAAAAATTTTTGCGGAACATGCATTAGTTCTCGAAAAAATCGAATTTGAAAAATTTAAATTTACATGTATTTTAGATACACCTTTTAACACGGCTGCATGATTAGCCGATTTTGTGTAAGGCAAAAAAATTTACCCTGAAAAATGACAGAACTCGCCAAGGGTGGAACTCGAAGCCATAAAACTCGTCCGGGTATCGACATCGAATAACTACATCACTAAGAGTATACAAAGCACTCGTACCGTCAACAAAATGAAGAGCAGAGACTCGACGTGCAAGTTTACCGCGACGCGACTCGTTGCAACAGGGTGTATCGGGTTACAACTACCTGCTTTTATATAACTTTAAAATGCCGTTTTTTCGCAAACAAATGCATGATCCGCACAAATTTTTGTTGCATTATACTCAGAAAATTGTGCTCTTTCTTATAGTGCAGTTGAAATTGTGAAATTCATGATGATCGTTGTCTGACAGTAACCATAAAATCATTTTTGTGTCATCAATGTTTTAATTATTATTATTCAGCAGGACTAGTTTCGTATGTCATTTATAATTTACCTAATATTTGTCTATAATTTATCATCTGATTTAATTTATTTATTTTACGATTGGTAGAAATAGCAAACATGATGTGGCTAATAAAGACATGCAACTGACTAGATTTTTAATAACAAGTACAAAGTTAGTAAACCAACATATCCTAAAACTACATATTTTTATCCTAAAACATATTTTCAACAGGTTAGTTTTTATCTAGCGTAGTTACTGAAAAGTTATCATGTCTGATATTTATCCGTTAATTTGCCTGGCCCCTCGAAGAGGGCTGAAGACACCGTCGAAGATAGTTTGTGCAGTAAAATCGCTAAATTACGAATGAAAGACAAGCATTTACGTAAGGAAAATAATACGCACTAAAAAAGAAATTAAAAAAAGAAAACTAGCAAAGGTGGGAATAGAACCGCGGACCCACTGGTTCCTAGTCCAACTCGCTCATGCCTACGCCACGAAATTTATTGCAAATTGTTTCACATCTTGTCTTCAAACTTCTTCGACAATATTTTAAAGTCGATTTTCTCGAAAATTTCTGGCCATCTGCAAATTACAAAAATGCGGAGATTATATAATTCCCTTGTTAACGAATTTCCCCGGGGAATTCCCCTTTGTAGAAATATAAACATGAAATTTTTTGAATTAATCTCCGATTTCTCTGTCTGGTAATTCAACTACATATTTTAATGTGAATATAGTAAATATGTAACTAACTTGAAAGCATGTGAAAGCACAAGAAGTGAAAAAAAAAAGAAAACTATCTTTGCATAACTAGCACTCGTATAATAACGGAATAGAATAAAGTAGTATTAATGCAGAATTAATATGTTTGCAATGTTGCCAAGTTACGGTGGACACAACGTATAGTTCATATAACGGAGGTCGGTACGCACAGCTCGTATACTACACGAAAACGACACTAGCGCCAGTGATATATGCCCGAACTACAAAATTATTTTGCGGATACTAGGAGAACGTTGTCACCTCCGGGGTTAATTTGAATATTTAGCAGGTAACGACACCTACAACTTTATTTCGTAGAAAACAAGGCAAAACGTTGTCACCTCCGAAAACGGAGGTGAAAGCGTTATATATGAGGTGACAACGTATGTTACGTATCCGTTTTTGAGGTGACAAGGTACCTTTCATACATATATATATATATATATATATATATATTGCACTGTTAAAGGAGTGGATCTTTAAAAATGCATACTTACTTTATCGATTATGCAGTAAATGCAAACCTCAGCTTCCAGATATTTAAATATTGAATTAAAGTTATTTGCGATCTTTTTATTTTCTAAAAAACTTGTGAAATTATTAAATGAATCTTGAATTTATTTTTAAATTTAGTAAACAATTGAATTACAATTAATTTAGATTTATAACTTTGTCAAATGCGCTCCGTATTATTCGATCACGATTCTCATTCAGTAAAACCTGTTATCACTTATAGTGTTGATTATGCGAACCTGTCTATCTTCCTCTAAGTTCGACCTTCAATGGTCCACTTTAAATTGGGTGTGAATCTCCTCTTATTCGTCACGTTACGTGAAAACAGCTCCCAGCTAATTCCAAATAATTTCTCTTCTCCTTGTCTAAATGTTTCTTCTTGGTTATTCCAAATTGAATTTCTTATTTATGTTACTAAATATTTGTTTGATTCTCTTTGAGGATTACTCCATTTCCGGAGAACAATCTCAACACGACCTTACCGGTCCACGTTTAATCATCAACAACCTTTTTTTCCTTTTTTATTATTTTTTCTCCCCCTGTTGTCCAGGCGATCCTTTATTATTTTTTTATTCAATTTTTCTTTTTATCGATGTTTTTTTATGATAACGTGATTTGAAATTATTATTTGATTGCATGTACCCGCACTGACGACCATGTTGGTTAACATATCTGAAGTTCTTCGACTTTCAATCATTTACTTAACCAATAAATTTTTTTTTTTTTTTATTTTAAATTAAATCATTATGTGTTCAAATACCAAGTTTCTTTGAATTATTTTTTGATTTACTTTATCGATGAAATTTACAACTGCTTACCTTTATGAACACTGCAATATATATATATATATATATATTATTTTTCTGTACTTTATAGCTGCTTTCGAGTTCCGCGCTTACGAAACTTTTCTAACCATTTAGAGCGAACGTTATGTACAAAAGTGTTGGCGAGAACGCACCCCAAGTCAAGAGTTGACAAGAACGCGTCCCAAGATGTAATTTTGCACACACTAATATTTTTGTTTGGCGCAAGCGCAATAGAAATGTAAAATTGAAATTAATTAATTGCAAAGAAATGAAAGGTGACCTAACGATAAATATACGTGACCAAACCTTAGCAGTGCATTTCCTACCTGTTTCCACTTTTATTTCATCGAAATCGTTTAATGGGGAGGCTAACTTACTAAGAAAGTTTTTCAAAACTTGATAATTTTTTTGGATAAAACTAAAAGTGACTTAACGATAAAACCAAATGACCTTTCGAGAACTAACGACAACCTAACGATTCCATATTTTTTTATATCAAAATGTTATATTTTTCTTACTTTTGTAAGAAAAATTTCATCACAACTATATTTTTGTTTAGCGCATGCGCAATAGAGACATAAAATTGAAATTAATTAATTGCAAAGAAATGAAAGGTGACCTAACGATAAATATACGTGACCAAACCTTAGCAGTACATTTCCTACCGGTTTCCACTTTTATTTCGTCGAAATCGTTTAATGGGGAAGGTAACTTACCAAGGAAATTTTTCAAAACTTGAATAATTTTTTTGGATAAAACTAATAGTGACCTAACGATAAAATCGGGTGACCTTTCGAGACCTAACGATGACCTAACGATTCCATATTTTTTTATATCAAAATGTTTCAGATGGGAGGCCAACTTCACGGAGGTCCTAATGTGTGTACTTAAATTTTATTATTTATGTTGCAGTTTCTGGAAACAATATTCCGTAAACACAATAAAGCAAAGGGCTTACTTAAATTTCATTACTATTTAACATCTTGAAAACAAATTTTTTTAAATCTTTATTATATAGGTACGTATAATTGCGGGTCCGTTAAAATAGTAAAATAGTTTTCTATGCCTTTGTAAAATTTGTTCTAAAATTTTATTTCTGAATATTTTTGAATTATTTTAAAGTGCTCGTGATAAAAAGGGTTCGCGTTGAATTACCGGACAGCTTTCTATGTAGAAAAAAAGAGCAAAAATACCAAAATCTTACCAGTTCTTGTTCTTTTCGGTAATATTGTTTGACTCTCAAAACGTCATTTATTTCTAATTGTTTGTCCGCCATTGAAAAGTTACATTTTTTCATAATAAAATAGTTTTATTATTATACCTATTGTAATTCTATGGTACCGACCTTGGAGTCGGCTTATAAAAGTTCTAACGGTGATTTGCAGTTGTATGCAATGATAATGCAACAAACTTCTTATCAATGTAGCTTCTTATTATACAGCAAAAACAAGCCATAGATGCCTGACAGTATGTCGAGACTAACTTTTATTTAAATAATTGGTAATTTAATTAAGTTGCGATACATTTACGAGGGTGCAAATTCAGATTTTGTCATCTATTCGTGTAACAATCATTTGCAACCAGATTTTAAAACTTTTGTATTTATATGGAGACCCACTCATTGTTTATAGCGTCAAAATTTCTGCCGTCTCAGATAAAAAAATTGTAAAAGAAATCTTCCGGGTTAAAAAAAGTTATGCAAAATTGCACGCGGGTTTGCGAACCTTCTCTGCTACATAAACAATTATTTACATAACTTTTGCATTTTTTTTTCGATAAGATATAGCAAAATAAAGTTAATAAACAATTATTTGTAGTGTTCCGTTTATCCTAACAGGGTGCAAATTTAATAGAAGATGTATAATAATTATTAAAATGATCTTTAAAGTTTGCATAACTATGTGAATTTTTTTGTAGAATTTATTTGATATTTTCGTTTATTTGTTAATTCAACAATGTTCCGGGGGGATGAAAAAGGTGCAAATTCGAATTTAGTATTTTTATACCTCTTCCAATGTTTCCCCAAAATTTGAAAACTATGGCACTTTTTGTATAACTTTGCATTTTTTAAGTCTCTAGTGACTGGCCTAAAAGACGAGCAGGGTAACCATTACGCAGTAACTGTTGTTTGAGCTCGTGAAGTTTTTTACCTACTAAATTTTTGGGTACGCAAACATGGATTCTGTGCTTAAGGGTGTTTATCACGCTCATTTTTTGGTTCATAGGGTGTGAGGAACCATAATTAAGCAGTCTATCCGTGGACGATGGTTTATATATTTTATATATATTCCAATATCCTGAGATCCTTTTCTACTTATTGCAGTTTTTTGGATGAGATACTTTTCCTTGCATAAACACTTTTTCTTATCGGACACATGCAAGCGGCATTTTAAAGCTGTTTAGATGACAAAAAGAATATTTATCTCAAATTAAATAAATTAATTAAATAACAAAAAAAGAAATTAAGCGGTATTTTGGATCGCCTATCTTCACTTGCACTGTTATCAATACAAAAAGACATTCTTGTTGAATTATTAAAAACGAACACATTTCACGACAATGTCATAAACAGATTTGCGAAGAGCAAAAATAAGAGAATTAATCATTGTTTATATATACTATAACAATAATTGTAAATAAAAATTCTACCTGCCCTTGCAGGAAGACAGTATTTTCTTCACACTCTGGAAAAATCCAGATTTTTAAAAAAAGTGAAGAGGTCCACGATGTTAAAGCTAACCGATTTAGGGCCGTGAGCGAGAGTGTGAATTCAATTGAATACTGCAGTACGGCTTCCCCGAAAAAAAACACAAATTAAAACAAAGCGTATTTATTAACTCCAAATACAAGAGATCAAAAAAGTATAAAAGGTTGTCAATCGTTTACAATTATCGGCGTAGTTGGCAAAAAGTTATGACAAAAGAAAAATCGTCCTCAAACGAATGTTCGGGTGCACTGACAAACCATTGTCGAAAACTATGATGACACTCAAAAAAATATAGTGTCGAATGAGAAATCAAAGCTGCTTGCAAAAGTGGCTCGTTGGGTTAGAAAAGAAAAAAAACACTTACCCGGGTAATTACAAAGTTTATCAATACAAAATTTTCCACCTAACGGAAACCAACAGCTTATGAAGTGATGCAAGTAATCGCAATTGTTGTCCAGCTCTCGAACTTCGGAAAAAATGACGTTGAGCCGTTAACGCTTGGAAGTCTGCTGTACCCCTGCACTTGAACCAAAAAGGAGGAACTCTGGGAGTCACAACTTCGAGACGTGATGTAAAGTAAGGAAAAATGAAGAATCTTCAACTGCGTTGAAAATTTCCGTCCGTAATTAATCCAAAAATGGCACAAACCAAATTATAATGATAAGCAGTTGTGATTAAAAATATTTCAATTCTTGCAATTTTCGTTCTTATTCAATTATTATCGGAATAGTTGGTGTATCCAAATTTATAACAAAAAGAAAGGTAAGGTAAGGTGCTTCCTAAAATCATTAAATGATAAAATAAACCGATGTAAAATTTAAAATATTTTACCTAATTACAGACGAGATATCACCTTAACCGTGTCAAACCTGTTATCAAAACGACCTAGCAAAAGCGTTATCAAAACTCGCAGTTTTGAAAAATCATAGGCGTCGCGCTAAGCTTGAACGCAGTGACGTGCGCAAAGTAAAAAAACAAACTAAATAAAATTTGTTACATAATGTACAGTTACTCGAAAAAAATTCGGACGTTCCTGTGTTAGCAATGTAAATTGCTTTTTTTTGGACAATGTTTTTATTATATAAAAATTGTTTTTACAGCAATACTAATTCTGATTTTAGAACAGTGAATTTGAAAATCAAATCTAAGTTAATAGTTTAAAGTTAAATACTTGAAAATATCTACTTTTGATTTTAGAAATGTTAATTTGAAAATCAAACCTAAGTTAATAGTTTGAAGTTCATTACTCTAACATAAATACTTCTGATATTAGAGTTGGTAATTTGAAATTCAGATCTAAGTTAATAGTTTAAAGTTCAACACTTGAAAATATCTACTTCTGATTTTAGAGATGAGAATTTAAAAATTAGATCTAAGTTAATAGTTTGAAGTTCATCACTCTAACATAAATACTTCTGATATTAGAGTTGGTAATTTGAAATTCAGATCTAAGTTAATAGTTTAAAGTTCAATACTTGAAAATATCTACTTCTGATTTTAGAGATGAGAATTTAAAAATCAGATCTAAGTTAAAAGTTTGACGTTCTTTACTTCAAAATAACTAATTCTGATTTTAGAAATGTGAATTTGAAAATCAAATCTAACTTAATAGTTTGAAGCTCATTACTTGAAAATATGTTCTTCTGATTTTAGAGCTGAGAATTTGAAAATCAGATCTTAGTTAATAGTTTGACGTTCTTTACTTCAAAATAACTAATTCTGATTTTAGAAACATGAATTTGAAAATCAAATCTAACTTAAGGGGTCATGCCTAGTTAGACGTGAAAAAAATAGGTGATCTTGGAGAATTTTTTTTAAAGAACCAGAATAGTTTTTTAAGGATATGTTGGTATACATAAAAAGCAGCAAGTTTTTACTTAAATAAAATAATTTTTTTAATAAAATATATTCACAAACAAAAAAGTTATAGCCATTATCCCGAAGGTCCTTTTCAAAAACATGTTTTGCGGTGACCATCGCTGCTTGAATCTGGTTCATCTAAAATAAAAAATTCAAAAAAAGTTATACAATATATTAAATTGTCTAGTCCTTGAACGAAGGATTTTTCAAAACATCAATATAGGACAAAATGGCACACGCTCTAAGTAAATTTTCAATTTTTGATGAAAATATTGCTACTTTATCGCTAATAAAAACAAAACTATACATCGTAAAAAAAATTCCTTCGTTCAAGGACTAGTTTTTTATATCTAAAATAACTGTGCCAAATTTGAAACAAATCGATCTAGTAGTTTTCAATATATCGTGGTCACCGATGTTGAAAATGTCATTTCGAGATAATCGCGTTTAAAGATTTAAGATCGATTTTCTTTAAAATAAAATATTAATTTTGCAACTTACATCGAGTCATCTATTCCAGGCCCATATTGAACATTTCCAGATGAAGTTGTAGCCTCCAAAATGTTGAGTTGATGTTGTCTCCAAGCCATTCTGTCTTCTCGGGTGGCTTGCTGCGTTCGGCGGTCTGCCGTCTGAATGCGGACTCAATCCTCCAATTCTACATATCGGTGAGCGTTTGGTCCATTTTGTATTCCCAAAGCGGTGTATATTTCTAAAATTGCTTGTGAACCTTCGTTAAAAACACAGGCGGCAATGTTGGCAGCAAGTTCAACAGTTTTAAATCCGCTTGGAACAATTTTAGGGCTCATTTTCCATATCACTTGATTATAGCTCTCATTATTATTTTGATTAAAACCTCTGATGCATCTTTCTAATAATTCCTCCTTGCTTAGGTCTACATATATAGGTTTTATAGCAGTCAAAACATCAGAGGGTAGAGGCTTATAATCATGTGAATATGAAGCCAGTTTATCGCTCGCAAAAGCGCGCTGCCAGGTGCACCACGATTCTGCTCCGACCGGACATTGGTCGTGTTGCGGAAACTCATCTGACGAACTATAGTGGTAATATGTGGCCCATATGGCATTTTTCATTTTCATCATGGACTCACAATTTCGCCTTATCGCCAAACCATAATAAACTGTCAGTTTATCTATCATTTTGCCAGTTAGTTTACCCTTTCCTCCAAGGCCTTTTGTTTTTGATTTGCACAAACGCAATCGATAACCCATTCTTTTTTGAACGTGCCCTATGCACTCCTTTTTTGTAAACAAAACACACACAAACAACAAATTAAGCTCTAAAAGAAATAATTGTCCTACCGCACAGAATTCACAAATTATAATTTAAAAAAGTACAAATTACCAAAATTTAAATTGTAGTACAGCACCAAAGTGGAAACATGAAACTATACTGACCATTCATTGAAATAATAAACCTATAAGGTAATAAAAATTTTAAAAATAGTTGATCTCGGAAATTATTGCCAGATGCTGCAAATCCTATGTAATCCGTATTCGGTTTGAACGGTGTGTACTTTGAACTCTCATAATTTCGTCAATTTTATTACTTGGTGCTTAAAACTTTCAGGGAAGATTTTTGAAAGGTTATACTTACAGAAAAAAAAAATAAAAAAAAAATCGATTTTTTTCAATTTGCAAGTAGGCCAGACCCCTTAATAGTTTAAAGTTCAATACTTGAAAATATCTACTTCTAATTTTCGAAATGACAATTTGAAAATCAGATCAAAGTTAATAGTTTGACGTTCTTTACTTCAAAATAACTAATTCTGATTTAGAAATGTTAATTTGAAAATTACGACAAATTTATGTAAACTTTGAGTTGTTATATTAACGAATAGAGAGTAGTAACATTAACAAATACGACAACAATCTAAAATTAATAATAGTTACAAATATGTCGTTAATACAATGAATTAGCGTTTAACGAATATCTTTCGTTAATATAACGACTAGAACCGTATTAAGGGGGGGGGGGGCTAAGGGAGCTGCAGCCCTGGGCTACCACATTCTAGGGGCTTCAAAAAAATTGAAGCAACAAAATTTAAATTAGCAAAGATTAAAATTAATTAAATTAATTAAAATAAAGTGTAAAGTAAATTATGTTAAAAAATCAACAAAACTGATTCAAATATGAATGGAATGCATTAAAACTTTTTATGGTATATCTTTCATTTACCAATATAGAAAATTTAAAACTAATTAGTATATAATGAATTTAATAAATTATTATATTTTTAGTGAATTAGTGAATATTTATTTGAATATACCCAAATTTTTTACAAGTCACCTTTAAAGTTATCGAACAGATAACTACAAGACACTTTACGAGGAGGTGAATATAACGGCCCTTAAATTAATTTTGCAACCAAACTTTTATGTGTCTCGTATCCAGTAGCGTACTCAGACTTTAGCTTTGAGGGGAATCGAAAATAGTAAAAAATGCATAAGTAGAATTCGCGAATAAAATTAACGATGGGGACGCTGCTAAATTTTCAAAATGGCTGATATACGCGAGTAATCGAGTTTATAGTTATGTTTTTTATAGTGATTCAGTCAACCTTGTAAATATTTTTGTGTTTTCGAATTATTAAAAAAAAGGTAAAATGACGAAACAAATTGCTCTAAAATCTTTATTAAAGTACACCAATAGCAGTGCAACGTCGAGAAATTTTTGTGAAGGTGAGAAAGTGCTAAATGCCAAGCATGTTATTCTTTGTGGTGTAACACCTTGTGTTAAGTTTGTTTATGCTATTTATGATTTATGCCCTCGCACTATAGACTTCCGCATTATTATGGGTTCCTCTTTAATAACTGGGTCTATTTTTAAAAATACTTTGGCATTAAATGATTTTAAATACACATGTCCACCTGGAGCATCCGAATGCTGTAAGCACATCAGGGCCGTATTTAGACTAATTTTCAGGGGGGGGGGGTTAAAAAATAATAAAAAATAAATAGCTAATTTATTAAAATACAAAGGAAACTAAAATTTAAAACAAAAATAAAATAACACTCAGAGATATTTCTGACTTTAAAAACAAATGTCAATACTTTTAATTCAAAAATGTTCATTCACATATAATTTTCTCCAATTTTAAAAGAAACATTTTTAATTTTAAAGTGTGCTTTGTAAGATTAAGAACGGCGTTTTATAAGGTGAAATAGTACACGCAAGAAACAAAAAAATGAAATTTATGTGTGGGTTTTGCACAGGCATACATAAGTATGTAGTTAAGAAACCCGCGAAGAAAATTTTTTCATCTGCAGAATAGCTCATAATCCAAGCTTACGTGTAATAGTGATAAAGTGATTAGTTAGTTTCGTGTGAAAGGTGCATAGAATTTTGTTGGTTTTGGTTATTTTGATTAAAAATCAATAAAATGTTAATGCCAGAAAATTTGGAAGAGGGTGCTATTGAAAATGCAATTCAACTGCAAGAAAATTTGGAAGGAAACGCTACCAATATGATGTTTACCTTCATTTGTGATGAAGATGGCGAAAAATTACTTAAACTCTTACAAGAATTTGATTTGGAGAATTTGTATACCGATTTAAAAAGTAAGAAAATACCGTAAAATCATACGTTCAAGTGCAATTATGTATACATTATTTATATATTTATGTATAGCACCTACACAGTAAAAAATACAGAGTAAATATTTTACACTAAAAAAAACTCTCTTGTGTTCATATAGGTCCACTCAATTTAGTGTAAATTTTTCACTAAAAGTTTTAATCAAGTGTAGTGTAAAGAGTTCACTAAAATTTGTTAAAATTTTAACCTTATTTCGGGTACACAAAACAAAATTTAGTGTTAAAATAAAATGAAAATTTAGGTTACTGTCAGAATTTCCTCATCACGAATTTCAAAATTTCAACTGCACTATAGGAAAGAGGACAATTTTCTGTGTATAATGCAACAAAAATTTTTTTGGATTATTCATTAGTTTTCGAAAAAACGGCATTTTAAAGTTATTAAAAGTAGGTAGTTGTAACCCGATACACCCCGTTGCAACGTGTCGAGCCACGGTCAACTGGCACGTTCCGTTCCTATTCTTCATTTTCAGAGCCGTATTTAGACTAGATTTTCGGGGGGGGGGGGTTTAAAAAATTAAAAAATAAATAGCTAATTTATTAAAATACAAAGGATAAAAAATATTCAAAACAAAAAATAAAAAATATTTAAAAAATAAAAAAAAACTACAATAAAAAACAAACATAAAATATAAAATTAAAAATAGAAGGAACTCAATAAATAGGTAAATACCTAAATAAAAAAGTTTAAGTCTCAACTTAAACCGTCAGTCATGACGGTCAAAAACTTAAAGTACCAACTAAAATCATCTTGCACTATGAAAATTTATCCTAAAACCAGGTCACGGGGATTGGCATAGTTCTATGACTGGACATAAGAATAAGAGCTAGTCTTGTTAGCCTTTCTTATCCAGTAGAATTTCTTAAATAGCTTTTCCCTTTTTTGAGTGAAAAGAAACTTCTTCCCGGGGTGGCTATTGTCACTAGCAGGGTACACAGTATTTATAGAAGCTTATATATTGCCGTGTTACGAAAGGAGAATTTGAACGCCTCAGTCCCTCAGTTGTAATTTTTGAATTGATTTGAAACCTTTGGGTTCAGTTGTTCAGTTGTAAGTTAAACCAACAGATTTGGATTAATCAATGAAATATTACGTTGAAAAGCTGTTTTTTAAAAAATATTATTAGTTAATCTAAATTTTTTGGTTTAGCCTGCAACTGAACTACCGAACCTTGGTGATTTTTTTAAATTTAAATTTTGTTATATTAATTTTTGAAATGTAATATTTGCAGAAAGGTGAGTAGAAAGAGATTTTTTTGCCAAGATGACGGAAACGACAAAAGCCTAGATTTTGCTCCGCCGATTTTTTGAGTATAATTTTGTGCAAGTAGTATTTTTGAAATTAAGATTTTATTTTTGAGTATGGTTATTGAAAAATTTTGTTTGAATGCTTTCAAACTTTTGGTCGAAAGTGACCGCAAGAAAGTTTAAATTTTGTGAGATTATTTAATTAAAGTGATTATATTTTTTGAGCAATTTTTTTTTATTTGAGTTCGATATTCAGAGAAAATTTTGATTTTTGTGAACTTTATTTAAAGGGTGAAAATAATTTGTCGAGGGAGCGACAAATTTTGATTACAGATTGACTTTTGGGCGTTATCGCGGATAAAATTTTGTTTGTGCCATTTTAAAAGTTTTGTTTACCACGATATTTTTAATAACTTTAACCTTATTCATATTTTTATTTTAAACTCTCTTGTAAAAAACCGTTGTAAAAAACGAACCCCAAAATATAAAATAATTTATGGGTTTACAATAACCACTCTAATTTATTGCGGAAGTCTTATTTTAAGCTATGCTGCCCATGATGGTTATAAAATTTGTTTGCTTTAAAATTTTTGGTTCAAACAATTTATAGCAATTTAAAATTTTTACCATAATAGTAAGAATTAAGATAAAATACCTGATTTAATTTATTAGAAATATCTCTTTAGTTTTAATTTTTATTTAAACACTTCAAGTTTAATGTTTTTTTTTCTGATTTTGTTACGATTTTAGTCGGACTTCTAGTACTTTATTTATTGATAAATAATTTCGGGAGGGGTTGTAACCCCTAAACCCCCCCTCCCGTAAATACGGCTCTGCACCTGATGAATACCTTCGGCTTCCTACTTGAAGAAACGTCACCTCTGTGAGTTATTTTTTTTATTCTTTTTTATGTACTACATACAATTTCGAGTGTCGTGATTTTATTGTTATTGTGACTTTTACATTTTTTTTTGTGTATCAAATAATTTCAAACGTGTTAATGCAAAATTATCAACCAAAAGTTTATTACCTCATTTATGTTTCAAGAATTGCTTCAAGTTCATTGTCATCGTAAAATATTTTAAGCAGTAATATTAAGAATTATTTGTTCATTGATTACAATTTATATCTATACTTCAGTTACCAAAACGGGACCGTTTCTTTTTTTTTAAATTTAATAATTTTGTCATTTTTCTTTTTGTTTTTGTCAATAATTAATTTAGATTATTTTAATAACTACATTGTATAAATTGCTAAATATTTTCTGATCATTAAAATTTAATAATTTTATCATTTTATGTCTTTTGGTTTTTTGTGTGTACTTTTTGTTATAGGTTATTCTATGTAAAGGTGGCCGAATATTCGACAGGTCGGTCTAAGTAATTCTGGATTTTGTAATTTATAATTGTAACATTAATTTATGGTAAGTATCCTTTGCGCGACAGACTTGTTTACCAGTGGGGACTCGTTTGTTGGGGTACGAACCTGGAATTAATCCATTGGTGGCGCCTCTATTAATTTATTACAGACCATCCGTAAATTTGACGATATTACGTTCCGACGCGCACTAAAATTTATTTAGTTAGACCCCCCCCTTCCGCTGCAGCGAGGCCGGCACCCTATTGTATGCGGGGGTGTGCGTCGTGGAGAAAATACCCGTAATAATATACCCATAGTTGATCATCGAGTGTAAACAAATTTACCACTATTGTTATTATGATGTGCAATAATTCGTGAAGGACAAACACCATTGATTTTAAAACTTCCCCCACGTTTCAAAGTACGCTTTGAACAAGTACTTTCATGTCCTTAAAAAATGAAGGATTACTTTGTAATATTAATCTAACTCTTTCCTTGTAAAAAAAACTTACCATGTGAATTACTTCGATTACAATTATAATAAGTTGTTGTTGTAGTAATATTGTGCACAGTAGTGTGTTTTGCATAATTAACGCTTCGCTTTTCTAATTCCTTCCAATTTTCAAAATCTTCCTTGCTAGTAAATTTAATATTTTTCTGTTCAATAATTATTTGATGATTATCTGAAATGTGATTCATTAACCTTCATCCGGGCGCGCCCCTTTCCGTAACATTAGCGGGCGCGCAACGGTAATCTACCGTCTTCGGTTTTTCTTTCGTCATTCATCCAAAATCTTTAAAATCGGGATAAATACGATGAAAAACATTATAATACTTTTTAAACGATAAAACATTTTTATGAAAATTTCATTTTTATTAAAATTTGAATAATAAAATAAGCTAACACAGTAGGGATAGGTATTAATTTGTAATCCCTATCTCGAATAGGAGTATCAGACGACTTATCATTTTCAGCCTTTTTTTGAGCAATGTAAATATTAGTGTAGTACTTGATTATGTTGATTATGATTTCCAAAAAAATGATTTGGAAGTAACATTTAAGCCTTGTTTTATCTTTCTCCGAGTCACTGCTGTGTTTATCTTGTTCAATGATTCAGGTTCAAAATTAATATCGTCTTGATCGTCAATTTACTCTTCTTCATTCGAATCTATCTCAAGAAGTCGATGTATATGTATCTTCCGGATTTTTCATGCCCTGACATGAGACCAATACATGCAATATGCATTAGTAAAAATGTGAAATCTGATATGTGACGTCACGATAGTGACGTATTTGGAGTATAGTTTACTAAGTTGTAAAAAAAGTAATTTGAATTGTGAATACCTACGAAAAATATAAAATCGGTAATTACATTTCCTTGCAATGGCTGAAGAAAATAAATATCACTAATGGGAGCGTAACTGGTAATCTACCGCCGATATTCGACTGTACAAGTTTGGCGTTGGCTGAGACAATTAAAAATGAAAAGTAGGTAACAACGACACTTCTATCTAGTGTCATATTAAGTCAATTAGGAATACAAAGCACTTCCACCCTCCTTAACACCTGCAGGCAAAAGTTCGCGCGTTATTATAAATAAAGCGGTAAATTACCGCCCACGCGCCCGGATGAAGGTTAATAAAATATATGATGCAAAGCTTTGTTTGTTGTCATCGGGACACTTTGGACAAATTATATGTGATTTTTTAAGTTTAACATCGATTTCTAAGAAATGTATTTTTCTTATATGTAGATTCTTCGTTGAACTATCATGAAACTTCTTAAAACAATAAGAGCATAAGGTACTGAAAAAAAAAATTGTAATGTTATTTTGCATAATTCAATTTATTGTTACTAAATAACTTACGAATCCATAGCTTATTTAAAAGAAACGAAACAAAATGTTTAACCTAAAATCAATTAATGACCTAAAAGGAAACACTAAAATAAATCTGATATTAAAAATAATGTTAACAAACTTGTTTTCGGTTGACCTTAGACACCTGCTGCGGTTCAGGGATGATGAGCGTTTGCGTGGAAATGGCCTCATGCTGACTCATGAGATTTATCGTTCGAGAGCCAGGGAATACTTCATAAGCAACCGAGTTTTTAATATTTGGAACTCACTACCGCCAGATGTTGTTAGCGCGCCGTCTGTAAATTCTTTTAAGGCCAGACTTGATGGGTTTTTGATGGCTTGATGGGCGTATTTATTTTTTCTTTTTACTCTTTGTGTTATATTGTAGAATGTTTTAATGTTTGTATTATTTTGTATTAGTGTTTGCTGTAAGTTGATTGAACTTGTCTTTTGTTGTATTTTGGTGCTTTTGAGCAATATAGGTACTCTTGTGCCTCTGCTCTAATCTGTAGTTGTTAATAATAATAATAATAAAAAAATAAAGGTATAGCAATGAATAATTGCTGTTTGTTTATAATACTTTATATGTTTATCGCAATATAAATTAAAAAAGTTGAGAAAAATTTTCAGATACATAAGTTTATAAGTCGTACAGAAAGAGCGGGTAAACAGAAAGGAAAATAAATCATCAAGAGGTGGCGGTAGTGTTTTCAAAAGCCTGCTTTGCTTTTTAATGTAACCTCTGCCAGTGTACCTCGTAAAGGTGCTTAGTAGACTCATGTCTGGGGTATCTGGTAGGGGTGCAAAATGTGGGTCATTATGCCCTGGCACAGACCCCTGGTATAATCCAAAAAAGGGTTCTAGACACGGGATGGTACGTTTTGGCGCGACCGTTTTGGCGCAGCCGGTTTGGAGCAGCCGGTTTGGCGCAGCCGGTTTGGTGCGGGCCGGTTTGGCGCGATGCCGGTTTGGCGCGAGGCCGGTTTGGCGCAAGACCGTTTTGGCGCGAGGCGGTTTGGCGCGAGGCCGGTTTGGCGCAAGGCCGTTTTGGCGCAAATAATAATTACAAACATTTAATTTTTAAAAATCTAACTTGAATTTTGGTAAGGTACACTTTAGGAATCGCTACGTTGATACTATACTGGCTTATTATGTATTTATTTATTAGCAATTATATTATAATTATATTAATAATTTTTTGTAGAAACGTAAATGATTATAACAGATGATTTTCAATGAAATAATACAATATGACATAATTGTTAAATAGATTATTAAATTTGTCGATAGAATGCAACAATGCAAGTACCCTGTATCCGATATTACCTAACTTAGGCAACGCTTATCCCTTTGAGATTAGCTACCTGAAGTTTTCCAAATTTTAAAATTCCTTTGTGCATATATTTTAAGAATTTTTCATAGTTTACTTAGATGTAATAAAAATGTTAACTAATTTATTATTAACATCGTTGGATAAAAATGAAATCAGTAAAGCAAAATCATTAAAAAATTATTTAGAAACCTTTGTAACCTTTTAATTGTGCTGGAATCAAAAATTCTTTTCAACTAAAGCAATAATTTGGGTAACCGGTGGCAAATAAAAGCAGATTTTTCAGAAAAAAGAATGAGAAGACAAAAATTATTTTTTGATGAGATAAAGAATCATTTTCAAATTAAAAGTAATGAACAAAAATTTAAAGTGAACGTTTTTAATAATAACTAATAATTGCTCAGATGGATAAAAAGTGTCGTAATTTAACGACGTAATTTAACGTCCCCACGACGAACTTTGAACACGGGCTCAAATTTTGTAGTTACGGCGCTGGTACCAACGTAAGCATTATAATTTTTGTAATACAAATGCGTGCTTTTAGTAATTTATTTAAAACATTTACCTGTACAACTTAAATAATGCCGTCGTTAGTAAAAATTTGAAATTACTAAATTCAAAATTCAAAAGATTCAAAAGAAGTATTTAATTAAGCTCTTTCAAAATTAAAAAAAAACCCAAACATCTGGTCAGAAATCCAAATCCGACGAACGGCTCAGATTTACCTACTTATAATTGGTTTTAACAAATACTATTTTATATAATGTATGGATTATATTTTACTGACGCCCCTGAAGTAAAATTTTAATTTTGCGCTTGCATTTGCTGATAAATTTTCTGTATGCAACGGTGTTAAATATTTTTATAAAAATTTACATGTAAATTTTATGTAAAATTTAACGTCCTGTCAAACAGGCTTAACTCTCTATTCCGGATAGGAATACATTTTTCTAGTAAAAATTTTTGAAACACCAATACATTTCACAGAAAATCAGAAAATAATAAACAAGGCAGCTGCAAAACAAAAAATTAAATTCAGAAAATTTTTATTTTTTGTGAAAATTTATTTTATTAATTAAGTTCATTGATTAATTAATAATTAATTAACCATAATTAATAAAACTAAGCTACTTCTATAACGATTTCGTCTTATAAAGAGTATTTTATAATTTTCGCGCCAAAACGTCCTCGCGCCAAAACGGGCTTGCGCCAAAGCGGCTCGCGCCAAACCGTCTTTGCACCAAACCGGCTGCGCCAAAACGGTCGCGCCAAAACGGCTGCGCCAAAACGTCCTAGACCGTTCTAGACAGGGACAGGTTCATGTGAGATTTCGCTGCTAGGGGTTTATAAGAGATTTACCAGATTGAAAATGTTACTTGGGTATTTGTGAGGCCCGGGGCTAACTTTTTTTGGAGGCCCCTTGGACTTGTATGTTTTAACAAAATGCGCCGCAGGCAAAAGTTTTTGATTATTCAAGGTCAACCGCGCTTAGATTAAATGTCAAATATTTGAAAGGATAAAAATTATTATACATAATTGATTATAATTTTTATACATATTTATACAAAATATATACACATTTTAAAAACATTTTTTTCTAACTTTAAGATGCACAAATTCAGTTATCAAATCATCAAAATTTGTTTGTCGAAGTAGATTACTTTCAATGCTCATTAAAGTTAGCGAACTTAAACGTGTTTGTGTAATACTACTTAATTTATTTTTAATAAAGGATAATTTTGAAAATGATCTTTCCGATTCACAGTTAGCGATAGGAACACATAAATATATTTTTAAAATAATGTAAATGTTCGGAAAAAAGTCCAGCAATTTTTTTCAATTATTAATTTGTAAATATCTATGGGATTAGTTGACTTCAACTTATAGGTTTTTAACAAATCACAAAAAAAAATGTGGTTCATCAGTTAAGTCTGAATTGACATCACTTTTGTATGTTTCGATTAGTGCTCTTGTAACAATTAATTGTTACATTTTTTTGTTTCTTTGAATTTGTTTAATTTTGGTTTGGTGATTATTTGGATTTCTGTAAATATTGTTTTATTTTGATTTAAAAGATGGCGTTGCCAGCTTTACAGTTTTGGGAGAGGCTGCGCTTTTGTGTGGTAGAGAGAAGGTCATTGACGACGATCCAAGATGGTCGTTTAAGAGCGTCATAGCACAAAACCACAAAAGCAGCAATTGGTGATTTGAAAATATAATTTTAGTTTTAAAGTGAAATTTAGTGAATTAGGTGAGTCACATTTTAATTGATTCTACTATTGATTTACTTTTTTTTGGAATTCTCAAATGAGAAATATTGGTTATTGGTTAATATTAAATTTTGCAAATGTCGATTGTAAATTTACATCTGGCAAACAATTTTTGTGCGATATAGATTAAGTTCACAAATTAAGTTGAACGAATAACTTTGGTATTTTCTGGTAACAGAAAATTTGATTTCTTTTACAACCATTTTTTGCAAGTGACCTCAGTTGCTTGGACTTGACTTGATTACCTTTATATGTTTATCCTTAGGAAATACTAAGGTAATTTAAGTCATCCGCTCGCTTCGTATGCAGATCAGGACGAAGGAGGAATTTTTCTTTGGTGAACCGTCCTGTAGCGGTATCACGTCAATTATTTTACTGTTGATAAATATTTCATTTGAATAATAATTATTTGACATTTTGGAAATCTAGTTTTGTGCGAATCATATTTTATTTATCATTTATTATTTTTTGTTGAGCTAGTGGAGCGACAAGAATTTTGTAACGTCGTTTCATTCCTCAGCTGGCGCCCAAACAAATTCTCCTTTTATTTTACGTAGCCACCATTCTTTTAAAGGACTCACGAAGCTGTAAAGCTACCCAGCTTCTTCGACAGTGGGTAAAAACCCAAGAGCTAGCCTATCTACTATTGTCATCAGTAGAGACAAAAAGGGTTTCTGTAACCAATAGGAGAATAACGTTACACTCTTGAGAATTCTTTGATTTCGTTGATTTCGAAGTCCGAACTCGGTAGCAAACTTTGATGTAAAACCAAATTTCAAAATTACTGACTGCACGTAAATTATTTTCAAAATAAATCCAAATTATGCAAGATGGCCAGCTCATCAGATTATGCTTAATTTTTTCTAGGTAGTACATTTTGGGTTTTCCCAAAAAAAGGTATTATTTCTACAAACCGACAAAGTTCTAAGTAAGAAATGTAAGCCTTTTATTTCTTTTATTTAAAATGAGTGGTTTATTCGTTTATTACCTGATTTACTTTAAGACAATCTGATATCTTCATTCGGATAAACAAATAAATAATGTTTTGAGTAATGCTAAAATTTGTCTTCAAAATATGCTTTGACAATAAATTTACGATTTTCCTGTATCTTTTGTATATTCCTGTATCATTTGCGGTTTACACTATTCTTGCTTTAAATAAAACTTATACTTATCTGTTGCAAAAAATATATATCTTTTATTAAATTATTTTGTAGTTGGTGACAAACTTAAATGCTAAATAGCAATCATTTTTCAATGAAAGAACCACGAGGAATTCAATAATTCTTTCTTTCAAAAAATAATTTCTATCTAACATATAAGTTTGTCATCATAAACTTCAAAATAATTTAATAAAACGCGAGTACACTATAGTATACCCCGAGTCTGAAAAGGTTAAAAATCCGTGATTTTATAGGGTGCCTTTATGACCACGGCTGTAAATTACTTGTAAAAATTTTCAAACTTCAGCTGTCACAATTACGTCGAAATACTATCTCTTTCTATCTTGAGAATATAATAGCGCTATCTCTTATTCAATATTGTACTATCTCGAAGAAAACATCAACTATGCGTAATAAGTTGCAAGTAGTTACAAGACAGGTACACACCCTGGGTTTAAAAGGGTTAACTAATAAACTTGACAAAAATATTTTTAAGAGGTATTTGTAACCCAGATGCAATTATAATGCATAATTTAAAAAACTCGGCACGATGTAAGTTATTATTTTGATCAGGGCCGTATTTACGGGGGGGGGTTTTAGGGGTTACAACCCCTCCCGAAATTATTTATCAATAAATAAAGTACTAGAAGTCCGACTGAAATCGTAACAAAATCAGAAAAAAAAATCTTTAAAACTATAAAAAAAAACATTAAAGTTGAAGTGTTTAAATAAAAATGAAAACTAAAGAGATATTTCTAATAAATTAAATCAGGTATTTTATCTTAATTCTTACTATTATGGTAAAAATTTTAAATTGCTATAAATTGTTTGAACCAAAAATTTTAAAGCAAACAAATTTTATAACCATCATGGGCAGCATAGCTTAAAATAAGACTTCCGCAATAAATTAGAGTGGTTATTGTAAACCCATAAATTATTTTATATTTTGGGGTTCGTTTTTTACAGCGGTTTTTTACAAGAGAGTTTAAAATAAAAATATGAATAAGATTAAAGTTATTAAAAATATCGTGGTAAACAAAACTTTTAAAATGGCACAAACAAAATTTTATCCGTGATAACGCCCAAAAGTCAATCTGTAATCAAAATTTGTCGCTCCCTCGACAAATTATTTTCACCCTTTAAATAAAGTTCACAAAAATCAAAATTTTCTCTGAATACCGAACTCAAATAAAAAAAAATTGCTCAAAAAATATAATCACTTTAATTAAATAATCTTTTCACAAAATTTAAACTTTCTTGCGGTCACTTTCGACCAAAAGTTTGAAAGCATTCAAACAAAATTTTTCAATAACCATACTCAAAAATAAAATCTTAATTTCAAAAATACTACTTGCACAAAATTATACTCAAAAAATCGGCGGAGCAAAATCTAGGATTTTGTCGTTTCCGTCATCTTGGCAAAAAAATCTCTTTCTACTCACCTTTCTGCAAATATTACATTTCAAAAATTAATATAACAAAATTTAAATTTAAAAAAATCACCAAGGTTCGGTTGTTCAGTTGCAGGCTAAACCAAAAAATTTAGATTAACTAATAATATTTTTTTAAAAACAGCTTTTCAACGTAATATTTCATTGATTAATCCAAATCTGTTGGTTTAACTTACAACTGAACAACTGAGCCCAAAGGTTTCAAATCAATTCAAAAATTACAACTGAGGGACTGAGGCGTTCAAATCCTCCTTTCGTAACACGGCAATATATAAGCTTTTACAAATACTGTGTACCCTGCTAGTGACAACAGACACCCCGGGAAGAAGTTTCTTTTCACTCAAAAAAGGGAAAAGCTATTTAAGAAATTCTACTGGATAAGAAAGGCTAACAAGACTAGCTCTTATTCTTATGTCCAGTCATAGAACTATGCCAATCCCCAGTGACCTGGTTTTAGGATAAATTTTCATAGTGCAAGATGATTTTAGTTGGTACTTTAAGTTTTTTTAAATTGCATTTATTTTGCCGATTTTAGCTGACGGTTTAAGTTGAGACTTAAACTTTTTTATTTAGGTATTTACATATTTATTGAGTTCCTTCTATTTTTAATTTTATATTTTATGTTTGTTTTTTATTGTAGTTTTTTTTTATTTTTTAAATATTTTTTATTTTTTGTTTTGAATATTTTTTTATCCTTTGTATTTTAATAAATTAGCTATTTATTTTTTAATTTTTTTAAAACCCCCCCCGAAAATCTAGTCTAAATACGGCCCTGATTTTGATCGTTATTTTGTATATCTTCCGTACAAATTCGTGAAATCTGTTTTTAGTATTATATGAACGGCGATATATATTATTTTCGTCAATTTCGTCTAAGATCAGATAAATATCGTCGATAAGACACATTTTAAAAAATTATAAAATACACAAAATTCACACCATTTATAAACTTTAAGTTCAAATCTCACTTGTAACGTTTTACTTGGTACTCCAAGTGACTTGTAACTTATCTTACCCGTAACTCGTATTTACGAGACGATTGCCGCTATTGGTAGGTGAATATACGTTTACTAATAACCAGGGCTCGGAAGTTCTAGCAAGTGCATATATTTTCTGGTAAGTCCTAGAATATTGAAAGTAAGATACAAATTTGTTTCACACTTCCCTGATGTTATATACAAAACTTTATAATGCTAATTTTTGCATATTTACGGTTTTTAGTGCTATTTTGCTATTTTAGAGTTTTAAGTGCTATTTACAGGCATATTTTTATATAAAAAATTAAATAAACAAAATTCTATCGAAATAAACAAACGAAACAAAATGTTAAAATTATAAATTTTAACTGTTTAGTAAAGAATACGTACTTACATAGAAAAATAATATTTAAAAAACAATAAAAAATATATAAATTAATATTTAACAGGTTTGAACTTTAATATTTGAATAAGAAAAAAAATATAATAAAAATTAAAATTGATAGCAAATCTTTAAATGTCGACTAACAATTTTTTAAATAATAAATTACGTTATAACAAAATATGATAAAAATTTAAAATAAAAAATTTTGTAATACGATTAAAGGCCTTTATTTCACGATTATTTTCGATTATTATATAACAAAAGAAAAACATAAAAATAATGAGAAACAAGAAAATATTATATACCAAACAAATTGAAAAATTAATATTAAAAAACCAAGATATTAAAAAAAATGTTATGGGAAAAAAATGAATATTTTTAAAATTATGTCGGACGCATCTCAATGTAATTAGCAGATTCGCAATATTTAGTTCATTTATAAAATAAAAAATAAAAAAAATGGTTGACAATTATTTTATTTTGCATATTTTTCAATTTTTTAGTGCTATTTATAACGCTAATTTTTGTGTTTTTAAGTGCATATTAAAGCGCTAAAAGTTTACTTTTTTAGTGCTATAACTTCCGAGCCCTGCTAATAACTAAGTTTCTTGTAACGCTATTAGGGCCAATTTCATAATAAACTTAAAGTCACCTTTAAAAACTTAAAACCGCCTTTAACTTTAAAAACGTAAAAAGTGATTTCATAATCCTATTTAGGGCCAATTTCATAATGAAAATAAAAAGTCGACTTTTGCTAAGGTCGACTTTAAGGTAAAACCAACTTTAAGATGCTTTAAGAGTTGTTGGGTTTCATAATCATGATGTGTGAAGTCTTTAGCTAAAACCGACTTTAGGATTAAAAATTATAGTTGGTAGTGTCAGAACTAGTAACTTTCAGTTATATTTGAAATGTTTGGTTTGTATTATAACCAAACATACGTTTGCCGCCAAGTGCTTGTTTGTAAAGTTTGACGCGTTTCTATATTAATTTTATAATGACCGGTGTTATAAATAATAAAGTGAAAAGAAATCGTACACCGAATTTCAACAAAGAGGAAGAATTGCTATTACTGGAAGAAATTACAAAGTTTGCCAAAGTAATAGAGTGCAAAGCAACAAATAGAATATCCTGTACCGATAAGGTAAATAAAAATTGTGTAATATAATTTATTTCTTTAATAATTACACTTTTATGATATAGTTACTGAAAAATTAATTTTGTAGGATAATGCTTGGAAGGAGGTGTTGTCTTCGTTCAATGCAAAAAATCTAAACAAGAGAACGGAGCAACAAATAAAAGCAAAATACGATAATTTAAAAACAAAGGCACGAAAGACGGTTGCCGACCAAAAACTATATATTAAGGGAACTGGTGGTGGGCCTTGCAATCTTGATAGTAGTGTAGATGCTGTAACGGCAGCTGTCTTAAATATTATTAATTTTAAAACGGTGGTGGGATTGTTTAATCCATTTGACGATGATAATAGCGTATGACTGTAGTTGTAAAAAAAATAACCTAGTTGTAGATAATATTATGTTTTAGAATTCTTCCAACTTCAAAATTAATGCCGACTCGGAAGTTTCTCAATTATGTATATCGCCTATTGTAAGAATTTATTAAACATTTTATTTATTTATTAAACATGATATTAAATTAATTTTAGATTTCAAATAATGTAGAGGAAATGCCACAAGTGTATGAAGCCGCTCCGATTGCTGAACCTTACATAGTAAGATTTTATAAAAACTATTATTTATAAAAGCTAATAAAATGAATCTAGATACCGTACATTGATGAGCAGATTCCAGGTTGTAGTAGAACTGAAGTTTCTAGAATTTCTCCGATTCCAGTTTCTAGCAATTCTTTGATCGAGGAAGTTTCTGTTCGGGTAATAAAATGATTTTTTTATCTTACGAAATGAAAAATATTTTTATAATTATAAATTGCAGAGTCCTAAACAGAATTGTGAAACCCCAATTGTAAATAATTGGGGTCATTATAATTCTAAAAAATTAAAAAGCAAAATACATAGTAAGTTAAGGCCGACAGTTCGTAATCCAGCTTTTTATAATAAAGAAAATTATTATAAACGAAAGCTAGAATTGCTAGTAGAGGAACATGCTAAAAAAATGGTTCTTCTAGACTTGGAGATACAGTTAAAGCAAAAGCAATTAAGCCAATAATTTTACAGGAAGATTAATTTATTATTTTATTTCAGCTAACATTTTTCTCAATAGTCTCAGCTTTACATTAAATATAAAATAAAGGACACTTTCTTCGAGAATTTATATATTTTTGTATGTGGACTAGCTTCGACAGTCATGTTTGTAAGCCCATTCTACAAGATTTAAATGTGATTAAATCAAAATATTAAATATAAAAGTGTAATATAAAAAAAATATAAATTAATATTAAAATATTGTATAGTTTTGTATTAAATCTTAATAGTTATCATTACATTGATTTTTTTTATAACAATTAAGAAGTTTACAATTGACCAAAATGTTCATCGATTAATAACTGTCTAAAATGCCTTCCCATATTGGCGTTATTATTTTCCTGCTGAAATAATTCCTCTTCTACTTCAATTTGAAGCCAATCATGTGGTATTTCTTCTTTCATATCAATTGCAATATTATGAAGTACAGCAGTTGCTACAATAATACTGAAGACAGTGTTTTGCTGCATACGCATTCCTAAACTTAAAATTGGAAATCTACGTTTCCAAACACCATATTGCCTCTCAACAACATTTCGAGTTCTGATGATTGATTCGTTAAATAAATTTTCAGACGGTGTTGTAGGTTCTTGTAATTTGGTCATTAAATACCTTTGCAAACTGTAGCCACTGTCACCAACTAACATAAAATTTTCAAAGTGACCATTTTCAAACTTTCTTTTAATTTTGCTATTGTTGAATATAGTTTGATCATGAACGGAACCAGGCCATCTAGCCACAATGTTCCTGATTCTTAATTTGGCGTCGCTAATAGTCTGAACATTTATTGCAAAAAAAGATTTTCTTGAGCGAAATATTTCAGCATCTTCTCCACCCGGTGATTCAATTTTTATCAATGTGCAATCTATCGCACCGATTACTTTAGGGAATGAAGCAATCGAATAAAATTCGTCTGAAACTTTCCTCATCTCTTCTCGATTTTCGCACATTTTTATATATTTTGTTTTTAACGTAGCTATGGCAGAGCTAACCCTTTTAATAATCCTACATGCAGAAGATTTAGATACACCAATAAAATCAGCTACAGATATTTGCATGTTCCCCGTTGCATAAAAACGAAGGGTTAATAACAACTGATATACCGGTTGTATACATCCACCTCTAAAATAAAATATATTAATAGTAATAAATAATTACAATACAATACAAGAGATATAGAACTTTAATATAAATAATCAAATAAGTTTACCTGTTGCTTCGTAGTTTTATCATAGGCTCGATTTCTTGAAGTATACCTTGAACAACTGCTTTCGTTAGACGAAATCTATCAAAGAAATCTAATTCGTCGTAAATTTCAAAATAATTTTTTCTAATTTTGTAAATTTTTGGTCTTCTTATAATAATTTCTTCATCTTCTGATGAACTTGAACTTGATGTATTAAAGTTAAGCATTTTTAAACTGTACTCTACTATAAATGTAAGGTTATTTGTTGACTTAAAGTTAACTTTTGGCGGTTAAAGGGCAAAAATCGACCCTTTAACTTAAAGTCGACTTTTAAGGGTTTTTGTACTTTAAATAGGATTATGAAATCACTTTTTACGTTTTTAAAGTTAAAGGCGGTTTTAAGTTTTTAAAGGTGACTTTAAGTTTATTATGAAATTGGCCCTTAAAGTACAAAAACCCTTAAAAGTCGACTTTAAGTTAAAGGGTCGATTTTTGCCCTTTAACCGCCAAAAGTTAACTTTAAGTCAACAAATAACCTTACATTTATAGTAGAGTACAGTTTAAAAATGCTTAACTTTAATACATCAAGTTCAAGTTCATCAGAAGATGAAGAAATTATTATAAGAAGACCAAAAATTTACAAAATTAGAAAAAATTATTTTGAAATTTACGACGAATTAGATTTCTTTGATAGATTTCGTCTAACGAAAGCAGTTGTTCAAGGTATACTTCAAGAAATCGAGCCTATGATAAAACTACGAAGCAACAGGTAAACTTATTTGATTATTTATATGAAAGTTCTATATCTCTTGTATTGTATTGTAATTATTTATTACTATTAATATATTTTATTTTAGAGGTGGATGTATACAACCGGTATATCAGTTGTTATTAACCCTTCGTTTTTATGCAACGGGGAACATGCAAATATCTGTAGCTGATTTTATTGGTGTATCTAAATCTTCTGCATGTAGGATTATTAAAAGGGTTAGCTCTGCCATAGCTACGTTAAAAACAAAATATATAAAAATGTGCGAAAATCGAGAAGAGATGAGGAAAGTTTCAGACGAATTTTATTCGATTGCTTCATTCCCTAAAGTAATCGGTGCGATAGATTGCACATTGATAAAAATTGAATCACCGGGTGGAGAAGATGCTGAAATATTTCGCTCAAGAAAATCTTTTTTTGCAATAAATGTTCAGACTATTAGCGACGCCAAATTAAGAATCAGGAACATTGTGGCTAGGTGGCCTGGTTCCGTCCATGATCAAACTATATTCAACAATAGCAAAATTAAAAGAAAGTTTGAAAATGGTCACTTTGAAAATTTTATGTTAGTTGGTGACAGTGGCTACAGTTTGCAAAGGTATTTAATGACCAAATTACAAGAACCTACAACACCGTCTGAAAATTTATTTAACGAATCAATCATCAGAACTCGAAATGTTGTTGAGAGGCAATATGGTGTTTGGAAACGTAGATTTCCAATTTTAAGTTTAGGAATGCGTATGCAGCAAAACACTGTCTTCAGTATTATTGTAGCAACTGCTGTACTTCATAATATTGCAATTGATATGAAAGAAGAAATACCACATGATTGGCTTCAAATTGAAGTAGAAGAGGAATTATTTCAGCAGGAAAATAATAACGCCAATATGGGACGGCATTTTAGACAGTTATTAATCGATGAACATTTTGGTCAATTGTAAACTTCTTAATTGTTATAAAAAAAATCAATGTAATGATAACTATTAAGATTTAATACAAAACTATACAATATTTTAATATTAATTTATATTTTTTTTATATTTAATATTTTGATTTAATCACATTTAAATCTTGTAGAATGGGCTTACGAACATGACTGTCGAAGCTAGTCCACATACAAAAATATATAAATTCTCGAAGAAAGTGTCCTTTATTTTATATTTAATGTAAAGCTGAGACTATTGAGAAAAATGTTAGCTGAAATAAAATAATAAATTAATCTTCTTGTAAAATTATTGGCTTAATTGCTTTTGCTTTAACTGTATCTCCAAGTCTAGAAGAACCATTTTTTTAGCATGTTCCTCTTCTAGCAATTCTAGCTTTCGTTTATAATAATTTTCTTTATTATAAAAAGCTGGATTACGAACTGTCGGCCTTAACTTACTATGTATTTTGCTTTTTAATTTTTTAGAATTATAATGACCCCAATTATTTACAATTGGGGTTTCACAATTCTGTTTAGGACTCTGCAATTTATAATTATAAAAATATTTTTCATTTCGTAAGATAAAAAAATCATTTTATTACCCGAACAGAAACTTCCTCGATCAAAGAATTGCTAGAAACTGGAATCGGAGAAATTCTAGAAACTTCAGTTCTACTACAACCTGGAATCTGCTCATCAATGTACGGTATCTAGATTCATTTTATTAGCTTTTATAAATAATAGTTTTTATAAAATCTTACTATGTAAGGTTCAGCAATCGGAGCGGCTTCATACACTTGTGGCATTTCCTCTACATTATTTGAAATCTAAAATTAATTTAATATCATGTTTAATAAATAAATAAAATGTTTAATAAATTCTTACAATAGGCGATATACATAATTGAGAAACTTCCGAGTCGGCATTAATTTTGAAGTTGGAAGAATTCTAAAACATAATATTATCTACAACTAGGTTATTTTTTTTACAACTACAGTCATACGCTATTATCATCGTCAAATGGATTAAACAATCCCACCACCGTTTTAAAATTAATAATATTTAAGACAGCTGCCGTTACAGCATCTACACTACTATCAAGATTGCAAGGCCCACCACCAGTTCCCTTAATATATAGTTTTTGGTCGGCAACCGTCTTTCGTGCCTTTGTTTTTAAATTATCGTATTTTGCTTTTATTTGTTGCTCCGTTCTCTTGTTTAGATTTTTTGCATTGAACGAAGACAACACCTCCTTCCAAGCATTATCCTACAAAATTAATTTTTCAGTAACTATATCATAAAAGTGTAATTATTAAAGAAATAAATTATATTACACAATTTTTATTTACCTTATCGGTACAGGATATTCTATTTGTTGCTTTGCACTCTATTACTTTGGCAAACTTTGTAATTTCTTCCAGTAATAGCAATTCTTCCTCTTTGTTGAAATTCGGTGTACGATTTCTTTTCACTTTATTATTTATAACACCGGTCATTATAAAATTAATATAGAAACGCGTCAAACTTTACAAACAAGCACTTGGCGGCAAACGTATGTTTGGTTATAATACAAACCAAACATTTCAAATATAACTGAAAGTTACTAGTTCTGACACTACCAACTATAATTTTTAATCCTAAAGTCGGTTTTAGCTAAAGACTTCACACATCATGATTATGAAACCCAACAACTCTTAAAGCATCTTAAAGTTGGTTTTACCTTAAAGTCGACCTTAGCAAAAGTCGACTTTTTATTTTCATTATGAAATTGGCCCTTAGCCACTTTACGAGGAGGTGAATATATCGGCCCTAAATTTTAAATAAACCGTGTAAAATGTAATTATTTCCAAGGATTATTTATAGATTGTGTTTACTATTAGTTTTAATAATAAATATTTTAATAAAGATCAGCTTTATGATTTTGTTATATAAAATTTTTATAATTTTTAAAATTATAAAAAATCACCAAAATTTTATACCAAATTATTAAATTTGGTGAAATTTTACAACACTGTAGCAAGCGGATAATGAAACAACGGCGGCATCTGTTAAATCGTGTACAAATTTAAGCTATTATGTTGACATGCGCATGAAAAGTAAAACTGTTAAAAAGACGCAGCTGAACTACGATTGTGGTGGCGGTATCTCGGTATCTCGACTTGAATGTGCAGCTGCACGGCGTTGTTTGCATGCGGAGTTTGAAATCGCGACGGTTGCAATTCGGACATGCCATTATTTATTAAAAAGTTTTGAAGTTTTTCTAAGCGTGAATGTTTGTTTTGAATAATGTGAAAATTGTGTGTTTGTGAAAAGCGAAAAGAACAAAATAGCAGCAAGTGTTACGCAGAGGCCGCACATAATAATTATTACCACATGTAAACAGGTATTTATAAAACAGCTTTATAATTTTGATTTTTAAATTTTAAAAGAATTTTTGTGAGCAACGACGATATAGTTAATATTATAATATATTATGAATTATTAATTTGTGAAATATTTTCAATTGTAAAGTTTTAAAATGAACAGGTTAATGATGAAAGTGATAACTTTCCCCAAAAGCTCAATAAAAAATCTTAAATGTTATTAATGTTTAATTTACTGTTCAATTTAAGATAAAATAGTTCATATCAATAACAAAATAAAATCTTATGCATATTATAGTAAACTTAATCAAGCGCAGTGGCGCTACATGCAAAGGGTGATAGGCACCTCGCCATTCTGCTAAAACAGAACCCAAGTGTTATTAAATTTTTAAATAAATATAACATTTTACAATTTTACAATGAACAAAAAAATAGTTACTAGATTACAGCAGATTTGTTAATGTTAAAATGAAGTATTTTAACTAATTTTATTTACTAGCGTTGTGAAAATCGAATTTTTAACTTTAATTCGCGAATTAATGTTTTAAGTAATGTACCGGTTTGTAAAGTAATACAGGGGTGTTGGAGGTAAATTATAGGTGCTGAAAGTGATTTACCGGTGAATTAATATGCGAATTAAAAGTACACAGACAATGGACGGGTTTCACTAGTCACAGATTTTTAAAATAACATATGAACCTAAAATTTTGATCAAAATGATTTATATTTGTATAATTGGTTGGTCTCAAAACTCACCCTAAGATTTAAAAAAAAATTTTGAAATTTGAAAAAGTATTTAAACTGAGCGCCTTGATTGACCAATAAAAATTAAGCATGAATATGCGCTGTAGCCAAGTCATTTTGATGGTTGGTTAATGTTTATTTTCTGTTATATAAACGTTTGACAGTTGTTTCAAATTCAATTTATATTAACTAATTTGGTGCAGAAAATATTATTATTCATATTATTAAGCACGTGTGACAGCTGACAACGACAAGTGAGTTTGGTATCTACCTTACCAACTTTCAACCCGGCAACAGAGCTACTTTTATTGGCTTCTAAAGCCCGGCAATTTTTTAAAAAACCGGACGAGTGACGTCACGCTGCCGTTTGCTCAATAATTATTTTCTTACCTTAGATGTACTTAAAAAATCTGAAAAAAATTGTGGAGGCTCAATTTGACCTCTACTTTGAAATAAACAAATAAAAAAAAAATAGTGAAACTCGTCCATTGTGTACTTCTCATTGGTCCCATAGTTTATAATTTAAAAAATTTGAGATTAATTCTAACCTAAAAAATCAATAAACGTCAAATGAATTTCGGATAAGGGTACTGTCCACTATCATAACGGTCATTCAAATAAACAAAATTAAACTTCAAATAAAAATCTATTTTCATTTATTCAGGGCCGTCCTAAGATATACGACGAAAACACACAAATTTATTACTATTACCCTAAATGAACACATGAAATTCATACAAAAATAAAAAATATATACAGGGTCTTCTCGGATACACTTTACCAAAGAGTATGTAGTGTATAGAGGAACAGCCATGTATTAAAAATTGAAACGTAGAGACATTCCCATCTACCAGATGGCGTAGCAAAGCCATCTAGCGGCCGGGAACATTTTTATATTAAATACCTAAATATAAAGTTAGCTACTATATCGATAATTGCAGGTATATCTTTTTGGCGACTGTTCGTACTTGAAGTGGATAAGTAAGAGAAAAGGATTTTTAACACGGTTTTATCATGGGGTCTCCATAGAAATTTTTAAATAGGGCAGTAAACATTACAATCAGTGTAACCAACATACGGTAGTTATTGTATATAAAACAATACAATAATTTGTATCCTCTATAGCAGTGTTTTTCAACCTTATCGAATAGAGAATAATAGAGCCTTCTTAATCCCCTTATATAATTAATAATTATTTTAACACTAGTAAGAAAAAGATTTTTAACACTAGTGTTATTAGTTTATAATTTTTTGGACTCGCTATCGCTCGTTTCGCGAAATTCTCCACTAACAAAATAAAATCTCACTTTTAACACCTATATCGTAAATAGTTATTATAATTTATGTAAATTTATAATTTAATTTTATTAAAAAAAATTTCGACCCCACGAGCAAAACATCGCGACCCTCTGGGGATCGTGACCCACAGGTTAAAAAACACTGCTTTATAGTATATACCAGGCCTGGTCTATACGATAGTATTATGTTATCGTACGATAATTTTTTAAAATGATTCGATCAATTTCCGATAAATCCGATAATTTAAAATTATACTATAAATTATTTAATAATATTAAATATCAAAGATTAAATATTTCATTTTTTAATTTGTTTTTTAAATTTTTGTTTTGAATTTTTTGAAGACTGCACTGATTACTGTTTAAAGCAGGGCCGTATTTAGACTAAATTTTCGGGGAGGGTTTAAAAAAATAGCAAAATAAATAGCTAATTTATAAAATAACAAAAGAAGTTTTTCTAAATTTAAATTTTGTTATATTAATTTTTGAAATGTAATGTTTGGAGAAAAGTGACTAGAGGGAGGTTTTTTTACCAAGATGGCGGAAACGGCAGAAGCCTATATTTTGCTCCGCTGATTTTTTGAGTATAATTTTGTGCAAGTATTTTTGCAATTAAGATTTTATTTTATTTTTGAGTATTGTTATTAGAAAATTTTGTTTGAAAGTATTTTGTCGAAAGTTAACGCAAAAAAAAAATTAAAATTTTGTGAAAAAATTGTTTTTATTTAATTGAAATAATTATGTTTTTGCGCGATTTTTCTTTATTTGTGTTCGATATTCAGAGAAAATTTCGATTTTTATGAACTCTATTTAATGGTTGAAAATAATTTGTCAAAGGAGCGACAAATTTTGATTACAGGTTGACTTCTGGGGAGGGGGGGGGCGTTTTTGTTTATATAATTTTAAAAATTTTGTTTACTACGATATTTTTAATAAATTTAAACTTATTCATATTTTAATTTTAAACTCTCACGTAAAAAACCGTTTTTAAATAAAATTTTTTAATTTTAATATTTGAATAAAAATCACAAACTAAATTCTTATTTTACCGATGGCGATAGTAAAATAATGTTGTCAAAACGAAGAACTAAATTAGATTGAAAGAAAATTTCACAAATCTTAAGCAAATATACACTTATGTACAAAAATGTACAAAATATAAAACAATTTATGGGTTTACAATGCCCATTCTAATTTATTGCGGAAGTGTTATTTTAAGCTATTTTGCTGCCCATGATGATCATAAAATTTATGTTCCCTTTAAACTTTTTGGTTCAAACAATTTATTGCAATTTAAAATTTTTACCATAATAGTAAGAATTAAGATAAAATACCTATTTTATTCATTTCAATATAATTATTTTTCAAAAAATCGAAAATTAATTAATAGGAGTAATAACTAACAATTAACTAAGTGGTCGCAGACTTTTACACAGGACTGTAAATATTTAGGGCATTTTTATATTTTTCATCTTCGGTTTTTATATTTTTGCAATTTAGTAGTAGGTGTATTTAATCCAGTGTCGCCAATCGCCGGATTATAATACGAATTTCCAATTTTTTAATTTGGGATTTAATTTATTTGAAATATCTCTTTAGTTTTAATTTTTATTTAAACACTTCAAGTTTAATGTTTTTTCTGATTTTTTTACGATTGCAGTCGAACTTCCAGTACTTTATTAATTGATAAATAATTTCGGGGGAGGTTGTAACCCCTAAAACCACCCCCTTAAATACGGCCCTGGTTTAAAGTGTTTAAATAAAATTTGTAATGTAAATCTAGTTTACAAATATATGAAAGATTTATATCTGTTACTCCACATGCAATAAATATAAAACATTCAGTTTTAGAAGAATTGCGAAAAAACAAATCAAACTTTTTTAAAACAATAATTGCAATAAATTAATATGTAATATTAATTTATGACAAGCAAAAAGCAGAACCCAAAAAAAGAATTTTAAAGCATGAATAATATTTTATGTATACTTCTAAAATAATGATAAATGTTTAATAATAATATTTTAATTTGATTTGATTTAAAAAATAAAATTCAACATCAAATTAAGTACATAAAAATTAAAAATTGTGCCGAGAGATCCGAGTTGAAGCGTTGATTTGTTGAAGTTTAAAATTATTTTAGTTTTAACTTTAACTTTGGTTTGAAATTTGAAGTAAATAATAAAATTGTCTGTTTTTACGATACTTGAAATTGAAAAATACTTTTATAACCATCTACCTGAAGGGATTACCAAAATCGTAACAGACAAAGACAGCTTATCATGCTGTCTCATTTAATGCTTACTCATTATATAATGCTCGTTTTTGCCGCTGAGGTCGTTACGAATCGACTACAATTTTATTGTAGGGTACGAAAAATGCTAGTGACAGGTATACCCATAAGAGCTGTTCCTCTATACACTACATACTCTTTGACTTTACATAACTTAGGTGCTGATAGACGACACTTTTTTTTAAATTTTTTTAAATTTAAGCCTTCGAAAGTTTGAAGCATTTTTTTAAATTTCCACTTTCACGTGGTTACTGCCCGGAAAATATTACGTTTTTAGTAAAAATTGATTAGTGTTTTTTTAAAAAGCGTGAAGTAATCTACAAACTAGATTCAACAATTTTTTGTCTAAAATCAACTTATGAATAAAAGTACTAGTTGGCTTTTTCAAAACCATGTACAGTGGGTGATCATATTATTAGAGCCACGGTGAAATAATAGTATCTTATTAGTTTCGCGTGCAATTAAAACCACATATAGTTTATTGTTTTTATATAAAATTGTTTTTATTGATATTAATCAACTAGTTTTTAAACAAAAATTACGTATTTAACACAAAATTTATATATTAATAAAAAAATTAATTAATTAACATTTATTACAATTAATATTTTGTAGCACCTCCTTTTGCTGCAATTACTGCTGCAACTCGATTCGGCATGCTCTCTATGCATTTTATGCAGTTTGATCTAAGTGCTTCACTGTTGTGCCACACATTTGTTAACCGTTCTTTTAATTGACCTTTATTTGTTATTAATTCTTGAGCAATTTCACGCTTCATTAGCTCCCAAAGGTTCTCGATGGGGTCGAGATCAGGTGTATTGCCAGGCCAGTCAAGAACAGCGACTTTTTGGTGACTTAGAAATTTTGTTACTTTTTTAGCCTTATGGCAAGGAGCAGAATCATGCATAAAGATAAATTCTCTTTTTGGAAACCACTCCTCAGCCTGGGGTATCAACTTTGTTTCAAGAACCTTCAGGTATTGATCATGCCTCATAGTGCCTTCCACGAAGTACAAACAACCACTACCTTTGCTGCTAATCACTGACCATACCATTATACTTTGTGGATGTTTAACACGCTTTGTAATGCAATCTTCTTTATATTTTTCACCTTTCCTCCTTCTTACATATTGAGATTTGTTTGAAATCCATTAAGATTTGAACGGAACATTCATCGGAAAAGCAAACCTAAAACAAATTTGTAAAAACGTGTTTATTGTCAAAATTGTTACATTATACCTTTTTCCAGTCATCGATTGTCCAGTTTTTATGTTTTTTGGCCCACTTTAAACGTTTTTTTGTCATTGCCGGTGTTAGCATTGGCTTTTTTGCAGGCCGGCGACATGAGAAACCCAACTCCTTAAGACGTCGACGAGTTGTCATGCCGGAAATGTTAATCCCACTGTCCTGTATTTTTTTTGTTAGCACTTTTCGGGGTGCCTTTCTATTTTCTAAACAAATATCTCGGATTTTACGGTCTTCTCGTGGGGTTGTAATCCTTTTCCTGCCACATTTCTTTAAACGCTTTGGTTCCAAATCAACATTCGTATCCAATTTTATTTTAATTCGGTCCACCGAGGCACGCGAAACATTAACCAAAGACGCAATTTTTCTGTTTGAATGTGAACTGTGGGTTAAAAGAGTTTTTATCTCTGCAATTTTAACAGAAGATAAATCTTTAGTCTTTCCCATAATAAAAATTTTCACTGTGAAGAAAACATTAATAATTTAACACAATAACAAATTTAATAACATATAAAAATAAGTTACTTACCCCTTACAATATTATAAAAATACTAGCAAAGTAATGAAATGCTGAAATATTTACTAAAACGTGCTAAACCCAAACTAAAACTGAAATAAACACAACCGAGGTGCCTAACTGTTAAGCTGCAAGGGTTAAGCTGCGACTAAGGGTGCATTGTCAGCAGCGTTGCCAATCGCAAATATGCGTTTTCCCCTACCGAAGACCTCAAAATCCCCAAATTACACAACCCACATTTAAAAATTTCAAACTCGGATGTATAATATAAAAGGTGAGCTTACAACGAAAATTTCATGTCGCTGCAGTTAATACTAGTGGTCTTATGGAGTAATATCGGAAATATTATTTTAGAGACCCACAAGAAATAAATAAACAAGTTAATAACAAATTATATATTTAATTATAGTGTTAGGTACAATTATAAACAATATTATGTATATATTTTGAATCTTTGAATGACTGGCTGCAGTGATTTTAATAATTTAACAAATCCGCAATTACTATAACGGCCAATGAAATGTACTCACAATAAAATTTGAACAAACCTCGGTTATAATCTTATAATGGTATCCGGTCATAAAATTTTGAAACGATTATGCACCAAAAGGCTGAAAGAATACCTCATTGTAAAAATTTAAGTGAGTACATTTCAATGATCGCTACTGTCCACTACCAGCACCTATAAATAAAGATTTAAAAAAAATTTGTTTTAAAAATTTTAAAAAGTAATAAAATTTAAGTAAACACTTGGGTTTACAGGGAGGATATTGTTGATTGAAAGTGCAAGGTGCAACACAAATAATAAAATTTAAGTAAAACTGTTGAAATACAAAAGATTTAAGTGTTGCCGACAATAATAAATTGAACGATTTATGGTTTACATCCTGACCAAATTAAAGCCCTATAACTGGAAAAATACTACGAATATTGGCATGAAATTTGTACACATTATTCTTAAGATGTTGAACAACTTTTTAAAGCAAAACATATTTTTTCGATTTTTAAAAAATGTCACATTAAACAAAATTGTCTTCAAAGTATATTAATTAATTAATTTACGATAGGCAGATACATATTAGGTATTACTTACCTGTATAAGAAATAGCGATAATCCCCAAAAAACACCCAACAATTTGCGTTACCCAACAAAATACCCAAATGAGTAGAAAATACCCTCATTTTGGGGAATTACCCAACAATTGGCAACGCTGATTGTCAGGTACTTACTACATGCTCTTTTGTTAGATAAGTAACGGTAAATTTTAAATCTAAAAATTTATTTATTTTATATAAAAACATATTAAGAAAATAGTGGGTGCCGTTTTTGTACAGTTATAACCACGTTATAACTATCTGAATTGTAAAATTGTAAAAAAATATGAGTGGCTCTAATAATATGATCACCCACTGTATCTTTTAAACGAAACATTTTATAAAAATTCTGGCGCCCCCCCATTCCGAATAGGAAATTTAACGGACTACAACTTTTGTCTAGTAAAAATTATTTTAAAAACATTTCATTTTACAGAAAATTAGAAAAAAACAAGGCAGCTACAAAATCAAAAATTAAATTCACAAAATTTTTATTTGTATTGAAAATATTCAAAATGGCTACCCTCATTTTCAATCCACAGTCGTGATTGTTTTAAAATATGTATTAATTAATAAAATTAATTAATTTTATTTATATAATTAATTAATTAATTTAATGTTGTGTTTTGTAGCTGCCTTGTGTACTATTTTTTGATTTTCTGTGAAAGGGATTAGATTTTCAAAAAAAATTTACTAGACAGAAGTTGTAGTCCGTTAAATTTCTTATCCGGAATGGGGCGTCAGAATTTTTGTAGTATAAAATGTTTTGTTTAAAAGATATAAGAATTAAAAAAAAAAAAAAACAAAATAAAAAAATCGCGAATTTTTCAACATTGTTGTACTTGCTTTAATTTCACACTAAAACGCCGTTAATTTTAGACAATAAAAAGTACAAAAAAATCTAGTTTGTAGATTATTTCACGCTTATTTCACGCACTAATTCATTTTTACTCAAAAATCAATATATTCTGGGCTATGGCCACATGAAAGTGAAAAAAAAAATATGAAAATAAAAATTGCCGCCCCCAAAAGGCTTGTTCCCCAGGGCTATAGTCCACTTAGCCCTGTGGTTGGGGTGGCCCTGCATTTATTATTCAACCAATTGAAGGTGAATTTTAACCTAAAAAGTACTAATAATCATATCAAAAACTTTTTAGAAAAAACCAAAACAAACACATTGTGTGTGCACATTCGTGAAAATAATGAATTTAAACTGTTAAGTAAAGAATACTACATACTTACATAGAAAAATAATATTTAAAAAACATTAAAAACGACAATTAAATTAACATTTAACAAGTTTGGACTTAGATAATAGTTAACAATTACTTTGTGGTTTTACAATCTATAGTCAACGAAAATTTGTAGTTAACCGTTAGTTAAAGTGACTAGCAGATTTTCTGGTAGTCAAGACGTTAACTATTAGTTAAGGAGAAACATAACTTCATTTTTAATAATTTGTCTTTAGCATCTCAGATTTTGTTTTCTTTAGGTGGCAATTATAAAAACATTCATTTTATTTATTTATAGAATACAAATCATGTAGTATCATAGGTAAAAACGTTAGATCAACTGGTGTCAAATGAACTACTTTAGTTCGTATCATCTCAACGTGACTAGAGGTTGTCAAGTGATCGTAAAACCGGTCGAAGCCTGTAACTATTAGTTGACGTAAACTAATAGTCACTTTAACCAATAGTTGAAAACGCAATTGTAATACCAGCCCTAAGAATTTAAAAAAAATTACGTTATAGAAATACGATAAAAATTTTTTTTTTATATAAAAATTGTAATACGATAGAAAGGCTCCTATTTCACAATTATTTTTGATCAGTCGTATATAACATAAGAAAAACTTAAAAATAATGAGAAAATAAGAAAAATATACCAAACAAAATTGAAAAAATTAAAATTAAAAAAATCAAAAATTTTTTTACTTTAAATTGAATGGGACTTACTAGATAAAATCAAATAAACAATGTGATGTGTCTAAATGAAATTTTTAATGTTAAACAAATAAAATTAATCAAATAAAATGAATTATGCATGGTAGTAATTTTCAATTAAATGTTATGCTCCATTGTTAAGTTTAACCTTCCTTCACTTACAAGGTTTTTTATGCAGAGAAGCTTCTTTCTACCTCAACGCTAGTGATTGGGGCATGTTTCAGTTTAGAAATTGTAGCTGGATCTATGTTCAACTGCAAAATTATCGACAATTTCACCTTTCAGAATACTTGAAATTCTCTGTAATCTTTGAAATCCCTCATTCTTTCTAAGTATTTTCCGTAATTTCACTTGGACTGCTTGTTCAATACGGCCTGGTACTAAAGGGGTAGAATCTTTAAAATTTGTTATGGTCTTTATGGAATCTGCTAAAGTAACGTGTCGAGTTTCCAATATCCTTATGGTACGACCAACGTATCCAAAATTACTTTTTATTAAAGCTAAATTACATTTTAAAGCTTTCGTTTTTAATTAGCTTTTCGTATTCTTCGATTGCAATACTGTTCGGTTCCAAATCTGATATAATTTCTCCAAATTGTTTATTCTCCATAATTTCTCCATAATAAAATGCGGCACCCATCCATGTTCCCCATCTTGTGAGAATCGGTTGTGGTGGAAATTTTTAAATAATTTTAAACGGGAAATTAACCCTACACTGCACGATTTTCTATTTTTTGTTAAAAAAAATATTTTTATACTTAAAATCATCATGAGTTACTGGAAAAAATATTTAAAAATATTATTCTTTCAAAAAACACATTTTATTTCGAAAAAATCAATTGTATCATATATGATACATAGCGTAAAAATGGTACAAAAAATGCATGAAATTTATGAAGTGTGAAACTTTTGAAAGCAGTTATTGTTCTTATTCAAACACAAAGAAAGGCCACATTTTGAACATTTTAAATAAGAAAAAGAATGTAGAATTCGGCATTTTGCATCTTAAGCTCGCCTCACACGATGCTTGTTTTCCTGCATGTTTCCTTGCTTGGTGCCGTGATGGGTGCGCTGATGGGTGCGCAGTTGCCGTGCATGCTTTGCTGCATGTTTTCGTGCACGATTTCTCTGATAGAACCGGTGCTATTTTCTGTAATGGTTTACGTGCATGTTTTCAGCGCTAACCAATGATAAAGCCGCATCGTGCGAGTACTACCGAGAAATGCCGAGTTTGAATTGAAATGATGTAAACAAATAAGTTTATTAGGTTAAATAATAACATAATTTATTTTAATATTAAAAATAATAAAATATTTTTATTATATTGGTTATTATTATTGCTTCTTGTTATTTTCTTTATTTTATCATTTTTTCGAAATTGTTGTTTCTTGGTTAACCATATTTGAAAGAGATTATCATTTTAAATTGGTAGTTCGATTTGTGTATAATTACAATTATATTGTTTTGTGTATTTTGCACAAAAATATGCTAACCGCTAATATTCTACGATAAATTTCTATTAAAAGGGCGTTCATTTTTACAAACTTAAGACTGTCAATATCACTGCGTGCGCATTGAAGCTTGAAACCATGCTTGCAAACCATCACGTACAAAACCCGTGTGAAGCCAACCATGCACAGGAGCCATCATGCTAGGTACCATGCACAGAAACAAGCAAGGAAACCATCAGCAAAACAAGCATCGTGTGAGGCGAGCTTTACAAAGGCAATAGGCAATCTGCTCTAAATTCAGCAAATTTTAGGCATGTTTGTTCTCCTGTCTGTTTACTTGCACGGCGATACAAAAGCTAACCATTTACGATGGTCATATCAAGGTGGTAAAATATTCTCGTGTACCATTTTTTGGTACGCATAATAATTTTGTATCTCCCGATCAGACTGTTCATTAAATCGACACCCCTCATATGTTTATTATAAAGTTTTATGATATGGGGGCAGTCAATTTTTATTGTTTTTTTTTATTTTTCTATCGTAGCCTTGTATTTTAGGTTTCGGCAGTTTCCCTGAGAATGCGATAAAGGTCTTTTTCGATCCATCTTCAAAAAGTTGTCAACGATAATAATACCTACCATAAAACGCTATGTATCAGAAATGCTACAACTATATTTTACATTGAAAATAAATAAAAATAATCTCATTATTCAATAAATAATGCATATCGCTAGTAATTCTTACCTTATATATTACTTTTATTCACTTATTCACTTTATTATCATGTAATTATTATATAAAATAACAATATCAAATCTACTTAGACTTTTAATGAGCCATTTTCCTGAAATACGAAAATTTGCTCACTAGAGGCGCTAGTAGTCCGGTAGGGACAAACATATATTTGGCCATAAGAACAAACATTCGTTCAATTCAAATACTAAGTAATCTGCAGCAATGAAAATTTTACAGGTTATTATTCAAAGCTTTACGAAAACATTGTAAAAATAACAGCAAATATTAACAATCATTATCTGAGTAATAAAATAAATAAAGTGACTACAAATCGACGACGTTACTATTACATAAATTAATTGACGATTATAGAATTAATATATGCTGATTTTGTCACATGTTATTAAAAGCATAATATTGCAATCATATATAAGCTGAAATCTGAATATTTAGTGTAGTTATAAGCAAGAAGAACGAATGTTTGTGATTTTCCTGAGAGGTCATGTAAATTTGTCACTAGATGGCGAGTAAATCGATAATTTTTAATTTAATAAAAATGTGCACTAGAATTTTGAGAAGCTCCTGTACTATAAATATTATTCCTGTGCCAGATAAAAGAAAGTTTTAATTGTAAATTTTTTATTTTACTTTTTAATAAAAAATTGAAATAAAACTGAAATTAGTGCAAGCAAATGATAAAATAGTTAATAGATCATTCATTAAATGCAATGAGAAATCAAATAGATCAATTGAAGCAAAAAAAGTGCAAGAAAAATGTAAATACGAGTATAAAAATGACGCTCAAAACTACTTTTTAATAGTTTGTCACACAAGATACGCTGATGTAAGCGGCAAACTTGCCGCCTACTTTTGATGGACATATAACTTTACCCAAGACATCTGTCAAACGTCATTAAAAATTTTTGAAAAATTTTTAACCTAAATGTAGAAAGTTTGATATTTGTCCCTACCACAAGTGCTGCCTCTCGTGATAAATTTGCCACACTATTCTCAGGAAAAAGGCTCATTAGCAAAATCTGTTTCGCACTGCACTTTTAAAGGTTATTATCAAGCGTCTGGATTTAAAAATTCAATTTTCAGCTTGATGTTCAGTTGCATAAAGTTATAACTAATCTGATACATTCCTGATAACTTGTTAACAATTCGTCATATTTATTTAAATAAGATTTTAATTCAGTTGTATCATATATGATACAATGCGCAGTGTAGGGTTAAAAAGACCAAAAATGCATAAAAATCAGTGGCGGCCGGTAGTCAAATTTACCAGGGAGTCATTTTGGATCACTTTGGTTTGTTTAAATTATCTGAAAGCAAAAATAAGTATATATTGAGGTGGTATTAGATTGTTTTCTGTTGCAATCAAACCCTGTACCATACCAAAAATTATACCTCGACTAGCTCTTTCTTTGCGGTGGAGCACTCGACCTCAGAAGTGAATTCCTGTGACGATTCTAAAATAATTCTTCTTCCAAAATCAATTTATCCAAATTTATAAATCGTAAATTTAATTTCAAAAACAAATTTAATTTGAAATTTTAAAATGGGCTCGCACTTTTAATTTTATCCTTATCCAAAACGTCCGCTTATCAACATCGACATTCGTTCGAACAAATGTAATTTAAATTTTCCAATTTTAAACAATTCAAATCCAATCTTTAATTTCAATTGCTCGTCCTCTAATTTATCAACCAAATCAATCATCTACTGCTCGGTAGCCACTCACAAAAATATCCAACTTGAAATATCAAAAATAATCAAAAAATTACGCCATGATGCATTCGCATCAAAATTACATTTATTCAATTATAAATTCAGTACTCACAAATATAACTTTATAAATTCAAACTTATATCAAAACTCAAAATCTCAACAATAACTCATTCGAGTCAAAATTTAACGAGCCAAAAGTCAGCGCTGTTACTCGCGCGGCGACCTGTTGGCAAAAGCCAATTTCCTCGTCGGTTCGCCCCCACCTGTCCAACTTTCACAGTGTTACAACTTAAATCATTTAAAAACAAAATTTTTATAAAAATGTGTACAGGGTAGGTCGCAACCATTTTGAAACACGACAATATATATATATATATACAAAAGCATTTGTGTGAGCTTACCTTAAACAGTTTTGAACTTTAGGTCAATCCTTCTGTCCTTACTGCTTGCGAAGTGGTCAATAACGCGTTCATTGAAGTTTTCAATATTCTTGATAAACGACTTCTCTATGCTTAATATTGCCAACGCGGACAATCTTTCTTGGCCCATGGTATTGCGCAAAAATGTTTTCATCCTTTTCAATGTAGAAAAGCAACGTTCGCTTTCCACTGTTGTCATGGGCAATGTACACAATATATTTAATAATTTAACACTTTCCGAAAATGTGTCACACAGATTGTTATTAATAAATAGTTGGAGAACTGCAACAGCTCCGGCACTTTCACGAAAATCATGTTGTTCATAAATAGCTATTGGTTAATTTTTTAATTTTATGTTATTAATAAACGGAAGGGATGTTTTAACCAGTTTTAATATTATGGTCTGGAAACTTTTTTGTATATTCTTCAAACTGATCATTATAAAAAAGTTGCGCTAATATTAAATGGTCACTGAAGGTAAAGCGGTTACTGATTTCAGACAGTATTATGTCACACACTTCCAGAGAGATGCGACGTTTAGATTGTTTAGAATCTTCATTTATTCTTGATATTTTGCGGCTGAACGATGCATCCGATGATGCAGGTACTTGTAACGGCTCTTCATTCAAAATTTTATTTCTCACGTTTTCTATTGACGTTTTGAAGGAGGCTATGTAATTTTTAACGGATATTACATCAATTCCTCGTTTCTGAAGCTGATTAAAGAGAATTTCACATTTGGGCATTAACAGATGAAAGAAGCTCAGCCAATAAAGAAAATCTTCACTTTGTAAAAAAATGTTCAAACCAATGGCCTGATTAATGGTGTTAGAATCTTCTTCGGTCTCGATAAGTTTTTCTATGCAGGCTAGGATATCATGCTGATATAAAAATACTGTCTCCACACAACGCGAGTTAAAATACCACCTTGTCGGTGCAGCCCTAGGTAAACGAACTTTAACAAATTCATTAAGAACTGCTATTCGTTTCGGAGATCGGCTAAAGAATGTAGAAAAGCCGTGCAGATTAGCAAAAAATATTTTTATATTTTTGTCTTGGCTAGCAGCTTTTTGCAATATTAAATTGAGCTGATGTGCATAACAGTGTATAAACTTAGCTGACGGATATTTTTCTCTAATTTTTGTTTGTACACCTCCTAATCTTCCACTCATAGTAGAAGCACCATCATAACTTTGTGCAATCAATTTTTCCGGTGTTTCATTTATTTCTAAAATTTCCAATTCGTTTAGAATTACTTGGGATAATATTTCAGAGTTAGTGCCCGGGGGATTTATAAATTTCAAAAGCCGTTCGTAAACGGTACCATTTAATACGTAACGTATTATAAAAACCATCTGAGTTCTAGTCGAGCTGTCTGTAGTTTCATCAACTTGTACAGCGACAAAATCAGCTAATTTAATTTTCATTTTAATTTTTTCTTGAGAAACTGCCAGCATCGATTTAAGTAAATCGTTTTGTATTGTTTTGGACGTGCCTTTAAAAACAGTACTTTTCTCCATATTGTCGTGTTTTTTTTTCACTTCAACCAGATAAATCCCCTGGTGGTATTTGGAGTTTTGGTCACCAATCTAAACGTTTTTTAATTTTGAAAATAAAACTGAATGGTTAATCACCGTACCTTTATTTTCTATAAACATAAAACATGAACATAAACAGAAACTTAAACTAATTAATCAAAATTGAACTTTACTAATTATACCGTTAACGGAATATGTACCTTTTTTTTGTCGAACTATTTTCTTTTGCTCCGCCACTATCTCTTCTTCTCTAATCTTCTTTCCAAATATTATTTCTATAATAATTCTATTTCCACAATTCTATTTTTTATAGTTGCGAGAGCCCAATCCTTCTCGAAATAAATCGTATTTTTCTTTTTTTAATTTAATTAAATTGGTAATTTCGAGAGATCAATTTCTCTCAAAATCATAGCTGGAACCTGGTTTATTATTATACCCTCACTACTCTCTTTTTTTCACCCTCTCTTCTTTTTTTTTAACCCTTTTTTAAATACATCTCAATATATTCCTTAAAAATCGAATCTAACTCTGCAACAAAGTCTACAAGTCCTCGAAATATTCCTGGATTTTCAGACGACTGAGTTTCGTCGTGCCCTCGCAATGCTATTTCGAATGCCCCACAAAATTTAACGCAGTCTATTAATTTACACAAAATGTATCTATTTTTTGTCACAGTTTCATTAAAATCTTGAATGGATTTCCTATAAGCACTGTCTAATTGCGATCGAATATCAACACGTCCAATTGTAGCATAATTCATTGAATTTTTCATGTGATCTGCCGCCGATAAGGCATGTTTTATAACTTTTTCTTTTAAATATTTCAAGTCCGTAACACCCTGTTTGCACCAAAGGGAATTGTCCGAAAAAATTAAACACGCGAAACAATAAAACGAATTGCTTACCTCGCATCCACAAATCCACTCGGCCAAATCGTACATGGGTATTCGAAAATTGCGGAGCACTTCTTTATTTTTGTCTTTACTAGTCTGCTTTAATTGAAGTACCGGTGGAGAATTGTTCGTTTCCCCAGTTTGAAAGACAAGTAGCAGTGGACTGTAAATGAGGTGTTTGAGAAGTTTCCCAGTTCATACGGTGTTGACAACCAAATTTTTCTCGCACTCGACGGTTACGAAGATTATGGAGATTTAATTCAGCGTCATCAATAAAAAAGGAATGAAACGTAAAAGTATTTATTAAAGTAAATAGAATATCACAAAACATAAATTGAATATAAGCCAGCGTTTGCTGCTCGAGCCTTGGTAAGATACTAAGTTTGCTGCTCGAGCCTTGACAAGATACTGAGCACAGAACCAGGGGCGGATGGGATACATCAGACCGGCCCGGGCACTTAAGAGCCAACCGGCCCATTTTAGATAAGTTTATCTAAATATTAGAGAAGTTTAACCTGAAATTGCCTTAAAACTAATATGGATTAACACCTTAAAACTCAACGAACTTCATAATTATTTTATTTACACATTTAATACATTAAAGTTTTTCGAAACAAAGTACTCGATTTAGAGAGCAGATTAACAATATTCTCGTTATCTATTTGATTTAAGATATCTTTTTCTATATTCATTAGCATAAATGATTCTAGATGATCATCACTGAGTGAATTTCTAAGTCTATTTTTAATATATTTTAAAATTGAAAAACTTCGCTCGCAAGATACCTGCGTGACAGGTAAAGTTAAAATAAATTTGTAAATTGTAGATAGACAAGGGTATGCATTTTGATACATATTGTATTTTATTATTGCAATGTAGCAACAACTAACACAATTCCTACAAAGACAGCCATCTTGTTTTTTTTCCTGGCAATTACTTTCTGAATCCACTAACTCGTCGACGACGTTTGTGGATGGCAACGAGTTGTCATCATTTTCCAACGTTAAAACTTCCAAATCTTCTGGAGCAAAAATTTGAAAAGATTCTTGAAGACTCATTTTATAAAGGTCCCAATTATTTATAAAATGGATGAACTCCTCTTTAATTTGGAAAGGTAACGCACTGTCATTAAATTTTAGCACTTTTTCGGAAATGTGCGTCAGGCTAGGAACAGGTATACCATCTTTTTTTATTCCATTGAAATTTATGGGGTTAAAAATTGATATGTCCGAGCACAAGTTTAAATTTTTTTCATATCGCTTTTGCATCGACATGATCGTAGTATCCATTATTACATAAAAAGTATCAACTTTATACTTTTCTCTCCCACTCGCAAGAGTTTCGTCCAACGATATTTCGTCAAAAAATCGTTTAGTTCTTCGCCTTCTAACGATGGGAAAATCATCCTCAATTTCAATGTCTAGTCTTCGTTTATCTATTTCATTATTAACCCAGGATAAAAACTTGTTAGTTGATTTTTCAACAGTTTCAAAATCTCGCTGAAATTTTTTTAATTCTGAGATAGACGTTGTTATCATCATATTTGCTTTTAATAGATCCATATCTGTAGTTTGGAGATATCGTGACAGCGGACCAGTTATTGCAAAGATTTTCAAGAAGACTTGAGATGTGAAAACTATTTCATATTTAGTAAACTGTAATTTCAAATTTTCAGCGGTACCACGAATATCTGAGTTTAAACTGATATTTTGAGATATGGAAATTAGAGACTCTATCACATCTAAGTACAAAGGAGAATCCCCAAAAATCTTCACCAACTCGTGTTCTTTAGACCACCATCTCGTTTGTCCTATGACTCCTAATTTCCGATTCTTTTTGTCGTCGGAAATGGAATACCAAATGTCCATTCTCTTAAAGGATTCACGAAAAAATACTGCAGTTGAGTTTAATAACGAAAAAAAGTTTGATGCCTTAAGGTTTCCTTTCAAAATGTCACTTAACACAAGATTCAAAACATGACTGTAGCACCAAATATGAACATGGTCTTTATTTTGCTCTTGCATTTTCGTTGTGAAGCCGTTGTATTTTCCCTGCATGTTTGCTGCTCCGTCGGTAGAGTCGGCTATACATAAATTGGCATCTAGGCCGTTTTCTGTCGGTACTTTTTGAACAATGTTTTCAAATCCCTGGCCTGTAGTATCATGACAAGAAACAACGGCAAGCAGCCTTTCAAAAATTTTTCTTTCATAGACATATCTGTAATAAGGAATAAAACATACCTATTTAATTCATTTTTAAAATAAACAAACTAAACAAAATGATAAAATAATGGATTTTAACTGTAGAGTAAAGAATATCTACATACGTTCGTAGAAAAAAATATTTAAAAAAACAGTAAAAAATAACATTGATTTACATTTAACGGGGTTGGACAATATTTGAATATTTAAACAAGAAAAATGAAAATTACTATATTATGAAAATTGATAAATAATTTTGATAATTTATAATTATTATTTTTATAAAAAAAATATAATTTTTTTAAAATTTATTTTTACTCTGTAGCAATGCCCAGAATCCTCTACATAGTCAAAAAGTATTAATAATTATTGTAATTATAAAAAAATTTTCGCCGGAGAAAAGAAAGAGAGGACGACCTAGAAGGAGTTGGAGAGATGACGTGAACGAGGGGATGAAAGCTAGAAATCTCCAAGAAGAAGCATGCTATGATAGAGAGAAATGGAAACTGGGGACGGAAAAGCGGTACTAAACTGTAAACAATCCGTTATATATATATATATATACTTATAAACGGTATGTTGTGGAGCCCGATATATCCATGGGTCGCTGTTAATCCCGGCAGTAATAAACTTGCTAGAACAGTATATAGTTGTTCCTTCTCTCTTTTTATCTTGCCTTAATCAGCGCATAATGAGAGGGGTATTTATTTCTTAAATATAAGAGTTCTAGACATTAATGTATCTCTGTGAATCCCAGGATATACAAACATAACTCTAAGGAGCCCAGTTGTATATTTTAATATTTTATGTGTACTTTCTGGAGCCCTGCAGTGTTGCCGATATATAGGGTTACACAAAGCAACCTAAGGTATTTATAGACAATATAAAAATTACAGGGCTTATTCCTGTAAATGTAATTGTGAAGTTGGGTTTGTTTAGTGTGAAGTTTAAAATGTCAAATCGAGGACAAAAAATATTATTATTGGCTCAACAGAAAAGTAAGTAATTTAATTTTTGATTTATTTATTTATAGAGCAAGAGCCCGTGGCCGCCAGACCTTCGTTATTTTATAAAAGCTGAAAGTTTCTCAGGGCATGCTTTCAACACAGTTAGAAACGATAGCCAACTATGTACTTATAGTCATCGTGGCTTTGGCAGGTAACAGGTAGCAAAGGTGAATAAAATACCGACTTACTTTCGTCAAATCATAAAGCGTAATTTTCTTATATTTTTCTTCGGAATAATATTAGAAATCATTTCTTCCATTGCCAGACACTTAACATCGTGGCAACCCTTTGCCAGACACCCTTAAACTTCAATAAATTGTAACTGTACTTTCGTTATAGTATAAAAGCTGAATTTTATACATGTTATTTGGGTAACGATTAGAAGATGTTTTCTCAGTAGCCAGACAGTTTCGACAGTTCTAGCCCCTAGCCAGACAAAAATAAGATAGCTATAGGTGCGAACGCGAAGTAATATACATTCGAGTAGGTGCGAGTTAGATAGTGTTAGATCTTTTCCGACCCTTCACTGCGCATGTTCCGATTATGTATTAATCTAAATTTTTTTTTTAAATAAAATAAAAACGTTTATTTATATTTAAGTTAAAATAGCAATAGAACAATTTAAACAATAACTGTATTTTATATAATACACCTTGTTTATATGTCACACTATGTTTTTTACATTGCACGTACTGCTGCTGACAACTCACATCAACATCAAAATGTGTTAAACAATACAGAATTGAGATCAAATTTTGCTTTCATTAAGTGTCACTGCAGATTTGTAAGCGATATTATAAAGTGGTTGGAGAAAAATTTAAAAACGCTACTTTTAACATGCTAGGACTGGTTGGGATTACTATTTAAAAAAATTGAAAGAGATTTTAGATAGAAATAATGGTTTAAAAACATTGGACGATATATCCAAAACAATATCCGGAGAAACCATTGTAAATTTGGAAATGGATCCCTCAGATGTAGCAAAATTCAAATTTGGACCAATCACTAGCGTCGAAGTTGAAAAAGCTTTCAGTTTATGAAGAACTTTTAAGCGATAAAGAGATGAACTTTACTCCAGAAAGAACATTTAAAACAATTTTTAATAATCAATTGTTTTACAAATTAAATTCAAGCCGTTAATAATAAATGTTTTATATTTTTTTATATAAAATTAATTTTTACATGTTACATAAAATTGAAATAAAATTTAATTCATAACTTACATAATATTGTTCAAAAACTATTTAAATGAATGATATAGCTTGCTGTATAATATGTTATAACTTTATGTTTCGAATTTCGGATTCTTATCAGGCAAACCTGGTAAAATATTAAAATGATTGAAAAGTTATCGATTAAATTTAAACTTGATTAAAAGTCAAATTTATTTTGACTTTTGTGAAAACAAAATTATACCCACTTGAAGACAAATTGAATAAATAAACTTATTTTGAAAAATTCTAAACCAGACAACTAAACAAACCCAAAAAAAAATTTCAACTTCATGTAACATGTAAAAATTAATTTTATATAAAAAAAAATATTATTACATATTAATAACCGTGACATAACAGTGACACTTAATGAAAGCAAAATTTGATCTCAATTTTGTATTGTTTAACACATTTTGGTAAACGCATTGTGACGACGCATAGATCTTGATGTGAGTTGTCAGCAGCAGTACGTGCAATGTAAAAAACATAGTGTGACATATAAACAAGGTGTATTATATAAAATACAGTTATTGTTTAAATTGTTCTATTGCTATTTTAACTTAAATATAAATAAACGTTTTTATTTTATTTAAAAAAAAAATTTAGATTAATACATAATCGGAACATGCGCAGTGAAGGGTCGGAAAAGATCTAACACTATCTAACTCGCACCTACTCGAATGTATATTACTTCGCGTTCGCACCTATAGCTATCTTATTTTTGTCTGGCTAGGGGCTAGAACTGTCGAAACTGTCTGGCTACTGAGAAAACATCTTCTAATCGTTACCCAAATAACATGTATAAAATTCAGCTTTTATACTATAACGAAAGTACAGTTACAATTTATTGAAGTTTAAGGGTGTCTGGCAAAGGGTTGCCACGATGTTAAGTGTCTGGCAATGGAAGAAATGATTTCTAATATTATTCCGAAGAAAAATATAAGAAAATTACGCTTTATGATTTGACGAAAGTAAGTCGGTATTTTATTCACCTTTGCTACCTGTTACCTGCCAAAGCCACGACGACTATAAGTACATAGTTGGCCATCGTTCCTAACTGTGTTGAAAACATGCCCTGAGAAACTTTTAGCTTTTATAAAATAACGAAGGTCTGGCGGCCACGGGCTCTTGGACTATTACTTCATGTTTAAAACCGCTGTTCGGTGTCATATTCAACAATGGTGTGTTTTATGAAATTTATTTATATTTTAATAATAGGCACTTTCTTGTTTTCTAATTTTCGTACGAAATCTTTTCATATAAACATGAAAAATAAATTTATTTGCTCATTTAACATCGTACATGATTATATAAAATGTAGTTCTGGGATTCCCGTAACTGTAACATTACAATTACGTAATTGTATTTGATTTGAAATATAGGTACTCTTGCATAAAATACGAATTGCTGAATATACGGAATAATTCTTTAACAAAAGTACATAATTTTCTTACACTAAATATTAATTAAAAGTTTTAAAAATAATAATTTATTAAGTGCGTGAAGTTAGCCCCACTTTTTTCAAAACTTAGAAAATTTTTAATTGTATTGTGTTGTATTCACTTGTATTAGATTGTATTGTAAAAATTTTTTTCATTTCGCGAAGCATCAAGTTGAAAAGCACGAAGAATCATTTTTTGCGCCTGGCCACCCTTTTTCAAAAAATTTGAAGTTTTTTTTGTATTAAGTTGTATTCAATTTGTATGGTTTGCATTATTAAAACTTAAAGTTCTAAGTTTAATATTAGCCGCATTAATTGCGAAATAAAAATTAGCGTTGGTCCCCCGTTTTTAAAATTTGGAAAGTTTTTTTTCGTATTGTGTTGTATTTAATTAGTATTGTTTGTATTACTAAAAATTAAAGTTCTAAATTTAATATCAACCGCGTAAATCGCAAAGCGAAATTTTGCTTCAAGTGCAAAACCAAAATATTTTCATTTCTTACAGGTTGAATATTTTGTTACTAGTGAAATAGCGGTAGTTGTTATCAAAATCAATGCAGCTTCAAATATTGCCAATATGTGTGAATATTACCCCAATTACATCGTGATAGGAAATTTTATATGCAATAAATGCCAAATAGCAAAAATTTTTATATAGAAATACTTAAGGATCAGAGTTTTTGAAAATTGATAGAAGCGCTAAGTAGCAGTGGACTTCCCACAAGGAAATTCTGTAATACAGTATTTGATGTCACCGTAACGTATGGTTCGCAACTTTTTATTTAATGTGAACTGATGGGCAAATAATTTTAAGCTACAAAAGCTGCTTAGATATTAATTCAATTGGGCACTACACAGCATGCATAAACCGTGGTATCAATTGGATTGAATTTGATGACTTGTTAAAAAAACTAGCATGTCCATCTCATCAGCCTACAAAAAAACTCCCCATCTACTTTGTACAAATTTAAAAATTTAAATATTGTTTGCTTATTAATTAAAATAATAAAAAAAACCTTTAGTTACTAATAGTTTCTCTGGTAATCTCTAAACTCTGGTAATCAAATTACGTTATAGTTTCACTATATTAGTCAACAATTTAATTTTTATTAAAATCGATTGATACGTGGTTTAAGTAGTGTAACTCGATATTAACCATATCACTATTTCAGAAAACCCAAAAAATGCACACACACTTTTCAGAACTAAAATGTTTTTAAGTTATCACAAATAAAATACACTGTAAGTATACAATATCGCAAACGTTTTCACCATACTATGGCGTCATCAGGCGATGTATTAGAAAGAAAATTTAGAGAGAATTCGTTTAAATAATGTTCGGGGTGGTGGCAATGGGTAATTTTTGAATAGGGAAGGGTTTTTTAAAAAAAGAAGGGGTGTAAGTAAATGTGCTAATAGGTTAGATAAAAAGGGGGGGGTACTTAAAAAAATTACTTTTTAAATATGTTTAATAGAGGCGAGTTGTTTAAATCTGATTGACTATTTAATAATAATGAAGAATATCTTAATTTATTAATTTCCATAGCTTCCAAAAATTCTAGTTTTTTACTTTTTGACTCTACATGCAAAATTTCGTACCCCCCTTGTTAGGTGTTTCGCGAAAGTAGATTTTCCGTCTGCAAGTTTGTGCGATCGCGTGTGTTCGTTAAATCGTGTTTGGAAGGATCTACCTGTATGACTGATGAATTTTTGAGAGCATTCTCAAGTGAACTCATAGATCCCCGACTTTTATAATAAAATTAAAAAAAAATTTTTTCTAAAAAAATCGGGGATCTATGAGCTCACTTCCGAATGCTCTCAAAAATACATCGGTCATACAGGTAGATCTTTCCAAACACGATTTAACGAACACACGCGATCACTAGACACTAGTCACAAACAGGGGGGGTACGAAATTTTGCATGTAGAGTCAAAAAGTAAAAAAACCAGAATTTTTGGAATTTATGGAAATTAATAAATTAAAATATTCACTTGTAATACCATTAGTAGTCGTAGATATGTCGAATATTTTGTGGTGATATCACGAATATTCGTTGCGCTTGCAAAATGAATAGCATGAGTGCGTCCAGCACGAATGCTATTCGCATTCGCAAAGTAAAGGTGAGTTAACTATCTTATATTACTATTTAATTAGTTGTTTTTGTTAAATTTAATTTAATTTGATATTTATTAATCGTTCTAGATAAAACTGGCACTGATAATAAAAGAGTTCGAAAAAGAAAACGCAAGACACAAGAAAACAAAAAAACACTAGTTAACAGTCCAATTGCTAGTACTAGCAACTACCAGTCAGATTTAGATTCTTCCTCTGATGACTCCATCAAAAGTAAAGGTGAGTTGACTTCTTATATTATTTAATTAGTTTTTTTTGTTAAATTTTATTTAATTTGATATTAATTTATTAATCGTTCTAGAGCTTGAGCATACGAAACAAAGTAAAAAAAGAAAAATTCAAAGAGTAAGGTGGACCGAAGAACAAAAACAAATTATGACTAGTTTCTTTAAAGAGCACATTAAATATAAAAGACCCCCCAAGAAACATGAAGTTGAGAGATTGATTAACACACAGAAGAAAATTTTTAAAGACAAAAATTGGGTGAAAATAAAAGCATATGTTTACAACTGTTATAAATAATGTTAAAATAAATATTTTAATAATAAAATATTTGATATCTCAAATATAATACTTATTTATAACAGTTGTAAGAAAACGTTAATTAAGATATTAGATATAAGATATTAGATAAGTATTAATTAAGATATTATGTTCTAAAATTTTTCTTTTTTAATTATTTGAACTGAAATAAATGTTATTTGATAGTATCTTGCATTTCTTATTTCTACCAAATGCATGTTGCTGTCGAATTGTTTGGAGAAATGAGATAAAATAATATTTAAAATTATTTAAGTGAGGTAAGTTTCAACTATACTTTCAATTTTGGTGAACATCCGCTGAAGAAATTGTTTCAGAAATTAAATTTTTAGATAGGGTGGGACAAATAGTTTAAAATATTAAAATTTTAAATGCAGAGTGCACTAAAAATAAAGCAATGTAAAAATTTAGCTAGTTATTATAAGTTTAATTTGAAGTAAAGGGGTACAGAATAAATAGCTAGAAAAATAAATATTCAAAGAAGGTGGGGTTCTAGAACGTTTTATTTTCAGTTCACTCTCTAAAACCCAGCCAACTTAAAAGGAGATTTCTTAAACTATTTTTTAAATAATTATTTATATAATTAAAAATCGTAGGAGCTAAATAAGAAATTAAATAAAAATCACTATTCGAAAGTTCGAAAATAAACTTTTCTTGAAAAAGGGAAGATTAAATTCCCGAAAGCTCGAATAGTGATTTTTATTTAATTTCTTATAGCTCCTACAATTTTTAATTATTTAAATATTCCAAGAGCTTATTATTACATTATTATTATGAGAAGGCCAAGAGTGACGCAACAGACAAATGTTTAATGCATGATGAAGATGATGATATCATTAATAATTAAGTACTTCCTAAATTTTTAGATTATTCGAATAAATTATTTTCAGTGCATACCTTAAAACCTACCTTCTTTAAAAATTTAATTTTTGTAAACCAGTTTTTTTTTTAAGCACATTCCTAAATTTATAGTATTTTAGTGTAAGTTATTTCACCCTTCAAAAACCACCCGTTTTGAATATTTTGTTATGTGAGTTTTACACATACGCGACTAATGGAAGATATTTTGTCGAAATTAGAAATTTCTGTTAATTCAAAAAGTAAATCAGCTGAATTTAAGGTCTAGACTAAAAAGTGAAATTAAATCTTGATATTAATTGAATAACATAAAGTTGACCTGTATCGCGGTTTGAAGAAAAAATATATTATCGGTATTTGTAAAGCCTATATAAAATATATAAATTTTATATGTTAGTAGTATGCTGTGAAGCCCTACAGTGTTGCCTAATAAAGGGCTCATTAACGCCATATTGCAATCATAGTAAATACAGTATATACAATTATAAAAAGCGCCCCCTACATTGTAGATTTCCGAACTAAATTGTATATATCGACGATAGGAACAGTACCTTATGGAGCCCATCGGAAAACCTGCGTAACAAGTTCCTACTAACTTATCTAAGCCATTAGTTATGGTATACACCTGGATACGTTGGTGAGCCCGAACCCGGGCTTCACAACGTAATTTTTGGCTTCACAATGACCGTTTATATATTCAACGGGCTCAAGAATGACCGTATATATGTCTATATATATATATATATATATATATATATATATATATAAAAATTTAATTTTGAGTCTCTAGAAGCATAAAGTATACTTATGTAAGAATTTATTTAGTACTGGCTCACCTGATAACTACAGAACATTGATCTTTCACAGAAATATCTTGCGTCGTATCAATTTCCAAAGAAAACATTCCTGAATGCTTTATCTGTTCGCATATAATTTCCTTAATATTCGATGTTATAATTTTGATTATCAGGTTTAAGGTGGTTTTTGAAATAAATGTAATAAAGTCGCCTACTCTCCTTTTTGTCCCTTTAAGTTTATATTGTTTGCTACGCTCAATCACATTGTCCAAGTGATTTTTGAGAACAATGTCGTATTTCGATAATAACAAAATTATTTCTAGAAACGTTCCATGGTCCTTACTTTCGTCATCGAGGGTATAAGCAGCTTCATTTCTTTTTCCACTAAATTTTTAAAGCAAATATTGCATTAAAATTGTATTTTATTAGTATGTACATAACTATAACTATTGTATGTAATATGTTACAATATGTAACTAATAATAACAAGAACTTACCGGTATGAGAGACCCCTTTTTCCAATTAATTTGATGGTTTCTATCACTCGGGAAACAACTTGCCGGTTTTGAGAGATCTTAGACTGCTTTTTTTCTAATACTTCAGCAGAATAAAAACACTTATCTATGGTTTTATGAGCCATAAATCTGAAATATGACTCAACACACCGACTATGTTGGTTTGATGTTTCGTGTTCATTTATCCGTTGATGCACGTGCCTCCAATCTGACATCCCTTGCACAAAAACGTTTTTTTCGTAATATCCAGAAAAAGCTAGACAAACGTAACAGAATAAGGCTTTTTCTCTTCTGCTATAAGAAAGCCACTTTCTTTCAGATTGAGTTGAGGTATCTCTATTGAAAACTTTGGAAATAACAAAAGGAATATTATTTTGATTTGTTGGAACTTGAGGATGATAGTCAAAAAAATGTTTTAGTTCATTATTTAATGGTCTTCTAAAGAAATTATTCTGTGAAAGACTTATTCCTAGCTCTCGATCAGTATCATCGGATTCAACTACATCAACTAAACTTACACTTACACCACATTGATTTGAACACTTTTCATCGAATATTTCATTACTTATAGTATGAGACAAAGCATTTGTTTCTGATGCTATACAAGTAGCTTGAATATTGAATCTGTATCAGCAAATGAGGTCGAAGCCTGCTGATGAGAGTTATCGATTCTTTCTTCTTGAATCACGGTAGTTGTAAATTCTACTAAAGGGGTATCTTCTCGTTGAGTTGATGCAGAAATTATTTTATCTGGCTTAAAAAATGTTTCTAAAGACTGACATTTAGACGCCTCGTCCAACATACGTTTTCTCTTGCGGTCCCTGTCTTTTTCCGCTCCTCCTTTGCGTTTTGGTTTTTCCATTATTATATCAAGTAAATTTAAAAGTAAACAAGTTAATTAAACGTTAAATATAATTTTATTTATTTATATTTTATAAGCTTTCGATGAGTTGTGTCACCTTCGTCAGAATGTTTACTTTTAAATTTACTTGATATAATTATCACAAGTTAAAAAATTAATATAATCCATTATTATAATACCAACAATAACAATAGTTTAACTTAACGCACAACACAGCAGCATTAAAAAGAAAACTAAAACCTAAACTGAAAATGTCCGATTTAACCACTCAAATGAAATTTTTTCTGATTGTGATAAAAATTAAAAAAAAAAAAGTTTAAAACTAGCACAATAGATATTTCCGCGTATAGGTTCACCTCAAACATGAACTTAGACTCAATGTTGTTTTTCTACAAGGGGGTGGTTTTATATCAGTCATTTACCGACCACCTGACCCTTAAATTCGTGATTTTTTTGGAAACTCTTGCGTTATTCCCAGGTTAAATACGTTGACAATAAGCATTTAAAGTACCATAGGAAGTAAGCAATAAATTACTCAAGCTTATGATACTAGAGTATTACAACTGTCGGCAAAACATAACAAGCTAAAGTTCATCTTTATTTATTTTAAAAATTCAAAATATGTAGGTGAAAATTAAAAAATTTAAGTCGGGTAAAATCTGGCCGCCGTTTTAAATCCCAATAGGAAGTAAGCAATAAAGTTTATGATACTAGACAAGACATTCAATCGAAATTGCAGTTGCAATGAACACATTGCAATCACGTGCTTGTCTGAAGTAGATGTCGGTTACCCGTAAAATAAGAGATTAAGGATTAAGTTGAATAATAACAACTGTAATTTTTTGTTTCTTTGAACAATAAACCGGCCCATACTTCACCGGCCCACCGGGCATTTGCCCGGTGTCCCGGTTGTCCCATCCGCCCCTGCACAGAACATATAATGCCCATTTGCACCACTGTCAGTTAAAAGTTGTGGTTAAGAAATCGGAGATTAAAATAAACTGTAAGTTAAAATTAAATCTAGTTGCACCAACATACTTAAACCTCAGATTTAGTAACTGTAACTAGCGCGTTGGCAACGCTGCAAATTCAAAAATTTAATCCTTTTTTTGAAAAAAACCCATGCCAAAACCCTCATTCTTAAAAAAACTTACAAGAACAGTAGTGCTTACAGAAAATTGTAAATAAATTGTGTTAACATTTGTGTGTGAATACATTATAAATTAATTATTAAAGGTAAATATTATTTATTTTATTCTAATTTTCCATAGGTAATTTAATAATTTATTTTAAAATTCTTTATTATAGAATGGATCAAACAGGTGCTAATAAGAGGAAACGTGGCTGCAATTTTACAACAGAAGAGAAAGAGTTTTTATTAGAACTAATAATGGAGAAGAAAGAAATTATAGAAAATAAAAGAACAGATAGCATAACATGGAAACAGAAAGATGAGGCATGGAATGACATTACAATACTTTTTAACCAGCAATGTCGAAGTAGCATTTATCGTTCCAAAGATTCACTAAAAACATGCTATGAAAACAAAAAAAAAGAACTGAGGAAAGCTGTTGCAATAGAGCGTAAAGAAGTTTTAAGAACTGGTGGTGGGGTAAACCGAGCATCGACCAGCAAATCTGATGAGTTGCTGTTATCGCTGGTGAACCCCAAAACTACTATCGGGTTAAATTATGGATTGGATAGTGATAGGGAATTATCCAAGGTAAATAGTAAAAAGATTTTATTTAGTTTTATATTATATGTGTATGTATTTTAAAGGTTTGTAATTTGGAACCACTTGTGGAAACACCGCAGGAACCACTTGTGGAAACACTGCAAGAACCACACTTGGAAGAAGAATTAGAAATTATGCAGATAGAAAACGGCAATTGGTCACATGTAGCTCCCGTGAATTTGACTACACCCATAAATAGTGTTCTCCAGACAGGTAATTCCAACTGGAGAAAAAGAAGACGGCCGGTAATAAATACTATTCCACTTACGGATCTTCACGACAAATATAATAAATTGGCAGATTTAAAAATAGCTGTTGCGGAAAAGCAGTTAGAACTAATCGCATTAGATAAAGCTATTAAAGAGAAAGAACTAGAAACAAAGATAAAATCTGACGCTTTAAAATTGCGAAGTTTAGAGTTAGATGTAAGTTTGAAGGAAAAATTATTATCAAATAAATAATTATTAATTGTATATATTTTTTTATCACATGTTAATAACCTTAAACATTTTATTAATTGTATATTGTAAATAAATTAATTTAAATTTCCAAAATATTCCTCGGATAAAATATTGCGTATAGTGATTCCCGATCTCCCTGGTTGTAAATCAATCATGTTCAAATTCGGAACATGCCCTCGTGCAACTTCCATATCTAAAATATGTTGCTGCTGATCATCACCAATGGGAGGTTCTTCGTCTCCCATGTCTACAGCTAAATTGTGCAGAACTGCTGTAGCTACAATTAATGCACATACGGTTTCCAATTTTAATTTGCATCCATAAGCACACACGGGGAATCTTCTTTTCCAAACACCTATTGTCCTTTCAACGATGTTTCTTGTCCGTATGTGAGACTCATTGTATCGTTGTTGTGCCCGTCCTATGGGATTTAAGAATGGAGTCAGTAAATATTGTTTTAACGCATATCCACTATCACCTATAAATAATAAACTTATAAATTAAATTTAATTTAATTACTTAAAAACTCACCTAGTAGCAATCTATTACCGTAATCTCCATTTTCTAATTTAAATTGTATTACCGAAGAATTAAAAATAGTTTGGTCATGTGCTGAACCTGGCCAACGGGCAACCAAATTTATAATTTTTTGTTTGGAATCACAAATTACTTGTACATTCAGAGAAAAATAGTTTTTTCGATTACGGAAAACCTCGGCATCTTCTCCACCTGTAACATAAAGAAATAAGTAATTTTAACAGTAAAATGTAATTTATAATAATTTACCAGGAGATTGAATTTTTATATGTGTTCCATCAATAATACCAATAATTCTGGGAAAGCGAGCAATTTCAAAAAATGCTCTTTCATTTGCAATTACTTCCTCCCTATCTTCCGGAAATTTAATAAAATGGGGTAATAGTTGAGTAATTGCAAACGAAACTCTTTTAACAATGCGACTAGCAGTTGAGACATGCACTCCACAAAAGTCGCTTACACTTAATAAATGACTGCCCGTTGCATAAAATCTCAATGCAACCAAAAGTTGGTTTATCGGAGACACTGAATTATTCCTAAAACATTTCATACAGTAATAATTAATAAGTTCTTTGTGTATAATTTTATACTAACGTATTATATGGACACTCTAAATTTCTTTCTATTCGTTCTAACAAATTTAGTGTTGTTGTCTTTTTTAAACGAAATCTTTTAAAAAATTGCATTTCGTTAAAAGAATCGAAGTATTGAGTTCTTACATAAATTTCACGAGGAAATCCTACGTTCAATAATTCAAATATCTCTAAATCGTCGTCGATATCTATCCAATTTAAATCCATATTACACTATGACTTGTAACCACGACACATCAAATCACAATAATAATATAACTTATAACCTATAAATGCAGTACGACGTATGTATTTGAGGTTAACTAAAACTTTAATCGGTAGAATTCTGGGGATTAAATTTTGGTGACGGTTACCGAATTTAATCTGTAGTTATACCTCGGTGCAATGGAATAACCCTAGATTACCGAAATAACCGTCAGTTAGAAGTTTAACTGACAGTGGTGCAAATGGGCATAAGTAGGAGAAAGGAACCTCGCATGTTAATTCATCGCAACACGGCCCTCCTGCGGCCGTAGGGCACAACTAAAATTTTTGCGCGGCGTTTGAATAGCTCTGTATAATTTCATAATTTTATTACAAGATTTAAAATTTTAAATTCTTAAAAAATGTATTTATAAATTTTCTATAATAAACAGAGGTAATTATAGAAAATAGATAAATAAATTTCTTGAGAATTTAAAATAATTATCTGATAAATCTGACAACAGGAGGTTGATTATCAATGAAAATTCAGTCAAATTAAAAATGTATATGAAATATATTAATCACAAGTTAATACAGAAATTTATAAAAAAAACAACAATTTGTATGTACAACAAACAGTAATATATACAAAAAACAATAATATTAAATAAGTATTAAAACGAACAAGTTATATAAACATTATTTTTAATTCTTTATTAATTATGTTAACATGGAAACCAAAATACAACGTATTGTCATCTGAACGATCTATGATCGTGAGTTAAGGAACAACCTACAATGGGTTTCCATCAAAGTAGGAAAAACTTAACCCCAATCCGTGCGTAACAATTTATATAAAAAACACTCAATACAACAATACAATACAACAATCAGTAAATAACAATTAATACAATATAAAGAAATTCATTCTTTTAAGGTCGTCGACTGGACACGGATGTTGATTTATGTCTATCCTTGACATATTTGAAAATTAAAAATGGTACACATTTTTCTAAAATCAAATTGTCGCAGTCATGTTCTGTGCAGTATACCTCTGCAGTATCGCAATTCAATTTATATATACCTTTAAACTGATTCTCCAACGATGATTGGAAACCATGTTCTTCAAGAAATTTATACAAATTGTCATGAATATTCTTCAGAAGTAACATTACATATTCACTAGCATAATTCAACCTCCGTGTGTGGTCGTCAATCTCCCTAAAAGAAGTAAACAAATGGTGGTTACATATTTCGTGGCTAAATAATTTATTACGACAATTATTGCAATCAGGTATAACAATCTTTTTCAAAACATAGCCAGCAACATAGGCTAAACCTTGACTGTCCTCACATTGGAGGCTTTCGGTTTGTAATGTTTCAAAATCTGTTATTATATCTGATTCCAACATTTGTTCGTCTTCATGCGACGAGTATTGAAGTAAACTTCCTAAATTGTCCAAAGGGACACAAGTGTCTTTCTCACAATTCCCATCACCCACAGGCGAAACTAATTTGTTGACCACGACAGTTTTTAAAGCTGCAACAAATTGATGGCAAGTTGGATTAGTATTACAAAGACCATGCTGCCTAATATTACAAAACAAGTTCTCTACTGGATCTTGATTTAATCCTCTCAAATTTAAAAATCCAAATTGGTCTAAGCCTTGCAGGTGATTCCAGAGGAAAATAATTGATTTAATTGTTGTTTGCCAACTTTTAATGAACGGATACTTTTTAGTGACATCAATTCCCGATTGCAATTCAATTAGTTTCCACTGTTTCAGTTCTACTAGCAATCTCGACCAAAGCTCCAAATGAGGAGTAGTTGCAGTTAATGCACATCTATATGGCTTTGATTCTTTAGCCCTCATTAAATGCCCGTTCAATGAGTCAAATAAATCATCAATCTTTTTGGCAAATTCTGCAGTGAAAATTGATTCAGAAGGCAACTTTCCCAGTGTAGAATAAGTTTCGATAACCGAAGCCACCGAATTACTCAACTGTGCAGCAGCAACCTTTACTTTCATCTTCACGTAGGAATCTTTAAAATTGAAATGCTCTGATTTTAATTTAATTAATGTTTTAAAAGATTTTTGGTTGTCGAGATTAAAAGCAGACTGTATATATTCAAATTTAGCAAACTTGTGAGGTTCGAATTCAATCTTGCATTTTAATAATGCATTTCTAGTACATTTTAAAAGATGTGGAACATCAAAAATAGTAACAATCGGCTGTTCGTTAACAAAGAAATAATATGGACTTTGTTTGGGGTGTCTCTCTGAACATAACTGAGACATAGCTGACTTACTAGTAGGACCCTGATCACATACCGTAGCTACAACATTTAAACCGATCCCCTGAAGTTTACATATAATTTCTTTAATAAGAGCCTTTAAATTAAAAGCAGAAATAGTTCTGTATGTGAAGTAATAAGCAATTATTTGCTTCCATTGCTTTCTTACACCTTTGATCATAAAAACAAGAGCATGATCTGCAGCCCTATTTGTTCTACCTAAAGAACCTAAGTCTTCAAAACCACATATTACTTGTTTATGATGCTCATAATAAAGTCCTTGGCTTAAAGATACTTCGTCAAATAATAATGCACAGTACCGATCTGCACATGTCATTTTAGAGACCTGTACTCTTAAGTGTTCTAAAACTGCTGGGTTCATCCCAGTATCGAAAGGAATTTTAGACAAAATATGTTTCAAAGTTCTGATGGAGGGTAAATAGAAATATGCCTTCAAATATCTATATAAACGTGGACTTCTTTTATACACAGATAAAGCAAAAGCTTTATCTTCCTCTGTCCACCTACGCGCACTAGGTTTATGCTTTAAATTTCGTAACTGAGAATTAATAAATGCCTTACTTACGGAATTTAAATTTTCTTCAACACATTCAAATTTACCGGACTCATATAGTTTTCTCAGCATATTTACATTATCCCTTTCTTTGTTTAATTCATTCCGGAGTTTACATAATTTAGAAGATGTATTTCTGTGAATTCGATACATTAATGACATTTTAGGCGATAAATTAACTTTTGAAACACCTAATTTGTGTAAAACTCCTTTCTCTTCTCTTTTTTCCAAAAATGAAAAACGTTCGCGATTACCACCAATGACTTTACAATAATTGTGATCTTGAAGATTATATACTACATCGCTTGTTACTTCATTGTGTAAAGGAGACAAAGCTGAATATGAGCATGGAGTAAAAGAAACAGAATCGTCTAAAATAGACAAATCTTCGTCTTTCTTCATAAGTTGTTCATCGACAACAACTTCTAATGAATTTGTTACATTATTTTCTAAATTTGAAATTTCAACAAGAACAGGTACTGGTACGGCCCCGGAAATTAAACGTTGCTTTGCCTCATTTACAAAATCGCGACGATTAAAATGATCCTCACAAATTTGCCAGTTTGTTGAATTTTTAGAACTGTCTACATTACAAACATTTCTCCAAATTTTATGTTCATTTACATTTTTAGGAAATCTAAAAAAATGTTTGTTTACATAACTGCCTTTCGTATTCAAATAATAATGATTGATACAACCTGGATATTTGCAGCTATATTTTTTACGCCCAATGTATTCCATGCCGTTTCAATTTCCAAAATGTAAAAAAAGTATATCGCGAAACCTGAAATTGAAAAATAATTTCTTTAAATGGTGTAGTATGCTTATATTACACTTATACTTAACTTGCACAATAAAATAAATTTTCACTTCACTAAACGTGGAAAGCCTTCTTGTATAAAAACAGGAACTCTGTGCAGGAACTTAGATAAAAATATAACTTATAACCTAAAATAATACTAAACAAAAAATCAAGGAAGATAACCAAAATAACACTGTAAGGCACTAGAAATGTACTAGAAATCACTAAGAATCTTACCAACTTTGATGCCTTTTGGCGAGTGTAACCGAAGAGTTCCGATGAGGCACCCGAAGATCGTGTTGCCGTAATTTCGTATCTCAGCTTCACCCCCCATGATACTGAGTTCCTGTGGTGCGTCGCCTGCAGGAATCGGCAAAACAAAGTGGGGGTTGCGCACTCTAAGTGAGTCCCAAACAACAAACTTCACACATACAAAATGCACACAAAAAATTATAAAGGTTCAGATGCTTTCTGAACAACCGGACGTGGAAGACCGTTTGATTTCAACTCCAAACGTTTTTCATAATTTAAACCATTTTTAACTTTAAGTTCCTTAATTGTTTGCACTACAGAGACCGGAGGCGAGACCGACATTTTTAGGGTAGGTGTAAAACACTAAAATTGCACTGCACTTAAAGTTAAAATTGAAATGGCAAAAACCAAAAACAGCAAACTATAGAACACAACGCAAACTATTTACTAACCTCACAAAACAAAACTTTCCAGTCATTTATCAGCGACAGATTGCTACTGAGTACTTATATTGTTTCACACGACAGCCGGGCTGTTGGCCTGAACGCGTTAAGACTAAGAGAAAGGCTTTCTTCAACACAAGGAAAATTGCGATATGTTTGTCCTTGTTTTCTTCGTTGAATTTCACATATTCGATTCGGCTCCGTTTAAACCTACTGGGGCAATTTTCGTATTGACCCGGGCATACTCGTTGATGCTGATTTAAGTCGTGTAAGGTAATGTAAAGAGATAGTGCGTGGCGCGGGCGCGGGTAGCGCGTTTTTTGAAAATTTCGCTGAATGCAAGGGTAAAAAAATGTAAAAATAACTACTCATACTCAAAAATAAAAATATTTTTTTAACATTTAAGATACCGTCGGTTTAAAGGTAAAACTCACTAAGGGCCAGTTCTACAATGGACGTATAGGGATGGTATAAGCTATACTGCGGATATTTTACACAATTTGCGTTCTACAATGGTCGTATAACAATATTCTAGGTATAAATTGAGGGATAAGTTATCTATCCAAAATTGGGTAGATATACCTGTAACAAGTTTATTCTCGTTTTCTATTGGTCAAATCTAATGTAAACAATAATTTATTTTCAGGTTAGGTTAGTATTTGATTTAAGTTTATAAAACATCAACGAATTATTTACGATTGTAACATTAGTATACAAAGGACTCAATATAATGGATCCACTAAATTTTAATGTTTTCGACTCGGATTAAGACGACGAAATAGTTGAAGATGTATTGTTACGTCGACACCCTAAAGTGTTTAAAAATAGGATCGATTATTTTGTTGAATACGATAATTTAGAGTTTTGTAAACGTTTTCGGTTGCAGAAGCAAACTGTTACTATGATACTAAATAAAATTGAGCATCGAATTAAATCTCCAACAGAATGTAACAATGCAATTTCTCCAGCAACAAAACTGTTTTTGACCTTACGATTTTATGCTACATACAAGATAGTATGCTAATTGTAGCTGGAGATTTTGCAGGAGTAAGCAAAACGTCGGCATGCACTATTGTTACTGAAGTGACGGAGGCAATTGCATCATTGCTTAAGACACAATATATTAAGTTTCCGGAAACACAAGCTGATTGGCAACTAATAAAAGAAGAGTTTTATGGCATTGCAAGATTTCCACATGTAATTGATACAATAGATTGCACGCACATACGCATAAATTCACCAGGTGGAAATGACTCGGAACGATATAGAAACCGAAAGGGATACTTTTCGTGGAACGTACAAACAATATGCGATGCTCGTTGCGGATAATGGACATTGTAGCTCGTTGGCCTGGTTCATCCCATGACTAAACTATTTTTAATAACAGTAGGATAAAGGGAAGACTACAAAACAACGAATTTGGAAATTCAATTATTTTAGGAGACAGTGGATATGGCAATACAAATTTTTTGATCACACCTTTGCAGCAAACATACACCAGCTGAAAATCTATTCAATGAATCTCAGATCCGTACACGCAATTGTGTAGAAAGATCATATGGTGTGTGGAAACGTAGATTTCCGATTCTTTCAATGGGTATGCGTGTGTCACTTGAACATTCACAGGCAATTATTGTTGCTACTGCCATTCTCCACAACATTGCAATAGAAGAACACGATGGTGAACCACCAAATGATTATCAAGTTGAAGATGTGCCTGTACACTTGCCTGCTCAAAATGCAGTCATCGTTAATGAAAATAATAGAAGAGTTTTATGGCATTGCAAGATTTCCACATGTAATTGATACAATAGATTGCACGCACATACGCATCAATTCATCGTTAATGAAAATAATAGAATGCGAACTTTACTAATTAATAATCATTTTGCTAATTTACTGTAAATAAAATATAGCAAGCAATAAAAATCAAATTTACTAAAGGTTATTTTTATTTTTTAACTCTGCTTTTAAAATTTCAATTTCTAAAGCATGCTTTTCTGCCAGCCGCTGTTCCTTTCTCTCTGATTCCTCTTTTAAAAGAAACATTTGAAATTCTATAAATTCAATTTTCTTTTTGGCCACCTTCTCATACGTGGCTTCTGAACGTTGCTGTTGCAGCCTAGTGTGAATCGATTCTTGTAAGTACCGTTTCCGTTTTCTAGTATTGCTAACAGGGTCTACAAAAAGTTACATTAAAGTATAACAACAGCTTGGAGTAATTTCAAAAATATTATTACCGGGTGTATGCAGTGGATTTTCAATTTCAGGATCTCCTTGTTCTGGCTCAGGCTGATTATCTACAACATACAGTAGTTTCATGTTATTGGTATTCTATAATTATTATAAATATACAAACCTAAATTTGAAATTTTTAGTACTGTGTGTACGGGCTGTCGGAGTAGATACGGATTCCATGTATTCCAGCTGCAGCTAGGCTATAAGAATGAATAACTCATTTTTTATTATATGTCTATTAATTATTATTAGTACATACCTCTGATTCTATTTCTACATTTGTAATAATTGGAGAATCGGCAGGTATTATTTCAAGGGAAGGAGGTATTTCAGGTACTTAAAAATAATGTATTAAAAATCTACACCTAATAAAAAACAAATGAAAAACGTTACAAGCACCATTATCTACAAAATCAGAATCGTGTGAATTTATAGTTCCCGTTGCTCCGATACCGATTATAGCTAGAATTTTGTTACTCAGACCGCTTAGTTTTGTATTGACTGATGGCCCACCACCTGTTTTATATAATTGTTGCTTGCTTACAGCATATTCTTTTTTTACAACCTTTTTTAGAGAGTCCCACTTGCTCCGCAACATTTTCGTAGTTCTTCCTGTACCACCAAGAATTAAATTCGACTTCTAACTTTTTTCAGTGAGCGTTTTTGCTGGTATTTGAAATAAAATCTGTTTTCTTGTTCTCTACGGTATCAAATCAGAATGTTAAACAATGGATAACTTAAAATAAAATTAAGTTAATTAATAAATGTTAATTTATAAAATAAAGCTGATTATAAAAATGTTTCTTTGTAACTTACCTAAAATAGCTTGATGTTTCTCCACCAAATCAACCAACACAAGTATTTCTTCAGTGGTGAAATTTGTGCACCTTTTCGATATATTCATTTTTAAAATGTTTTCTTAGTTAAACACGTGGATATTTGACTTGATATTTGCTAACACTAGGTACACCCAAAGATTAGAAGACTATTATGAACTATGTTCATATCACAGAAGTACCAACTACAAATTCAATTTTGAATTATTTTTAAATTCTTTCTTTTTCGAAAACACTTTTTCAAAGTAACATTTCAATTTAAGGTTAAATTAATATCAAAAATGATGTAAACAAAGATGTCAAACGACCTAAACGAGGTGCGCATGAACTACCTTCGGGAATAGTAATACTATACGTACAAAAGCATTGTAGAACGCTATTACTTTTATACTTTTAATAAATCATGGAATAAGTTATTCGGAGAATACGTATTCGAGACTTTATACTTCCATTGTAGAACTGGCCCTAAATGTAGGTGTAATATTCTATTTCGTGCTATAATTAGTCATGTAAAGCAAAATAAGATATCATTATTTCTAATTATAATACATTTAAGTCTATAGAAAATAATTATAAAAAAATTTAATTAAAAATACATATATTTCTTTGAAATATAAAGCAATATTATTAAGAGATTTCTAGGTGTATGCTCACTTTTGTGAGGCACTGGTATGCTCAAGTTGACAATCGGTGCCGCTGAAAAAATCCAACCTTCAGATGTTTACTTTTATAAACTCTTCAAGTTTGAATACTTTCAATAATTAATGTTATTATTGCATTGGTTAATAATTTATATATTTTTGTTATCATTTTAATTAAAAAAGTTTAATAAAAAACTTGTGATTTTTATTTATTATAAAATGTTTATTGTTTTTAGAATTTAGAATAACAATAAATATTATCTCTTATTGGTGATTTTGGACTAATTTGGTTAGAATAAAACAAAACTTTTTACTTTTGGTCCACATTTCGAGTTTTAGTTAACTCATCTTTGGGACTACAATAGAGTTACATTTTAAATTGAAAACAATAAAAGTAAAAAATCCTAATCTCATCTTCAGTAAAGGTTTTAACATGATAAGCATTAACGTGATATGCTGTTGTGGGATACAGAACATAATTTTGATTTTAATAACTACAAAATTCTAGATTATGAGGTCAACGCACTAAAAAGAGACATCAGTGAAATGTATTTTATTAAAAAGAACAAGAAAAGTACAAATTACAGAGAAGATACGCAAGGACTTAGTATTTTTTATGGAGACTTTATCAACACCAAATAGGTTCAAGTTAGAGCGGGTGGAAACTTTTGAACTGTTAACCTTCGTGATATCGAGTTACTTGCGCCGACCCTGTTTTCGCACTATGTGATTAGATACTGAGTATTTTATTGCTTATCGGTTTTATATTTTTAAAGCGAATCAGGATGAGTAGTTAGTGTGTTTATGGGGTGCAGGTATTCTAATGTGAGTGCCGTCAATGGCGCCAATTATTTTGGGAGAAATAATTCGATCTAGTAGTACTAGCCGTAGGCGATTTTCCAATCAATAAACCCGAGTGTCTAAGAAAATAAAATTTCCGGTATAGCTTGCCATATCCTACTTTGTAAAAGCCGCCGCTAATTTTCTTTTTATATTCCACAGAGAGGTAAAATTCTTATAAATATAACCAAGAAATTCAATAATTTAAAAATAATTAGAACTACCTTTTATTTCTGAAGGAAAAATTCTAAAATTATTGCATTTGACAATAATGTAAACCTTTCAGTCGAAATTCTAAAGAAAAGGAATAAAAGTTACTATATAAGAGAAAATCAGTGTTTCAAATACATAATAATAATAATAATAATAATAATAGCTTTATTCATCAACTCTTACAATAAAAAGAAAAAATAAATACATTTCATAAAGCAGAGTCGATGAAGGGGCAAAACAATCAGCAAAGCTGCTTTTCAGTTCCACCTTAGCACGCATTTTACGCAAGCATCAGAATCTCCTTGATCCTGCTTCTAAAGGAACGGCTGGTTCCGCCGGTCAAGAACACGTCCAGATACCTATTGTAGATCTCCGCCGCTCGGTACTCGAAGGAGCCAACAGATACCCCGTGCTACCACGCTTATACAAATTGTACAAAAAGGAAGCGAACAGAAGTTCAAAGCGAGCGTGAATCTTGAGGACACCAAATTTATTGTAAAAAGGAGTAACGTGGCTGCCAAACTCAATATCACAGGCAAATCTCATGCAAGAGTTTTGAAGAACCTGTAGTTTGTGTTTTAAGTTGGCAGTAAGGTATCCATTAATAAACCACACTGCAGTAGTCAAGGTGACATAATATTAAACTCTGCACCAGCTGCAACTTAATCGTCGGGGGAAGAAGATATTTGTACCTGTATAAGGATTTCAGTTTGTAGTATCCTATACCACAAATCTTAACAACGTGCTCTCCAAAACTCAAGTTACTGTCGCAAATTACGCCAAGATCCCTAACATTCTTACTAAACTCCAGTACGGAGCCATCAAGTTCAACGTCAAGAGATCGAGTGCTGTCGGCTAGAGTACAGCAGTATGTACTTCCCACACGTAAACAAACCGTTTTATTGGGGTTAAGGATTAACCCATTGTCGCCAGACCAGAGCTAAATAGAAGTTAAGTTATTATTCAAAGATTGAACAACACTGTCAACTAAGGTTGGTTTGTTAGAGAGATATACTCGAGAGTCATCAGCATACAAGTGTACACCGCAGTCGGAAGAAAGAACGCTGGGAAGATCAGCAGTAAAAATGGCAAAGAGAAGCGAACCCAGAATGCTACCCTGCGGTACGCCACTGGTTATGGCAAGCTCACCGGACAAACATCCATTCAGTATGACCCTCTGAGTTCGACCAGTCAAATAATTCCGCAAAAGAACAATGGCCGAGCCGGCACAACCGTAATACAGCAACTTAGAAAGGAGTAACTCGTGATTAATCACATCGAAAGCCTTACTGTAGTCCAAGAAAGCCACAATTGTTACCTTTGAATCGTCAATATTCTTGGCGATATCATTAGTAAACTTACTCAACGCTGCTGCAGTACTATAACCAGAGCGAAAACCAGATTCAATATCTGGCAAAATACTATTACACTCAATGTGATCTAGTAGCTGCCGGTGAAGAACGGACCCAAATACTTTTGAAAGAGCAGGCAACACACTAATTGGCCGAAGATCAGTAAATTTAGTGGCATTATTTTTAGCGATAGGCGTTATGATCGACTTCTTCCACAATGTTGGTATTACCGAATTAGTAAGACAAAAATTAATTAGATCAGTTAAGCTATCAAGACAAAAAGGTAAGGTGAGCTTCAGCATCCTAGCGCTACAGTTATCAACGCCTAAAGCACCGGATTGTTGTTTAAAAATTGCAGCTGCTACCATCTGCTGCTGACATCTGATCAGTATTTTTATGAAGTGCTACTTGTATTACGTATTACTATTTCCACTACATGAACATTGAAATCGCATCACTGAAAAAAATTTGAATTTTCTCATTTATTTATAAAAATTACTTTTATGATTGGTTTATGGTTTTATGATTGTTCCTAGTAGAATTCTGAACCTATTAGCAAGTATTCCAAAGGCGTTCTCCACTACTCGTCTGGCTCGACTTAAACGATAATTGAATATTGACTGCTTTTCTGTTAATCCTCTAAATCGATATGGTTTCATTATGTAGTCTTTTAAAGGAAAAGCTGCGTCTGCAATAATGACATATGGAGTTGGTTTAAGGCGTCCAGGTAAAGGTTTTTCTTTAGGAATATGTAATGTATTCTGTTCTAATGCTTTAAGCAGATCACTCTGCGTAAAAACACCACCATCTGATACCCTACCGATAACACCCACATCAACATACGTAAATCTGTAACGAGCATCGACTAGTGCTAAGAGAACAACACTGTTAAATCCTTTGTAATTATAGTATAATGAACCTGCACTTATTGGAGCAGAAAAGGCAATGTGTTTTCCATCTAATGCCCCTATTGTATTTGGTATTTGCCATAGATTATGGAAATCAGCAGCAATTTTTTCCCATTCTTCGGTAGTTTGAGGAACCTTAAAAAATCGTAATTGGTTTTAAAGAGCTATGGACCTATTTTAATTATCATACCTTCATGTAGTTTTCCCGTAAGACTTCATAAATTGCTCTGCAAACTATCGGAACAAACTGTGCTATAGTAGATTCATGAACTCTTGTTGAATACATTAAATTTCGATATGTTTCTCCACTGGCTAGAAAGCGAAGTGTAATCATTAACTTATCACTTGAAGAAATACATTCTCTCATTATTGTATTTTGTTTTGATATGATAGGCTCTTATTAGTGACAAAAGTTTTATAAGAGACTCGTTCGTCATTCTTAAATAGTTCTTAAATGCTTCAGGATCTTCTGCTAGCAATTCATTATTTACAAGATTCATTATGCCCTTTTCTCTTCTTCTTGCGATCCATGAACGTACCCAACACCTCCTGCTTCTCTTTTTACGATTCCGTGACAAAAGCAACAAGGTACCCATGATTGATATGGTGACAGCCATAATTGCACTGCTCTTGATGTTGCTCATAGTTTGGGTAACAAGAACTTACTATTTCAAAAATAATACGAGATGCACTTAAAACAAAATGGAAACGCAACTGAAATAAGAAATTGGTGACAGTTCTTTTGGTGATATTTTATTTTTCCAACTATAGCCAACATTACTATTTTAAAAACTATACCATTTTTAAGATGTAAATATGACAGTGTACTACAGTACAGCGTACATGTAAATTTACATGTATTTTATCAAATATTTTTACATGTAGAAATATAATGGTGTACAACCGCTTTTACTAAATTTATTATTATGGTTTAAAATTAAATATTATCTACTAATTTAAATTATTTCGCGTTTTTAATTAACTTTAAAGTTATAACTATTTATTATGATTTATAGGAAAAAAAATATTGGATAATGGATTAAATTTCTAGCACTTACGCTATGATTATTATTTTCTGCATTCTTCAATAATTCGTTTGTGTTGTATTCTTATAGCTAGGTTGTTTGAACGAGTCGTACTTCGTTGGTAGCAATTCCTATCTACAACGTTGTATTTGTCGATCGGCCGGCTTCCAGGATTTTGACTGTTGCATCAAATTTTTTTAAAATTAGGGTTCCTCGATTTGGAGATGCGATGTTGAAATGATGTGACGTTTTTAATTAACTTTTCACTTCGCGACCGTGTTTTTGTGGCGATTTTTATCCACGAGTTTTGCAGAGGTGACTTCCCAAACAGACGATTTTTATTCTGATTTTTGGGAACTACGATCCTTAAGACTGCGCCAAATATGAGTTCCGCTCAGCCCACAGAGCCCAGGTCAAGCGCAGGATTTTGCACATATTTATTTGATGCGTTAATTCTCTCTAAAATGTGATGCCAAATGACAGCAAGTAAACAAGTTTCATATTCATCCATTTTTTCAAAGATTGCGACACAAGGTGTCGAGCGGCACGCGAAATGAAGTATTCGCACTCTCCAATTGATCGAAATTTTATGTTGAATTATTATGTTTCAATAAAGGTATAAAGGGTTAAGTCGGAAATTGAAATTTTTTTATATTTCTGATATTAAATAATTTTGAATGCTATAAAGGGTCTAAAGTAAAACATTTTTTATTAGTATTCTATTATTGGTTTCAGAAATATAATATTTTTTTAATGACAACCTTTTTAATCAACGGGCCAATTTCAATTTTAAAATTTTTTGGCGGGCCGCACATAAAGTAACACTTATTACTATTTTACAAAACTTTATTTATAATAAACATTAAAATAAAAAAATATATAATTTAAAAAAAAGTAAAGATTTCATATACAAATTTTAATGTAAAAGAAAAAACAAACAAGAAAAGAACAATAAAACGAATTTATTTGAAATTTTTAATGAGAAATTTAGCACTGTTTGTTCGAAACAAGCTGATCAATATCAGTCGGAATTGATACGCGTACGCAGCTTTCTTAATCGTGTAACACTCAGTCTTGATCGGTGGTCATTTTTGATTAATTTCATGGTTGAAAATAATTGTTCGTAAACATACGTACTTCCGAACAGAGACATAATTTGCTTTGCATTTTTCGTCAAAAGAGGCTCACATACGATTTATAAAAATTTTCGATGTTTACAATGCTTGGCGGGCCGCATAAAAATGTTTAGCGGGCCGCGTGTTGCTCATCCCTGCTTTAAACCAAACTGCAGAGAAAGAATACGAGCGATTTGATTAACTTTATAAAAAACGATTAAAAATAAGGATGACATAAATTTATTAAAACAATAACACAAAAAACACAACTTTCATTTAAAAAATGATTTGACTCTTTTGTAAAACAAATTTTCACAAATTTATGAATATAATTATTACTTCGTCCCTTATTCTGAATCGCTACTGTCAGAATACCGATCCCGAACTTCCTTTATTAGCGGGTTTTGAAAGTTCACAAGTGCCTCGATTGTCTATGGAATGACGTCTCCAAACTGCAATAAATTGTAAGGTAACAATTGGAGAATTTTATAGCACTTCATTCGTTGTATAGCTCTCTTGACGTGGATACGTGCTTTGGCTATTCTTTCAGTTTGGTACACTTGTTCTTGTGTAAACTGAGCCGTAACTAAAAATGGTGGAATATTTAAATGTACACCGGCAGGAAGAAGATCTTTAATTAAAAATCCTTTATCGGCTAATATTAAATCACCAGCTTCCATCTGATTTAATATACCACAATCCGACACAATCTTTTTATCAGATGTTGACCCGGCATTATAAATCACTAACATAAGTGATTACACCATTTGGTGCAACACCTATAAGAACCTTCCAGGTATTTCCATGTTTATAACTGCTATAAGTATTTCTTTGGGTTGCCATGGAAGTACGACTCGTTATCGTAGGTATTTCAGTGCAATCCAGAATAATTCGGCAGTTGGTGAAACTACTAAAGCTGTTCGGCATACATAATTTATTCTTATATCGGCTCGGAATTAAACCCATCAGCTGTTTGAATAAAACAGTATGAAAAACATATACCCACGTAAGAAATATATTGGATACTGTAGCTTCTGAAATTTGAAACCTATTTGCCAAATCTAAATGACTATAGTTTTGTCTTAGTTTCATCAAACACAGCAAAATCTGATCAGCTCTGTCTATCTTTGTCACTTTCAAATCGTACATATATCTGACTTTTGCGTTTCTGAACAACTTGCATAAGGTTTCAAACATAATATGTGCATTTGGAAGTCCAGTAAACATAGTTACTAATCGATCGTTGGTTTTTATGTCTACATACGATAAGCCCCCTCGTCTTGAAGCTTTGATATCGCTTAGTTCTTTTTCCAAAACATATATTTTAGATTCAAGAACTGCCTTCGGAGTTGATAGCTGAGACATCGGTTCTTGCCTTGAGCCCGACGGTTGAGAATAATCTAATGGAACATTTTCTTCGTCCTTTCTCAAATATTCTGGTTGCCTGCAATTTATGTTATTACAATCAAATAAGGAACAAAATAATCCATACAAACCTTGTTTCGGTGCATACGGGGGCCATAATATGCTTCTTCTTGCTTTGTTTTTGTCCTGAGCCTGACGATTGAGAATGATCGGGAGGAATATTTTCTTCCTCCGTTGTCGAATCTTCTGGTTGCCTGCAATTTATGTTATTGCAATCAAATAAGTAATAAAAAATCAAACAAACCTTGATACGGGGGCCTTAATTTTACGCTTCCTCGTATGTTTTTCTGGGGAATGAAATGAAAATCTTTTATTTAAGTTATGTTGAAAGAGCTCCGGGCAGTTTTCTTTCTTGCCATCACGAAAGTGCCGACTGCATACGCGAACACCAATTCCTGGTTCACCTCGTCTAAAAATATAACAAATAATTATAATTTTATTGAAATTACAGTACATATAAAACACGTGAAAGTAGTTACTTTACCTGAGGAATTTCTTCCACCTATTTAGTTGTTTTGGGTCCTTAGGAAAGGTAAAAAAACACATCTTTCCCTCTCATTGTAGTAATTGCAGTCCGGGGCACAGCACTTAACCATTACGATATAGAAATAAATTACGATTATACTAATTGAAACACTCTATCAAAAAAATTTTTTTTAAATAATACTGTATTATATATAATATACCTCGTATATAATATACCTCGTATATAATATACCTACTTACCTGCTATTGCGGTATTACCAATATAATAAATGTTATTGTAAAATTTAAAAGAAATGAAATTGAAAAAAGTAAGGTTATAATGGTAATATTGCAATTATGTTTATTTTGGCTTGATATTATGTAATGAAACTTACCAGAAATAATCATTATTAGTTTATTGTGCTTTACATATATCATAAATGGTTAACTTTTTTCGTTGTATCAAAATATTCTTAAAATTTAATAATTCACCATATAAAACAGGTTTGTTTAGATCGTGAATCCCGACCTGTCCTAAGCAGCCATGATGATTGACGTCACAACTAATAGCCCGTATTGTAAAGCTCGTTTGAGGTCTGGGATATTTTTAGGTGATGTTGTGACGACATGCCGCTTCATAATTGCCCATAACTTTTCAATGGGGTTAAGATCGGGGCTGTTTCCGGGCCAATCGATAATAAAAATACCGTTATTATCAATGTATTGTGATACCTGAAATAAAAGAGACGAATTATTTTATATTTCTCAATAATTTATTTTAAAAATATATAAGAAAAGTGATGTGAACAATAATTTTCAAAATATAAACTTTTTTATAAAAATTTTGCATACCTTCTTGGCCGTCTGGCATGGCGCTTTGTCTTGTTGAAAGAAGCAGTCCTCGTTTTCAGCGAATTATTTTATTACCGATGGCTGTAAATTAATCTATCTTCCAATATTTGAATGTAGCTATTAGCATTCGCGGTACCTGTTATGATGTTCAGGTACCCTAATCCACGTTGAGAAAAACAACCCCATACCATTAATCCCATTTTATTTTTAGTGGTCTTTATTGTGCAATGTTGGGATAATTTCTTGGTTTTCAACCGTCGCACATATCGTTTACCATCCGAACCGCATAGCAAAAATTTTGATTCATCTGAAAAGATAACTCGACTCCAATCTTCTTCTGACCAATTGGCATATTTTTTTGCAAATTTTAAGCGCTTTTTCATCATGCCTTTGGTCAACGTCTCAACATTTGAATTTCACTTATAATAGTCTCTTAAAAATCGATTTTTGAACTTTTTGGAAATTTTTTTCGAATTTTATGCGTAAAATCTTCGGACATATAAATCAAAAATCAACGATATTACCTGTATTTTCCAAAATAGGCGAGCGTCGAATGCATTTCGTATTCAGTAATTACTACAACAATTTTATAAAATAAGATAAATTTATTGCATTTTGTTAAAAAAATAAACAATTTTAAATGTACAAAACTAATATTATTACACAATTTTTAACACTTTTTCTGTAAAAAAAATATGTTGGAAGAGGAGGCGGCGGCGGTTGAACGTTATTGTAATTATAACGGTACTGATGATGATGGTGGATAGTTGATTCCATGTTTACGGTGCATTTGTTGTAAGATGCTGGCACGGTGCGGGCTTGGGCGGGGCTGTGGTAATCTGCAGTGTGAAACGCCCGGAGATCGCGTTGACTCAGCGCGATGAAGTCTTCGTGGTCTGGCCTTGGATGATGGCACTTCCACGGAACGTTTGCGCTTTTTTTCCCCGATTTGGCGACTACAGCCGCGTGTTTACAATCCGGCGCCAAATCAGGAATCACAAGCCCCTCCTCACACCGTCCGTCAGGTGTGGATGGGCAGGTAGGTTTGGACGGTCCGGTACGTACTCATGATACAATAAATTTACAAGGTATGATATTAGGTCTGTTCGTTTGCTTGCACTAACCTGAACCGAGCAAGTTAGTGCAAAGAAAAGTGTTCGTTTGCATGAACTGAGCAAACTGCACCTTGTTTGTTTGCTGCTCGGTTCACGTTCCGAACATGAACTTCCTGCACTAGCTCTAGAGGAGGAGCAGGCAGTGCAAGTTGAACTCAAGTTTTAATATTTGTGGTGGGAGTTTTTCGAACATGAAAATTAACCTAAAATAATTGACAGTTTGGTTTAGTATCGGTCTTCTTTGGTCACAAAACTCAAACATAAACAAAAATGGAACAAGATTCTCTTAAAATACACTTTTATTAAATGAAATATTGGACGATGATATATTTCTGTCTGTTTTTAATAGCTCTAGTGAAGATGACGATCTTGAAGATGATATTTGTAATATAGTCTGTACTACTATTGAACTGCAGCGTCCAATTAAAAGACGAAGGACTACAATTAAAAATTATTGTGAAGAAGTAAAAGTATTTTATTATAAATACTATTAATTAAAACAAAAATTTTTTATAGGTTGTGGAGAATTATACGGAAAAGAATTTTCAAGTCATTTTAGAATTACGAACCTTTTTCGAAAATTGGCAGACAAATTTCAGGGGTCTGAAATTTATCAGAAATTAATTGGTACACCGTGTTCAAGGGCTAACATAAGTTCAAAAAAACATATTTTAATATTTGCATGGTTTGCTGGTCACCAAACATGTTCTTTTCGAGATGTTGCAGACCGATTTGATGTTTGTCTGAGTTCTCTGTATGATGTGATTACACGTGTTATGACATTCCTTAGCTTTATGGCAACTGAATCTATCAAGTTTCCCACGGATGAAGAAAAAGCTGAAACAAAAAGTTTTTATATGTCGCATAAATTTTTTCCCAATGTAGTAGGGTCAATAGACGGCTGTCATATTCGAATTGACCGACCTAGTGATAGACCTACGAATTATTTTAATCGCAAAGATTATCATTCTGTAGTTCTTCAAGGAGTGTGCAACGAGAAGTTGACATTTTTGGATGTATGTATAGGATTCCCTGAATCTGTCCACGACGCACGAATTTTTCGAAACTCTTCACTTCATACAAAATTGAATGAATTTTGTAGTGGAGAAGAATATATACTTGGCGATAGTGCTTATCCTCTCTTAACGACATTACTTACACCTTACCGAGATAATGGACATTTAACTTTAGTGTAGAAAAACTTCAATACCAAAAACAAATTGTTAGAAAAACTTCTCGAAAAACAGTCATAAATAATTAATGTATTTAATTAATATTTTGACAATAAAATACAATATTATTTATTAATATACACTTCGTGTTCTTTTATTAACATGTTAATTCGTTTATTTGACTAGCACTTCTAACTAGGTTGTTACTGATATTATCACGTATTTTATTGGCTTCTCGATTTTGTCGTTCTTCGCATATGGACAATTCTGGTTGAATATCATTGACTGTTTCTTCAGATTCAAATGATAAATTGTCATCAATTGATAAATTATGAAGAACACAGCATGCTCTTATGAAATGGCATATACGATGTGGTCCTTTAAGTTTTAAGTGGTATAACTGTCGAAATCTTTGTTTTAATAACCCAAACGCATGCTCGATTGACATTTTGCAGGAACCTAACTTAATTTTTAATTGTTCGAGAATTTCCTATTTCTGTTCATACTTTTTTTTTCAATTTCTTCTTTTCTTTTTGACGTTTCGCTGTATAACAGCCGTAGTTTCTGTAATTCACTATTTTCATCCTGCAGCTGCTGCAAATTTCTTCTCGGTGTTCTTGTAGCTCTACCAACTTCTTCAACACTTTCGGGAGTTGAACTACGATTGCTATTAAAAAAGTATATATTAAGTAAAATGATATACATATCTATATATAAACGAAAAACTTACATGCTAGCACTACTGCTACTAAATTCTTCAATTTCTGTATTGCTTTCCAGAACAAACTGGATTGATGGAATGCCGCTTTTGTAAAATTTCTCCCAACTCTCTAAAATAATGCAGTCATTAATACAAAATCACACCACAATTTACATTCTTACCTTTCATATGGGCAATTTTTTCTTCCTCGACCAGTTTTTTTTTATTTTCTGTCACAGTTTTGTAGCTTCTTTCCAAGCTTTTCCACTTATTCTCCAGTTGCCCGATGGAGTAGTCATAGTTTCTTTTTAACATTGCTTCTCTTATTTTTTCCCACATCTTTTTCATTGTTTTTATTTTTTCTTCCTCAACTAAAGGTTTACTATCTTTATACAAACTTATTAATAGTTTGGTTTGTTCTTCAGACCATGAAGCACAACTATTTTCATCTTGCATGCTGCTACATCCTTGCTTAGCAGTGTTTTCACATGACGTTACAGCATAGGCGTCATTATAAAAACTCTCTGAAATATTAACAAACTTTAGTATAAAGTACTAATAAAATAACAAAGTATATTACCATTTTCTCTCTGTCCATCGGTTTGGTGAACTTGTAATTATGTTCTATAACGATGTTTTTATCCGGCGATGTAAAATCACACTCACCACATTTAAACATTGTGTTATTAGTTTCGTTTTCCATCTTTCACGTGTTCTTTTATTTATAAATTTTACATAAAATTTCTTACGTATAGCTACCCGAAAGAAAAACAAAATACCAACTTAACCTAAAATAATAATACGGTACATTCAAAAATTTAAAAAAAAACACATACTAGCGTCAGAGGTGGCTCGAAAACGTACTAAAAAGCCTGAACTTGCACTAAAAGCGTTTGTTTGCAGACCCCAGAACTGCTGTCCGAAGTTGCACTTACTGATGACGTCATACGGATGTTTTCAGTGCAAGTTAGTGCAGTGCAAACGAACAGACCTATTGTGCAGACTGGACTGTGACGTACACTGGTTCAGATATTAACTCTAGCATACTTCCTGCGTAAATCGTGGTAAGCGTTTGGGTATCGTATTATATTTAATTTTACGTACGATAGCATTCTAGGGTTAAACAAACAGCGAGAACGACCGAGCATTGGCGGTCGAATTCACAATATCCGCTGACTTCTCCTGCTGAAGTTCATTTCGTCATTTCATCATTTAGGTATGCCCTTGTGGTTGCCGCTACGTGTGGCCGTGCATTATCCTGCATTAAAAGGAATTGTTCTTCAATAAATGGTGCAAACGGGACCACGTAATTTTCTAAAATTTCTGTGATGTACCTCGAAGCATTTACCGATGAATTTCTAAAAATATGGAGTTCGGTACGAGCGTCTAAACAAATACCACCCCAGACCATGAGTGATCCTCCAAAGAAATTGGTTCTGTGTGCAAACATTCGTTGAGAATATCGCTCTCCAGTTCGTCTCCACACTCTTTGGCGACCATCTGGACCCTGTAATGTAAAACGGGACTCATCTGTGAACAAAAATGAACACCAGTCCTCTTCACTCCAATCTTTATGTTCTCTTGCAAAATTGAGTCGCGCCGTTCGATGCCTCCGGGTAAGTACAGGTCCGATTGCTGGACGGCGTGAATGAAGACCACTTTCTGCAAGTCTTCTGCGGACGGTTCGATTGCTGATGGGTACATCACGCACTAAATTTACCCTACTAGCAATGCGATTGCTAGTTAATTGTGGTTCTTGTAGGGCAGTTCTTTCAATAAATCGATCTTCTCTCGAACTGGTTGCACGAGGACGGCCAGAACGGGGTCGATGTTGAACACTACCCGTCTCCAAATAACGTTTTTTAATGTTTTGCACAGTTCCTTCACTAACACCTGTACGTCGAGCTACTTCTCGGTTACTAAGACCAGTTTCAGTTAGAGCAATAATTTTCGCTGACCTTTCCAAATTGCTCGACATTTTTTAAAATTAATATTTAAAAATTATACCAAAAATACACTTTACAGACACAATATCACTTTTAAATAACTTTCTTTTATCCACAATGTAAAACAACTACGCTCGTTCAGGATAATTCAGATTATAAGATTATAAAAATATTTAGGAAATCCGTTAAGGGGTGTCTAAAATGAATGCGTCTACTACCTTAAACATTTAAATTCATAAACCAGATGCTGTTTAAAATATTACAGTTAATTTAGTAATATTTACGCAGTGCGTAAGGATTTTTGTCCAGGAGTGTACAAAGAAACTACAACAATTTTAATAACTAGTGTGCCGACCATTAGCCTCAATCACACTCCCGATTAGGTACACTATCAAATAATTTTTTAATACAATTTTGCGGAATTTTCGACTATTCGTCTTTTAGCACTTTAAATAATTGTTTGTCATTAGTTGGCTGATGTTGTTGACGTTTTCTGTCTAGATAATCTCACACATGTTCAATAATATTCAGATTTGGACTCTGAGGGGGCAGACCATGGTATTTAAAATGTCCTGATCTTCCATTTCGCCTATATAGGTTTTAACTGCGCAAGCAGTGTGCTTGGGGTCGTTATCTTGCTGAAAAGTATAATTTTCGCCAATTAAACGACCGCCAGATGAAATAGCGTACTCGCGTAATTATATCTAAATAGGTGACTGCATTTATTTTGCTGTTGATTTTTATTAAATGCAGAAATGCAGCCCCAAACGGTCAATGACCCACCCTCGTGTTTAATGGTTGGGTTTAAACATGAAGATTTGTAAACTTCGCCCTTTTCCTTATTAGCATTAATTCTGTTGACATATGCTTTATTTATTTATTTAACGGATATACCTTTTTACATAATAACCGAATGTATAATACATTATAATTAATATTAAAAAACTACAAAGAAATGGGCAGGCAATCGCCTTTCAAGAGGAACGTCTTGAATGTGGCAAGCGATGAGTTCAATAGATTAAAACCGGGAAAGTTATTTTCATAATTTGCCAAACGAACCATCCTGGTCACAGGACTGTTACTTCCATAATTAGTTGAATGGTATTCGACTTCAAATATCCACCCGGATCTGGTTGATCTTGAATTCTTTAAAACAAACTTTTCCCGCAAAGCGACACAGTCGATTCTTCCACTAAACAAACCATGAACGAAGCAAAGATCATTGATTCTACGTCTGGAGACCAGTGACTTAGTGTTGCAGTAGTTTAAGTAAGTTTCATCCGAAAAGTCTTCATTAACACGTCCAAGTTTATAATGTAGGTATTTAAAAAACTTGTGCTGAACGCGCTCAAGTTGTGTAATATAAATTTTATAATGAGGAGACCAAACAATAGAGGCATATTCTAGTTTGGAACGTACCAACGAAAAGTAGAGCACTTTTACAGTAGTGGTAGAGAAATGAGCAGACAGGTGACGGATGAAGTCCAATGTGCGGAAGGCAGAACTGCAAATATATGAGATGTGGTTTCCAAAAGATAAGCTAGAATCTAATCTAACTCCGAGGGCTTTAATTACAGTAACCTTTTGAAGTGATATGTCATTTAAAGTATAGCTGTACATGGAAGTTGAGCTTTTTTTTGTAAAGAAAATTGTAAAGCATTTATGAATATTCAAATGTAAATTATTTAATTTACACCAATTTGAAAGGTTAACAAGATCATTTTGTAAAAGATCACAATCATTTACTGATTCGAGTAAAAACATTTACTGATTCGATGGCTTTAAAAATTTTGAGATCAGCAAATAATAAGTAAGATGAGTTACGAATAAATTTACCTATATCGTTAACGAAAAGTAAAAATAGAATAGGACCATAGTGGGAACCCTGCGGAACCCCAGATGATACAAGAATATCATAGGATATCATAGGATGATAAATACATTTACTTATAAATAAATCGACACAACTATTGCATACATTTTGCATTTTTTGTTTAACAATAAGTTTACAATTTAATGTTAACCTAGACTTCACATTATTCACACATTTTGCAAGGTAGATATCAGTAAAATCTTGAAAACATTTATTTAAAATTTCTGAAACTAGTTTTGCTGCGGTGTTAGGAAATAAAAGTTTTGAGGATTGCGTATATTTTTTAAAACATATATCGTTAACATCATGAATTTGATTGTTCAAAGGTTGAAGTGGTATATCAATTTTAACAAAACTTCTCATCTTTCTCGTTTTTGTAACAAAAATTGTGAAACATCAACTTCGCTATTGCTATCTTCAGATGGTTGCAGCAATTGAGAAGCCTTAAGGGGTAATTAACGTTTTTTAATACATTCTTTTAAATAAATTTCATTTATTGCCCATTGTTATGAAAGGTGCAGATTTATGACCACACGAATAGATGGTTTAGATATTTTTTTGTTTAAATTTTTTTACTGACTTGTCCTTGATGTTTGGAAACATAAAATTCTTGTCCTGGAAGCTGTTTGAAATCAGCTTTGCAGTATGTTTTATCGTCCATTATCACACATAAATGTTTGCATAAGAAATTTTCGTATAATTTACGCTCTCTAGTTTTAGCTGTTTATTCTTGCTAGGCTGAACGATTGGCAGTCCAGCACGAGTTTTTTTATCTGCTGAACATTTTTTACGACCAGCTACAGTTGTAGCTGTAGTAATTGTTTTTACCTGAAAAACGAACCGTTTTCAACTTGCTTACTTATAAAAATTCAATATGCAAATAGTAAAATTTGAAATAATTAAAGTACTTACAATTTTTGCACGATGACAGGATGCAGAATCATCCTAAAAAATGCAATAACCCACATCGTGAAATTGCTCTTCAATTGTGGGCATTAAACATTCTTCAAGAATTTTTATATAGTCCCACCCTTTGCGCCTGAAAAACATCCCAAACCATTACTACACTCGTCGGAAACTTGACGGTTGTTTTGAGACATTCGTCCTTAAAACTTCGCCTTTTCTTCTGACGTATTATTATATTCTTATTCTTATTACTCTTTCAAAATTGGTAACTTCGATGTTTAAACGATTACATCGTACATCAATTTAATTAGTGGAAATTTGGTTCTCTAATCACAATTTAAATAATCTACTTAGAATTTAATAATCTGTAATTGAACAAGTTAATTTTAAAATTAAAATTTTGTTACTACCTAAATAAACCTAACAAAACATAAAATAAATAACCAAATTTTAAATTACTAATAAATACAAAATAGATCCTAAATAATCTGTAAGTCGATATTAATTTTTACTTTTTTATGTTTAAATCTCATTCACGATTCTACTCGTGAAACTGATATCGTCAGACCCGTACTGCTTTTATGAAAATACAACTTTATTTTTCAAAAAAACCTCAAACCTTCTGATCATGACTGCGGAATTACTTTTGTTAACATAAACACAGTAAAAGCTTGTGAAAATACCACAACACGTGATGGATCAAAACATAACCTGGTACTACTATTTCTTCGATGATACTATTTTACTGATTATAATAGTTCTGCTTTCACACGTGCTTTCACATTAACAACCTCACAATATTATTTAGGGAGGTTTTACACACAAGGTTGTTCAAATACATATTGAAATAATGAAATGTAAGAAATTTGAAAGAGCACTTGTAAAAATTGATCAAATTTATGATTCAAAATTTGAAATTAAAAATATATAATTCTTAAACTGTTTAGTTGATTCAACTAAAATAATGAATAGGTAATAATTATTATGACCTATTCTCATCTATGAATAAATGAATAGATTTGATTAATGTTCGGGAGACTTGAATGTTACCTCCCGATTTCGTTGTAGTGGACTGTAGTTTTGGGGTATGGTGGAATGAAAAGTTCGTTGGTTAACAAACGTTTATTAACTCCTTTATTCACTCCTTGCAACAATAACAATTGAAGCAACATAAAATGATCTCGTAGAGATCGTAGATAGAAAAGCAATAGCTCTCGAATTGAGCATAAAGCAACACATGTAAATTTACAAACAATATAATGTATTTGTTTATAAACGTACTCCAAGCTCTCGAATTGAACTTGAATTAGTACTGTAGTAAATACTTTGCAACAATACCAATTGACTACAAAGGAGTAATAGTTCTCGAATTGAGCTCTGTTGAATTACTAATGTTTACAGCGCTGTGGCCCGCCGACCGTCGATTGAATCTATAAGGAAGGGATGCGTGACAGAAATGCGCTATCATACCTCATAAATTCAAGACGTTCGTATGCCGCGCTAGAAATTACAAAATAATAATTGTTAACAATAAAAAATAAATGAAAATAAGGAAACGGTTCTGAACAAGATTTGAATGTATAGAAATTACCAAATTTTCCACATCTTTATTATGTCCACAGTCATCAGTAAAAGGGAATTTCACATTTTCCCCAATAATTATAGCAATTCTTTGCACTATATTCCCTACATAACAAATAATAGGAAATATGTGGTTAAAAATATTGTAGATCTTGGTTAAATAATCGATGAACTTATTATATTCTACAATATTTCAATTTTCGTTTTCCTACCCCTTTTTCACCAAATAAAATGTTTCTTTTGCAGGATTCACAATCTTTTACTTTTGGTAAAACTATTTTTGAAATAAAACCACCCATGTCTTGCAATGCAGTTGCTTCCAACTCTTTTAGATTTTCGAAAACTTCAGGAATCTCAAAGTCTTCATTACCGAGGAGTACTGGCTGAACTTCAACTTCTACATTCTAAAATAATGAGTAAATTAAGGTGGCAAATACCAATGTTATTTGGCCATAAGAACTACTGTTGATTAAAAACAGAGTACAGATGACATATCGTGCTGTAGTTTATGACATGATATTATTTCAACTGTTGTTGATAATGTGTTACAATTAGAGATAAAAAGCATTTTTAATTATTACACAAATAAATAAACAAAATAGGCCTGTAGAACGATCTAGTCGTTTAGTTATTGTAATAAAAATAGTAAAGTAATCATGCTGTATTTGCAATATGTCATTACAGAAGATATGTAGGAAAGAATACATTTTGAAAATCTGTTATTAATGCCTCCAGTAACAACATTTTTCGTCAGTCTTCTAATGCCTATGTTACTAATGTAATTTGTAATTTTTAAAATGTTTCCTAGATGGCGCGTGCTTAACACATTCAGTTTGTGTTATTTTCTAACAACTCTCTTTTGAAAGCGCTGTACAAAATTTGAAGGTGCTGGAAGAAAGTATTGTCTTATCTATGTATATCGTGTCAATTGTAAACATAAGAAGTGATAATAACGTGTCTATATTATACGACAATACTAATCTCACAGTTTTTGTCACCTTTTTAAAAACTAAAAATGTGTAGGTATTTTACCCATTTATCATCTCAAAGCTTTATGATTTAATTATTATGTGCCAATTTCTTCAAAAATATTTAAAATATAATTGATAATATTAATAAAAATTTCACAGTGACCACGGCCGACAGGTTGTCAGGTAATTGATCTCGTTATCCGTTCATCTTGTTATCATTTCAAGATTTTTTTTTGTATTAAATTTTTATAAATTTTTTGGGTTGACAAATATGTTTTAATTGTTTGGTTTGGTCGCATAGTTTGCAAAAGACCGTCGACAATAATAATACTGATAATAATAGTATATTATTTAACGAGCATATAATGTCAGTCAGTTACACTCGCCTACGGCTCGCGTATAAACTTCATCCTCGTGAATTATAGCCATTATGTACGAGTCAAATACGACGTTTTATCTACGACTCTAAATAAAAAATTTCATGTCGACCTGTCAAAGTCGATGTAAATCCGTAATCATTCCGGTCATCTTTGAATGTTTCGTTTTTCAAAATCGATATTTTCAAAAATTTTGCACTTCTTTTTCAACTTCGAAAATTAATTTTTAAAATTATTAAATTAATTTTCTTTAATAATGCATCGGCTTAATAATTTTAACGCGTTCTTCATTCCCGATACACAAAGAGTATGATCACTTTATGACTTTTAACGAAAATCTTTATGGATAAATGGATAGCACTGCTAACGACACACCGTGTTCGAATCCCGGTGAAGGCAATTTTTTTTCCAAAAGAATTTGCAAAGATTATTCGTGGTTTCCGAATATTATACTCCTTTAACAATCTCATAAGTAAATTACTTATTTGTCGTTTATAATACCGGCCCTACGGCAATTTGCCCAATTTAATGCTCCATAATTTTTATCTCTAAAAACCTAAACAAGTTTCGCAGTAGTAGTAATTATTAAAACACTAATATGACATTAGTTCGGTATTTTAAATTATAAATAATTTTCATAATCCACTGGTACCAGTGGATGTACCAGTCGTAGAAAAGCTATTGTAATTTACTAATAACCATTTTATAATGAATAACAAAATAAGTCACCGTCAATAGTTTATATATTCTGTAAACATCTGAAGGTTGAATTCCTTCACCGGCACCGATTGTCAATTTGAGCATATTTGTACTTAAAACTACTTTCTAAATATGTAAGCGGCAAAAAAAGCACGAACTAATGTAGACGTCAGTAAGTTTTGCCGCTCACATTTAATTTCGATCTATTGATGACAGAGTCATCTACTAGTAGCGCTTGATAATAATTCATACTTTTTGCCACCTTAATGTAGGATCCTTACATCACATTGAAGTAATTACCTGCCGCACAAATTTCTTCAATGATACTAAAATATCTCCTTCATCGTTTTCACAATTACTGCCTTCTGAATGACCCTTGCTGTAGTTATTTACCAACAAACTCTTGTAAAATGGAGTAAATGCAGCTACCGTTGGATTTGTAAATCTTACACCTCTCCGTCTTATTTGCCCAAAAAAATGTTCCAAAGGATCTTGGTTGAATGTCCTATGAAATATGCATTTGAAACCAAAACCTTTCATGTTTTTATAAATGTCAATGAAGTGCTGAAAATTTCAAGATATTAAACATTAATTATTTATATTAGAATTATTTTATAATTTACTTCTAGCGTAGTAATCCAATTTTTTATGGTTGGTGGTGTGAACTTCTTTTTGGGTTTCTCATTTTTGTTTGTATCGCTGATATCGTTTTCAGCGTCTTTTTCAATAACTTCAATAGCTCTTTTCCAAAATGCAACATGAGCAGATTTATCGGTGACGCAGGTTCGCAACTTCTTCCCTGCAACTTCAACTTCGACATTACCATTAACGCTGTCAAACAATTTGTCGAAGAAGTCGATAACTTTTGCAGTTTGTTTTGCTTCTGGTTTCAACTTTAATATGTTACCATCATACTCGTGGGTTGTTCCTAAATAAAATAATAACTTCTGTAAAACTTTTTTCAAAAATAAACTCGCTTAATACACATACCTATTGTAGACATGACATGAATAGCAAGAGAAACTGCACCGCTGAAGACCTGGGTGCAAGAAGAGACTTTCATTTTTTTGACCATGTTTGGAACAACGTGATAATCAGTTAATTTTGGCATCATCCTAACTTCAAACACGGGATCTATTAAATACGCTTTGTGAATATCATCCCACTTGGCAATAAGTTCAACTCCATCTATAGTGCATTTTAAATCTTTTGTAAGAAGGTTGTTTCGAATACACTTGAATAAATGAGAAGGGTCAAAGAGAGGTACTACAACTATATCTGCAACTTCATAAAATGTGCCTCTCATCTCTTCGCCACGTCTGAGATAGCCTGCTTTGGTATCTGCAATTAACAGAGTTTGGGGTTGTATAGGGAGGCAAATCAAACAATATATTTGTTCGTCGACGTTTCGGAGGATCTATTCCTCCATTTTTAAGACTATAATGGAAACGTACATAAGTTACATGGGTATACAGGTTGTATCACTCACCGAAGAACAAAAAGGATGGAACGTGTTCGATGTAAGCCTATGTGTCGACAACCGCCAGGGCCCAAAGTAAGCACATTCCACGAGGTCAACAATTTTTGAATATACAATAAATAACATAACAAAACATGAAAGGACTTCACATTGTAAATATATAAAATGTAAAAATATTATAAATAACTATGTACTATGATTTTGGATTTCTCCAAAATCTTCAAAGCCTTAAACAACATCTCTCTTTTGGTCATACGAAAAATTTGGACAAATCGACATTTCGTCAAACATTAAAATACAATATTTTTCGGTTTCCTTCTTTATCGATGTAACTTGACTTGCCAAAACTTCGAATAGGTGTTCGGTAATTCCGGGTTGCATTGGTATTTTGTTCAGATACCTCGTTAACGTATTTCTAGATGGTAATGAAAAGAGTTTTGATAAAAATTTATAAGCAGGGCCACTTTGCTTAAACAGTGCAAGAGCTAACACTTCATCATCATCATCATCATCGGGCTTCCCATTCCTTGCGGAATATAGCCGCATCGTTTGATGCTTACAAATCCGTTTTCTGGGGTGGATTAGTCCCCATAAGTTCTTCTCTTTTCTCTCTTATAGTTTTTCGTGTGTTTTCGCTTCTTCCATCACCTTCCTCCATAGGTATCTATTCTGAGATCTTTCTTTCCAGTCATATATCTCCATGTTCCTCAAATCATTTAGTACTTCGGTCTTCCATCTTATTCTCGGTCTTCCTCTTGGTCTATCACTATTCGGGTACCAGTCCATAAGGCGTGAAATCACTCTGCCTTCGTGAGCTCTCTGTACGTGTCCGAACCAGCCTATCCTCATCGCCTTAATGTGTTTTACTATATCTTCTCCGGCTAATTCGTTTTGTATTTCTCTATTAGTCCTTCTTCTGTATTGGTCTTCTTCGATTGTAACTAAGCCGAGTATTCTTCTCAGTATTCTTCGTTCAAAGACTTTTAATTTTTCCTCCTGTGTTTTTGTCAGGCACATTATTTCTGTTCCGTACTCTACAACCGGTCTTATCAAAGTTCTGTACATCTTCATTTTGGTATTTCTACTAATTAACCGACTCTTCAGAAGCCCTTGAATGGCATAATAAGCTCTATTCCCAGCCATTATTCTCTCTTTAATAACATCTTCTCTATGGTTTGTGTTGTTCATTTGTAGACCCAGATATTTAAATGTTCTAACTTCTTCAAATTTGTAACCTTCCAGTTGTTTTTCTGCTATCGGTTCGTTTTTGTTTCTATGACATTTCATGTATTTTGTTTTATCTTCATTTATGACAAGTCCAACCTTCTTAGCTTCGTTTTCTAGTTTCTTAAAAGTTTCCTTTAAAGCGTTATGTGATCTAGCGACGATTACGACATCATCGGCGTAAGCTATTAGTTGTGTTTCCTTATTCATGATCTTTTCTCCGCAGTTCGTTCTTCTCACTATTCCTTCTAGTACAATATTGAATAGTGTTGCCGACAGTGAATCACCCTGTCGTACTCCTGATTTAATTATAAATTCCTTTGTTTTTCCTTTTCTTGTTATTATCTCTGCTGTAGTTTGTTTTAGTGTCATGTGTGTCAATCGTATCAATTTTTTTGGTATTCTCATATTTTCCATTTCTTTCAGTAGTTGATTTCTATTTATTCTATCGAACGCCTGTTTGAAATCTATGAAAAGCATTTCCAAGCGCATATCATACTCGTATGATTTTTCTAAGATCTGTGTCACTATAAACAGAGCATCTATCGTCGATCTTCCGGGTCTAAAACCCTGCTGGTAATCACCTATTAATATCTCGGTGTGTTTTTGCAGACGTGAATGTATCAATTTTGATAGTATTTTATATGTCACGTTTAGTAGGGATATGCCTCTGTAATTTTTACATTCCGTCGTACATCCCTTCTTGTGGATTGGTATCACACTTGCCACACTCCACTCTGCTGGCATTTCTTCCTTCCTCCATACATTCACTATCAACTCATATAATCTTTCGCATAGTAATTCATCCCCCATCTTTATGAGTTCACTATCTATATTGTCGGTTCCGGGAGTTTTGTTATTTTTCATTTTATTTACTGTTTTTTTGAATTCTTCATAGCTTGGTTCCTGAACCATTTCTTCTTATATATTTTCCTCTTCTCTCCATTCATTGTTACAATATCTGATTTCTTCTGTGTCATCGTTAACACTTCATCGTCTTCGTTAAATCTTTTCCCCTAGTTTTCTTCGAAACATTTTCCACCTGAGATTTAAAGAACCTCGACACAATACTCTGCATTACCGATGAACTAGATTGTGTAAAAAGTTCAGATTTACAACATTTTGCTGCATATTCCAACCTTTTCTTACAAGCAGCATGTATAAGTTGAGCAGTTCTTAATTGACGTTTTAAATTTATCGCTTCTTTATACATCTTTTTGGCTTTAGGGGTAAGTTCGCCTGCTTGTCTTACATTAACAGTTCGAAGAAGACCTGATGCTAAAAGTATTTTAAAATTAATTTTCCAGAAATATGAATTAAGATTGCTTATTTAAACCTTTTGAGCTTCTAGTAGTACATAATTTTGAAGCTTGATTACTCTGCTCTATACCAAAATTACTTGTTGAGGGACCATAGAATGCTTCAGGTGTTGCTAAAAATAGTTACAAGTTAATTTTTCATAAAGTTACATTATTGCATTTAATATACACACCATATGATCGTGGTGGGGTACTACATTCAATTATCTTTTGTTCTTCTTGTCCGAAAGTACTTGTAGATTGACCATAGAATACTCCTTCTGGTGATACTAAAAAAAAGTTGAAAATTAATTTTTCATAAATTGGCATTTACTTTGCATTTTATAGTAACCTTCTGATTCTGGTAGACTATCATATTCAGTTATCATGTCGATATCTTCTTCCTCTTCTTGACCCATGACGAAATCTTCTTCCTCCACGATACTAACAACTAAAATCAAATATTATTTTCAATGTTATGAAAAATTATTTTGAATCAAATAACAGTAAAATAAAACGTAATATTTACTTGGCAAATATTCAGTTGGGAAAGCATCAGATCGTAAACGGTTATTCTGCTTGACAAAACATTTCTTAAAATGACGATGGCATATTCTTCTCCATTTATGTATCCTTTGGGGTTCCGATGTTTGAATTTCTTTGTTAACAGAAAATGCGACCCATAATTTAAATCTTTGTTCATCGACAACAGGATGTGGGAACTGATGCAAAATCGATGAAGACCTGAAACAATTGGGAACGCAACAAAAACGACGACCCATTATGATTAAAAAAAAATTATCCTTAAAATTTTAAGGATAGTGTTAAAATTAAAAATTAAACAATAATACCTTTTAACAAATACAATACCTTGCAAATATCACAATAATATAAAATATATATTTATCTATAAAGTATTTAAATATAAAATTATTTAGCTCTGATAATATTGGAAAACTTTTGGAAAACGTATTTACTACCTTATACAAAAGTGTAACAAAAGGACGATGGTTCGTTGTTTGTACAGAAAATCGAGCAAAGAAAAGAGACAAAATATACAACTAAAGGATAAAAACTGGACTCCAGCGCCATCTCTGCGCAATGGAGTCCATTTTTCAAGGTTATTTACAATGTATCAACTTCTGCTATGGGAGTGGACATACCGTGCTCCCGTACAACTACAGATCATATAACATGATATAAGGAAAAGACTTAGATCATATATATTTACATAGATACCAAGTACCCTACAATGCTGTGAAGCAAAATATCAAAGACGTACTATTTTAACTACGTCTCTGTCATACACATACATAACCTGTTTTTGCATCTCTCTTTGAATTCAATACCAATAACTGCAGTTTATTTTGGCGGTAATTTTAAATTAATAATTTTTGAATGTTTATGAAAAAATGAAACAATTTGTTAGATTGTTTATTTATTATTAAATTAGTACCTACTTATTACTATAAAACAAAATGTAATTTATGCGGTTTTAGTAAATCAAAATTTTATAAGTTCTTTAAGCATCAAGGGGTTTAAAAGATTGAGGGACGCCAGGCCCGAGTTTTTAAGTTGCTCGAGAGCATGAACATCGAGTAATGCATACAATAAAATGCATAAAACATTTTATATTTAACTGCATTTGAATTTGTGAACATTTAAAATTTCTTAGAAATTTTGAATGATTTTGCTAAATTATCTTGTTTATGATGGCTTGTATCTACGATCATTTGTTTGTTGAGGACACAATAAGCCTACTTAATACATCTCGTCAAGGTATAAAAAAACAAATAATGATTCAGTGCAATATAAATATATTTTTGTTTTACAAAATGATATAATATTATATAGAAATAAATAACAATGCTAATTACTTTTAATAATAAAACAAAATTGAAACTACTATCCACAGCAATGGTTTGGTATGATCGCTAGTTGAGTAACGAGCAGAAATTCTGAATTCGAATAACAAACTTCACGAAATAACTCAGCTCGGCCTTCGATACTCAACTATGAATATCGATACTCAATGGATACTACCCAACTAATATTACCCTTACAAATTAGATTAAAAACTAACAATAAATTCATTGCTAGGATCTTAGTAATGAAAGCATTAAATGTAATAGAAAAAAGAAAAAACAAATACATTAGCATAATAAATAATTTATTGATTTTTAAACAAAATAAGAGTAGGCATGGGGACACTTGGGACGACCTCATTTGACCCCGAGTTCATGACCTAGAGATCATGAGAGGTCAAGGCCTTCCCAAGATGCCCCCACGAGCCAACTCAGAAACACCTGTGGAGTTCTGCCCCGGGGGCTTAGCCCCCTCACCACCACGAGCCCCAGCTACCTGCTTTCTCCCCTAAGATGACCCCTTCCTTCAGTACATCTCCTATCCACAGTCATCTCTCTCTCTTTTCCTCTCTCTTTCTCCTAAACCCGGAGATTATTCTAATTAAACCGACAGCAATACTCAGAGATAAAACATCTATCGATGACACAACTACGAGGGTTTCAAGCTCGGATTACGAATGCGTCTAAGATGTCTTATTATCCTTCGTAAAAGACCCAAGTATCAAACCGTCAAGGTCTAACAGATATGAAAATTGAATTGATTGGATGCATAACCCCTTCACTCAGACACACACACACACAACATCGCATAAAGCCTAGATATTACCAGGGCTTCGCCCCTCACCCCTCGAGACACTGCCAACCGATCACAGAATAAATAGGTTTTAAAATAAAATAATAATAATTTTCGCTATGATGAAAGCATTCAACCATCCACTGTGAACACAGTGAATATACTATCGATAATAGTGTGCACGTGGACACCTATGTATATATTATAATAATGTAACAAGACACCTGTGCTTAAATATTCAAGAGCCATATTAATGCATAAAATATACTCACCTGTACGCAGTACTAAGAATTTGAATAGGCCCATGCTACTGCAAATACCATCGTCGCTAAAAACGAATGTACAACTAAGTTTTTAAACGACGGCAAAGGAGCTGTTTAAAATAGTGTTTTATTGGCTAATAATATAATTTATTGTGAACACATATAATAATAATAATAATAATAAATTATGATATAAGTAATATAAGTTACCCATACCCTTTAACCACACTCACACACACACACGTTATTTACTTGTATATTTAATTTTTACTACGCTTAAACCCATAAGGCACAGAAGAATTATCTATAAATCGCCTTTTTGTAGAATTTATTCTGTAAATTTTAGTTTCATAGCGTCCAACTACGTTATGATCTGTTGTCCTTCGAATATTTGTAGTTGTTATAGGCAGAGGATCGCTATGCTCCAAAATCATTTCGGCGATTTTACCAAAATTTACTATTTTCGATGTAGTATAATTGAGAGATATACCCTTCACTTTTGCTACGGTCGTACCATCGTCTAACTCATATCCATAATTTTTAGGTCCGCCGGATGCGAATTTGGAGATGAATCGCTCCTTATTTAACTCATTTGTCATATCACCCAGCATATTACCAACAGATACATCATACTCCCCCTCCTTCGAAATGTAAATGACAGAGTCTGTGTCGTAATATAAAACCCTATCACCCAAGAGTTCAAGGTATGAATAAAGCTTCAGTCGGGCCTGCGCAGTAGTATATGCAGCTAGGGTTACGTTCACTGTACTTAGGGGCTGATATGCTTCTTCTATGTACTCGTAATTTACCACAACAACTTCCTCGTTTATAAGCTGAATCCCATTAACTTCTATGGCAGGGTCGCATAGCAAGTTATACAACTCACTTGATTTATTTACTATTGCCGTCTTAGTCTGATTCTCCCTCTGTCCTAGCTTGCCCCAGAATGAATTTAGCATTAGTTTAGATAGAGATCTCAACCCCGGATTGCTTTCAATTTTGTCACGCTGAAGTTTGACTCCCTCGTGATTGAAAAACTTCTCGATATATGAGCTCTTTTCCTCTTCTGATAAAATTTCTACAGGCCACCCTGATGCTTCTTGCTTATATTTAATGAATGTGTTCATCATCTCCGTAAACAAGCCATCTGTTCTAGAGGCTATATTATACTGAGAAAATTTATATCTCCAAATTTCATGTATATTTAGTATCCGATAACCCTTCTCAATGGCTTTTAGCACCTCTTCAATAACCCAAGTACCGTGTAAGGCCCTCTGGACCTCAGAATGATTGCAATCTTGCTGATTTAGAGTCTCGGCGCATACACGACACAAGGAAAACATAAGCTTATTATTCGCCTTTACGGGTAGAACAGGGTGAAACAAATCTAAAGGCGGTGCTATAATACACTTGATCAACCCGCAGGTCTCATATAGATTTACCATAGAACACTCAACGTGTCCAACAATAACCTCTGGGTGTCCTATAGGGAATTTTCCGTATTTGCAAACCCAGGGGTATAGCGAGCAAACATCAACATACTTAATTTTTTCATTTTGTGTGGCTTCATAGTACTCAGTACAATTACCGGTGCGCCCGCCGTAGAAGGCATCACGAGGATTAAGAGGGACCGATAATAATATAGGGTGATTCTTGGTGTAGCGTGCAATCGAGGTGTTGTTTCTTAACTGGCGTCTAAAATCACACTCCCACATTTCCACGACTGAATAACCCAGCTCTTTTAGCCGATGCGCCTTGGCCTCCGTAGATTCGAAACGCATATTAAATGTTTCAGAACTATTATTGTACAGAGGTTTGTCTCTATCAAATTCGAAACAGACAGAACAACCGTGATAATAACAACCGTAAAACTCAAAGACTGTACTGGTATCCTCATTAAAACCATCAACCTTCAGCCCACCAACAACTACCTCATGTCTTTTGGCTGAATGCACTATATTTATATTTCTTTGCTTCTCCTCCCATACCAGCCATTGTGTTGCTATTTTCGATTGTGTATCCTTCCATCTGTAACCGCCACTAGGAATGATACCAATTGTGTTAGGTTTGAGAAAGTTGCGTCGGTACACCTTATTACACGCAGACGCAATGGTGCATGACTCTGTTAAAGGGCACACACCACCGGCTTCTAGCAGCAAGCTTCTAAATTTTAAACACGATGCTGCTAGAATTTCTACATCTGACGAGCAGTATTCTACAAGCTCTTTTTTAAAATCAAATAAATCGTCCTTATGTGTGTTATACCAAACCATAAATTTTTGATACGCCACATCGTCTTTCATGGTGTCTGGCGAGTAATATTTGGCATATTTGGCAGTAGTATTTGTGTGTTGAAAAGATGAGGAAAATACCCTTTCTTAAATTTATCCCCCAAACCAAAAGCGGCAGGTAATGCTGTTAATGCCATCGGGAAGAAGTTTAGACTATCTATAAACTTGACGTTACCAAGCTGCATTTGAACAATTTTTGTTCCGCGCATTATAAGTTCGGGTACTAGATCGGTGTTGATAAAAATATGATTTAATAAAAACTGATTATCGTACGCCTGTCCGTTATGCGCTACTATTACTACGTCCTTATACATTTTCCGTTTATTAAGAACAACACCCAGCAACCATTCTACAGGATTTTTTTTGTAAATGTTATCCTTCATGTAGTCTGACGAGATCAACAGTCGCGTACCGCACTTTTTACAGCTTTGTTGCGTATTAGCTATACAGAATTCGCAAGCCGTCTTAAGCACGCATAAATTAGGTTCGTGTAAAAAATCGCCATTATTTAAAGGTGTCTCCTGTCTACACTCAAGGTCGTAGAAAACAAACAGATAGTTTTTAAGTTTTGGCTTCTTTGTATCAACGTTCATAAAACATAGGTGCTCGCGCGGTTGGTGTTTCATACAAATCTTGCAATAGATTTCATCGCATGTGTGTTCTCGCCCCGTTTTAATAGTCTTCAAACAGATCTCGCACACTTTCAATGTTTCACACACCGTCGAGTTTTTTGCGTAAGAGTTCGGGGCCTTGTGTTTACTGAAACACAGGTCGTTTTTAAATGCACGACCACAATCCGAACACCGCACTCTATTTTCATTTGGGCACGCAGGGGCTTGCTGGCATGATGAGCAGGTTCCTCCACAACGATGTCTGTTTTTCTCGTTGTATGGGGCGTGACACTCCTCACAATAGTAACCTGTGCAAAATGCAGCTGTGAGAGAGGTTATAACATTAAAGTGGCCCTTGTGATAAAGCAAGTGTATTTTCTGTAAAGAGGGGGCCCCCTTGAAAATTACGTCACGCCCTCTGCTTCCGTATTGATACACAATAATTTGGAAAGTATTTAAGTATTTTTGAAAAAGTTGTAACTCTTCAACCCCGCACCCCTCCTCCGGAACGCTAAAACGCATATCTTTAACCATTTGCAGAGTTCTTGTGGTTTGCTGCTTTCGTATGTCCCGGCGGATTTCTTTATATTTTGGGTCATTCGTAGCGTGAGCTATAGCTACGACCAAAGCCCTTGGTAGACACATATTATCATCGTTCTCAATGGAAATAATACCCCTTCTTTTTACACATTCTTCATTAAATGTATTATATTTTGAACTTCGTCCTTTACCTCTGGGAGTTTTTACACTTGTAACCGAGAGGCAAAATGTATCGGTATTAAGCCCTGTAGAGTTGGATTGAAATACACCACTTATCAGAGCCCATACGTCGTTGATGGACAGTTTAGATGCTACTTTGAAAGGCATGTATCCTGGTCCGTCTTGAAACTCATTAGAGCAAAACGTGATACCCACTTTATCTTCTGGTGATAAATGCTTTGTCGCCCTCGTAACTGTTTGGGTAATGGCGTTTTTGATCCACCCGACAGGTTCCTCATCGAGGGGTACAGGTTTAATTTTAAACTCCATCGTTTTTTGTTGAACATTATACTTTTTAATAGTTCTTACATGTTCCCTGATTATTGAAAACTTTGGCGCATCCATTGCAAGCTCAGAGTGCTAATATATATTCTTTACAAGTTCTTGCGCTCTCTATAACTGAATACAGCTTGTTTAGTTTTAAAATTTTAATTTATGAAAGTATACCAACAAATTAGCGAATTGAGAACAGAAATGCAGCTTATTACTGAAGCGGATCAGCTAGTAGTTGTTGTAGATAACGTGTCTTCCTAGGTACTACTGATGATTTCGACTGACACACCGCTTTTATAGTGTGCGTGTATTGCGCGTACCGATAACAAAACTGTAAAAGTTTAATTCTGTTTAGACAGGGGCTGCAGAGTTTTTCTTATTTCACTCGGGTTTTACTATTTAAAATTAAAAATGTGTGATGATGCAATAACTTTTTAAATCGCTCAAATTTTTTTTTTAATAGTTAATAATATAATAATTATATTATCTGGAGTTAAAGGGTAAAAGTTAAATCGCATAGCCCCCAGGATGCTCCCGCCGTTATTAACCTACCTTTTCACTTCCCTGCTCCTCTCTTTCTACCCCTCTCCACTCCTATCACCTCTCTTTTTTTCACTTCCTCTTTCTCTTCAACCAGCAACCTCTCTCCTTTCTAACTCATTCTCCTTCACACAAATAATACACACTACTTTACCTAAACCGACAGCAATACTTAGTGATAAAACATCTGTCAACGACACAACTACGAGGGTTTCAAGCTCGGATTACCGATGTGTCTCAGATGTCTTATTATCCTTCGTAAAAGACCTAAGTATCAAACCGTCAAGGTCTAGTAAATTGATTACATCACAGTCGAAACGGCTGTTCATATAAGTCGTTTTTCTTGACAAAATTACACATTGTAATTCAGTAGTTGCTTCAATGGTTCTAAACAAGAAAAAAAACTATGAAAACTGAATAAATATTCTGATAATAATAAATAATAACGACAAACACTACCCACAATCACAGAATAAATTTACTCTATGAAAGTTTTGAAAAATAAAATTTTCGTACCGATTGTAGAAATTATATTAATTAGATAATATAATTTATAAAATAATTTCTACAACAGGAGTAGTTAAAAAACTTCACCTGATCTTAATTTCAACCTTTACAGAACATTCGAACAGAAAATCGGAACAAAGGTCAGCAGCGTTTCCAATGCATCTCAACTAGTCGACTATCGAGGATCAACTAAATAAAATAAATTATACCTTGCATTTAATATAATAGTCAGCTGCTACAAGCAGCACATGCGTATACTAAAACAATGAGTGTGCATAAAATTTAGCAATTGAAAATATATATTATATAAACTGACGCTAAAAATCCATTTTTGGATTCTAAATTCTGAAATTTCGCACTACAGCTATGCTAGCGTGTCCGCACAGGATAGCAGTTAAAAAAATTTGGAAAAACCATAAAATATGTTCTGATGAAACTCGCTAAACGACTGAAAAATGTACCACAACGCAACGCTTCAAACAAACATTTAAATATGAATTAACAAAAAAAAAAAAAGAACATTTATTTAGATGATAATAATTACAAAAACACTTGCCTTAGAAATTATAAATTAAATTTTAAAAAAATAATAATTTCACACAGGTGAAATTATTCACACTACACCATTCAAAGGTAAATATTATACTAAACATAAATGTTCAAGAAATTACATTTAATATCAGATACTATAATAATGCAACCTGGTCTTACCACTTCCCTAACTTAAAAACAACTCAATGTAATAGATGCAATGCAATGGTAGGAAAAATATTAATCCATTATTAAACATTAATGAACTTGTTATGATCATTAGAAAATTAATCTAATATCACCCTTATTTCTTGAAATATGCTATCAAGATAAATTTTATATTGTTAATGAATATAATTTAATGTCGAGGTGAAGAAGTTCAATAAACTTAATTATTACCATATATTGTGCAATAACTAAAGCTATAGTATTTTGGTTGAACATAAAATCAGAAAGGCTAAATTTAATGTCTAAAAATGGAGTTTAGATAGTAAAATACTCAAATTTTAGAAGTCAGTATATTTTACATGACCGCTCAGGATAGCAGTTAAATATTTCCATAAACCCAAAATTCAAATTATTAATTATCAATCCAATTGAAATGTTATAAATTTTAAATTTAAAATCAAGAAAAATCTAGAAAATCGATAATTTACAAAGCTAAATAGATGTTATAGATGTATAACATATCAAAATTAATTACATGAAGAGCTTAACCTATAATACCGTTTTCAACATTTTTAAACATTTTAATTTAAAAATTATGAAAAATCTAGAAAATCAATAATTTACAAACCACAATAGAAATGATATCTATATAACATATCAAAATTAATTAAATAATGAGCTTAACCTACTACTCCGTTTATATGGTATTACCTTATAAACCGTATTATACCGGTATACGGTATTACCTTATAAACCGTATTATACCGGCACAGTAATTACCGGTATAATATCGGTAATCGGTAATACCATATAAACGGAGTAGTAGGTTAAGCTCATTATTTAATTAATTTATCGATTACCGATATTATACCGGTAATTACTGTGTACCGGTATAATACGGTTTATAAGGTAATACCGTATACCGGTTATACCGTTATATAACGGTATTTTAAAATACCGTTTTAACACCTCGCGGTATTTTAAAATACCGTTTTAACACCACTAAAACGGTATTAAACACCGTAGCGGTGTTAAAACGGTATTTTAAAATACCGCGAGGTGTTAAAACGGTATTTTAAAATACCGCGAGGTGTTAAAACGGTATTTTAAAATACCGTTATATACCGTAGTGGTGTTAAAACGGTATTTTAAAATACCGTTATATACCGTAGTGGTGTTAAAACGGTATTTTAAAATACCGTTTTAACAGTGTGGATGGGTGGTGTTGTCGATGACGTCATGTGGGGCTAATTGATGAGTCGCCCAAAAAGGGAACAAAAATTACTACGATCGACCTTAGCATTTTCCCATGTTAATTTACATAAGGATTGCGCTAGAACTCTTGTTGCTATACTACTAATAAGTCTAGCATATTTCGTTCTAATATTGGTGCCTTTTTCTGATTTTATTTTTCCTTCATGATGCATTCTTAAATTAATATAGTATTCTAAAATTAATTTAATCAAACTATCTCTATGATTGTATAGAATGTCTTGATCCAGTATATGTAATAACATATCATTATCTACAAATACATTTCCCAATCTCATCATGCATTTCGTAATTATAAATGTAATTCCGTTTGCCATGAAAATTTGGTTCTGGAATTCTCTAATTACAATTTCGGCAACTTTACAAATTTTAGAAACGTCGGGGGATGGCTCATACAGTTTTCCTCTTTTTTTTATTGCTATTAAATTGTAGCATGACATACTTTCACTCTTTTTAATTAACTGGAGTGCACAAATTTCGCATACATTTTTCTTCATTATTTTTCTAACAAATCCTGTTGTATATTCAACAACATCTTGTTTAAAAATATTTAATTCATTAACATTAAATGAATATTCTTCATCGTCATCTGGTACATCAAATTCGCAAACCAAATCTGTGGTATTTCTGGAAGCACTACTAGCATGCAATATCATTGTTTGCTCTAGTAAAGAACAATTACCGTTCACCGAGCCAGAAATTTGATGTCTCACAAGTAATCTTTTGTAAGCACTCTTAAATTGACGCACTGAGGGATTGTTATTGTAACCACCTCTACTTCTTATTGCGCTAAAAAATATTTCTAGGTGGTCTTGACTTAGTTTATATGGCAGTAAATATCTTTGATCTAATCGTAACCGATTATAAAGATTTACAACATTTTCTAAACATATAATCATACCTAGAAAACCAGTTTTTCGATTACCATGAATAAGCAATTTTCCACTTTGATCTTTTAACTTGGATAAGTACTCCCTTATTCTTAAACCTTCAGTTGTAAAAAAATTAATTGTTGAATTATTTACTGGTCTTTTATAACGATACTTTGCAACAACACTTCTACCATTTAGGATATCGAAAGCATTATTGAGTGTTAAACAAAATTTTGCAGTAGCTGAGGAATTTTTAAAATGCTCATGGTTCACCTTTTTTTCACAAAATGTAATTGCTTCTGATACAGACGCACTTAACGTTTGTACCGCAAGTTTAACTTTCATTTTTTCATTTTGATAATTTACGTGGCGAGATTTCAATTTGTTTGCCACATGAAGTCCTTCTTCTTCTTGAAGATCTACTAAATTCTGGATATATTTCCAATTTATTTGCTCGCCATTAGGATCGATCAAAATACGTTTTTCTCCAAAAGTATTACGGCATAATTTAATCATGTGGCAAGCATCCCAAAATGTATATACCGGATATATACATCGAGCACATAGAGCGGTTCAGAATTCGTTCGGGGCGCGCATGACGTCATCTTGTGAGCAAAATATTTCATGCATTGCGTGGCATGCATTAAATATGAATATAGATTACTATAAAATGTGATATTCTTTTTAAAGGCTTTTTATTAAGTAAGGCTATGAGCATTATTTAATTTTGTGAATTATTTACATCATATATGTTTTAAATTGTACTAACATATTTTAAAAACCGAATAGGTAGGTTAACAAATAAAACTAGATTTATTTAAAATAATTATCATTTATTTTGCACAGGTTAAAATATTTATAATTTAAATACTTACATTATATTTCTAAACAATATCCCACGTAATAAAATATGACAAAAAGGTATGTTAATTAAAACAATCGATTAATTTGCTACTCTGATTTATTATTTTCGACATTTTTCTTTTTCTAGAAAGAGCGGAATTTTTTAAATCCTTATTTAATTCTTTTATTCTGAAATACATTCTTGATCGAAAAAATAACATTTTTACTTGTTCAGGCAATGAAATCTCAGAACTTATATTAAAAAATAATGTTTTATAATTTTTCGAAATAAATAAAACATCAGAACATTAAAAGATTTGAAAATATGTTCAAGTTTTTCAATTTTAACCATAAACTCTAAAGAGGAGAAAAACCATTTCTGATAAATCGAATGAAACGAAATTATCGGACTTGGGGTCATCGTTCTCTGTACTTGTACTTGGCTGTGATTCCAGTTCACTTTCCTCGGTGAAACAATTGGAGTTATTCTGAAAAATAAGTGCACATTTAGAACAAATTTTTTTATTATCTATAGATATGCTTACAAATAAATCAGGATCTAAAGAACTTTTAGATTTTCTAGCTTTTACGTATGGTGCTAAAAATGCAAGTTTATCAAACCACCATACCGTTGGTTCGTAAACATAATCACTTCCTGCACCGGACTTCTTACTATTGTTAATTTTATTTATCTCGTGGTTATATTGGGATCTTATATTTGTAATCTTCTTTTTTATGTCGTCCACTTCAAACGTGTTGAATTTTTTTAAACTTTCTTTAATTTTAGAATAAGCATCATTTCTTGCATATTTGTTACAATAAAACTTGTCCCTGGTGTTATACAGGCAGGGACAGCTTTCATATGTAGCGATTAAATCACTCGTGGATTCGTTTGTTCAATCAACCTTAAGAAAAGTAATAAATGTGTTTAATTTAATATCACGATCAAAAATTGCCAACACTTAAGCTAAGAACACATTTATCCCACGCCACGCCACTCAATGCGATGCGCGTGACTCGACAAAAACGCGGCTACATTTACCCCACGCCACGCCACTCAACGTGGAATAGAGCATTCGAGCACAATAAATATAGGTAAGCTTCAATGCATCGCAAACACACTAGCCCCATGCGACTCCACACCACGACCGCGGTGCAATTGAACGTATGGTATATCTGAAAACTCAGATCTGCTCGACGCCAGTGGAAACCTTGTTTCGTCCCCGCATTTCAGATTACAGGTAGCAACTGCAGTTTCTCTATTTATCTAGACCACGCAAAGTGAATTGAGACCTATATTTTGTTTACAAATTTAATAAGTGAAAAATGGAATGTGTCAGCAGTAGTTCTTCAGACGAATGGGAACAAGAATTGGAGGAAAGTTGTGCTGCGTTATATATTTTAAAAAGTAGGAACAAAAAGCATTGGATTCACGAAATAAATAAAACCCGTGAAAAATATGGTGCCTTTCATACGTTAATTAAAGAACTAGAATTGAATGAAAACCGAAGTCGTTATCATATGTACTTTCGGATGAACAAAGAACAATTTGATTATCTTCATGACTTATTAAAAGAAAAAATAAGCAAATGTACCACAAAGTTTCGCAAATCCATCAGTTCCAAAGAACGGCTAGCTATTTGTTTAAGGTGAGTTAAAATTTTGTTTTCTACTAAAATTATATTCGCCTAGAGCAGATACAAAAGTGGAGGAGAAACGGGGAAACTACCCCTTCCGCAACCTATAAACAGCCAATAAAATCTACTACATTGGATTAAAATTTTGAAAATATACCTAAATTCTTATCAATAATATATTTAATTTCCCCTCTCCAGCTTCTGAAGGTGCCTTCAGAGATAAAAATGTTTATTTTATTTTCCAAAAAGTATTTAACTTTTTTCTCCCATTTTAAAGCGTTATAATAATCAAAACTATTTTTTAAATTAAATAAAAATTTCTTGTCGCTGGCTGTAGCTTTCTATAAATCGTGCAATCACATTATGGGTCACTTTTATTAGCCCCTCCCCTCCCTGAACTAATGTATGAACTCGTAGAAAAAAAGTATAATATCAGGTAATAAGTTTAATATATAAGAGGTGAAATGTTTAAAAATAATAATTAAATATAAATTTGAATAATATCAACATTAGTTATAAAATAATATATTACAATAACTTCATATAGTTTGAACCTTGAGGTAGACCAGTACCTCCAGGTACTCCAGAATCTCTAAGTACTTCAGAATATCTAGGAATTTCGGGTGCTTGAAATACTTCTGGAATTGGAGTTGGTACGGTATCCTGATATTGTACCGAAGATCGAGACACCGAAGAAGCAAACAAATTAGAAGAATTCGACCGTTCACATAACATCGCTTGATTTTCTAAATGACGAATTTCAGCCTGTTGCATTAAAGTACATAATTTTAATTTGATCTTGGCCTGATCTATTGCTGGCAATCTTTTGGCTTGTTGGGACATACTTAAATAAAACATGTCGGATTCGTCAAATTTATTTTTAGTTAGTTTATTTTCAGATTGTAATCTACGGTACTCAGCATTTGTTTTCATTATTTGTACCATTTCGTCTGCTAGCGACAGCTTTCTTTTTATGGGATTCCTTGATTCTTTAAACCCTTGATGTCTCTTGGGGGATGACTGAAATAGTTCTTCAGATTCAAAACCAACTTCTTCGTCGCTTGGTTGACCTTTTTCAGGTTCATCATCTTCATTTCTTACATTTGAGGTATTTTCCTCGGCACCTAATGAATTTTGAGAGCTTTCCCCCAGATTAGTATGAGTACTGTAATAATTACGAAATAATATTATGTACAAAGTTCATACATTATGTAATATTTACTCTCGATTATATAAAAAGGGCTGAAGAAATGACATTTCCTGTTCATATTTCCAAGACGCTAATTTTTTCGCTGCTTGGCCACTTTTTTTTAAACTGCGGCGTTTCAGCGCATTCATATAGCAATTCCTTAGTTTTGCCCAAGTATCTTTTACAAGAATCGCTAAAAAATTATGTATTTAATAATATGCAGTTAAATCTTTATAATAATAAATTATAATGATAATATAATGCAATACTTTTTACACACTGTTAAACCTTTTTTTATAGATATTTGGCTACAGGAGCTTCATTTAGATCTATTGGATTTAGTTTTAGAGTGGGATTTAGTACAGTTCGTAGCATAGTTTCAGAAGTTTGCAAAGCGATATGGGAAGAGTTGAGTCCCATTGTAATGCCAAAACCAACAGCAGAAAATTGGAAAAAAATAGCTAGCAGTTATAGAGATAAGTGGAATTTTCCCAACTGTATTGGGGCTATCGACGGCAAGCATATTAACATTCGTTGCCCTATTAATGGAGGTTCTGCATATTACAACTACAAGGGAACTAATTCAATTGTTTTATTAGCCCTTGTAGATGCAAACTATAAATTTATAGCAGTGGATGTTAGATCGTATGGCCGAAACAGCGATGGAAATATTTTTGCTAAATCTGCGTTAGGAAAATCTTTTGAAGCCGGTAAGCTAAATGTTCCAGCTGATGAACCCTTAGAGGAAAATCAAGAATCTTTGCCATATGTAATAGTAGAAGACGAGGCATTCCCATTAAAACCATATTTGCTTCGCCCGTACAGCAGGCATACGATCGTGGGAAATGAAGAGAAAAAAATATTTAATTACAGGCTATCGAGAGCAAGACGTATAGTCGAAAATGCTTTCGGTATCTTGGCTGCCAGATGGAGAGTGTTTACAAAAAATTTCGAAGTGCAACCGAAACTCGTTGATGAAATAGTTTTGGCATGTTGTTGTCTTCATAACTTACTTTGTACAAACAGTAATGTTGTAGAAGAAGTAAATAGTTTCGGTACTGCCAATTCGTGTTTAGGTAACATTGCTCCAATAAGACTGAATTCTGCGCAAAGATCTTTTTATGTTAGGGATAAGTTTAAGGAGTATTTTAATTCACCAATTGGTAGTGTACCATGGCAAACAGATATAGTTCGCAGGGGAAGACGTCATAATCCAAATAATCAATATTAAACCATAAAATAATCGATTGACACATAGTTTAGTTAGTGTTTAAGCTAAGTAAGTACATAATTCGATAGTGTATGAGCTTAGCTTTAACCCGATATTAGTTATAATTATCAATATTTTAGAATACCCAAAAAATGCGCACAGTTTTAAGTGATAACTTAACAACATTTTAGTTCTAAAAAGTGAGTGTGCATTTTTTCTATTCTAAAATATTTATATGTTTAAATTGTAATAGTTATAAAAATATAATCAATAATTCGGTATATTTTTTCAAAATTAATTTTTTTAAATCTTATAGCACAAATTTAAAAAAATTAACATGTAATTATTCTAGTTTTTCTTTACCCGACAACTTCATTTCTTTCCCGATTTCTTCCCAAGCTTCGTGCCGCATATTCTGATCTCGGTAAATTTTGGAGTGTACATTGAAGAGACAATTATAATGTCGTACCTTTTCTATTAATAATTGCTCATCCATTATGAATTCAATATAATGTCACTAGAGAGACTGAAATTACAAATTGCAGCACAAGTGCAAGCAGATTCGCGAGGAAGATCTGTTCAACACACGTGAAATCTTGCTCTCTTCAACTCTCTTGTTTCCTGCCTGTTTCCTGGTATTTTCCGATTAATTAATAAAAACATCGATTAAGATTGAGCGATGTTTGATCAGTGATAAGAAAGTTCTTGATTATTTATTTAATTTATATCAAATTAATACTTAAATAATCAAAGTATCAAATAAATACTCTACTTTTTCTCATTAAAAAAAATATTTTTTTAACGTTATTAACCGATTATTGTTACCAAAGGTATCCTTGTTCCACTTGTCTGTTTAGTTGCGATACACGCAAGCCAGGCTAGAGGGAAAGAAATGTGCTATCCATGCGATTTCACGCGTCGAGCAGACCTGGATTTGTAGGTAAGGATCAAGTTACTTGACACCACGTGGAGTGGTGTGGAATTGCGTGGGACTAGTGTGTTCGCAATACATTGAAACTTACGTATATGTATTGTGCACGAATGCTCTACGTCACGTTGCGTGGCGTGGCGTGCGGTAAATGTGTTCTTAGCTTTACCTTTGTCATCTTAACCTTAAAATAGAAGCACTCACGTTCACAAATTCACAAACCTATTCGATATAAATCACAGAATATAATAAATAAATGTACTTATACATTTATTAAAGTGTGTTTACGTTATGCGATTTTGCTTGCGAATTTGCTTCCAAGTTGTCGTAAGCAAATATTTCGAAGTTCACGTTATACGATTTAGCATACGACACGGCCCGAAGATGAACTCGCAAACGAACTCGTAAGCAAATATTGTGAATAGGGCGGTGTCTATTTTCATACGATTTTCTTTGCGATTGCCGTTATTGCGATGTTATTTATATACATGATAATGTACATTACCAACATAAAACTAAAAATACAAATTTGAAATAATTTGTCAACAAACTGTCTATTTTAATTAGCAGGGTTGATTTGTCGGCAAAGTAGATTTCATTAATAACGGCAATCGCAAAGAAAATCGTATGAAAATAGACACCGCCCTATTCACAATATTTGCTTACGAGTTCGTTTGCGAGTTCATCTTCGGGCCGTGTCGTATGCTAAATCGTATAACGTGAACTTCGAAATATTTGCTTACGACAACTTGGAAGCAAATTCGCAAGCAAAATCGCATAACGTAAACACACTTTAAGATGTGAAACCCAGGTATATTTTTTTGTCGTTGTAGTAGCTATTGAGGCATCCGGTTCTTTGAGTTTATAACAAATGTAACCTGCCAAGTTTTCTAAACCGTCATATTGAATGTCAGTTAAGTCACTTTCAACAATGTCGGGAGGTTCCTCACAATCTTCATTTTGTTCTATTAGAGAAAAATATTTTCCACGCAAATTTTCCTCATCAATAGGTAAATCAGGAGTTATATCATTTTCAACGTTCCCACAACTTGAATATGAGCCATCGTTTCTACCAAGAATGTTTCACGTTTTCAAACCAAAAAATTTAATGTCTGGCGTAAAATCTTTTGACTGATGGTCAACATTAAAACCGTACACAGCACACCTCATTTTAAATCACTTTAGATAAACAAAACGTAACTTTAAACTGAACTATCGCTTATAACAAAGGTATACCTTACAAAAATAACATTCAAATTGCGAATGACAGTTACAAATTACCGTTAGACGCTCACTAGCTGACGTCACATAATCACGTGTACCTGCGCGGTATCATATCTTCTTATTCCTTATATCATGAGATCATAACTCTTCCACCTCCAAATTTGACAGTGGATATGTCGGCATCCATGACTGTAGACATTATTACAAATGATATTCTTCACAATATACTCAATACATTCGCAGACATATTTATGCTTGCAAATAAAACAGACATTACATAACTTACTCTCACTGTTGCATACATCACCATACAAAACAAAATAAAACTTATCACCTTTAGAAGATTTGTCTTTAAATTTCCCAAATTCCATTACTTCTATGTCTTCATTTAAGTTGTGTGTTCTGCTCTTTTGCGTGATTTTGAAATCTCTCGGTCTTTATAATTATTATTAGAATAAGGGTGTTCCACATTACTAATTGTTGTCTACATCTTATTTTCTACAGCTTCGTAAATCTTATGTAGAAGTTTTTCTAGTGTCGATTGTGTATTTTGATAAAGCGAATTCAATAAAAAATTATTGAATTAGTTTGATTCATTGAATTGCTACACCTCAATAATGTTTTCAAAACTTATTAGTCAAGCTCTTAATTAAACTTGAAAGATGGATTAAAACTACGAAATCGAAGTTACGATTAATACGAAAATTAATAATCGAAATTAAGATGACGAAATTCGGTGTACACCTTAAGATATAAATCATTAAGATATAAATTCACGACTTTGGTTATATTCCACAACGTTTGAATCATATAAGCCCCACAAATGAACTATAACTATAATCAAATACTATGTGTTATTTTTTAAAATTTATTGTTAGTTTTTGAATTATTTTTTTTTACTTTTTACTCTTTTGAATTTATTAACAAATCATTCAATTGATTAACATAAGCTTTTATTAAAACATTACAATATTTATCTAAAAATAAATTTATACAAGAATCGCATACTATATTACAAATATTTTTCTTAATAAGATCACAATTTTTTAATTTTGTTTTCAAATTACTCGCATTTTCTTCTAAAAATACAGTAAACATGCTTTTAAAAGTCTGATTTATGTAATTAGATGCTGTTTTAGCAATTTTATTAGGAAAATATAATTTTGACGATTCTGTATACTTTTTTAATGATAAGAAAGTAATTAAAATATCAAAATTATTATTTAAATCACATAAGGCATTTCTGCAATCGTCATGTGGCAATCTGCTGCAGACCCAACCCAATACATACGTTTCTGAATTTTTCTCCGCCAAATTAACATTAATAATTTCACAAGACAAATTATTTGTTGACGAAGACTGCATGATTATTTGTATTGGTTTATTAGATATTTCTTGCTTTTGTAAAAAGAAACTGGATTCATCTAGCTCGCTATTACTATCCGCCGATGGTTGGGGTAATTGATTTGTCATTACCGATTTCAGATTGCAACGAAATTTAACCACATCAGGTGTAACATTGTTACCACCTTTTGCTCTGATTATGTAAAATAAGTTTTTCACACAATCTTGAGTCAAACGGCGCATAAATAAAAACTTAAAATTATAATTACATTTTAAATATTCCCACAGAAATTTTAGTGCATGAATATTGCTTATCCATCCGTTAATGCATATGGGATTAGTTTCACGTTTATTTAAAAATTTCAGTTGATTCAAATATTGCAACAAATCGTCTAATTTTTTATTGTCATTTTTTCATATTTCATTTTTTATTGTTCCTATAATTTTTGTCTGTATATTTGCCAGAATTAAAAATATAAAAATAAATTGTCAATACTTTCTATAAATTCGGCTGTATGTGCTGCATTGGCTGGTAAATTATTCAATGCAACATTGGATAAAATGCCAGCACAAACAGAATGGCTAAACACATGTGCAGTTAAAGATACCCTCATTGGGCTAAAAGGAGGTAAAATTAAGCATCTCCTTGTTAATTTTGGTGCCATTCTAGGAATTTGTTCTGAATCCATAGCATCAAATTTGACAACGTGAGACCAAGAATATGTTTTCTCTTTATATTGAACATCATATTTTTTTAAATTATTACGAACACATTTTAATAAATGAGGTGTATCAAAAAAAATAAATTACTTTGAATTCACAAGTGAAATTTCGCTTAGGACTAAATCGTCCCAGTGCGACCGCGAAGGGTTAAAATAACGATACACACTATCAAACTAAACAAGACTGCTTTTTTTCAAAATGAACAATTTATTCAAATCCTTTCTTTTATTACTCGGTTACAAAAATTTTGTGACCAATTTATTTGTATTATAACCGCTTCCTGCTTAGAACTACCTGCTAACAATATTTAGGGTGCTTAAAGTACTTAAAAAGAATTACACACTATTTTAAAGGGTGCCTTACTGCCGTGAGCACGGCATGAAGACAAGTTTCTGGAATAACGTAAAGCATAATCGTGGTCATTGATTATATTTTTCGCATAATTCACATAATTCGCATAATTTCGCATAATAATGAGCACTGTGAGGTGCTCATTGCTAAAATAATTGATGGTATCTGCTCGATAAATATAATTGATGGTACCTGCTCTCAATACAATTTGCTTGAGAAGAAAAATCGTGTCGGAGTGGGATTATTGTTACATCCTCCGTGGCTTTTGATAGCGCTGAAGAAAATTTCAAGATGATTTTGACATAGTTTATATGCTGAAAGGCACTTCAGACCATTATCGATGTTTTCTACGTGTTGCTACCATATTCCCATATAGGATTTTAAACTGACAATTATGCCAATAAAGCATGTTTTTCTCTGGTTTAAATAAAGAGGCTCTCAATTTCGTGCACAGTTAAGAATGAATCTCACGTTAGTATCGTTCTGCATAATTGTAAACACAACACAATTGCACCATATTTAAAAAAACCGGAAAAAACCTAAAGTTAAAATTATTTTAACGAAATTTACACGTTAAAAAACACACATCAATGCACATCAGTTGATGTTTTGTGCTTACATGACCTTTATAGAGGTCCCAATTATTTATAAAATGAATTAACTTCTTTTTAATTTGAAAAGGTAACGCACTGTCATTGAATTTCAGCACTTTTTCGGAAATGTATGGCATGCTCTGGATAGGTATAACATATTTTTTAATTTAACACAAGATTCAAAACATGACAAAGGGTCGAACAAACAAGATGTTAAAGAATAGACAATAGATTTAAATGTACTTCCAAATCAAATATAAAAATGTTTAGGTAGTCCTAATACCATCTAATACTGTCGCCAGACAGAAACCCACAAAAGAAAGCTTGATGCCCGGTTTCATAAAACTTTTAACAAAGCATTAAGTAGATAATCTACCATTAAGTCCAAATTTGAGTTTCATAAAGGTCAGTTAACACTAATCTCTTGTTAAACTTTAATTGGCCAAATTTCGTCAGTTAAGTTCTTAATAAGAGATCATTCCTAACCTACAATTTAAACTATTTTCAAACTGACAGTTGTTTATAATTAAATAAATTTGGTAAGTAGCTAACGATAATATCATTTAGAATTACTTACTAGATAATCATTACATTTTAGGAAAGACATATTTTCAAATGGATTCAACTACTGGATCTAGTTCATCGGATGAAGATGTATTTGAAATAGAATTACCTCGACCAAGAAACTTCAGAGATCGGAACAACCCTATTGAAATATTCAACGAGATTGAATTTTTACAAAGGTATAGATTTAGTAAAGAAGCATTCACTTATCTGGTACATTATTTAAATGATTATTTGAAACCTAAAACTCAACGTAACCGAGCTTTAGATACGAATATGCAGTTAGCAATTGCATTACGTTTCTATGCTACAGGAGCCTTCCAAATTCTTATTGGTGATCAAACTAATGTTAGCAAAAGTTCGGCTTGCAGAATTATAAGGCGTGTGAGTGAATGCATAGCGAGACACCTACTGCCGGAATTTATAAAAATGCCTGAGGAGAATGAATTCAATGAAGTGAAAATGAATTTTCATAGAATAGGAGGATTTCCAGGTGTTATAGCATGTATTGATTGCACTCATGTTAGAATTGAATCGCCAGGTGGTCCTCATGCCGAACTTTATAGAAACAGAAAATCCTATTTTTCTGTAAATGTTCAGGCAGCTTGTACTGCAAATTTAAAAGTAGTCGACTTGGTTGCACGTTGGAGAGGATCAGTACACGATTCTACTATTTTTAACAACAGTAGATTGCGAGCACGATTTGAAAATGGAGAGTTTGAACGATCATTTTTACTAGGAGACAGCGGATACCCTTGCAGAAATTATTTGCTTACACCTCTACTAAATCCAAGTACCGAAGCTGAATCTCGTTATAACATAGCCCATATAGCTACTAGAAATAGTGTTGAAAGATGTTTCGTTGTTGTTAAAAGACGTTTCCCATGCTTGGGACAAATATTAAGGACTAATATAAATACCACTATGGCAGTTATTTGTGCAACGTTTACATTACACAATATAGCAATAGAATTAAACGAAGATTTACCCTTTGAAGAAAATGATGAACCACCAATGGAGCAACCAGATGTAAATGTATATGAAGGTGGTAACAATAATAATGCTGTTAGAAATCACATAATAAATACAATATTTCAATAAATATTTTAATAAAAATTATTTAAATAAATTAAATATTATTTAACATATCATTTTTTAATTTTTCAATTTGTAATTGAAGCAAAGTGATTTCAAGAGCACTTTTTGCTTTGGCTGCTTCAATATTGGAATTAATCAAAGACACTTCCAAAGCGTCCTTTTGTTTGGCCGCTTCAAGTTTATACTTGTAATATTCTTGCTTGGCGTCGTTATCAAGTTTATGTTGCATACTTGTAATCTTTTTATTTCTGATTTCAGAAATTGCACTTCGAAAAGATACCGATTTTTTATTTTGAAGAGCTGACTGTTTTGGTGTATTCTCCACCTCGAGCACTTCTTCCTCACAAAGATCTTCTTTGTTCACGAACGAATTTTCCACTAAAACATGCATTTGTTGATATAAATTTAAATATTTAAATAAAATCGTAAATACCATTATGATGATCTCGATCTGTATCGAAGCCATTGTTTAATGGTTCAAATTGGTCGCTTGCCACATTAGCCAACATGAGGGCTTGCTCTTCAGTATATTGTGGAGGATACCGGCCTCTTCCAGTTTTTCTTAACTCTGCATTGTCTTTTGTGCAAGCTGCTACTGCTGCTTCGACAAGGCTGTCCATTTGCTGAAACGGTTGCTCCGTTGCAATTGCAGGCATCATCTTTGTACATTTTTGTATATAAGCTTGAACCTACAGCAAAGTATATCACATGAAACAAGTAACAAATAATATAATATGCGGTTACTCACCTTCCCATCAGCTATATTTTTTTTAGTTTTCTGTTTAATATTTTCATATGCATTTTTCAAATGCTTCGCATTTCTAACGCTATATCCTAAGCTGTTAAATTCTGCTGCAATAGCGGCCCAAGCTGTGTTCTTCTCTTTCATGCTTGCTCCATCCGTTTGCTTATTTTCAACAATTTTAAATTTGCTGACAATTCTCATTAACTCTTCTTTTTCTTGAATGGTGTAGTTAGTACCACGTTTTTGTAGAAACATTTTAAAATAATTACTGAAATTTTAAGTTTTTAAATAAACACATATTATACTACTACTAATACTAATTAATTACTTACCTAATCTAAACAAACTAATCACTTATTTTTATAAATATGATCAACAAATTTCACAATATTATTAATAATATTTTTAATTTATCTAATTACTAACATCTATTACTTACTGTTATTCACTAATGTTGTAAAGTAAATATGTTTTGTGGTTGTAAACAGTCATGGTTGTAAATAAATATGAAGTTAGGAAACATAGTGTTAAACTGTGTAAAATCAAATATTACTGTAATGTTACTAAAAATCTTAATGAAAGATCTAGGGACATTTCATTAGTTAATTTAACAAGATATTTGCTTTATGAAAACCACCAAAATTTAATGGCTTCTTAAAGTTAACAAACTATTAGTTAACTGGAGATTAAGGTATTCTTTATGAAACCGGGCATAAGACTTTTACACAGTACCTACACTAATTTTTAAATCTTAATTTCCGGCACAATCACCGCAGATTATATAACTATGTTGGATGCAGATGGGACGGTGACAACTTGAGCAACCTTGTGGCTTTTCTTGTCTTGTTTCCGTGTGCAAAGTGTGCATCACATTTATCTCTGCAGATCAATCCGTTGTACCTGATCATCGAGAGGGGTATGTCGTTTTTCACACAACCATTTTTAAAAATCATGTCAATTTAAATAATATCGGTAAAGAAGGTTTTAGACGTTAACGACAATCTTATGCAAACTCAATAGAAAATAGACACCGCCCTAATAGTAAGAGTAGTAAGCCCTGCTCACTTTTGCTTTCCTCAATTTTAGTAGGTACATTATTTAAGTTTTTATTCGAGAATTAAAGAAAATATAGTCGATTTACCGTAAAAAATCTAAGTGTTGATTTAAAATATACCGTACGCGTTTATTTGTTACATTCTGTATATATACGTCGATGCCGAAAATTATGACATCTTATTATTTAAATAAATTATTATTTATAGTAAAAAAATGATACATGATATGGCATAATATACTCACTTTATTATTCACCCTGATGCCAAAATATAATTAAAGAAAACACTCGAATTTTACTAACTTAACTTTACTTGACACAGTGGGGTGCAAGTGCACGGTAAGTTTCCTTGGGTTTTTACATTTTTAATTTGTATACATACAAATGTTCTAGGCAACTTACAAATAACAAAATCTACGACAAGTACGACAAAAGTACAAAGTGAAATGAATCCCCTTAATAAATTAAACTTTTGTTTTTTCATTATTGATATTTTAGCCTCACTTTCTTAGATCAGCTTCCTTTTCAATTCAACTTTCTTTGCCATGATGCACATCTCCCTATCATGCTTATCTTGCATCAACTTCAACTTTAGCTTATTTTCTTTTTCTGCAAAATTAGAATTGGATTGTTGAAGCTGACACCTGACCTGAAACATTTTTTGATTTAGAAATATAAACATAACAAACCTAATTGTAAATTTGATTTTAGAAGTATATATTGGGAAAAAATTGTTGAGAAATGCGGTCAAATAAAACAATTCGATTGTCCGACGTTTCGGGATCTTTAGTGTCTCATTTTCAAGGCTATAATATACAAAAACAAAATAAAATTAAAATACAGATCACGTTAAAATTAAAGAGAAGAATTATACAAAAACAAAAATATAAAAGAAAAACTAAGGATAATTAACAATGACAAAATAAAATGAGGGAATAAAGAGGAAAATAATAATTATATAAAAAATTGAAAAAATTTTGAAAACATTTTTAAAAAATGAAAAATTTTAAAAAGAAAGTAAAAGGAAATATTGAAAAATTTTTATTAAAAAACCTATGGAAGTCCAACAATTATTACACTATTTTTTGATTTTAGAAATTACCCTATAGCAGGAATGTAGATTGTATTGAGTCCAATCTTTTTTCAAAAGATCGAGGTAGTATCTAGTGGTTTTTTGTTCGTCAGGAACATCTTCGTATTCGTACGAAATTGGAATTAAAAAAATATTATTTATCTTATGGCTGGTTTCGCTTTTACAGATCCTTTATTTCATAAATGCAGGTACACATTTTGAGGTGGAAGTTTCAATATTAACAATAAAACAATAACCTTCTTTAACATCCGCGGGAAATGGAATGACACAAAAGAGAATTTCGATGATGGAAGTAAACTGAAAATTGGTACCAATGTAACCCTCTAAATTCAAATTAGAAGTACTAACACATGAAAATTGAATAATTTTTATAGAAAAATTTGTTTTTCTCGGCTATGATTTCTGATCCACTTCGGCCAGTTTATCCATGAGCCTTCCATATTTGATGCAATTATCGCATGTCCTAAAATGAAATGTTTTAACATCTACATATGTAATTTATTATAATTATAATTAAAAAATCATATCAATATTTTGTTTTTCTTTCAATATAGGCTCTGCTGACTTTTTCACATACTCTAATGTAAGAGGTCTACAAAATCGCACAGATTGTGGGGTGCGATTGTTCCATAAAATTGTATTGTCTTTTGATTGCAAACGGAGAAGTATAATTATGGTTGCAAATAAAGATGCATCAGAGTGAGTTTCAGGAGTGTCGAATTTCTGTTTGTATACTGATTGACTTCCATCGAAACCACAGCAGAAAATGATTTCAGCATCCATTTCATCCATTCATGCTATTGATAAAATTAATACATATTATTAGAATTCAATACATTTCTGAGCAAGCCATGAATTAGATATTGAACTTCACTTTTAACTTCTTCATTTTTTATTTTTTTTAGCCGTACAGCAATAAATTCTCCGAACACATCTTCGGAACTTCTCGACACCTCTGCAGAGGTGTCTGCATCATGCCAGCAACTCCACTTAAGCTTTTCGAAACAGCGCCCAGAATTTCAACATCATCTTCCTGTTTCTTCTTTCTTTTTCGATCCGTCACTTTAACGCTACTTGTAGTAGCGACAGGCGAAGGACTTTGAATCGTTGAAGATGTCTCACTCCCTGATGCATCGGTAGGTGACATTAACACTAACGATGCATCTCGTAAATCATAGTCACCTTTGACCTATAAAACAATATTAAAAATAACAAGTGGTTGTTAACCATAATTTAAATTTTGAATCATACCCTATCTACGTCAATATCCAGCTCCAACTGTGTCCCTGCCTGCGTTCCATGCCCTGTAGCAATCGGTACTTCTAACGTAGACTTGGAAGCACGAAGGCTTAAATGTTCGTTCAAAAAACCCATACGACCATAATACCATAATGGTGGCTTGTACACCTATAAAATAAAAAATACAAATTTGAAAATACATTTGCTGATGTTTGATTATAAAAAAGTAAACATTTATTACTTTACATTACAATAATTAAAATAAAATGTTGGTAAAGTTTTTTACCTCGTCTTCCGACATACCACTGCGTAGAGAACCCAAAACTTTTTTCTCTCATTTGAATATGTAGATTGAAGACCTAAAAACGTTTTCAGAACTTCTTGCTCGTTCACCATAGGTCTCATGGATTTCATTGCTTCGACAAGTTTTTGTAATGTAATAAAAGGATCGCAAATGTTTGTTATGGTAATCTCTGTGTTTTACCACATACAAACACGGATACTTGGCGTATTCATCAATTAAAAAACTTGTCTGCTCATTTGACGAAGACATCTGCATTTAAAAGAATTTTAAAAATTATTAGGTTAAAAAAATAAGTCGTTTTTAAGTAGTACTTACGTTTCTGTAGCTTAATTCCACACTAATAATAATTGCAATAATTACTATTAATAATAAATTGGTTTATGTAAAAATTCTAACAATGTAAATCTATAATTGTCAGTATAACGGGCCAAATTGGCCGGAATGATTCAATAAAGGGGAGCGTATCAGATACTTACTTGGATGATTAGGATTGCCGCTAGCTCTAGCCGAAGCGAGGTAGTCGATCGCAAAGTTTAAGGAAATCCCGAGTCCAAGTTGGATCGAAAGACATAGTACGAATTCGGGAATAATCAATAAAATGGGCGCCACTCGGATTGATGTCGGTTTTCTATTTCAACAGATAATTTTATTAGTTCTTGTTGAGACACCTTCTTTTGAAGTTCTACAAGTTCTTCACGTGCATTGGTCATACATAATTTTCAATAACTGTGGTCTGTTTTTCTTGAAGTTTTTTGTTTCTTGGAGTTCTTAATGTAGCAGGGTTCCAAGAGTAACCTGAATAAAGTAATGTTTTACTACAAATTCTATGCTACAGAAAAAGACAATTGTTTATTTAAGACAATGTAATTGTTTATTCATATGTAATGACCAATTACAATCTTTATAATACTTTGTAAAGAAGCGCCTATATGTATTTCGATGATCAACTAAATTATTTTATATTATGTAAGATCTTTTAAATAATAAACCCTTATATGCTAAATTGTCCGCTTAAATTTCAAGCAGGAACTGATGATTTGACTAAGAATTTTTTGGTTCTCGTTTTCAGTAGGATTTGGACAATTTTCTAGATTTTAACATTTAAGGGAAAAGTCTCCCCATAACCCATTATCCAAAATTGCATGGTATCTAAAGCCAAATTTTAAGCGCCCATTTGAAGATAAAATATTTTTGAAAAATCTGAAAACATCAACATCACAGTTCTCAGAAATAATTTCTTTATTTCCTCAAAAGCTCTTTGCTCTCTTTCTCCAACCTCATTTACTATCTTGCTAGTGGCATTTCTGTATCTGGCTGCAAACCTTCGGTAATAACTACATAAACTCAAAAATTCATGAAATGCGGCTGTTAATTTTTGATCGATGCTATCTTCTCTGGATCTGTAGTTATATCTTTTATTAACAAAGTGTGTTCTAGAAATTTGACGCTTTCTTTGAAGAAACATGTTTTTTTGATATTAATCGTCATTCCTGCATCTGCAGTTTTTTGTAGTATCATTCTAAATGCTCACAAAAGTTTCCGATACAATCAGTAAATCATCGATATAGTTAATTGTAAACTCTCTAACTTCTGGACCTAAAATAACATCCATTGCTTTCGTGTATGTTTCTACCGAAGTTTTCAACCCAAATGGAAGAACCTGATACGTGTATGATTTTCCTTCAAAGAGAAATGCAGTGTATCTCGTACTCTTTGAATTTAATGGAATTTGCCAAAATAAGGATCTGAAGTCTATCGTTGTCATTAATCTCACCTTTTTAAATGATTGGAAGGTATCTTGTGGTGTTCGAGGTGCTTCGGTATCAGAACATTTAACCATCTGAAATAATAATAATAATAATAATAGGCATTTATTAAGAGAGCTACTTTACAAAAAAAGGTTTCTTAAAAGGATGATTTCTAACAAGTTAGATTTTCAAATCACTCCTTTTAACAATGTATTATTTACAACGATATATAACGCATAACAAATGTCACAAAATTCAAATCGCATGATACCTATTGCTCCAATTGCAGTGCGTCGGTTAAACCACGGCGGAAAGCTGTCAAACTCGGAGATTCCAAAAATAGCCGTCGATGCCTTTCCACAAGTCTCGGTGCCCAACATGCAAAGCAGTGCTCAAACTTGGCTGTAGAATGAGAAGGAACGTCAAAATTTCCCAGATCACGTAGAGCCCGGGAATGACAAATAGAGCGGTGCCTAATCATATCTCGAAGATGTGTCGGTTCACCACTTCTGAATATTTTAAAAAGAAGAATTCCAGCAAGTAACAGAAAGCGCTGGTCAATTTTCAGAACATGCAGATCACGATAATATGGTGTAATGTGATCATACCTGCATATGTTGAATGAATAACGTAGGCATGGATTCTGCAGAAGCTGCAGCTTGCGCTTGTACTCCTGAGTTAGGAAATCGTAATAGACCGCTGAACCATATTCGATGTTGGACAAAACTGTGCTGCTGACAATCGACCACTTCATATGAGCAGGCAATATGGTCTTGAATTGGTACAGTGATCTCAGCTTATAGTAACATCCCATCATCTTGCGGTTAACATGTAGACGAAAATTAAGTCAGACAAAATTAAGTCATCTAAACAAATTTGCACACCACCTCCTTTCTTCATTACCACAGTCAGCGGACTAGCAAAATCGGATGCTTCTCTTTTAATGACACCTATCTGTAACATCTTATCTATGGTTTTTCCATAGATGACAAAGTTTCCAAACAAAATGTGTTTCGTCGTACATGTGGATAACATGTGTGTATTGCGTTGTACGCCTTGGAATACTGCTAAAGCTCGATCAAAATTCTAATAATAATTTGAATAATCGTTCCGTCTGCACATCATTTAATTTTGATTCTAACACTGTACAGGGTGGCTCAATTTCGATCCCTCTTATGGAGAAATCGGTAACCATTGGAAATATCGACAGATGGATGGCGCATCCTCGATCTCTTTTTTTTTCAGAAAAGCCCAATCGACAAAACCAGAATTGGCTATCTTTTTTTGTTTTCAAGTTATAGCTTAAAATATCAAAACCTGCCCCATATTTAATTTTTTGGTCTCGGAATCGCCATTAACTGTCTAATGTTACGATTGTTATTCATTAACTGTTTCGGTCTCGGGTAAAACTGTGTTTGTTTCTCCTTTTTTTCTTCCTCTTTTTCTCGAGTTAAGAGTTCAAGTGCCTCTTGCTTCGGATTTCCGTTGGAAATTGTTTCATAATGGCACCAATTCCAACTTCATCTATATTAATCATTTCTAGTGTTCTTATCTCTGCTATTTGCATTCCGAAATAAGAACTTAAACCTAGAGGTTTCCAGTGGTCAAACTGCATTCCCATGACACGTTTCAATCGGTTCATCTGTCTTCCAGTACTCCAGAAGTACCCCAGGAAATCGGTGTTAAACTTTTCGTTATCATCCCAATTTCTTTTATATACTTTGGCTCATACCTCTGCACCATGGTTCATTGTTGATAGCACTGTAAAAATTATTATCTGCTACAAACTTACTTTTTCCCAAAATTCCTTAAACTTTACTAAGAATATGCACGGGTTCTCTATTCCGCTTCTAAAAATCGGTTTCACGGTCGTAATCATATTATATGGTGAAGCTATACATCCTAAAGCCGATTCCCTCCAATCTATTTCTGAAGACACAACCTTTTCGGTCACATTATTACTCTCAATCGAATTTCCCTTGTTAACCACAGAATTAACCGAATTATAATTACTATTCCCTACATCATTACTAACTAAATTTACAAGAACAAGACTCACCGGTACATTGTCCTTCGAACTTGTTCGACCGTTATCACTGTCCTTTCTCATCTTCTTGATCAAATTGTAAGAATTTTAAATTGAAAATACAATTTAGAAAATTCTGAATACTTGATTAACTCTGTATAGGATTATTTAAAACATTAAAGTCATTATTTAACCTGCAAAAGGCTCTACAATCTTCATGTGGCAGTCTGTTGAAAACTGAATATAAATTTCGAAATTTTTTTCTGCAAAATTATAATTAATTATATTGCATAGCTTAACTGCGAAGGAAGACTGCATGGCTATTGCAATGTTTTCTTAATATTTTTTGCTTTTGCAAGAATAAATTTGGGACTATTGCTATTACCTGATGGCTGCAGCAATTCCTTAGCCATTACTGATCTAAGATTGCAACGAAATTTAACGCAATCGGGTGTGACATTGTTACCACCTTTTGCTCTAATTATTGAAAATAAATTTACCACGCAACCTTGCGTTAAGCGAGGAGTAATTAAAAACGTTAAATTGTGTTCAGTTTTTAAATCTTCCTACAGCAATTTTAATGCATTAATATTGCTTATCTGTCCTTAAATACATATGGGATTGCCAAATTGCTAAAGATCTTTTAACTTTTCAATGTGATAATTAGTTTTTATCCACAGTGGTCTTCTATAATTTTTATCTTTATATTTACTGAATTAAAAATATCAAAAAGAAAGTATATTTTTTAAATAAATTTTCTCTGTTTCTTCGGAGTTTCTTCGTATTGTACGGGTTGATACCTGTCAACTAGCTTCTTGAAATTTTTTCTGGAGTTTGGAATGGCTTGCTCTCCAGAATTCTTGAGCCAAACTTCTCAAATGTCTCTTACCTCTGGGTGTTAATAGGCATTTTTGTTTCCATGCCAATTTATGCTTCAATCTCCGTACAGAAGATTGTGAAACGCCACTTTTTTTTTGTTATTTGGCGTTGGCTTAGCTCTATTCCTTAAGAGAGTATTTACAGCCACTTGTTTTTCAATTGGAAGGTCTTGACATTTTCCCATCTAAATTTTTTTTTAATTTTTCTACTAAAAAAAGTAAGAAAAGTGTTCTGTGCTTTTTTTTGTGAGCCATTACCATTGAGAACTGCAACCAAAACAAAAACCAGTAACTTGTCTCAATTTGAAATAAATTTATACCCTACATTTACTCTGTAATATAATTTCAGGTTATTAATATTGTAATTTCCCTTCCTTTCATCTGTGCCAAAATCTGCTAAACTATATACCCGAACACAAAGGGCAAAATTTCGCGACCATGCGGTGAGCTGCCTATGAAATATGATGTTGACGTAACAAAACCAAGTCGTTCATACCTAATTAATCGTTATACGTTTTGTAATACCGTTTTCTATATTCACCCGCGTGCTACAAGCTTTCCTGACTTCCGACCTAATCTGTGCTAATTTTTTTCAAATTTGGTCGCTGAATAAGAGATGAAACTAAATCTGATAACTCGTTCGGTGGATTACTGCCTCGTATAATTTCAAATGGAGAAAACCCCGTAGATAAATGTGGTGTACTATTAAATAATATTTCTATATTAGTTAAATGATGTGCTCAACTTGAATGTGAATTCGTGCAATAAGTCCTAAATAATCTCCCCAACTCGCGCATAACCCTCTCCGTAGGAGTCGAACCCGGATGTCTAATTGAAAAATATGTGACCTTGATCCTCGCCTACCCTAACATTGATTTCTATTTCCTTGATATAACTGTGTCCCGTGATTACTTAAAACTACTTTTGGCTTAATCACCTTTGCGAAATCGTTAACTATCTTCTCGGCTGAAACCTTAGCTTTAGCTCTACGCAATGCGTATAACTTCACAAATTTAGAAAAAGAGTCAATAATTACTAAAATATAAGAAAATCTCCCACGTCCGTGCGGTAATGGACCGTAATAATCTACTGTTACCAAATCCCCTGGGTTATCTACAACAATAGGGTTCATCGGACTTATTAAATATCGATTCGGGTGTTTAACTTTTTGGCAAATATCACACGATCTTATAACCCGCCTCACACGATCAAGAATCTTTCGGAAGTAAAAATTCCTCTTAATAACCTGTAAAACCTTTGTAATCCCAAAATGACCGTACAATTGGTGAACACCATTTATGACCCTGTCTATCATCCCTTCCGGCAAAGCTATCCTACTTGATCCGGTAACATCGTCCCTATATATTAAAACATCACCAAATAATTCAAATCTAGAAATTTTTCTTATATTCCTAACATCCCCCCTGAAAATACTCTTATACACTGGACCTAAATACCTATCGTTCTTTTGTGTTTCCTGCAACTGACCAAATGACATTTCCAATTCGTCCCAATTTAAAATCTCGAATAACGCTACAATAGATTCCGTACCTTCCGTTGCAACAATCGGTTGATTTCGAACCCCTACTAGTTGTGGTGTATCTGACGCAAATGCTTATGCAAATCTTTGTTATTATATTTTCCTTCGGCAACTTTAAGAAACATTTCAACATTATTTATATTTACTTTTTTCTTCCACATTTTTATTTTATCTGTAGATGTTAAAATATTGCGTGGGAGACTCGCGGCACCCTAGGGTACCCCATTTGAGGAACACTGCTTTAAATCATGAAACCTATCCAGCTTGCTGAAACGTAAGAGCGCCTAAATATGGTTCAACTCTTTCTTAATCACGTATCGGACATTACGACAACATGTACTTAAATTAATCAAATTCAGTTCCACCGAATATACTATTAATAAACTTATTTACCCCCACGCTTCTTTGTGCGAAATTTTTCCAGTCGAAATATCATTACCTTTTTTGCGATATTCTTCTATCAGTAGAAGTATTGCACTATGTGGCCATTTAAATACTGAAAATAACGTTGTTAATCAAGAAAATTTAAGCACAATATAATAAAAATTACCTTCTGACGATAGCAAATTTTGATCATTGTCACTTATGGTTACTCCCATAGGACTATAGTCACTGATGTTGCTTCCCGAAGGATCATCGTCACTGATGGTTCTTTTCAAAGAACCATCGAACATTAAGGCGTTCTCTATAAAAAGTTCTTTAATAAACCACACTAATAAATAAATAATACAAACCACTCAACTTCGCTGCCCACGCTTCTTCAAATTTTTGTGTTACAAACACTAGATCTAGAGAAATTTAATTTTGAGTAAGTTAATCGTTTATTAACACGTTTTATATTAAGGGCCAATTTCATAATGAAAATAAAAAGTCGACTTTTACTAAGGTCGACTTTAAGGTAAAACCAACTTTAAGATGCTTTAAGAGTTGTTGGGTTTTATAATCATGATGTGTGAAGTCTTTAGCTAAAAGCGACTTTAGGATTAAAAATTATAGTTGGTAGTGTCAGAACTAGCAAATACTAGTAACTTTCAGTTATATTTGAAATGTTTGCTTTGTATTATAACCAAACATACGTTTGCCGCCAAGTGCTTGTTAGTAAAGTTTGACGCGTTTCTATATTAATTTTATAATGAGCGGTGTTATAAATAATAAAGTGAAAAGAAATCGTACACCGAATTTCAACAAAGAGGAAGAATTGCTATTACTGGAAGAAATTACAAAGTTTGCCAAAGTAATAGAGTGCAAAGCAACAAATAGAATATCCTGTACCGATAAGGTAAATAAAAATTGTGTAATATAATTTATTTCTTTAATAATTACACTTTTATGATATAGTTACTGAAAAATTAATTTTGTAGGATAATGCTTGGAAGGAGGTGTTGTCTTCGTTCAATGCAAAAAATCTAAACAAGAGAACGGAGCAACAAATAAAAGCAAAATACGATAATTTAAAAACAAAGGCACGAAAGACGGTTGCCGACCAAAAACTATATATTAAGGGAACTGGTGGTGGGCCTTGCAATCTTGATAGTAGTGTAGATGCTGTAACGGCAGCTGTCTTAAATATTATTAATTTTAAAACGGTGGTGGGATTGTTTAATCCATTTGACGATGATAATAGCGTATGACTGTAGTTGTAAAAAAATAACCTAGTTGTAGATAATATTATGTTTTAGAATTCTTCCAACTTCAAAATTAATGCCGACTCGGAAGTTTCTCAATTATGTATACCGCCTATTGTAAGAATTTATTAAACATTTTATTTATTTATTAAACATGATATTAAATTAATTTTAGATTTCAAATAATGTAGAGGAAATACCACAAGTGTATGAAGCCGCTCCGATTGCTGAACCTTACATAGTAAGATTTTATAAAAACTATTATTTATAAAAGCTAATAAAATGAATCTAGATACCGTACATTGATGAGCAGATTCCAGGTTGTAGTAGAACTGAAGTTTCCAGAATTTCTTCGATTCTAGTTTCTAGCAATTCTTTGATCGAGGAAGTTTCTGTTCGGGTAATAAAATGATTTCTTTATCTTACGAAATGAAAAATATTTTTATAATTATAAATTGCAGAGTCCTAAACAGAATTGTGAAACCCCAATTGTAAATAATTGGGGTCATTATAATCCTAAAAAATTAAAAAGCAAAATACACAGTAAGTTAAGGCCGACAGTTCGTAATCCAGCTTTTTATAATAAAGAAAATTATTATAAAAGAAAGCTAGAATTGCTAGAAGAGGAACATGCTAAAAAAATGGTTCTTCTAGACTTGGAGATACAGTTAAAGCAAAAGCAATTAAGCCAATAATTTTACAGGAAGATTAATTTATTATTTTATTTCAGCTAACATTTTTCTCAATAGTCTCATAGTTTTACATTAAATATAAAATAAAAGACACTTTCTTCGAGAATTTATATATTTTTGTATGTGGACTAGCTTCGACAGTCATGTTCGTAAGCCCATTCTACAAGATTTAAATGTGATTAAATCAAAATATTAAATATAAAAGTGTAATATAAAAAAAAATATAAATTAATATTAAAATATTGATAAAATGGTAAAGGTTATTAACATGTGATAATATTTTTTGATAAAATTAATTTTTACATGTTAGTTGAAATTGAAAAATAATTAAATTCATAACTTACATAAAATTGTGCAAAAACTATTTAAATGAATGATATAGTATAGATATAAATATTAAAATATTGTATAGTCTTGTATTAAATCTTAATAGTTATCATTACATTGATTTTTTGATAACAATTAAGAAGTCTACAATTGACCAAAATGTTCATCGATTAATAACTGTTTAAAATGCCGTCCCATATTGGCGTTATTATTTTCCTGCTGAAATAATTCCTCTTCTACTTCAATTTGAAGCCAATCATGTGGTATTTCTTCTTTCATATCAATTACAATATTATGAAGTACAGCAGTTGCTATAATAATACTGAAGACAGTGTTTTGCTGCATACGCATTCCTAAACTTAAAATTGGAAATCTACGTTTCCAAACACCATATTGCCTCTCAACAACATTTCGAGTTCTGATGATTGATTCGTTAAATAAATTTTCAGACGGTGTTGTAGGTTCTTGTAATTTGGTCATTAAATACCTTTGCAAACTGTAGCCACTGTCACCAACTAACATAAAATTTTCAAAGTGACCATTTTCAAACTTTCTTTTAATTTTGCTATTGTTGAATATCGTTTGATCATGGACGGAACCAGGCCACCTAGCTACAATGTTCCTGATTCTTAATTTGGCGTCGCTAATAGTCTGAACATTTATTGCAAAAAAAGATTTTCTTGAGCGAAATATTTCAGCATCTTCTCCACCCGGTGATTCAATTTTTATCAATGTGCAATCTATCGCACCGATTACTTTAGGGAATGAAGCAATCGAATAAAATTCGTCTGAAACTTTCCTCATCTCTTCTCGATTTTCGCACATTTTTATATATTTTGTTTTTAACGTAGCTATGGCAGAGCTAACCCTTTTAATAATTCTACATGCAGAAGATTTAGATACACCAATAAAGTCAGCTACAGATATTTACATGTTCCCCGTTGCATAAAAACGAAGGGTTAATAACAACTGATATACCGGTTGTATACATCCACCTCTAAAATAAAATATATTAATAGTAATAAATAATTACAATGCAATACAAGAGATATAGAACTTTAATAATTATTAAATAATCAATTACCAGTAATTACCAGGGTTCGGAAGTTATAGCACTAAAAAAGTAAACTTTTAGCGCTTTAATATGCACTTAAAAACACAAAAATTAGCGCTATAAATAGCACTAAAAAATTGAAAATATGCAAAATAAAATAATTGTCAACAATTTTTTTTATTTTATAAATGAACTAAATACTGTATTTATATCGTATTACAAAATTATTTATTTTAAATTTTTATCATATTTTTTTATAACGTAATTTATTATTTAAAAAATTGTTAGTCAACATTTAAAGATTTGTTATCAATTTTTATTTTTATATTTTTTTTCTTATTCAAATATTAAAGTCCAAACCTGTTAAATGTTAATTTATGTATTTTTTATTGTTTTTTAAATATTATTTTTCTATGTAAGTAGTACGTATTCTTTACTAAACAGTTAAAATTTATTATTTTAACATTTTGCTTCGTTTGTTTATTTCGATAGAATTTTGTTTATTTCATTTATTATATAAAAATATGCCTGTAAATAGCACTTAAAACTCTAAAATAGCAAAATAGCACTAAAAACCGTAAATATGCAAAAATTAGCATTATAAAGTTTTGTATATAACATCAGGGAAGTGTGAAACAAATTTGTATCTTACTTTCAATATTCTAGGACTTACCAGAAAATATATGCATTTGCTAGAACTTCCGAGCCCTGGTAATTACTTAGGTTTGGATAAACCATTAAGGATGCATTCATTAAGCATTGTTATCTAATATTGGTACCATCTTATCAAACTCTGAAATATTAGATAATTGATACTTTTTAAATCTGTAATTCGGATAGGGTAAAGAAATGGTTGGTGGAATATCGAATAAATAATATGGAATATGGCAAAATTAAGGGGCAAAATTTACGATTCCGGTATAGGTTTTAGAGTCGCCATGACCGATGTAATTAATATAATTAACTCCATAATTACTTTTTGAACGTTTAAACATTTTGTTGATGGCGTCAACTTCTATTTTCCCGGATGGCTCCATGTGGTTTGCCAAGCGATTTTGGTGATGAACTTTTGATCCCAAAATTCACTTGAATTGTTGGTTATTAGCTTAAAGTGGACTGTAATTTTGCCGAATAAATAAATCACGTGTCATCAACTGGTTCTTGTATTTTAACATAAAATAATTCACTACAAAGTAAAAATGCAACATTGATTGTGAGTTGGTACTCGTACTTATCCAACATTACTGGCTAGTTCATGCGCATGTAAAATGAAGTCATGCGCGGTGCAAAATAAATCATTGAATCTCAAACATACGATCAGTGAATCTCAAACAAGTGTTGTGAAAATAAAATTGTGGCATGTTCATCATCCCGTATAACTTTTGGCGGCTTTTTAAACCAAACCCTAGCACTCTTATTATAAAATTGAAACGTCTATTTATTTCATATGTGTCTCACAAAAGAGCACGAAGGGATCGACGTCGCGTCGGAGCAGTTAAGGGGTCATGCCTAGTTAGACGTGAAAAAAATAGGTAATCTTGGAGAATTTTTTTTTTAAAGAACCAGAATACTTTTTGAAGGATATGTTGGTATACATAAAAAGCAGCAAGTTTTTACTTAAATAAAATAATTTTTTTAATAAAATATATTAACAAACAAAATAGTTGTGGCCATTATCCCGAAGGTCCTTTTCAAAAACATGTTTTGCGGTGACCATTGCTGCTTGAATCTGGTTCATCTAAAATAAAAAATTCAAAAAAAGTTATACAATGTATTGAATTGTCTAGTCCTTGAACGAAGGATTTTTCAAAATATTAATATAGGACAAAATGGCACACGCTCAAAGTAAATTTTCAATTTTTGATGAAAATATTGCTCCTTTATCGCTAATAAAAACAAAACTATACATCGTAAAAGAAATTCCTTCTTTTAAGGACTAGTTTTTGATATCTAAAATAACTGCCAAATTTGAAACAAATCGATCTAGTAGTTTTCAATATATCGTGGTCACCGATGTTGAAAATGTCATTTCGAGATAATCGTGTTTAAAGATTTAAGATCGATTTTCTTTAAAATAAAATATTAATTTTGCAACTTACATCGAGTCATCTATTCCAGGCCCATATTGAACATTTCCAGATGAAGTTGTAGCCTCCAAAATGTCGAGTTGATGTTGTCTCCGAGCCATTCTGTCTTCTCGGGTGGTTACTGCGTTCGGCGGTCTGCCGTCTGAATGCGGACTGAATCCTCCAATTCTACATATCGGTGAGCGTTTGGTTCATTTTGTATTCCCAAAGCGGTGTATATTTCTAAAATTGCTTGTGAACCTTCGTTAAAAATACAGGCGGCAATGTTGGCAGCAAGTTCAACAGTTTTAAATCCGCTTGGAACAATTTTAGGGCTCATTTTCCATATCACTTGATTATAGCTCTCATTATTATTTTGATTAAAACCTCCGATGCATCTTTCTAATAATTCCTCCTTGCTTAGGTCGACATATATAGGTTTTATAGCAGTCAAAACATCAGAGGGTAGAGGCTTATAATCATGTGAATATGAAGCCAGTTTATCGCTCGCAAAAGCGCGCTGCCAGGTGCACCACGATTCTGCTCCGATCGGACATTGGTCGTGTTGCGGAAACTCATCTGACGAACTATAGTGGTAATATGTGGCCCATATGGCATTTTTCATTTTCATCACGGACTCACAATTTTGCCTTATCGCCAAACCATAATAAACTGTTAGTTTATCTATCATTTTGCCAGTTAGTTTACCCTTTCTTCCGAGGCCTTTTGTTTTTGATTTGCACAAACGCAATCGATAACCCGTTCTTTTTTGAACGTGCCCTATGCACTCCTTTTTTGTAATAAAAACATCATCACCGTAAGGAGCAGAATTTACGATCCCGGCATAAGTTTTAGAGTCGCCATCACCGATGTAATTAATATATTTAACGCCATAATTACTTACAGAACGTTTAAACATTTCGGTGATAGCGTCTACTTCCATTTTTCCGGATGTCCCCGTGTGGTTTGCCAAGAAATTTTGGTAGTAACCTTTAGACCACTCTTCATATTCAGCCGTATCTTGTTTTTTTTCCCAAAACTTGCACGACTTACAATACCAACTTTTCACTAAAATATCAAGTATTTTACCACTATAATACCCGATAATGGAAGATACCCCATATAACAACGTAAAACCGCGTTTTTTCCAGGTGCCATCTCCGATACAGTTAATTCATTTACTTTATTTTGTGTGGACATTTCTTTTTTTCTTCTTCCACGGCGCTTTTGAAAAGGTTGTGACAAACTTGTTGCACAGGAATGACCATGCTATTTATGATAACATCATAAGTTCTATGAAAATAAAATTGTGGCATGTCCATAAGGCCGCAGAATTTTTGGCAGCTTTTCAAACCAAGCCCTAGCACTCTCATAGTAAAAATAAAACGTCTATTTATCTCATACGTATGTCTCACAAAAGCGCACGAAGGGATCGACGCGACGTCGGAACGCATTTATCCGCGCGTACTTTTCAAATTTTAGTCACACACTTGACATTTAACAACATTTGTAAACTGCGTTGGTTCTTCTAAAGTGAATTGTCTGCCACGAGCTTTTCTTTTAGGATTTTCTAATAAATTGAGACTTAAAAAATCTTGATACAATATGGCTCACAGTTGAAGTTGCCTTAGCGAAAAGTTCATGTTTACTACATTTTTTTTTGCAAATTTTAAGAGACGAATTTCTAAATTTGCTACTCCTCAATTATCTTTTTAACTGGACTGCTTGTTTGTACATACATTTTGCCTAAGGAGTCAGCTGACCAGATTTCGTGACATTTACTTTTTGAAGAAGAGATACTAAAAAGAAGGTTAATTTTCTATAAATTGCATTTGAAGTTGTCTTAACCCTTTGTAGCCGAATTAATACATAATTCTCAAAGGATTCAGGCTTCAGGACGTGTCCTTGGTCTGGAGACACTAGGCAACAAAGAACGTCAAAATTGAACATACTAGTTTTTGCTTATTATTACAATCAAAATGAAACAATACAACTATTTATTATGAAAAGTGGCAAAACAGTTCTTTTTATCACTGAAACATAGGGCCGGTTGTACCAACGAAGTTCAACGGTGAACTTGAGTTGAACTCATTAGTTCAAGAAAATGCCGTTGTACCAACGTCGTTCAAATTAGATCTATAGATCAAGCGGCGATCAAGAAATACCACTAACTTCGACCGTTCAACGCAAGTTCAACTTGAACTGAACACAGTTAGTTTAAATAAACAGCACAATTTTACCTTATAGGTGTCCTTTGCCACCAGCAGCATCCAAGAAGGTATTGTAACGAGCTCTCGAACTGCAAGGCCGAATGGGGTACCGTGAACGGGGTGAAGGGCACTCATAAGATTGACCCTCCCAAGGTGGACTTAAAGGTACTCTGTCGGCTTGACTTCGGAAAATAATCTTCTGGTACAATCGATGGTAGTAACAATTACTTGTACGGAATAACGGTAGTAATGCGGAATTTTTACAAAGGGTAGTAGGAGCGATACGTAAACTGTCTACAGGCATTAATTTATCGATAGTAGGGCCAAATAGTTGCATTAAAAGTTAATCAAACTTCACTAAACTTATGGCGGTAAACTGATGATTCGAGGTTATGTTGATTGACTTGAAGAAATTCTTAACATAAACGGAAGCCGGTAAAAGTAATAACAAAAAAAAACGTACTCCTGAAGTTTCTTCGAGATGTTAAAGAACGTTACGAGTGATCGTGATATCTTAATAAATATGCACATAAATGCAAATTGCTATAACCAGCAAAAGCGATCGTTAGCAACCCGGAAGTAATAACTTCGCACAACGCGATAAATAACCGAACGGTAACAAAACTTCACATAAAATCGGGTGCTATTAGTTTTAAAAGCGGTCAGATGATCACTTTTCACATGTCTTTCCAATGGCGGCGGTCAATCAACTTCTCTCTTGTTCCGCTACCTTCCCTCCACGCGCAAGTACGAATCAAGACCAGCAAAATTCCTCCAATAGTTCGCGAAAGAGACGTTAGGTGACGCTACGTGACGGTAAACAAATTAAAATGAAAATAAAAGTGCATCTAAACTTAACTACTTTCAAAAATATTTACATAAAAATAAGATGTCAAACTGACATCACAGAGTGTTAGTCGTCGCTCATCAAATCATCAGACTTTATTTCTTCTCCAATTCACATTTTAATTTTTTTTGTATAAGTTGGCTTTATCTAATGATTTAAGATCTTAGATAAAACACTAAAAGCAATTAAATTTAACCTATTGGGTATTAAGAAGGCAAATGGCAAACCCATATCTTGATTTTCTTCAACCATCATTATTGTCAATTGAAATTTTCTATTATTTGTACCGTGAGTTACGGCCATACAGCATACATTATCTTTGCTGTAATTTTTAAGATTTGTTTCCATTGACTTATTTATGAATCCTAAAGAGAAATCATTATTTTGAAGTTTTGGATAATGGTCACCGAAAATGTACTAGTTCCAGTATAATATCTCATACCACACCATAAAACCCTTACCAATAAATAAATATTCTGCATTGCATTTTGTTAAGGTTATTTTTTGCAGGATATAATGCTGATAACCCGGCTTATGCAAAACATGAAGCTGCTTACCTCACAGCGAATATTTTCGAATTTTTATTTTTTAACAATTATAAGGTATGTATACTATTAACGGCTGGTTTCACAAAGTCTGGTTAACCTGCAGTTTAGCGGTTACCGTTACTTAACCTATGAAAAAGTGTTTCACAATCGCTGGTCTGAGCGCTAACCTTAGGCTAAGTGCTGGTATCTGTAACCCACAGATGTTCCTCGAATTAACTCAAGGTTTACTTCAACTATCACTTTTTTTGAGGTTGAAACACACAGAGGGCAGTGCTGTTCAGATTTTAGTCGTGTTTTTGTTTACTTTTATAAACGGTATTGTATAATTGTGTTAAAAGATACGAAAGTTAATAATAACAAAGTGTATTTAAGATGGATTTATTATACGACATAAATGCGTATAGCAGCGACGAAGAATCATTTTGAAGAATATGACGCTCACGATTTTTTTGTTAGGTTCAGACTGAGCCCTAGAACAGCTGAGGATGTGTTGGAGGAAATTGAGGAAGCAATTTTACACCCAACTCGAAGGTAAGTGTGTTGTGTTTAATAAATTATTGAATTCTAAAATTAGTTTTAAAAGCTGCTAATGCTAAAAATGTTTCTAATATTTTTTTTTACAGGAACGACTGTCTTTCCACAAGTCAACAGTTGTGTCTTTCATTAAATTTCTGTGTAAATGGGTTGATGACTTCGGGGGACTTTAGTGGAGTCAGCAAATCAACAGCTTGCAGGGTTGTACATAGAGTCAGCGGAGCTATTGCAGCTCTGGCTCCACGATATATTAAAATGTCCGAAAAAGAAGAAGAGGTAGCAGAAACTCGTCAAGCATTTTACAACATCGCAAGATTTCCCAGATGCATTGGTTGCATAGACTGTACGCATGTGAAATTACAGTCACCTGGAGGAAACGATGCAGAAATATTTAGGAACAGGAAACAATATTTCTCATTAAATGTGCAGACTATTTCTGATGCTAGTCTAAAAATAAGAAATATAGTTGCTAGATGGCCTGGATCTGCCCACGACTCCAATATTTTTCGAAACTCCAACGTGAGTAACTTGTTTGAAAGAGGTGTTTTCAGGGATAGTGTCCTAGTTGGCGATAGTGGGTACCCAATAAAGCCTTATTTGATTACCCCACTTCAGCAGGTAAGAACAAATGCTGAAAACCTTTTTAACGAGTCCTTAATTAGGACGAAAAACCCCCCAAGTTGAATTTTGGAGTAAAATTGATGTCAAACGTTAGAGCTTCGTTTGAGCTTCCATTCTCGTCTTTTGAGCCTCAACCATCGCGAAGTTATTCGCGAAATCTTTGTGGGGGGGGGGGGGGGGCGTGGACATGTTTTTTTATTTTCTGTACTTTTCAACATTTTTGAGTAATTTTGGTGCCAATCGATAGAGATTCGTTTGAGCTTCAATGAGCTTTTATAATCATCATTATAATGTAATTTTCTTCAAAGTTATTGGTGTTTTAAATTTTGTGCACCTTCGAGCAACTTGCGCGTGAAGACCTTTAATTTTAATTTCGTAAACAACTTTTTATTGAATTTGTAAAGAAACGAATTAAACTCTGAAAGTAAGTTTTGAGGAAAATATATTTTATTAATTAAAGTTACAAATAGTAAATAATACATTAATAATATAATAAATAATAAAACTGTTAATAATAAAACTTTATATGCTATATATAAGGAATTGGCATTTAATGGCAATTGTAGTTTGTCGTACTATTTTAGGCGATTGATGTAAATCATCGTAGCGTTCCCAATGTCCAGTATTTTCACGCCAACAATAGCTAATATAATGCCCTATTGCGTTAATGTCTTTTACCATTGCAGGCGGTATGAAGCTAATTGCTCCGCTAAGATAATATTTGTTTCCATCCAAGTGAATTTCACGAAGAATCTTCTGTAGTGGAATATCAAATTCTAAGAACGAAGGATCACCTTTTACCATTGGCCCACAAATTTCTAAAAAATAAATGTTTACCAACAATTGTTTTTTTCTCGTGGCAGGTTTGGCATTGCACACAACTGGAAACATTAACATCTTTAAACTGCAAATCTAACGCTTTTTGGAGGAAGGCAATTTCATTTGATGGAAAATTAATTGTTATGGTGGGGTACTTATTTTCTAAGCTTTTGTTGCAATTGGTACATTTTTGTTGCTCTATCATTGAGGGCTGATTACCGAATAATTGCTGAAACATATAATAAGCTGTGGATGCAGCGTTGAGTTCCACATGATTATTTGGTAAATATTTCCTGTTCTGAATCTGAAGAATCTTATTTAAAATTGTAGCCCGTCGTTTATAAGTTTGAACGTTAACGCCATCACGCATAACATTTGCAATCAATTCGTATAGTTTTGAGGTAATATTTGTATTTACAAAATTTGCATAATTTTTACTTTCTGCATAACAACAGCACATAATATGTATTATACTATCAAATCCACAGGTGTTGATTGGTGTATAATAAATTTTCTCCAATAAAATAGGTTTTAAATTTAAACAATTACCGTTTCTTAGTAATCCTATTACCCGTGATTTCGTCTTACTTTCCATATTACATGTCAAAAGAGTAGGATCTTTATCCAAATAATTGGGTTTTTTCCTTTTTTTACTTTTGCTATTTTCACCAAGACCGCGCCAATTTTCTATAGCATTTTCAATAATTTCATCATCATTTTTGACATCGATTTCGTTTTCTTCTTTGGACACTTTTCTCTTAAACGCATTGTTGCAAGATGTAGGTTCTGAAATTTCTTTAATATTACTACGTAAATATATATCTTCTGAAGCCTTTTGATTCGAAGGTAGTTCATCAACTCATGTTAATTCTTCGATATTTTCTTCAATGCTGGTTTCTTTCGCTTTCATTATTTCCACCGAACGTTTATCTTTAGTATTATATTTTGATTTTAACATAATCATAGAACCGTTGATAGCTGTAATGTGCGTTTTTATAAAATCATCCAGATGCATTGGCAATGTTTCGTGATGAAAAACTCTATGTTTTAAATGATTAAATAGACTTTCCGAAGTTGAGCTGGTTTCTGTCAGATTTCCATACTTAAAAATTGGGGTCATTACAGGTGATCAACATGGAAGAAGTTTACAAAAACGTAACAACCGTTTTGCAATTGTTGGGCTGTATTGCATGTTGTCATGGTCACCTTTATTATGTGCTGCTTTCGAATCACGGTCACAAATATCATAAATTGATTTAATCTCTCCATATATATCTAGCGCATCTTCAATTTCAGAGAATTCGTCAGTATCTTCCATTTTATCCAAATCACTATTATTTTCATAGCTACAACCATTTGAGTAGTCACCATTATCATCTATTAGTGCCGTTTTTGTAATTTCATGGGTTGCTATTCTGTTTTTTAAGTAAGCTTTTGCTATTTCACAACTTGTAAGTTCATTGGCAGAATTTTTTCCTTCTTCTTCGTGTAATGCTACAGTAAATATATACGTTAATAAGTTTTTTATATCTTCAAAATCTGTACTAACTATTAGTAAGCCAATAGACCGAAGATAAAAGTTTTTTATGCGTTTTGTAGTAGATTTAATTTCGTCCCAACTGCTAAACAAATGCATTACATGATTGAAATCGTTTCTAATCATGCATAACGGTACATCAACATTTAATTTTTTTTTGATTAAGTCTGAACATACGCTACATTCCGTTTCATCAACAGTATCATTGTGACAAGTACCTATAAACATTTTAAGATAAGCTGAATAGGTAAAACAAAGAAAGCAAGCAATATGTTGATAACGTAAGCTGTCTTGTACATACATCACACCTTCGGAGAAGGAAATGACGCTTTCAATGACAACCACATTAGGAATTGGCTCATCTACAACTAAAAAATAGAGAAAGTATAATTAGTATTTTAGTATATACCTACATATTGACTATACTGACCTATCCTAACGAAATCGGAATCAAATGGGTTGGACAGCCCTGTCATTTGAATGCCAATTATATCTTTTATTGCAAGATCGGTTGCACTCGGGAGGTCCACCTCCTGTCTGCATCATGTTTTTTTGTTGTCTGCAAAATTCTTTTTCGCCTTTTTTTTTCATATTTGAAAACTTCTCTTTTATTTGTTTCCACGATCTACTTATACCTCCGTTAGCTTTAAATTCCTGCTCTATTTTTTCCAGTACTTTTCTTTATCGACCCATGTAACGGCGTTGCGTTTTTTATTTTCTATGATGTCCTTGTATTTTTCTACCAAGGACAAAAGCAAGTTTTCCTCTTCAGAAGAAAAACCCTTACAAGTCGCCCCAAGTCGTCCAAACCTCTACTAATAAATAACGAGGGGAGAAGATCACTACTAAAATAAATGCTAGTATTCGAAGAAGGAATGAATTTAACAAAAAAAGGTAACATAAAAGTACTGTATTCGAGTAAATAACATAAAATATTTTCCAATAGGTCAGAATTACCTTGTAAGAAAATTAATCTTATAACTAAATTTACGCAAAACAGCAAAATATAAGTTGATCTACTTTATACAATTCAAATCGAAAACACTTAAGGACTAAATCGGGAATATATAATGTGATCATAAAAACGTAACAAACAACGTAATCACAACTTTCGAAACCAGGTCACGATAACACAATAAAAATTCCTAATACTAAATATGGGTTAGTGCTAAATCACTTTTTTCTTTATCCATCCTCGAATTTAATAAAGCTAGAATAAAACAATGTTTATTTTATGTATTAAATAATTTTAGTATATACGTTACCTTCCAAATAAGCTTTTTTTTGAGGACTGCATGCAGGTCGAGCTTCCGAATTTTGAATATTTGGACAAGCCGCACCTGTAGCACTACGCAAAGAAAGCTGTTCCCTTGTCCAAAGAATGTCAATGCAGTTCTTGATAAATTTGGAATCCCCAGTTATGCCACTGGCGACCTGATTAGCAGCTTTAAATTGTGCGTCCGTTAGTGTAAACTACGAAAAAAAAAATTGTAATAATTATTATAGATCAAAAAATTATGTATTTGTATTTACCCCAAGTTCATCTTCTCCATCGACAGATGGATTTTCTGATTCTGAAGGTTCTGCAACCGGTACGTCTTCAGATGCTTTGCTATCATCCTTTACGTCGATTTGATGATTTAACTTATTAATAAAAAAATATAGAATTAATAAAATAAGAAGTTTGAACTTTACTCGTATTTATATGTTCTTATTTAAATGAAATAGAACATATAATATATCGAGATCGACATATAAAAATATATTATTATACTTACTTTAGGTATTGTGCAATTTTCGTTCAAATCGTTACTTTCAAATGAAATCTTTCTTTTTACTGACATTGACTTACATTTATTATCTTTTAGCTTCCTGCTGTCCATCAATATTGATTGTTGATACTGAATATTGAGACGAACCAACTCTTTATTTTGATCAGCAACTTCCCCTGAACTGATCTTTTAAAATTTGAATTTCATTGGCCTGCAGGATGGAAGTTGTTCTAAGCTCAACTAGTTCAGCTTTCATTGCTTTATTTTTTTCAACTACTTCCATTAGTCTGTAAATGATATGTGATCCCGAAATATCCTAAAATACGATTAAAGTTTATTTACAAAGAACTTTTGGTAACTGATTTATACTAATTACTTTACAGTTTCAATGTCATTCTTTTTCTTTTCTTCATCTTCGGACGACGAATTCAGCTGCCTCAAATTAGCCACTCTGGTCCTTTCTTTCTGAGCTTGCTCTTCTTTTTTCTGATTATATAAAAAAAATTAGTTAACTGATAAATTTATTAGTAGTTACAAAATTTTAAAACTTCAAAGAATATAAAATCTTTCAGATACGATACTTACAGTATTACTACTTCGCTTTGTCGTGTTCTTATCGTTCGTTTCTATTATTGTTGTTTCGGCTGGCCTGCGAGTCCTTTCCTGACTCATTAAATTTAAAAGTTCCTCTTCGGAGTCTAAAAATATTCCTATACCTCCATAAACTAAGACTAAAATAAGACACCTACCTGCTAATTTTAAAATAATAGCTTTATAGTAGCCTGCTAATGGTACACTTTTTCGCTTATTATTAAAGCTTCTCTTTATTTCATCAACGTGAAGAATTTTATGCTCACGAACCATAACTTTTGATGGAGTATCCCTATCTTGTGGACTCCAAAACACGTTGTATTGTTTAAATAAATCTAGTTGGACGTTATTAAAATTTTCAAAAAAAGTTTTAGGTACATCTGCTTCTGTTTGGTCAGACAAATACTGCACATGTGCCCACATTGTTATAAAAGTAATCAAGTACTAGACCTAAAACATTAATTAATAAATAAAAAATTAACTTACTTCATAATATAATATTAATAAAAGCTTGTATAAATAAATATTGAAGATAATAAACACAATGGCAATTTTAAGGCTATGTTTGCAAAAAATTATGAAATTATGTTTTACCTGCGTTTATTTCACTGAAATAAAACAATTTCGATGTTATGCAAAATATTACACATCACTCCACTCTAAACGATCACTATAAATTATAATATAATATCTCACGTGTACTATGATAACAGTATTTATATTATTATATTAACGAAACTAAATAGTGGTACCAACAGAATAATTATTACAAATTACGTTCTGGTTTCGGTGCCAATTTAAAGAAAAACAACGAATCGAAATCGTCTGATTTATATAATATTAATTATATTAATCGGCTAATTACCGATTTGTTCGAAAATAAAAAAAGAATTACATAGTACTCGGATGTTGCTCGGATGTAAAATTGTAAGTTCAATTTTCAAACATTCAGATAAAACCTTATTATATACAATAATAATTTTATAATAATATGATTAAATATTAATAGTATTTTAAAATAATTTACACAGATGTTTTATTTTCAGACGCGGATATAAGATTTTGTTAAGGGAAGGGGGGGTGCAATTATATTATTGAAATGATTTACCATCGGTTTAAAAATTGAAAATTATATAATTAATTTACTAAAAGAAAAGGGTAGACACAAAGATCCTACCTTTAAATCAATATTTTTTAAGTTGAGAATGAAAAAAACAAATTCACAGGGGGGTGGATAAGGTTAATAATTGCACTTATGCACCTCTTTGTAGCAATTCATGTCACCTAATAAAATAACCAACTTAATAAAGTTGGTATCAGGTTTGTTCTAGAAACAGTATATAAACAAACGGAGAACTGCGGCAAATTATAAATACACAAAACATATCGTGAAATTTACTTTACAATAATTTTTGATTTTAAATACCAAGTTTTACTAAAAGGTAAGTCATAAATAAACGTATTTATCTTATATTAATAAATCACTAATTAAGATATGCCTTAATTAGTTTAATCACTAATTATATTAATAATAAATTAATTATTATTAATTTAAGGTTAACTATGGAAGATACATTTGACACACCTTCTCATGCTACGAAAAGACAGTACAGAAGTTGGATGAGAAACATTTCTTCACAAACTCCAAGAACTACCAAACAAAGGTTACAACAGAAGCGACTGCTCGATGATAGTTCCAACTTAAATAAAGACGAGAAAAGGAGCAGAACATTCACAGATTCGAATAATACTGTTAATTACCTTTTACCATCAAGCTCTTCAGTTTCCACAGAAGAGATATCTAAAATACCAGAGGTACTTATAAAAATAAAAAATCATTCAAAATGTTAAGTAAAATTTAATGCTCGTTTTAGATTATTGAATCGGATGACTTATATGAGGGATCTGCGATTTACTTTGGCGAGAATAGAAGAAATGTAGAGAAAAATTCAAACATATTATGTGATGAAAATGTAAGTTTTTTGTAATCGAGCTGAAATTTTACATATTGACTTGCAGTTCGAGAGATTTTAATCGAATAAATTTTAAAGAAAAAATTTTTTTTTAGAATTTTGCTCAAGACAACAATTTTGATGAACACAGTAATGAAGGCCCACAACACATACCACATTTGGATACTCCTTTATTACCCAATTTAAAAACGACAAAATTTGAAACCTTGCTTATGATCATGAATTTTTCATTACGACACTGTTTAACGGCAGTAGCAACTGAAGACCTGTGTAAATTAATCAACTGCGTTGTAGAAGAGGAAATAATTCCAACAAGTAAATATATTGTCATGTTTCAAAAATGATTTGGATCCACCCTGTACAATGTAGTAAAATTATTGTATTAATTATTAAATTGGTAAGATTGAAAAATTTGTTAGGTGGGGTCCGATGACAGCGAATTGAAGGCCTTTTCGCCGATAGTGACGGCACGAGCCTGGTGTGCGATTTTGGCTCGAGGCGATTATTTTGAGTTTTGATATTAGTTTGAATTTGTGAGTAATATTTTTAATTTGATTTGAATAAAGTGATTATATGCGAATGCATTATTGCGTTTTTTTTGGATGATTATTTTGATATTTTGGAGTTGTTTTGAATATTTTTGATATTGAGTGGCTGCTAAGCGGTAGCAGATTGATTGATTCCGCTGGTTTGGAAGAGGAATAATTTCGAATAATAAATTCGATTTGGATACTTAAAAATTGAAAATTAAAACTACATTCGTAGGAAAGAGTGTGCAATTGATAAGCCGACGCTTTGGATAAGGAAAATCAAACTTTGTTCCTTTCGAATAACATTGCGATTTTATTTTATTTTTGCATTGAAATCGAATTGGATTTGATTTTAATAATTTTGAAAACAAAGTTAATTTTAAAAAAGTAAAAAAATAAAAACCAGGGTGAATATCACGTCAATATGTTGAACAAGGTTTTTAATAACCAAAGCGTGCAATATTCCCAACATTTTTATTGCTCTGCATGTGAAGCTTATATTGGAGAAAAGCCATCGGATCGAGAAGTAACTGCATTTATTTGTTCCATATGTAAGAAGGAGTGTGATGTTAAACAAAATAATGATGGTTCTTCTTTTGTAACATTACCAGTGGGTGAACAAATTAAGTCACTTCTTGAAACCACGAACAATATTATGGATCATTTAAAATACAGGCGAACTCGCAATACGAATAAAGAAAATATATGTGATATTTTTGATGGTAGTGTTTATCGAGATCTAGCAAAATAGGGAAATATTCTGTCTGACGATCGTAATTTGAGTGTAACTTTTAACAGTGATGGTGCTTGCGTGTTTGATTCTGCAAAAAATACACTGTGGCCCATTCACTTTCGAATCAATGAATTGCTACCAAAACTTCGGTTCAACCAAGCAAACTCATTGATTTGTGGCATTTGGTTTGGCAAGAAAGAACCAAACATGGCAGTTTTTTTGTCACCTTTTATTAAAGAAGCAAAAGCATTGTACATTATACTGGGTTTTCATCCAATCGCTGGTCAACTGAATATTCTTCCGAATGGCGTCATGAATATCGTCATCTTTTTCTTCAATTTTCCAACATAATCATCCCCAGCAACATCTTCTTCAGATTTGCTTCCAAACTGAGGATCGCATGGCAAGCGTACTTCACGTTCAAACATTACACAAGTTGGCGTTTGTCCAGTGGTTTCGTGAACGGATGACCGATAACTCATCAGGAACAAATGTAAATATTGGTTCCAGTCCCGTTGATGTTCTGAAACTACCTTAGCGAGGTACCTTCCCATTGTTCGATTCATTCGCTCGACCATGCCATCTGATTGAGGATGAAGAGGTGTTGTTCTAGTTTTCTTAATGCCCAGCATGCGACAGACGTTCTGGAATAACGCTCACTTGGAGTTTCGACCTTGATCGGAGTGTAGCTCTAGAGGGACTCCAAATCGGCAAAAGAGCTCTTTCCCAAGTACATCAGCAACAGTGACAGCCTCTTGGTTAGGTATTGCATAGGCCTCGGTCCATTTAATGAAATAATCCATTGTCACCAAAATGTACTTGTTACCGGCGTCGGTTTCAGGGAATGGACCTGCGATGTCGATTGCCACTCTCTCAAATGGACTTCCCACATTATACTGTCTCCTAGGTGCCTTGCGCCTTTCCAATGCAATGGTCCGTTTTTCGATGCACATAGCGTGCACTTACGGCACTACTCCTTGACGTCTTCCTTGCAGTTCACCCAGTAGAACCTTTCCCTAATTTTTCCTAAGGTCTTCTTTATGCTAAAGTGTCCTCCCGAAGTTCCATCATGCAAATGCTGCAACACTTCCGACACTCGGCTTCTCGGCACTACCAACTGAAGTTTACAATCAGTGCCACTGTCGTTCTCCAGGGATCTCTTCAGAAGACCATCTTCTAATTTCAACGAGTTCCACTGGGCCCAATACGTTTTGACGTCATTATTCAAGGCGCTTACTGCTTCCCAAGTCGGCCGTTGTTCTTCGACTTTCCAGTCCAAAATAAATTTCGGGTCAGGATCGTTTTCTTGCTCCCGAAGTAACTGTTCAGGTTGCTAATTATCATCGGTTACAGTAGTTCTTTGGAGAAAATTAACTTTTTCTTCAAGCCGCGAGCAATGATTACAGTTTATTGGACATGGTCGTCTTGACAAGGCGTCTGCGTTGCGGTAACTTGTTCCTGCACGATGTTCGGTGTCGAAGTCATATTGCTGCAATCGCTCGATCCACCTTGCCACTTGTCCTTCTAGATTTTTGAACTGTAGAAGCCATTTTAGCGCGGAATAGTCCGTCCTTAGCTGAAATTTCCGTCCGTACAAATACTTATAAAAGTGTTCGGCGGACTTGACAACGGCTAACAGCTCCTTCCTGGTTACGCAATAGTTTCTTTCAGGTTTTGACAAGACCTTGCTGAAGTAACCGATAACCTTTTCTTGTCCATTTTGAATTTGTGAAAGGACACCTCCTATGGCCAAGTTACTCGCATCGGTGTCCAATATAAATTTACCATCTGCTTGAGGATAGCTCAAAATGGGCGCGCAAAATTCAGTCCAGGTGTAACTTTGTTCATTTTCGGTCAGCTTGGTCAAAGGTTTGGCAATATTAGCAAATCCAGGTACAAAACGTCGGTAATACGTACACAACCCGAGAAAACTGCGGAGCTGATGTTGGTTTTTGGGATTGGCCATTCCTCTACTGCTTTGATTTTGTCTGAGTCAGCATTTACACCGCTTTTGGATACGACGTGTCCAAGGTATTTCACTTCTGTCCGAAAAATGTGGCATTTCTTCGGGCTCAACTTAAGATTAGCCCCTCTTAATCATTGAAACACTTCTTCCAAATTTCTCATGTGTTCCTCAAACGATTTTCCAACCACAATTATGTTGTCCAAATACACTAGACACGTTTTCCATGATAATCCTCGCAAGATTGTTTCCATCAAACGCTCAAAGGTGGCCGGAGCATTACACAATCCAAAGAGCATTACGGTGAATTGCCATAATCCATTTTCGATAGTAAACGCAGTTTTCTCGCGGTCACTGGATTCCAAATCTATTTGCCAATATTCACTCTTCAAATCCAAAGTAGAAAACCATTTTGAACCGGAGAGGGTATCCAAGGTGTCGTTAATTCGAGGAAGAGGGTAGCTGTCCTTTTTAGTTACGGCGTTCAGCTGTCTATAGTCAACGCAAAATCTTGTAAACCCGTCCTTCTTCTTTACTAAGACGACTGAAGACGCCCATAGACTACGAGATGGTTCGATTACCCCCTGCTTTTCTATATCTTCAATGATCTTCTCGGGTTCTTCACGTTTAGCCAATGGAAGTCGTCTCGGGTGTTGTCTTATGGGTTGGGCACTTCCAACATTGATTTTGTGTTTGATTGATGTTACTACCTGAGCTCGTCCTTTAGAAATTTCATTCAAGGCAAATACGTCGTGATACTTCTGGATTAACTTCTTCACCTCGTTCACTTTGCTTTGGTCGAGATTCTTGCACAAAGAAGTCAGCATGTTTACTAATTGTTGGAGGGCATTTATTTTTAGGACTTTCTTCGGTATTCCCTAAACACCTCGCAATGTGAGATACCAACGTACATTGTCCAACCATGGTGTTTTTCTTCAAGGATGCCGAGTTAGGGTTAGTTATTAGTAACGGGCTGTGGTACATGTCCCCACTGCACTGAAGCTTATTGTGCACCGAGTTAGGGTTGGTGTTAAAAATTCTTACTGATCACCAACTGGATTATCAATACAAAGTAAAGTGGTAATGTTAAATTGCGTTGTTGATTCGAAAGCCAAACCGGCTCTTCAGAATATAAAGCAGTTTAATGGTTATTATGGTTGTGGTTACTGTTATCATCCAGGTATCGTCCTTGACGAAGGCAGCAATCAAGTGAAGTATGTAATTGATAGCGAGGTTTATTTAATGAACGATAGTGGTTGTACATATTCTGTAAATGTTGTCGATCGAATAACAAAAGAAGAAACGATGCATAGGGTTCATGACAGGGACGATATAAACATGAGAAAAGAAATGAACTTAGTTGAAATTGGAAAAGCTACTACCAGAGAGCGCTTTAGTGTGGAGAAAGGTGTGAAAGGAATGAGCCCACTTTGTAAGTTACCGCGAGCTTTTGATATTGTAAACGGTTTCTCTATTGACTACATGCATGCTGTTTTATTAGGAGTTACAAAACTAACTGCTGGTTTATGGTTTGATAGTTCCTCTCATGCACATGGGTATTATATAGGGAAAGATATAGGAATCGTTAGTAACAGATTGTTGAAAATTAAGCCGCCTACCTCAATAAGTAGGCGTCAAGGGCCATGTCTGAGCGGAATGATTGGAAAGCCAACGAATGGAGATCTTGGCTCTTATTCTATAGTTTACCATGCTTGACAAATATTCTTCCAGGTGTATACTTTCGACATCATGCTATATTGGTTACGACAATCGAAATTTTACTTCGAGAGAGTATTACACCTAAAGAACTAGATGCTGTAGCAGGGTACCTTATAGAATATGTCACAGAATTCCAACGTTTGTATGGTAAATCACTAATGCATTATAATATTCATCTTTTGTTGCATTTACCAACATGTGTTACCATGTGGGGACCGTTGTGGTGTTATTCAACTTTTTCGTTTGAATCCAGCAATGGGTGCCTCGTTAGGCTCGTTAAAGGAACTAGAGGTGTAGTTTCACAAATTGCACACAAATATTCAGTTTGCAAATCAATACCAAAGGCAATTCAAAAATATCACATAAGCGAAGAAATATTAGATTTTTGTACCTATCTAATGTGTTACCGTACCGTTTCTGAAACTACTAATTGCAATAGTGTGAGATTATTGGGCTATGAACATAAAGTGATCTTTAGTGAAGAAGAAGTTGACGTATTGCAGGATCATGGATTTGGTAACTTTGCATACCAACGAATGATAAAAAACAACATAATTTATCATGCAAAGAACTACTCTCGCAAAGGGGAAAAGTCGGACAACACTGTTGTTAAATTAGTAAATGGGGCATATGGCGTGATCGAAAAGATATTTAAATCAGATACGGCGGATGTTTTTATTCTTATCCAAAATATTAATATCGACAAGAGTCAACATGTAGCAAATCACTCATTTGGGGCAAAAGCGTTACATATTAAAATTTCAGGTGACATTGTATATACGGCCTTCAATTAGTAAATGCTAATGCATTTCTACCCAAGTAATATTAATGTGTTTAGGAGAATCCACATATATTGCCGAATTTCCTAATTTTTATGAAAAAGATTAATTTTTATTTACTTTTTGGAACGAAGTTCCCTATGGGAGGATGCGAAGGGGATACCCTAATTGAAAAAAAAACGTCTGTAACGAAAATGCGTAAGATTTTTTATCTACTTCCGGTAAATAAATGCGTACTTATCTCCATCAAATGGCGTGGATATGATCGCGGTTACTTACTGCATTGATTAATATTTGTAAAATTCCCAAGGGAGGTAATATTATCTGACGTTTATATATTGACATATGTAATACCGGCACTAACTACAATAACTACACGACAAGCACATAAACATGAATAAAATAAAATAAAACACTGTATTTCATATTTCTTTTTTGATTTCGTCGGCAATCGTTGTTCTACAAGCTTTGCCGCGGCTTCATCAACATCAAAAGTATCAACCATGTTAATGAAATTACACAATTTTTTTTGACAAATTACTCATTTGTTTTATTTTTCAATCACTAGATTTCTCATAACTTGTATAACTTTATTTGTTTCAATCGAGTTTTCATCAATATTTCTTGGAGTTAGGGCGCGCTAATTAATGCATCTGGTAGCGAGAACATTACCCTCGGCGGGGGGGTGTGAAGGCTGGGGGGGGACATTTTTGAGTTATTTTTTCGATATCTTGTCTCGTTTTCGAGATAAACAGCTTTTTATGTTTTCATTTGTCAAATGTAAATTATTTTAATTATTATTTATTATTAAATGCTATTTAAACAAGGAAGTAGATAAAATAGTATATCAAACTTGTGAGATAACGATGCCCTCGGGCCTACGGCCCTCTGGCTTTTAAATCTTTCGCCGGTAATGCATCTCATATCTCCCGCGTAGATAATATACTATATATCGTTCGATAATTACACCAACTGGTGGTCAAAAGTGGAACATCTGCTCAGCATTAGTACATATTCGGAAACCACGAGTCACAGGTTTGCAAATTTCTCTAGAAAAAAAGTTGCCTTCACCGGGATTCGATCCCTCGGCTAAAATGTGTAGGCGGAGCCCTTTGCTCTACGCCACAATGGGTATCGTTAAAATTAATAGTGATACGCTATATAAGTTACTTTTTGCTTATTGCAAATTAAGAACGCGTTAAAATTGTTAAACCGACGAATAATGTAAAAAAATATAATTTAATAATTTTAAAAATTTTCAGCCGAAAATAAAACCTCCAAAATTTAACAAAAAATCGATTTTGAAAAATGCCACTCAGATGCAAAAAATTATCTCAAGCCGAAAGTGCAAAAAAAATTTCGAAAACTTCAAAGTTGACCGCGATGATTGCGGATTTACATCGACTTTGACATATGCCGAAATCGCTATTTTGGCAATTTTGTAAAGTAGTTATTTATTTTTATCAATAAAAAAATCATAATAAAATATTTATATCCGAATAATTATTTATTTTTTACCTCGACTAGAACTTGAAATTAATATTTATGTTATAAGGTACTTCGTTCCTATCTGGTGTCCCACGACACCACATTTTATATTTTTTTATAAATAGTTTTATATTTTATATTTTTTTTATTATATTTGGCTTTTTTATATATTCCTATTAATTGTAAGTACATTTCGCCTTTTTTTGATTTTTATAATATTTAAAAATTAATAAATAATATTATATAAATACATATTTCTCATTTTATTAAATGTATTCATAAAATTAAAATTGCATATGCCCAAGGTCATGTCATACATCAAATATACTCATGGTCACAATACCCATGGTCACATCACATCTGCACATGGTCACATTGCATCTAACCCCGGGGTCACATTGCATCTAACCCCGGGGTCACATTGGATCTGTCCATGGTCACATTGCATCTACCCATGGTCACATTGCATCTGCCCATGGTCACATTACGTTCCCATGGGTATATCCCCAAGAAGTTTGGGGATATGACCAATGTGATCATGGGCACACATGGGAACATTTCGACCAGGGATTGTGGCTTCTTCTGTCCACTCGATTGGGGTGCTATCGTTCTTCTTGTTTCCTTTCATTAATTTTTGCAAGATTCCTTGCGATACTACCGCATGTAATGCATCGTCTATAAAAATTGATTGAGGCAAGGAATCGCCGTAAATCTTTGGCGCACTTGGGTTGAGGAAAATTTTTGATGATTTCGACCTTCTCCGGTAGCGGACGTATTCCGTCTTTACTGATGATGTGGCCTAGGAACTTTAATTCGGTCTTGAAAAATTCGCACTTGGAGATGTTGATTTTGAGTCCGTGCTCTCGGAGTCTTTGGAATACCATGCGAATGTGTTCTGTGTGCTCATTGTGGTTCTTAAATGAAATGAAAAAATCGTCAATGTATTTGAATACGAACGGCAGGCCTCTTAGTGCTTGATCGATAAACCTTTGGAACGTTTGTGCGGCGTTACGGAGTCCGAACGTCATAACTACAAATTCGAACAACCCAAATGGAGTTATAATTGCCGTCTTGGGGATGTCTTCTTCATGTACCGGAATCTGATGGTATGCTTTCGTTAGGTCAATTGTTGAAAATACTTCACAGCCGGCGACGTTGATTGTAGCGTCTTGAATATGAGGCACAGGATATCTATCGGGAGTGGTTACAGCGTTCAGCCTCCGATAGTCCCCGCATGGCCGCCAGTCTCCGTTGTTTTTTGCGACCAAATGTAGCGGGCTTGCCCATGGTGAGTTTGATGCTCGGCAAATACCTTGCTGTACCATCAGTTTGAACTCTTTTCGTGCTATTTCGTATTTTTCTGGTGGCAATCTGCGTGCTTTTGCGAATACGGGTGGCCCTTGGGTTTCGATGTGATGGAAAATATATGATTTTATTTGATGTTCAGCGATACAGTTGGGCTTTGTTATGTCGCTGAATTCTTGTAATAGTTGATTGTAATCGTAACCCAAAGGGATAGAAGTGATGTTGATTTCGAGGTCGGTTACTGATTCCAGCTTTCCAGCGGTTTTCAGGTTGGTTTTGCCATCAACCAGTTTCTTATTTCGTAGGTCTACTAACAATTCAAACTTCTCCAAAAAATCTGCCTCTATTATTGGCTTGGTGACGTCGGCGATGATGAACGGCCACGTAAATTCTCTGCGCAGCCCCAATTTTAATGTCAATAATTTCCGTCCGAACGTTCTGATAGTTGAACCGTTTGCCGCAAACAGTTGAAAATCATTAAGTTTGCCTTTTTTTTGAGGTGTTGAAGGTATTATAGAAAGGTCCGATCCTGTATCAACTAAAAATTTTTGGTTTCGGGCTCGATCGTATATGAACCAACGACTGGATTGGGTGCACCGTACTTCATCTGTCGTTGTATATAAGAACGGCATTGTTGGTTTTTTTGATTCGGGGTTTTGAATCTACACCATTCTGTACATTTCCTGGCATTTTGTTTGAATTTGTAATGATACCAGCATATGTCATATTGTTTTTGCGATGGGCTTCGGGTTCTAACCTGGTTGCGGTCTCTTGAGAACGATCTGCCACGTTCGACTCTGGCTGCCAAGGTTTCCATTCTTTTCTCTAGTTCATGTAATTGTTCCTGGGTTGTGTTGTTGCTTTGTTTCCGCTCTGTTGTTGCTGTGGTTTCAAATTGTGTGACGTCCAGTATTTTGTCGGCAGTTTCGGCTTTTTTTTTTAAATCAATGGTCAGTGAACTTACTATTGAGCGTGTTGTTTCTGGTAGCTTAGATAACCACAATGATTCTATGATTTCTTCGCTCATTGACGATCCAGCTAATTCCCTCATTTTACGTAGAAGGGTAGATGGTTTGTTGCCTCCTGCGTCGATACCTTGTAGTAATTTCCTAGCTTTTTTTCGTGCGATTCGGCGTACTCCTGTAAGAGTGGAATTTTAACAGCTTCATACTTTTTGGTTGCTGGGGGTTTTCGGAAAAGGAAAATTTAGACCAAACCAAAACATTGGATGAAAACTTAACTGGTTAGTTTTTCTAACAGAATCCTCTGTCATCTTTACCAGTAGTCAATGTATTACAGGTAATTGTAAACATCTAACATGCTTCTTTTAACCCACTAAGATTGATAAAACTTAATCAGCAACATAGGTTGCCTATCATTTAAATTTTACATTTTAAAAAGGTTGTTTTACAATTTTAAATAAAATTTTATCCAAAAATGGTAGTTTCATTACAAGGTTATCCAGCATATATGTTTTTAGACGAAGTCATTAGCTCTTCTGGTCAAATGTGTCGACCTATTTGCAAAACAATTCTCCAAAGTCTACCCAAATAACAATGCTACCAACTGCAGCTATGAACAACTCAACGAGATTAACTGCGATGCGTTTAGAGTTACTATCGAAGATGTTTTCAATGTCATCTCTGAACTACCCGACAGTTTATCCAGTGGACCCGATGGAATCCCAGCGTATTTCCTAAAAAGATGTCAATACTCGTTATCTAACCCAATCTTCAAGTTATATGAACTATCATTATCAAGTGGTCGTTTCCCAAATATCTGGAGAAAGAGTTTTATAACTCCTATTTTCAAAAAAGGTAATCGTAGTGATATTAGTAACTATAGCGGTATTTCTATAAAATCTACTATTCCTAAGTTGCTCGACAAACTGGTGTTCAAACAACTATTACAAGCTAGCAAGAAATATATAGTGGAAAATCAGCACGGGTTCTTTCCTGGCCGTTCAACAACCACCAACCTATTATCATTTGTTACTCAAATTTTTGAAGCCTTTGGAGATTATAAACATGTAGATGCTGTATATACCGATTTCGCTAAGGCCTTCGATCGTGTCTCCATTTCTGCCCTTCTGGCCAAATTAACTTCCCTGGGATTCGGACGTGATGTTATTAAATGGTTAGAAAGCTACTTATCAAATAGAATTCAAAATGTGTAAATTCAGAATTTTCGCTCATTGGATATTATGGTACATTTGGGTGTCCCACAAGGTTCCCACTGCGCACCTATTTTGTTTTTGCTCTTCATCAATGATATTGGTCGCTATATTAAGTATTGTTCCTACCTATTATTTGCCGATGACCTAAAAATCTTTAAAACAATCACTTCCGCTGAAGACTATACGTTACTACAATTGGACTTGGACAACATACATCAGTGGTGTCTCGATAACAATCTATTGCTCAATCTTGATAAATGTTCAGTCATTACATATAAAAAATATAACTGCAATTTATTTAACTACAACTTAAACGGTGTTCAATTAAATCGTGTACTTGAAATAGATGATCTAGGTGTTAGACTAGACTCTGGTTTATCGTTCAAGAGTCACATCGCAATAATAAGCAATAAGGCTCTTCGCACATTAGGCTTCATACGTCGACAAAGTAGATTTTTTTCTGCTAAAACAGTCAAACTACTTTACTTTTCGCTAGTTAGGTCGCAAATGAAGTATGCGTCAAGCGTATGGTTCCCCTACCTGGTGGTATTGACCTAATGGTCAATATCTCTAGGATAAACAGAGTCGAACGAAAGTTCCTAAAATACCACTACTTCAAATCCGGATGAGTTCTCTGATGAAGCAAGCTTAATTCAATGTAGGCCCAAATCCTTGGAGTACAGAAGAATTGTAGCCGATCTCTGTTTCGTTTATCGCCTCATACACGGGGATATCAACTGCAGGGTTCTTCAAGATCGCTTCAAATTTCGGGTTGCTTATCGTAATACAAGCCTTGAGGATTTGTTTACAATTTGCCATCACCGTACGAATTATGGTCTAAACAGCCCCATCACTAGAATGTGTCGCTCAGCAAATAGGATGAATATGTTTCCGAGCTTTGACATCGTCCGGACTTCGTACCACAAGTTCAAAGAGTGCATTATGTGGAGGTTAAATGGGCGGCTTTCTGCAGAAAGGAACCAACCCCAATATTTTAGTTTTGAGTAATTGATATTTAAAGTTTAAGCTTAATTTAAAATTAACCATTGATTTCAGTGATACTAAACTTATGAAATTTTAAGAAGCATGTAATTGTGTGCCAACTTGGCTAACAGAATTTCGTGCTACTTTGTAAAATATTATTTTGTGGGTTGGTTCCCTATATTCTGCAATATAGTTTATCCTTATTAACAAATGTTGGTTGGTTCATTCGCATACAAAAGGCAGTATTTATTTGATATGTGGGTTGGTTCTTTTCTGCAAAAGACTTTATTACATTTAGGATCAAATGGTTGAAAAAAAATCATTTTTTTGATTTTGTGGGTTGGTTCCTTTCTGCAGAAAGCCGTCCAAATACTCTTGAACCTTATTAAACTGCTGTTTTACCTATGTATTTGTATTCTTGCTACTATGTTAAAATTCAATTGGTTTATCCGTATGTTATATTAAATAAATAAAATCTAAATTTAAATAATTTTAATGTTAAAACTGTGGAAGCTCTACTTATTCAACGGCTACTTCTACATAATTCTGATTATCACATACAATTTAATTACATTAAAGGGCATATTGATAACATATTGCTCTGTCCTCCCCTGGTTACTTATTCTACCTGGTTGTTTTTCTTAATCAAAGATAGTGTTTATGGGGAACAGAATTTTTTTTTATTAACAAAAAAAATATAAATAAACAAAACGAAATCAACTTACACAAATTAACAAATTTAACTTCTTTGTGTAGTGTTTGTGGTCGTGCGTGTACTTAATTCTAGTAACAGTAACACAACAATTTAACAAAAAAGAACACAACGAAAGATAAAAAATGAAAATGATAGTCTGGGTTTATAAAAATTATAAATTTTTTTGTACGACCTTATTTTCTTCTTCTGTAGCGCGTGGTTGCACTATTTTTGGGCACGAGCGCGGTCCAATCAAAAATGGTCAAAATTTCTCGAATCTCTCTCGGTGGCTTAGAGAACACGCTGGCTTCTCATCTTTCACCGCAGCACAACTTCCTTGGCGACTTCTCCGATTTCCGGATTTTTGTGTCACCTTATTTCTCTCAGGAATTGCGATTATTTTCGCCGAAAAATTTAGCGACCGTTCCGCTTATGCGGATGTTTACGACCTGTCTTATTTATTTTCTCCCATCCCCCTTGGAGATTCAATCAGCCCGCTCTTTTTTTTCTCAATTTATAAAAAAATTTTCAAAAGTTTTCCTATCTAGATCATTACTTCTTTATATAAAATTTGGAATCGTTAAAACTTAAAATTAGGAACATGGTAACTTAAATTATTTAGACAAGATTAAAATTAAGTCAACGATGGTAATTTGTTACTCGATCCCCGGTATCCTATAAACAGTTGTAGGATATTGGAAATCTCCCTCACCAAAAACTCTCTTCCTTGACCGCGGTGAACATCGCAATATTTAACAATAGATAATTCGAACGCGAATAGGGCTGCAACACATGAAGTCTTAATAAATAAAAAAGGCAGAATGGCAGAGTCTCTGGGATGACATTAACACAAGTCGATTTTTACATAACATTATAAATACGGTGATTATAGAGCAGGTACCATGGAGTCCAAAAGCAGTGCAGTTACTTACAGGACATGGCTACTTGGCAAGCTACTACCAGAGATTCAAACTGAGAGAAGGAACTGAGTATGCAGAAGGAATATGTATTTGTGGCAAAGCACATGATACTCATGTACTCTATCACTGTGTCGATGCCCAAAGACTACAAGCCCGTGTTATTTTTAAAAATAAATATGAAAATAAACCTTGGTCATTGAGTTGGACTAAGGAAGATATAACGAATGACTTGGTCAAAGATTTCAATGAACTTGCCGATAAATTAATATTCAATTATTTATTATCCTCCATGGAGTCAATTCCCAGTGCATGTTGGGTCACCTATAATAATGGTAGACTGTCTTAGCCCAGTTTAGCACTTACACCTATACAACCTCGGCAAATTATTAGTGCAAATTGAGATAACGTTACCTATATGTATAGGATCTGTAATATTTATCTGCGCCATGATTGTTCCGTTTTAAATTCATGGCATCGAGGAACTGTCTCGACTGCTGAGGGTAAGTAATTGGATCCGGGAGGTCTACTTTATAGAACTGGCTATCAATTTGGACATGACTTAATAACTATAATTATAAGTACAATAACAAAATAAAGTAGAGCTGAATAAAGTAAATAAAATTTAAAATGAATATAAACATATTGCACTGTTAAGGAGTGAAATCTTTAAAAATGCATACTTACTTAATTCTTTATGCAGTAAATGCAAACTTATCAAACATCAGCCTTCCACAAAGAAATGTCAAAGTAAAGTTATTAGCAATCTTTTATTTTTTTTCTTAAAAAATCTTGTGAAATTTTAGCTGAACGTTAAGATTTATTATAATTAAATAAACAATTGAATTACAATTTTAAAATGAATTTTGTAAATTCGTCAAATGCACCATATTATTTTTATTTTAATACGTGTTCCACGAATATCCCGTTCTCACTTAATAATGTGGATTGTTCAAACCTGTCTTTCTCTTCTTTTAAACTCGATCTTCGATCGTCTCTCCTTTACATTGGTTGTGAATCTTCCTCGTTCTCTCCTTCACGCTAAATGGAGCAGCTTTTATCTACTTCCAAAGTTTTCTATGCCACAGTTCCAAATGTTCTTCAAAGTTGTTTCTCCAAAATTATATTATAAATTTATCCAAATTGAATTTGTTATTGTTGCTTCTAAATGATTTTAATTATTTAAATTTTCACTGTGGATCACTCCACTCTCAGAGGATATTTCCACACGACCTTACTGGTCCACCTTTTTTTCTCTACTTCCCTTTATTATTCATCTCCTTATCCCCCGTTGCCAAGACGATTCATTTATTTTTCTTAATTCAAATTTTGTTTTTGATAATGTGATTTAAATTTGTTATTTGCGCGCGTATACCCGCACTGACGACGCATGTTGGTCAATACACTTGAAGTTGTTCAATTTTTGATTGTTTACTTAAATTATTTTATTTTTAAATTAAATTGTTAAGTTTCAAACATTAACTTTTTTTTTGAACTATCTTACATTTATTTGTTAATGAAATTTATAACTGCTGTGGGCTTTATTGCCTACCTTTATGAACACTGCATTTTATATAAAATGTCGTGTTTCGAAACCATAAAAATCATAATTCATTTATTTTGTAAAATAATTTTAAAGTTTGAATTTGTTTTATTGTTTATTTGTATCATATTGTGTAAAATAGTTAAAATTTAGCTGTAAATAAGGTGGGAGAAATATAAAGTGAAGAGAGTGGGGCTTGAAGGTTGTACAAGACACTTGGGCTGACGCATGACGCCTTCGCGTCGAATAGACGAACGGATGTTCGTTATTCCTGCAATTGATGATATTAATTTTGTAAATGATTAAAAATTAAAAAGTGAATTTATTTTGATAGAAAGTTGTTTTAATTGTGGTGAAGTGGGTGATTAGAACATAAAAATTGGAAGAAATTGTGATAATTTTTAGTTATTTGTTAAAATTACGTCGCAGCAAATTTGTTTGATCAGACGCCAGCTGCAATACCACATGCGGAGCGTGCACGAGCGCTTGCAAGGCCACACAATTGAAGAAGAGCTCTTAGCTATCAAATAATGGATGTACAAATTTTATAAAATTGGTATAGCTCGTGTCATCTCAATATGTACACAAGTATATTAATAGTAATAAGTTTATTTCACAACAGGTAATACCCAATACCAGGAAATCATAAATCTATAATATAAAAATGAATCGCAAAATGTGTTGGTAAGCGCATAACTCAACAACGCCTGGACCAATTTGGCCAAATCTTTTTTTAAAATGTTCGTTGAAGTTCAAGGATGGTTTTTACGGCGAGAAAAATTAGAATTATTGCTGGAAAAACCCTAAAAATAGCCCTTTTCTTTTTCCCATACAAATGATTTGTAACTAAAACGTAGTCAATTTGAGCTTTAGCAATGTAGGTGTGTTCCTATTCCTGAAACCAATGAGTACAATGGTTCTGGTGGTGGATCCAATGGTATCAATTTCACTTTACCATTTGCGCAACACAATCCATTGGCTTCGTTTTTGTATTTTAATGCCTTACAGTGTGAGCAAACCGAGTTCATGGAACCAATAACAACACATTGGTAGTTACTGTAGTCAATTGACACATCGTAACTGAAAGCAGCTCGATTCAAACTTGCGCGATTATTAGTTGAATGTCGCGCTCGCGCTTCACGCGTTTGTGATATCCGAATTCTTTCACGTTCATTTCCGTTGTCACGTTCTTGTGCAGTACGATTAGATCGGTAATTAGCTTGGTTTGTAGCATTTCTGGTTCTTCTACCTAAATTGCTTCGTCTTGTAGGAGGCATATCAAATATAAATAATTTTTTCACAAATCACGAACAAAACACTAACTAACTAAACACTCTGCACAAAACACGATATACGAATTTGTTTCGTGTATCAGTTGACAAAAGCAAACTCAGTAGATTAGGTAACAGACAACTTTTAAGCCGTACGAATTGTTTTATTTATTTAAAATTTGGATATTAAAAATAATAAAACCCTGTTGGTAACGCGATTTTTGTTTGACTAATGTAAGGACGTGAAAACTGATGCATTTTATCTCGCGTGCCGAAACTAATACAAAAGAAACGCGAGTTTCGGAACGCGACATTAAACTCCTCCAACTATGTATTCTGTGCTCCAACGCACACACGCACATTGTTTTGATAGATATGATCTTTGACGTTAGGAACAGATTCTATACACTTTTTGACACATATCCAACAATATAACAATTGCTTTCAAATGACTTCATTTGGGGCAACAAATGTAGTTCGGGAAAATTTTATGCCAACTTTCAAGGTATGTATTATAGCAGTTACTCATAATTATTTTAGCGAACAAAATTTTCTGTCACCAAAGTTAAGATGTGTCACTAATCTTCAATTTCTTAATCATTACGAAATATATCACTTAGTCATCATATTATATGGTGATTCAGTTTCAGTGACACTTTTATTATATTTTATATTTGATAGATATTAGTTAAAACTAAATATATACTTTTTAAGATCAAATATTATTTAAGTTTGATCACTGACAATCCATTAATTTATACCACACCATAATATTTTTTTTTTATTTACAGATACAAGGGCAAATATATCATAGAGCAGGTTCACTGTTACCAGTGTCAGATAGCGACAACAAATTCCTGCAAATTTATTTTATGGGCAATTCACCACAAGAAATTGATCTGCGTTGTGCACATAACAATTTAGTAGAGAGGTCTATTGTAGAACAATTACAAACTTTATTTCATCAACACAATCAATTGATTATATTGTTTAAAACTGCCCTGGATCGGATGCCATCCGATAATCACAAAATTGTAATCAGAGCAAATAAAACACCTGCAGGTCAACATACAAGACGTTTTAATGCACCAACTATTGATGAAGTTGCTATCGTTGTAGTGGGAGAAAACTTGGAATCCCGTGATATTGTTTTACAACGTCGGAATGATCAATTACAACGTATAAAGGAAACACACCGCTCATATGATGCACTGCAATATCCCATTATATTTTGGCAAGGTGAAGATGGCTACGATTTCTCAATAAAAATGATAAATCCCATTACAGGTAACTAAAATATTAGTTTAGCTATGGCGATAATATCTCAGTCATTATATTATGTATTTTAATTTTATATTTGAATGTTATTAAAACAAAATCTATTTACAGGTTCTGAAACCAACAAAAAAGTCAGTTCAATGAACTATTATTCATACCGCCTAATGATTCGGGAAAATGAAGATAATCACATATTGAAATGTCGGCGATTATATCACAAATATGTTGTTGACATGTATGTTAAAATTGAAACGGAGAGATTAACATTTATCAGGTTGAATCAAACCAAACTCCGATCTGAAGAGTATATTCACCTTCGAGATGCGATTAATACTGATGGAAATGCACAGAATGTCGGTCGGATGACTATTCTTCCAGCAACATACATCGGAAGCCCTCGGCATATGCACGAATATGCTCAAGATGCCATGTCGTATGTTCGTCATTATGGTACAGCAGATTTGTTCATCACATTTACATGCAATCCGCAATGGATAGAAATCAAGCAGGAGTTATTCTCTGGGCAATCACCCATTGATCGTCATGATATTACAGCCAGAGTCTTTAGACAAAAGTTGAAATCTTTAATGGATTTCATCGTAAAACATAATGTGTTTGGTGAGACACGCTGCAGGATGTATTCTGTGGAGTGGCAGAAACGAGGATTGCCACATGCACACATTTTGATTTGGTTGGTTGAAAAGATAAGGCCAAATGAAGTTGATGCAGTGATATCAGCTGAAATCCTTAATGTACAAGTAGATCCTGTATTGCATGAGGTAGTTATCAAAAACATGATACATGGTCCCTGTGGAACTCTTAATCAAAATTCACCGTGTATGATGGATGGTAAATGTTCTAAACGATATCCACGGACATTAATATCGGAAACAATTACTGGTAATGACGGTTATCCATTGTATCGTCGCAGATCGACAGCAGACAATGGAAAATCAACAATTGTCAAATTAAATCAACAAGATATTGAAATAGATAATCGTTGGATTGTTCCATATTCACCCATTTTATCAAAGACATTCAAAGCACACATCAACGTTGAATCTTGCCATTCAGTGAAATCTATTAAATACATTTGCAAATATGTAACCAAAGGGAGTGATATGGCTGTGATTGGAATTGGTGCAGAGAATTCCAATGATGAAGTTACCCAATACCAAATGGGCCGCTATGTCAATAGTAATGAAGCAGTTTGGCGAATATTTTCTTTTCCTATTCATGAGAGACACCCTTCTGTTGTTCACTTAGCTGTGCATTTAGAAAATGGACAAAGAGTGTATTTTACAGCACAGAACGCAGTACAAAGAGCTGCTCAGCCACCATCTACTACATTAACCAGTTTTTTTGAGACATGCCAAAACGATTATTTCGCACAAACATTGCTATATTCTGAAATGCCAAAATATTATACCTGGAATCAATCCTCAAGGAGATTTATACGACGGAAACAAGGAAAACCAGTTCCAGGATATACAGATGTATATTCCACCGATGCAATTGGCCGGATTTATTCAGTACATCCAAGCAATGATGAATGTTTTTATTTACGACTGCTATTAGTCAATGTACGTGGCCCAACATCATTCCAACAGTTACGAACTGTTGATGGTGAATTGTGTGGATCCTACAGAGAAGCCTGTCAACGTTTGCAATTGCTTGAAAATGACGGTCATTGGGATCAAACTCTCAATGATGCTGTAATATCATCACACGCTCATCAAATACGAACATTGTTTTCTATAATCATCTCTACATGCTTCCCATCAAACGCAATTGATTTGTGGATCAAGTACAAAGATTATATGTGTGATGATATTTTGTATCAAATACGGAATAGAATGGGAAATCCAAATATACAAATCAGTGAAGAAATTTACAATGAAGCATTGATTTCAATTGAGGACATGTGCTTGATAATGTCAAACAAACAATTAATTCAATTAGGCCTGACCGCGCCCAATCGTCCAATGCATGACGCTTTTAACCAAGAGTTGCATCGAGAAAGACTGTATGATCTCAACGCTTTGAAAGAATTAATTCAAACAAATCTTCCACTGTTAAATGAACAACAGAAGTATGTATTTGAAACTCTTATGAAAGTAACAAATGATGAAACTGGAGGGATTTACTTCTTAGATGCACCTGGTGGTACAGGAAAAACTTTTTTGATTTCATTAATATTAGCAACAATTCGCTCACAAAATAAAATTGCACTTGCACTCGCTTCGTCGGGAATCGCAGCAACTTTGCTTGAAGGTGGTCGAACAGCCCATTCAGCACTAAAATTGCCATTAAATATGCAAAGCAATGAAACTCCAACCTGCAACGTTTCGAAGAACTCTGCAATGGCAAAGGTTTTGCAGCAATGTAAATTGATTGTTTGGGATGAATGCACGATGGCACATAAAAAATCTTTGGAGGCTTTAGACAGAACCTTAAAAGATCTACGGAGCAATAATAACCGATTTGGTGTTGCAATGATTTTATTAGCAGGAGATTTTCGTCAAACATTGCCAGTGATTCCACGATCAACGCCAGCTGATGAACTCAATGCATGTCTAAAGTCCTCCAATTTGTGGAAACATGTCAAAGTACTTCATTTAAGCAAGAATATGCGTGTCGAGTTGCAAAATGACCAATCTGGAAACATATTCTCTAAACAACTCATTGACATTGGTAATGGCAAATTTCCTATAGACATGTTGACTGGCTGCATTAACTTTCCTCAAAGTTTTTGTCAGTTAACTCGATCAAAAGATGAACTTATTCAGAAGGTGTTTCCAGATGTTTCTCAAAATTACAGAAACCATGATTGGTTGAGCGAACGAGCTATACTGGCTGCAAAAAACATAGATGTAAATGAATTAAATTTCAAAATTCAAGAACAAATTACAGGCGAATTGAGGATATATAAATCAGTTGATTCGGCTACTAATCAAGATGATGTAGTCAACTATCCACCGGAATTTTTAAACTCGCTGGATTTGACAGGATTGCCACCTCACAATCTTCAATTAAAGGTTGGATCGGTGGTTATAATGTTGCGAAATATCAACCAACCGCGTCTTTGCAACGGTACACGGTTAGCGATAAAAAAATTACTAAACAATGTGATAGAAGCAACTATACTCAAAGGAAAGTATAAAGGAGAAGATGTTCTCATACCGCGCATCCCTATGATTCCGACTGATGTGCCATTTGAGTTTAAACGACTACAGTTTCCAGTGCGGCTTGCTTTTGCTATGACTATAAACAAGTCCCAGGGGCAATCATTAAGTGTTTGTGGTATTAATCTAGAAAACCCATGTTTCTCACATGGTCAATTGTATGTTGCCTGTTCCCGTGTTGGAAAACCATCAGATTTGTTTATCTATGCGCCAGGTAATCAAACAAAAAACATCGTATACCACAAAGCACTACAATGATACTAATAATAATTATGATTCACATGATTAACAATAAAGCGATTACTTACTTTTAAATCCTTATATATGTTTTATTTAATTATTTTTTATTCATAACGCCCTATCACCAGGGTGACGGTTCTGTTCAGGAGAATTTTTTAAAATACGTAGGCACAAAAATTGCCACATTACAAATCTTTTTGACAGGACGAAGTCTGTCGGGTCAGCTAGTAGCAAATAAAAGTGACAATATATTGAAATGATGTGAAATTTTAAAAAATATTAATTTCACCACAAACCAGAAAAACCACCACGGCTAGTTGGTTCAGGCGTCGAACATGTAATTGTCAGGGGTGAGTTCACATGTAAGCACTCATTAACTACGGAAGAAAAATGCTCCTCCAAAAATTAATTAATCGCATTCAAATTAAAGTAAATGTAATGCAAATTTTAAATAAAATTTTAATTTTATATATAGGGTGAGTCGCAATCATTTTGAAACACTACATCAAATAAATATTTATAAATTTGTTGTTGTCTTCAGATGTTCATAGGCGGCTCTTCTGATTTTGTTGGCATTGTCTAGGTATATATCGCAGAGACCCGATATGCTATTTATGTTGGTGCTCATGATATTGATAGGACACTTCTTCATTATATCGGTCCTGTAGTTGCTAATGTAAAATATTTCATTACTACGACGAGCTCTTGTTGGCAGCAGTTGAATTTTGTTCAGGATGTTGGAGCAAGCAACTCTGCTATAAATTATTCCATGCAAGAACAGCACAGATGCCACGTACCTCCGTTGTCAAGACGTTCTTGTAGTTTTAAACAGTCATCCGTTGTAAATATAGATCGATAAATTTTCAAGTCGTCAGCATATAGTAGTGCTGGATTATCCAATGTGTCGATTATATTATTGATGAATGCTAGAAACAGCAATGGACCTAGATTAGAACCTTGGGGTACGCCGAAGCATGGCGTAAATATATCAGATGCAAATCCCATGTTTTACTGTTGTCTATCGGACAGATACGATTTCAACAGTAAGAGTACCTGTGCCGATATACCCAAGGTTTTCAATTTTCGATGAGAATCTTGAAGTCGATTTGATCAAATGCTTTCTGAAAGTCCATATACACAGTGTGAACCTGTGATTTGCTGTCAAGACTTGAAGCGACGTATTGCGAAGAACAAGCAAGATTTGTAATAGTCGATTTTCGTTCAACAAATCTATGTTGGCATGGTGTTATTGATGTCTCAAGATGAGCGTAAATAAGTTTGTAGATGATTGTTTCAAAAATTTTAGAGAAGTTGCATAGTATTGAAACTGGTTTATAATTAGTGACAAGTGAGGGGTCGCATTTTTTTAGCACTGGGCATATGCGAGATTTTTTCCAGACGTTTGGAAATGTTGCTGTTCTGAGCATAAGGTTGAAAATATGTTTTAATGGTGGTACGATTAAGTTTGCATAATCCTTTATAAAAGAGTTTGGAAGTTTGTCAATACCAGCCGTTTTCTTGTTTTTTAACATGTGAATTGCATCTAATATATCAGTTTCTGATATGACTGTAATATGTAATTTTAATCCCTCGAAATGTTGTGTATTATCCATTGTTGCTTCGAACCTCTCGATTTCCTCAGAATGGCAGTAAACGCTTTTAAACTGATTAGCAAAGGCATTAACTATCTGTTGAAGATTATCGTAGACAATGTTATTGTGTGATACCCGTCCGGAAATTCGCGAATTCCCTTTCTTGTTTTTTGTATAGGACCAGAATTTTTTAAGGTCCTTGCACAGAACGTATTCAATTTCAGTGATGTGATTTCTATAGTCCACATTAATCATAGTTTTAATAGATTGTCTGAGATGACTGAAGTAAGAGTAATGTGTTGGAGTACAAGATTTTTTGAAATTTTTATGACCTCTATTTTTTGTTTTAATTGCTTTGATGAGTTCTGCTGAGAACCATTGAGGATAGCGTTTGTTGGTTAGTTTGGATTTAATTCTAGGTACTGATTTCTCTAATATATCATAGATTGTATAATAAAACTTATCGCAGGCTTCATTCATATTAGATGCTACAATAACATTATTCCAGTCGATGTTGTCATTTAAACTTTCAAATAATTGGGTATTTATTTTGTTGAAATTAAAATTTGAATTCATGATATTGCACTTGTATGAAAATTCTATATGAGTATTACTGTCACTATTTATATCAAATGTTAGTGGTGGATGATGACAGTCAACCTTGAGTTCAGAAGAAACTACCCCGAGATTGACACATTCCATATTAGATATAACAAGATCTAGAAGACGATCATTGGAGTTATAGACATTATTGAATTGAGACATATTAATGAAGTTAATGAAATTATGAGTTAGTGTTGATTTTTGGTCATAACAACCCATAGAATATTTTGTGTCTATGCCTCTTCGCTTTTCAGCATGACCTCGATCAAGTTTGCGGCATTAAGGGCAGTCTTGGTTTTTGTTCTTTGCGTGTTCCATGTCGTACAGTGGAATACGGTATGCTCGGCAGTGTCTCGTTATTTGCAGTACCTACACTTTTCAGATTTTGCCTTGTTGATTTTGAATAAATACGAGTTGAAACATCCGTGGCCAGTCAGCACCTGGGTCAGGTGATACTTAAGTTCACCGTGGGATCTTTGCATCCACTTCGAGATTGTTGGTATGAGTGATCTGATCCACGTGCCTGTTGTTGACTTGCTTCAACTTTCCTGCCAAGAGCCCATCAGCGCTTCTCTGTTATATTTTTGTTTTGGTTCCAACCTGTCTTGATAGTTTACTGTTCTTTCTGTTACTAGTAGGTGGCGATAAGATGGAGTTTACTACCGCAGCAAGCAGCATTCTCTTGAAACTTCTTGGACCTTCCATATTGGGCATCAGTCAGAGAAAGCCGCGACCCTGCAATTTTGGCAATAGCTTCGTTTGTCTTGCTCACCAGTTCGTCAGACATCCTCGCAGTTGCTACCATAGACAAATAGTTCGCGAATCCCACCAGTGTTATGCTCTCTTCCATGGGTATATTCAGGACGCCGTCGTACATTACGTTCTACAGGGTGGGATCCAGTACTGACCCCTGTGGAACTCCACTTGTGACGGCAATTTCATTTTGATATGAGTCCTCTTTGATAATGAGGGATCTATCCGTGAAGTAGCTCCTGATGATGTTGGTCAGTCCCGGAGAGATTTCACGTGGTTCGAGTTCATCAATCACGTGACGGCATCCTGCCGAATTAAAAGCGTTCTTTATGTCGAATGTTATGAGTGCGACTAGTTTCCTGGTATGCCAGCTGCCTGATCTCGCTTTTTTGTTCTCATTTATGATAGTCTAGAGAGCATCTATAGTAGACCTTCCTATCCCAATTGCCCATCACTAAGGTCTCCGTTTTTTTTTCTATTTCTTCTCAGTCTTGCTAGTATAAGTCTTTCATACAGCTTGCCGAGGTTGTTTAACAAGCAAATTAATCTGTATGAGTTAGGGGATTCAAGAGATTTGTCTCCCTTTCTGAGCAGGACGAGTTTGGTCCTTTTCCATATTTTGGGGAATTCTTCGTTTTTAGCGTGATGGTTCATAATTTCAAGAACTATTTGTGGATGCTCCTGAACTATCAGCTTTATGACTTCTGTTGGTACTTCATCGGGGCCGGGAGCTTTGCCTGTAGCCATTTATTTTGTTGCGTTGGACAGCTCTTCGAGACTGAAAGGATCGATTCGCGCTTCTTGTTTATTCCAGTCTATATGCTCGTGGCTGGGAAACAGAGTTTGAGCTATATGCTTGAGTTTTTTGCGAGTCATTCCAGGTATTGGGTATTCGTCCCATCCTTTTGGTAACTATTCGGTGTCCCCTGCCCAGACGTCGTTGTCTACTTCTTTAATCTTGTTGAGCCAGCATTTTTTTTTTGGCTCTTATTAACCGCGTACTCCATGTTTTCCCTCGTAGCTTTTAGTTTTTCGCAGGCATCCGCAGCTTTTCTGGGCCGTTTTCTAACTAAATGATGTTGGTATCTGCGTCTACACATTACGCATTCTTTTCTTAAGGAGTAAAACCACTGTAACAGCTGTAAAAATAACGTTTTTTTGACAATTTTTTTTGCATAGAAGGAAAGGTAGTAGAATAATAATATTCGAGGTAGGTATTCAGTATATATTTAAGTATTAAACAAAAAATTATCATCTAGAAATATTAAGCAATGGCGACACTGGAGCCATTCTCGTGAGGGTTATTGAATTTGAGGCGCTCTGCGGCACGCAGTGTAGCTTGTCCAAATTTGAATCTAAAATAAAACAAAAAAAATCACTTAATCTACATGTTCATAGCTAGAGAAATACGTAGGGGATTTTAAAAATATTGATTTTTGTGTGATTGACGGCTATTTGAATGAAAACTTTCAATTTTTGACACAAAAATCGGTAATCATTTATGTTAATAAATAATGTATAAATCAACTTATTGAAAATCCCGTACGTATTTCTCTTCAAAATATTATTATAAAGATATTATCAAAAATTCGAACGAAAAGAACAAAAATTGTTGGAGTTATGCTGCGTGCCGTTTTGAAAAATCGTGTTTCGAGAAAAATCGTGTTTAATATTGAAATGTGTTATAGACATAAAAAAAATTAAAAATTTTACTGTTTGAAATTGTTTACCTTTCATCTGGTATTCCAGGACCACAGAGGTGCTCTTCCACATTAAAATATTCTTCCTCGTTCTCTTTTATCGAAATTTTTATGCTAGAACGTGCGTGTTTTGTTGCATCTGTCAAAGACTGCTTGGCGGGTTTGTTCAGCTTAGCATCGGCTTCTAGACACAAACTGTATGATTTATTTCCTTTCTTGCCCCGGTATACCTTTGAGTCACTCATTGTAACTTAAAAACACTTTGAAATTACAAATCCACTGTTAAAAATCAGCACTACACACAAATTCCGTGATTTCAAAATAAAAAAATTGTATATTTGCGACGAAATCAAAAATCCGTTTAACAAAGTGTAAATGTAGGTTTAAAACATAAAAATTATATTCTTCTTGCACATATACTGACACTGCACTAAAAAAAACAAAAAGTAACCCATTGGGGTTACTTTCCAGTAGGGATTAATTTGTAGCAGGCAGTTCTTACGCAGCAATCCGACACACTTGGGGTACAAGCTAAAAATTTTACTAAACAAATTTTTTTCAGAACCTTCCAGAAGGTTCAAGGTATCTTTTAAGCCAATAAAAAAAAATTTGATTTTCTGAAAAATTTACTATGGTTTTACCCCTTAAGGTAGCTATTCTGTCATTTCACCAATAAACGCGTTTTTTGTTGTGAACTCTACTTAGCATTGACGCGCGTTATAAACTGGTCAGTTTAATATAATTGTTTAGTTTAATTAATAAGTTTAGTATAATTGGTCAGATCTTCCGCCGTGTCGATGCGCATATTTATAATTCGAGTCAGCAGTTCTTCTTTGGCTTTTTCCTGTGTCCAGTTTGTTCTTGTATGGTCTTGTATTAGAAACGTTATGTAGAATGATCGCTTTCCGTTTCTTACTCTCAAAATGCCCACTCCTGTACCTTGTTCTGCAAGGCTGGGGTTACAATCGTCACGTCTATTACCGAAGGGGATGCCCGGCGTCGAAAGGTTGGGGTAGATCTCGAGTTTGTTATCTCCAAGTCGTTTGCTGCCATGGCCTCTGTTAGGATGTCGCCTCTGACATCGCTGGAATTCGCCAAGACATTGGGGGGGGGACATTACATTAAAGTCCCTACTAATTTGTTACGGTTTGATTTTATTTTTAAGTAAAAATACAAAGGTTGTGAAAGATTTTCAAAAGGTGGCATCCTAATTCACTTTTGAATTCAAATTTAATAGAAATTATTATCGTAATTGATAATTCGCACATTTTTAATTTTTAATTTTAACTTTGCGATTTTGGAGAAAAGTTATAATTTGTAAGTTGAGTAATTATATTTGGACGACGTAGCTAATCAATTTTTTTGGTGAAAATTGCGTTATTTTCTCATCCAGATTTATTTGGGATTAGTATTGATTGCTACGATTTTTTGGATTTCTTTTTCTAAATTTTACGTTTACTTGAGAAGTTATCCGATCTTCATTTGAAGGATTAAATTCGTTCTTGGACCATTGCTTTGCTTACTTCACTAACAAACCCTCAAACAACATCTAGAGGTATGTTTGATAATTTTATTCCACATTTGTTTAGTTGAATTTTTCTAGGGTGTTAATAGCGGTTCACCAGCTATTATTTCTTTATTTAGATTACCGATATCAACCGGTGTATCATATCGATCGTGGTGTTACTTCTTTTTTACTTCTTGGTTACCTGGTGTCGTATTTCTGACTGCATGGTTATTGGGTAATCCACCTGTATAACAACACAACAGCCTGGATAATTCAGTCGAACATTGGTATCGCTATCGCTATCCTGATTTAACCATCAAGAGAGAAGACAACAGAAAGCTAAGATTTTGTTTGTTTGTGCCGTCATTTATTATTGTTAATTATCTTTTTTTTGCGTGAAGAATTTTATTGGGCCGTTCTTTTGATTATAATTTTATATTTAAAACATCTAATCAACTCGAATAGAAACTGTAGAAATTATTACGGTATTTGTGCGCCAAGTATACGTATACGCGGTAACTATAACGCGAGTTTTGAGCAATTGTGAGCAATTGATAGCTTACTTACGTATGCATTTTTTTATATTAAAAAGGTAGCCCAATTTTGCGCAATATTGTATATATTTTATTTTTTTATTAAATCGGAAACAACAAACGTTATCTCTGTTACTCAGTCTCTTCTTGACCTGGTTACTTCTTTTTTTTGCAACAGCCAGTATTTTTCGTAGTTTAACGTGGCTGTTGATTCGAATATACAGGGTGACTTCCTTTCTTTAAACTTCGTGGCGCCCAAAAATATCAACATTTTCGGCTGGCTTTTCGGAGCGTTACTTTAGCGATTTTTTTTCCCCTGCGTATTAATCCTCCCGATCTGAAGAAGAATCAACTCATTCTCTTTTTTTTTGTATTTTTCTTTTATTTGCCTTTACGAGCTAGCCAAAGGCACACGACCCAACTACCGATAATATCACCAAATAATAATTTATTATTATTTTTCTTTAATCCTATCTACTTTTAACGGTAGCAAATTATTACTGGGATAGATCTCGTTCTCACATCTCGCACAAGTTCATCTATGTTTGCTTCTGTACATCAAACGATATCTGTACATAACCATCCGGTATAGTCGCTGAGAGAATCCTCTCCTTTGCTTTCTTAGTGTTTGCTACGTTAAAAGGCAACATAGGAATTGCGTTCTTAAGTATATTATCGATGAACTTTCCAAGGGTGTAGACGGAGACTTGATACAGCTAATGATAGGGCGCAAAGGGGTGCCTTCGTTGTGAGCTTTCGGAAGTCCATAAGCTTTCGGTGTTTGGGAATTATATTTAGTGAGTGATTTGCGGGTGAGCTCATCGATATGCCCATCATCGTAAAGTTGTTTAACTTTCTTGTTAAACCTCCCCTGTATAGCAGAAGTGGGATTTTTATTCAGTTTTTTATAAGTCCTAGTATCACTAAATAGGTTGTTCATTTTCGCCGCGTATTCTTCCCTAAGCATCGCCACTGTTGAATTGCCCTTATCTGCTCTAAGTACCAAGAACTGTGGATTTTCCTTTAAAAACCTGGCAGCAGTCCAAACTTGTTTTGTGATTGGGTCTTTCTCTTCCACTCTGTTGATAAAGTTATTTGTCACGTTGATTATTTTGCCCCTGATTAATTCTTTCTTGTCAATGGGGAAATTAGTGGTTTCTATAGTGTATTCAACCTCTGACAAAAACGAGTACATAGGGAAGTTACGTGTAGAAGGCATTATAGCAAATTTAGGGCATAGAGATATTGTCTTCAATATATTGTCCGGTATATTAGTATTGGTCAAATTCAACACCCACTGTTTGTCACCCAAAACATCCAGCTTCTACTGCTGTAGGACCAGTGCTTCGAATTTTCTACACGTTCCTCCCCGTATGTCTATAAAACTCTTACTACGGTGCCATCTCTCAATACTAACAAAACGCTCTATAGTATCATGTGGAACCATATTTTTGAGTATGTTGATGTGTAATATAATCTGGTTGTTAATAAATTTTATGTGTTTGATTGTTATTTTAATGTGTATATTAAGAATGCCCTTCTTAAACTTCCTTAGGAAACCATCCGACTTTTTCAGGATCTCCCTGTCAGGAATTAGTTCTTTAGACAGACGCACCACTTTCTTCTGTATGAAGCTGGGATATATGTTTCTCTTTCGGCATCGTAACAAAAAAATTCTTCTATTAGTCGCTTTGGCAAGCTTCTTAAAGTTAGTCTTTATCGCGTTGAGTAATGTAACCGCCTCAGGACTATATGCTCTTTCCATATCGATGAAAAAACCCATAATGAAATGCAAGGAAAAGTATCTCATCCAAAAAACTGCAATAAGTAGAAAAGGATCTCAGGATATTGGAATATAATAAATCAAACAATATTATGTACCTACTCTGAAAATTTGGTACCGGCTTTCTGCGGTTAAAGTTAATTTTCATGCAATTATCGCGGTTTTTATAACCCCGCGCGCAGTTTAATCCGATTTACTCATAAACAGTTTGCGAAGCCGAGCTGAAATTATCAACATACATCAACAACGAAATTATGCACCTGACCAGAAAATTTGGTGCCGGCTTTATGAAGTTAAAGGTCATTTTTCTGTTTTTTTTTCAAGAAGAATTTCTAGCAGCCGATTTACCGGTAAGCAAATTGTCATATCGATGGCTAAGTGCTAAGATGTCGTAACCCCATGAAACAAAATTTTACAGGAGACACAAATAACTATTTAAAATTCGCTGGATATTAAATGCTATTGATATTATAATTGATATTATTAAAAGATCTATTTAGAAATATATTAATTAAAAAATAAATAATTACAAATAGTTTGAAAATGATATAAAAGTATATTCTCAAAAGTTGTGGGTTACGACATCTTTGCACTTAACCATCGATATGTATCGTTTGCGTTGCCGGCCTGGAATTTTCAACATATATCAACAACGATATTATGCACCCACCCTGAAAATTGTCCTTATCGTGTGGTGAAATTTTTAAGAGTGAGGCAAATCTTTAAAATGCCGCCTTTTAACAGGCGCCTTTAACTAAAATATCAAGTTTTATTAAATTTAATATATATTTTTATTATATCTATTTATTTATTTACTTATTTATTATATTTATTTTATTTATTTATTATATTTAAAAACAAATTTACAGTTTTACTCTTCTTTTTCGGCAAACTCGTGTATTACTTTAGTATAATTTAAATTATATCGACGTTTGTCGTATTTTTAAACTTGTACTGGCTCTTTTTCAACAAGTAGTTGTCGAAATTTATTGTTTATGTTATTTTTCACAAAGCAGGATATGTACGAATTTCTAATATTATTTTTTCTTCCTATGACTGAGATTGAGATGTGATTTCTAAGTTTTGTTGATTATGCTTCTCGAGAGGTTTTTCTTCATTGGTGGAAATACTAATATCATCTGGAAGATCAATTTCTGTAGGTATCTCGGTATCATTTTCAAATGTTACAGAAGCTGCAAGTACTTCAGACGTCGCGTCGGAGGCTTTAAAAATTTTTGTAAATAATTGCTCATTTTCTGATTTTTAGCTGGTTGTTGTATTCGTTTATGTTTATATTGTCTTCCTGATAACTTTTTTCTTTTTCAGTCCATTATAAGACAAGCTACTGTTATAATGTTTTAAATTAGTTTTAAAATTAAAATGTATAACGTTTTCTTACGCTTCAGCAAAAAAAAAAAATTATTTAAAATATTTAAATATTATTTTCTTGTTTAGTTCACTTTTAATATTATAGTACTGTGCAAAAGTTTGAATTTGTATACACAATATTAATTGAATTCGCAAAATAATCCGTACCCCGTGCACTTATAGTACATAGACTAGCGCTTATAGAAGTTCGGACACCTAATAAAAATTTATTAGAAACTAGTAATAAAATTTTGTAAACATTTGTCAAATTAGTGGGATATTCACTCATAACAGGAAATAAGTACTATTCTAATATGTTAAGAAATTTATATTGAGGTTGTTTTCTGTAAAAGAGGGCCGTAATAGAGACAACACATCGATATCTATTTGCCTCTCACTTTGTTTTGATAGTTGTATAATTATCAGGTATTCAAAAATTGTATTTTATGTAGCCCTCTCTTGAGTAATAGAAATTATCTAATATTGGTTTATTTTTAGTATTCTATAAGTTACAAATAAGAGAATGGATCAGAAGTCACTATAATTGTAAATATTACTAACATAGAATGAAGTAGTGCGTCTAATAGAATACTCTGTTTCGTAGAAACCACCGTTATTATTACAATCAATTCATACCTTATTAAATTATACATATTATTATTTTATTCTCACAATTACGTGACAATAAATAAAATTTGTACAAAAAAATGTTTACACCGTACAATTTATGAATTCGCAGAACTCCATCTAAAAAATAAAATTTTGATTAGTTTTAGAAAAATCTTCGCCATAAGTACTAAAATAAAAATGTACTACTTTTTTTCTACTATCTTTGGTTAATAAGACGATAAGATTTATGTAACTTGGAAATCCATGAGAGCTTTGGCGACAAACTTTTTCCTTACTTATTCACTAATAATACCGTTAATACTTAGCTCGTATAAGAGCTAGGGCAATTTTGAATACGTACAAACCCACAGTTCCAGCTTCGCGCTAAAAATAAGAGGAAAAAATCACTTCCCAAAATCCCAACGCCCGCCGCCCACACCTGAAGAAGCAGATATACGCATTCACCGTGGAACTTCATATTGCCAAGAAGTTCATCGTTCATCAATACGTATGAATCTTTCTGGAGAGCTGCAAATCATAAACCGCATGCAAAATCCTTCAGTGGTTCTCGAAATTAACGCGGTAATACAGACCGCGATAGACGCTCGCTAGAGACTTCTTTTTATACCATGTAACAGGGGCGGTCGTACATCTAATTTCTGGGAGAAGCGGGGTGCACTTCTAAAAATATATTCAGATTTTAAGAACAATAAAAAATTACAAAACATTATAATATTACTTAAAGAGATTTTCTTTGTTTATTTTTAAATTACAATCAATTTTTTAAATTTTTAAATTTTTTAAATAATAAAGAAAAATAAATTTTAAAAAATAACAATTTTATATATTCTTTTATTATAATGTATTAACAAATTACAGCCAGTTATAATTTTTATCAACATCTCTCCCCAAGTTAACATATAATCAATTTTACCATAAAAATAAAAATAAAAAAAATTCATAAGAATATTCATAAAACGTTCAGCTCGGTTATTTGTTTCGTTGTCAATCAATTGACTACCTTTAGCTAGAACCATATTCAACGCTGCATATAGGTATATGATGATGTGCTCCTGATGATACCAGCTTTCCTGTTACGTCATTTGATACATCTTTGACCGAACCACACATATAATCGTGACACTCTAAATGGTTACCAAATACGCACGATACCGAATTTCGCATGTCCGATTTTAATTGAGTAACATCTCCATGTCCATTTGCGTACACCGCCTTCTGAACAACTTTGACTAGCTTTTTTATATTACTGTCTGAAAGAAATTTTCGAGCTTGTAAGGGAACGCTTTTTGTATCACTTTTAATACGATACAGATTTTTGCTGTAATTTTTCAAGCAGTGATTTATACATTCAATTTTTACGACTTCAGAACCGTATGTTACATGCTGTCTAATTCTAGTAATAACGGTAGAATCGCCATCAGCAATAAAAGTTTTATATCGAAGGCTATGCATGAACATACTTAAATTAAATCCTTCCACAACAATATCCCATTCCATAGAGGAAGATGAACCCGAATAATTTTTAAAACATTTATGTGCATATGCAACTTCTCCCAGATTTTCAGCTCGTGCACAAATAGCGCAATATTTATTTCGTACGCCTAGAAATAATATTTTACCAGTGCGTCTTCCAATAATAACTGCAACTCCGGAAGCAGCATTATAAGTATGTCCATAGCTTCGCTTGGACCATCCGCCATCTAAACAAACCGTTATGTAAGGCACGCCATCTAAATCTACATTTTGATTAGCAATGGCCAGTTGATGTTCTTCTTTTCCTGCTGCATGCATCTCTTCCCACAGGCTATTCTTATAATGACTCCCCAAATCTCTCTGAATATCATAATATAAAGTTCCTGATATAGTAGGAATACTTAAAATTGATAAAAACTCTGATAAATGAGTATAAGTACTTCCCGTTGAAAGAGTGGCCCAAACAGCTGCTTTATTCACTACACCCATTTGAGGATCTTCGGATGTAACAGATTCTTCACGGTCACAAGTATTGCATTTGAAAGTAAAAGTGCTTTGCAGACTCTTTGTTTTTTCGGAAAAGAAAATCAGTGTCCCTGCGGTACAAAATCGGTTGTGCGATGATTGCAACGGAAGAATTTTTTTTAAAAAATAGTCTATTTGAATAATTCTATAACCGGCTATTACTTCGTTCTGTTTTTTATTTTCAATGCAAAGTTTATGCGTAGCGATCGATTCGTACTCTTCAGGCGTTATAAAAGATGGAAAGTCATATTCGTCGTGACAGACGATGTCTAACGTATCATTAACAACGTTATCAACAATTTTTTTGCACAAATTTTTCGTTCGATGTGAAACAATTATGCTTACGTTATCAACAATTGTATCCAAAACTTGATTTATCACATTGTTTCGATCAATCACATTTCTTCGGGATTTAGAAGCCTTACTTCTTTTGACAATTGATTTTACTGCTCCCTTTTTCATTTTTATTTTAATATACTAAATCACTTCACAAATTACACTAGTAGTTATAACGAAAACTAAGAACGAACTGAAAATTATAATACAAACGGCATTTATATATTCAAAATTTCGAATCTACTAAATGTGCATCGGCTAAATATTTTTATAAGTAGGGTAATTTAATCTTAGAATCATGATGGACTTTTCATATGCCAATTTACATGCAATATGTAAAGCTTTTAATAGATGCACCTTGATTGAATATATAAATATTTGCTATGAAGTAAATATCAAGAGTGAGAATTTAAAAGGAAAAGAGATGATAGGAGTTCACTTATGTTGTGCGCATTACATGAAGATGGTTTCTAAGGATATCCACAGTCTCTCCATACATGACGATCAAAATTCCTTTTTTAAAGATTTAATGGCATCCATAATTTTAATCGATGATTTAAAGAAATTGGATAACGTTGTTGAAAAGGCATATATTTTGTTAAAGATTAAATATTCAAATCCTGTGAGTGAAATGGCACTAAAATCACTTCAGCTGTTATCGACCGAAAAAACATTATTGGATGATTCGCAGAAAACTGAAGATAAACCTGTCGATAGAAATCCTAGTGACAGTCTTCTCAAGTCAAGACCGTATTATATTGGATTCTGTAAACTAATTGACTCGATTACTTTGAATCAATTTCAGACCGAATCTGAGAACATGTTTTACAATCCAAATTTATTTACGTTAATCTTAATAAGTATTTGCCATTATGTTCGTTATGGACCTGTTTAATGTTAACAGACGGAAGACCTGTAAATAACAACGCGGTGGAAAATTTCTTTGGGCAATTTAAACACAACGTTCTTAATGGTGAAAAAATTTAAAATGTTCCAGAGTCGTTAGAAAATTAAGAGAAGACGTATTGTCGTTAAATTTTGAATGTATGTAGTTCAAACATTCCAAAGACAAGATTAACGAAAATTGAAATAGACCCTACTGACGAAAAACTATCCCAAGAAACGTGGAACAAAAAGCGTACACGCCAGGCAATACCCATTTTAACGGGAAATACCTTACAAGAATTAAAAAGGAAACCGTAAACAATATTATTTTTACAGAAAACGAAGATTTCACCCAATGCGGATATTGTGGATACGGAGCACAGGAAGAAGACACGAAATGGGTTCAATGTGGCAATATAAACTGCAATCGATGGATTCATGCACTGTGCATTTCTGCAGAATTAGATAAATCTTCAGTGAAAAATTTATTTGTAAGTTTTGTTCTAGTGAAAGTAAAGTTAAGTTTGAAACAAGTTCAGTTTATACAGAAACTCTCCGAGAAAAATGTAAATATTTTCTGTACGAACTTTCCAAAAAAAATCAACGACTAAAATTAGCTATCTGTAACCAATCAAACTGTTCGAAATGGTTGGAAGAACGCAGAATACGAATTACTTCGTCATACGTACACAAAATATTAAAAGCGAAATGTAGTTCGTATAAAAACATTATAAAAACAATAATGTCCAAAAAGCAAGTTTACACTTCTCCAGTGTTACATGGAAAAAAATACGAAAGCTGTAGCAAGAAACATGTACTTAAAAAACAGACAATTACTATTCCTGCCCTCTGGATTAGTTATTCATAAAAAATATCCCTTTTTAGGCGCGTATCCCGATGGATTAATTGGTGATAATCGTGTAATTGAAATCAAGTGTCCATATCAAGACAGAAATATGGACCCGATTCATTGCAGCTTTCCTTTCCTAACAAATCAGAATACAGAAATATTAACTTCTCAAAAATATTATTACCAAATACAGGGAATTTTGGAAACAACCAACAGAGATTGGTGTGATTTGGTGATTTATACATTCAATGGTATTAAATCAGTAAGAGTTTTAAGATATAAAAAATTTTGGGACAGCATAATTGCTAAGTTAAGAGACTTATTTTTTTTTATATGTTGCCAGAAATCGTAATGCCTGGAAATCAGTTGTCATATTGCTCCAAAAAATTAACAACATCAAAGCAATTAATATTCTTTGAAAACGGCCTGGCGAAAGATGTAAATTACTACAAAGAATTACACAATAAAAGAGGTTATGTAGTTATCAGCAATTCTGATGTTGATTTCTCTATTAAGGAAATTTTGATTAACGATTACACTACTTTATATGATAATGAATGGCTATCCGGCTTTATAGTTGATCATTGCTTCTATATTTTAAATTCAGTACTGAAAGAATTTCAAATTATTTCGGTAGCAAAATCTTCCATAATATTTGATGACCATAACGAGTTAACACAATATTTTGTCGATAGTATATACATCGTTCAAGATAATGTTGCTATGCCTGCAGTTGTGGGAACAAATCATTTCATTTCAATCACTATTAACTTTTCCGGCAAGCTTATTACAATATTCGATCCGATGGGAAACGAATCAGTACAAATGAACATTTATAAGCTCATGTTTATAAAATTTCTTAATTTTAAGAAGATGGGCAGTACAAATTGGAATATTATTACAATTCCTCATGTTATACAAACAGATTTGCAGTTGATGTTACTACAAATTAGTAACAAAATGCAGGATAGATGTTTAATCTGCTTTTTAGCTACATCTGGAGAAGATTTCCAATGCATTTCATGTTTGAGATCAACTCATACCAAATGTTTATATACGGTTCAACAAATCGAAGGTGGCATTAAGAACAGAAAAAATAGATATTAATTATATAAGGGGATTAAGAAGCCTCTAATCAACGAGAAAAAATGGGCACTCGGAGCGCAGCCAATAGTCACATTTTTTCGAGAGGATTATAGGCTTGATAATTCCCGAATGTAATTCAACGTTTTATCCACGACCATGGCCAAAACCACAAGTAAAAATTTTGGTTTTGAGAAACGTCAGATTTGACAAATTGATTTTGACCAATACCTACTGATTTTGAGCTGAAAACTAATCCACTAGTGTATTAAAAGGACTCTAATCCACGGAAAACGGACGTATTAAACCTTCCTAATATAGTGGTCGTGGATAATAGCTATTATTACAACTAGGGCAATATGAATAGTATATTTCCCGAGGTTGGCTAGTTACATCTCGAGGGCAAATAGACAACCAAGGGAAATGTATTCATATTTCCCGTGTTGTAATCAATAGTTTTCTTCTGATTGAAAAATATATTATTAAATATATCAATAATTAAATTTGAGATTTTAAATTTGCAATAACTTGAAAACGACGCTGGATATCGAAAAACTGAGCAAAAAATTTACCTCCCTTTGCTCGTTCCCAACTCCCTACAGCAATTTTTATTAGAAAGCCATATGCAAATTTCTAGATCATTAGCGCGCAGTATGGGCGCAAAATAATTCAGAAAAAGTTAGGTTGGTTTTTAAAATATAAAAGTGAGTAGGCACATTTTTTATTTAATAGTATATTATCTACGCGGGAGATATGAGATGCATTACCGGCGAAAGATTTAAAAGCCAGAGGGCCGTAGGCCCGAGGGCTTTTGAATCATGAGTCCGGTAATGCATCGTTATCTCACAAGTTTGATATACTATTTTATCTACTTCTTTGTTTAAATAGCATTTAATAATAAATAATAATTAAAATAATTTACACTTGACAAATGAAAACATAAAAACTGTTTATCTCGAAAACGAGACAAGATATCGAAAAAATAACTCAAAAATGTCCCCCCCCCCCAGCCTTCACACCCCCCCGCCGAGGGTAATGTTCTCGCTACCAGATGCATTAATTAGCGCGCCCTAACTCCAAGAAATATTGATGAAAACTCGATTGAAACAAATAAAGTTATACAAGTTATGAGAAATCTAGTGATTGAAAAATAAAACAAATGAGTAATTTGTCAAAAAAAATTGTGTAATTTCATTAACATGGTTGATACTTTTGATGTTGATGAAGCCGCGGCAAAGCTTGTAGAACAACGATTGCCGACGAAATCAAAAAAGAAATATGAAATACAGTATTTTATTTTATTTTATTCATGTTTATGTGCTTGTCGTGTAGTTATTGTAGTTAGTGCCGGTATTACATATGTCAATATATAAACGTCAGATAATATTACCTCCCTTGGGAATTTTACAAATATTAATCAATGCAGTAAGTAACCGCGATCATATCCACGCCATTTGATGGAGATAAGTACGCATTTATTTACCGGAAGTAGATAAATGTCATTTAAATGTCACTTTTAACAGGGATGGCTTTAGTATTTTGTTTTGCGTGTTTGATTGTCCAATCACCGTGCGCAAAGTATACTTTAAAATGACGTTTCATATTTCCCTTGGGAAATATAAGTGTGTTATGACATATTGTAACTAAGGCAATATTGCTCTAAATTGTTTCAATCAGAAGAAAAATAAATAATGGAATATGTAACTTGTGCAAGTTGTATTAATTGTAGATAAATACATGATTAATTAAATTCATTACAGATTACAACCAGGGAGGACGTCATGGGGGGGGGGACGTTTCTTCCGAAGTCGGCAACGCAAACGATACATATGAAAATTTGCTTACCAGTAAATCGGCTGTTAGAAATTCGTCTTGAAAAAAAAACAGAAAAATGACGTTTAACATCATAAAGCCGGCACCAAATTTTCAGGGAGGTGCATAATATCATTGTTAATGTATGTTGAAAATTTCAGTCCGCAGTTTAATTCGATTTATGAGTAAATCGAATTAAACTGCGCGCGGGGTTATAAAAACCGCGATAATTGCACGAAAATGACCTTGAATCCCAGTAAGCCGGCGCCAAATTTTCAGGGTAGGTGCTGTTGATGTATGTTGAAAATCCCAGGCCGGCAACGCAAACGATACATACTATAAAAATTTGCTTATAATACGTTCGGTGTTTTCGGTAAATCGTCTGCTAACTTTACACCGGTTACAAAATTTAAAAATTATAATAAAAAATTTGGCAAAAAGTTTTCAATTTTTATATTAAGAATTTATTTAGGGAACAACAAATTGTTGATGATAAGCCGGACTGAGATACCGGTATCGTAAACTTTAACTTCAACATTTTAAATTTATATTGAAAACGAAATTGAAATTTGTAAAAATATATTTTTGATTAAAAAAGTTTAAAATTAAATAATTGGTAAAAATAACATCTCAATATGTGACGCTCAATTCTGAGCGTCCAGCAGACCAAAAATTTACCAGTTATTGTCGAAACGGAAAGGTGAAATTACATCAACCAATAGATTCAAACGGAAATGTTTTCTATTATCCTGAACTCCTTACAGCTTTATGTTATCGATAATGCGCAGGCAACGGAAATTAGAGCCGCACATCCTGACAATGCTCAATGCAACTGGCAAATACTCGATAGCACTGATAGGTTTTTAAGATGCAACAACAGGATCGCTAAACTTATACAATGATTCGCGAAGTACAAGCGAAAGCTACCCAAGAAGCCAATCACGCAAGCGAAGAGATGCAAATTGTAAATATGGTTTTTCGACGTGATCGCCATTCTGATCAGCGTCGTTACAACATGCCAAATCAAAACTAAATTGCTATGGTGTTTGTGGACAGTGCCAGAGAGCCACCGTTCGAACGAGAATTCGTGTCTCAGAGGTATGCGGTGAGGTAGCTGCAACTATTCGAACAAAGGTGCCACCGTTGTTAAGTCATGGATACGAGAATCTGAATCTTAGACTTATAAAATTAAAAATTTATTGATATTATTTTTGAAATATATTTTTACATTGAATTTATCTTTTATTAAATATCACAGCATATAATGTAGAGCCAAATCTTTTTGTTGCTGCTGAACTGAATGGATGAAAATACACTAGATATTCTTGGTGCATCTCTACAGAGAGCCTTGGCTAAAGAAATAGCCCTTTTATTTTTTCCTTCAAAATAGCTCTCCAAACGAACTATATTTACCGCGACTAACAGGGACACTCTTGAAATATATCGTAAGATCATAATTATGTAGTATTCCCGGCGAACTACGTTTTTCTTACAGCGCTGATTCATCATTTCCGAAAACCCCACTGATGCCCTAAATTCCCCACCAGAATTTTTTCACAATCAGACGCAATCGGGTATGCAACCACATATTTTAGGACTTAAACCTGGAGTTATAGTAATGCTACTTCGGAAACTAAATCCTAAAGCAAGACTTTACAATGGAACTCGGTCAGTTATAAAATCGCTTCACAATAATTGTATTATAGAAGAAATCGTTTCGGACTGTAACCGCAGTGATATAGCTTTTATTCTGAGAATTGATTTGGCAACGACCGATGTCAGTTTTCCGCTTGTTTTAAAATGTCGGCAATTTACGGTTATTCCAGCTTACGCAATGACCATTAATAAAGCGCAGGGTCAAACGTTTGATCATGTAGGGATATATTTAAACGAACCCGTTTTCTCCCACGGTCAGCTTTATGTTGCATTATCCAGATGTAAAAATTCCCGGGAAATTAAGGTACTTATACAGCCAGATCATCTTTAAGGGAATCTTTTCAAATGCGATAGATCATTCATGCAGAACATTGTTTATAATGAAATACTCTTTTTATACTGAGTAAAAGGTAGATCAAAATCTTTTATTCTTATCCATTATAATGAAAAGCAGGAATTTTGAAAAAATCAATTTCCCATGTTATTTTCCTATGTTCAGAGTTCGGCCAGTATAATAATTTTATATTGTCGTGTCTTCCATCTCAATTATAGTGAAAAATTGTTTGTGCCAATGATTTTATGATTTGCGGCACACCTCAAGTACAATTCAATACAATTTAAATTTTTAGGATTAGCGAAGATGACTAGGTTAACTTTTATCGAAAAAATAGTTTATGACCAAAAAAATTTTAATTTTTTAAAATATAATTTTATAATTTACGGCACACACCGTCGCACCCCAAGTAGAATCCAATGCATTTTAAAATTCTAGGATTATAAAAAATGGCTATGCTTTCTATCCACAAAATAGTTTTTGGCTCAAAAATTTTGTTTGATTTACGGCCCAAACCGGTACACCCCGTAGGGGTTTCACCGCCATAGGATGTATTCCATTAGAAGTAGTAACTGATATGTTCCTTACTTGCCCCCTCACCTGTCGTGCGCAAACACATTTATCCCGTATAAGAACCTTAACCAATATATTGTACTGAAATTATATGATACCTTTTATTTACTCTTTTATTTTAGATACATCTTATTTCAATTCACAACATATTATTTTTCCCCCTTCACTCTTTTCTGACGGCCACCTCCTTGATTCTTTTCTTCTCATTTTTGTAAAGCATAATAATTTTATAAAAGAAAACATAAATTAACTATTATATAAATATCATAATTAACATTAGATAAATAACATGACAATATTGAACAATGTTACAAAGTGCTATTTAGAAATAATGATAATATTTTAACGTTTCCTTTGTTTTGAAGTGACTCATTTTATAAAGCTCTTTACTAAATGGCACAGTTTTAGAAATCAGCATAAACTAACAAGAACATTTTATTGGACAAGTTGTGTAATGTCAAGGAATAAAAGATTTGCAGTTATTATTAGATGGTATTTTTATTATAATGGTATTTTATGATCGCTGAAGAATCATGAGTGGGAATGAACGTTCCTCTCAAGAAGAGACCTCAAAAATCATATTTAGATTCTCAGCCAGAAATGGTTGCTGTCGATTAAACGAGAAAAATCAATATAACATCAAGTGGACTTCTTCAGAATGGTAATTTATTATAGTGTCCCTTTCTAAGGAATCATCACTCGTGTTTGCCTCGGCGCCGCCGTCGCGTTGGTTGTATTATTTTGAAATACAACAAAATGACTAATTGTCAATCTGATAATTGATCTCACAATAATCGAAATGAAGTTTTACTTATTTAACCGTCCGGTCAATAACCGGGTACCCGGGTATCCATTTTAGTTTCCAAGGTAGAATTTATTAACTTCCCCTTAAAAAAATGTTATGACCGCCCGGATCCCCAAAGTTGAAGTAGTTTGACACCAAGTTTTCGTAAAAAATTTTTGTAATCAATCATTCAATAACAGTTATTAACCATCAAACTCGATACCCCCTCCGTTCAACGACCGGTTACCCGGGTAACCACTATGTTATTATGTATGAAAGCCGGGTTTATACACACTGAAAAAACCGTTTATCAAAGTATTTATTTATCTTGACTTTTGAATAAATAATAATCATCAATATTGTTTGTAATTTTCTTTATTTAAACAATTTTCATTATAAATAATAGTAAAGATAGTAGGTAAAAAAACATCAATCCGCTTTATTTTTCATTTTAGTTATTTTCTCTTTTATTTATAAAATAACACAATACCGTATAAAAAAAACAAATAATAATAATGAATGAAATAAATCGATAATGAAATAAATAGAGAAGCAAAACCAAATCCTAATGCACCTAAGTTCGAATGGCAAATGGTTAAGGATAAAAATAGAAAAAGAAATAACAATGAATACAGCAGTGCGGTGCTGGCAATGAGCGAATCGACAGCAATGGGAATGGAGTCCACTTCAGGAGCGGCTAGACTGAAAGCGAAAATGAATACGTCAGGAATAAATAGTGGTCGAAGAAGCAAAACACCTGGTATCACTGGCACCAATTCGGGAACGGCTATCAAAACCATTCCAAAGAAGGCGTTTGTATTTGTTTCTAGATTGCTACCTGGGACCGAATCGAAAGACCTAGAGTTAATGCTGAAAACCAGCTTTCCCGAAGCCGAATGCAATGAGCTGATATCAAAGTATCCACAACACTATTCTTCATTTGTAATCTCAATTTATTTGCAGAATTTTGAAGAGGCAATGAACCCAGAGGTTTGACCAGTTGGGGCGTTTGTAAAGAGATATTTAAAACTTTCAAATAATCAACAAAGATCTCAATAGCAGGATTTTCCACCTCAGTTGGAGAACCTCGCTGTGAAATAATACAAGAAGTAAATTCATTGCTGTTTGAAGAAGAAATTGATTCGTTTCCAACCAGCACACGTTCTCTTTGCTCGAGGAGCATTTCTATTTATTATCATAATGTTAATGGTCTGCGCTCAAAAGCACATCACTTCATGGAATTTCTATTAGTTAATGATTACGATATTTTATGTCTGGTCGAAACAAGACTTATTGAAAAGGAACCACTGTGCTGTTTCCGTGCTCTATCAATTCATAGATAAACAAAATCCTGGTCATATTCGCTATGTAGATAATGATTCCTTCTGTTATAATTTTAAATCAATTAATTTTGATGAGTTTTCTGGCTACTTGTCATCTATTGACTGGAGTGATTTTCTGAGTGATTCGGATGTTAATATTAATATCTCTCGTTTTTATGAGCGCATCTACAGCGGACTAGACCGTATGTCGGTGAGAATTCGACCGTTTGGTGGCAAAAGGCGGTTTAAATATCAGGGGTGGTTTGATGCAGACCTTATCCGCCTTCACAAGCAAAAACAGAAGGCCTATAAAATGTATGCTGAACAAAAATCGGAAGATAATTACAAAAATTACGCTTTCCTAAGAAGCAACTTTAAGGCTCTCCACTCCCTAGCTTACAGAATGCATTTGATTGATGTCCAGGATGGTCTGAAGTTTAATCAGAAGTTGCTTTGGTCTTACGTGGACGAGAGGCGGAAAACTGCGGGAATGCCACCGGTAATGAGCTATAATAACGAGGTTTCATCCGACCCGGAAGTAATAATAAAGTTTTTTCGTTCCTTTTCTTCCTCTGTTTACACGAAACACGAGTCAACGGAACTGCCTGAGTGCAATTACGTTAATAGTGGGTACACTGTGGGTCTAGCTGATATCGATGAGGATAGCGTTGTCGATGCTATACGGGAAGCAAAATCCTGATGTGGTCCCGATGGGCTTCATACCAACTTTATAAAAAGATTCAGTACGCAGTTGGCACCTCTCACTTTACTATTTAACAATTCTTTGTAATCGGAAGTTTTTCCGTCAATATGGAAGCTTTCCAGTATTACTCCAATACCAAAAAAGGGAAGGCGCGACGATGTTTCAAATTATCGTGGAATCTCAATTTTATCAGTTTTCCCAAAGATCTTTGAGAGCATTGTTGCGAAGTATCTGAGATTTAAAATGTCTTCTCTTGTGTCGGATGCGCAGCATGGTTTTATGTCTAAGAGATCAACAGTAACAAATTTGCTTTGTTTTGTTAATTATACAGTTAATGCCATAGAATCGGGTAGTCAAGTGGATGTTGTCTACACTGATTTCAGCAAGGCGTTTGATTCGGTTCAACATGACATTTTGCTGACAAAACTAGTGAGTACCGGCTTTTCCACGCCGCTGGTAAATTGGCTGTCTTCCTATCTTACAAACAGAACTCAATTTGTAAAGATCGATGGGGTGCGTTCGAGATTGATAGATGTTCTGTCGGGAGTGCCTCAAGGTAGCCATATTGGTCCATTGCTTTTTCTTATTTTCGTGAATGACATCACATATGTAATCAAGTTTTGTCGTTTTCTCTTATTTGCGGATGACTTGAAATTATTTCTAAAGTTTAACGCTTGTTTTGAGACAAATTTGATCCAACTGGATATTGACGCAATTAATACTTGGTGTCAGCAGAATAAGCTGTTTCTAAATGAAAAAAAGTGTAGAGTCATGACATTTCATCGAAAGCGTATTCCATACTGTGAAGACTATAAGATCAATGGTTGCGGTATTGAGAGGGTGTTTGAGTTCATCGATCTTGGTGTTGCATTCGTGCTTTCATTGGAATTCAAGCGCCATATTGATCTCACAATTATGAAGGCTAACAGAATGTTGGGATTTATTATGCGAATATGTAGGGAGTTTGACGACCAAACAGCTCTGACTCGTCTCTTTACAGCCTACGTGAGATCGATTCTGGAGTATGCTTCCTAGCTATGGAGTCCATACTATGATATTCACAAAACGCGTATTGAACGGATCCAGGAGCGCTTTGTGAGATATATGAGAGACATAGTCCAGTATACGAGTATGAGTCGATATGTAACGCTGTCGGCTTGCAGCCACTCACTACGAGGCGAGATAGGGCTCGCGTCTTGTTTGCCGCTCGACTGCTTTATCGGGATATATATTGTCCTCAGATTCTTAATTGTTTCCAGCTGGGTGTGACCTCAAAGAACCTCAGAGAAAATAGACTTTTTTATGAATTTTGGCATCGAACATCGTATGGTGCGAATGAACCGGTCAATGTAATGATGATTATGTTGAGCTCGGTGAAATGTTTCGATTTTCACTACTCCGCTATTGGGCTGGTGAATCTGACCAAGGGTTTGTTCTGAATTTGGTAAAATTACTCTGTTTTGTTAAGATTTATTGTAAAAAAATGTTTCACTTTGATCTTTAATTATTCATATATATTTCTTTTCAGTATATTCAATATGTATTAGTACACCATTAAGGTAAAACCTGTAGAGTGTTTAAGTAAATAAATAAATAAATAAATAAATAGATTTAATTTATTTCGTACACTTCTGGCATGTCGTGGTTGAAATGCAATGTTCATCACAAATAGGGAACTCATACCAAACATGATTTTTGTGTTTTGCGACGTTTTTTAAATTCGCTCTGGAGACAAACATGGCATACACCAATAATCTTTTTCTTTCCGGTTGAATCGAACTGTGCCTGTGGTTTCGAAGATGTAGATGCTATTGGTTGTGCAAATGGATTTATAGCTCGCTCAAAAAAACTTTCAATCGCCACTTTCGTTGTGAAATGCCTCATGATTTGTGTATTATGCGAACGATTTTCGACGAATGGAGTACACAGCTCTCTGCCCAGTTACCGATAAAGTAATCGTCGTTCATAAGATTTTTTCGAAAGCATATTATTATTCTCATAATAAAGAATATAGTATGTTCCAAGGCAGGCGACATCGAGAATGAGGCCACCTTTGAGTTGATCTTTTAGTAGTATATCTCCCAAGCATTTTATCCATCGTGTCCATTCCAGCTTTTGACCAGTTATTAACGTTTTTCTCACGACCGACACTGGATTTTCCAGTGTGAATCTGTCCGGTGAGTGGATACGAATTTTCAGCATCACATATCCACCATACTTTGATTCCATACTTGGCTGGCTTTGATGGAATATACTGCGTAAATTTAGTTCGATACGTGATCATTATCAGATTCTTCTGCTTCGAATATTTTATCATATAAATGTTCTCTTCTCTAGGAACGCGTATTTCTATTGGAAAAAGTTTTCAGTTTATTATTTAGGTACCTACTATTTTTTTAAATATTTAAAATATAAAATGATTTACTCGAAAATAAAAGAAGGAAATCACGCCTTACCGTCGAAAACTTGATGAACTATCCATCGTATCTATACTCAATGCGATTGTTTATTTATAATATTAATAATTTTGTATTTTTATTCTCACTTTCACAATAAATTTGTACGATATTATTTTATTCTTTTCACTGCGCTTAAAAAAATTTTCTATAGAATCTGCACGGTTCCAACACGATGTTACGTCTGACGATCGTTCTTCTTTGTTGTTCTTTGCATGGGCATCTACCACTCTCGTGACTGTGCAATAGGGAGGTACCTTAGCACCAGATTATTGCGAATAACCGCAATAACAGGTTATTCTATTAACAGAATAACCGCGGTTATTGAACGAAAGGTAAAAGTTTGGTTATTGACCGGACGGTTAACTTGCGTAAGCGCGCTTTATCTACTGACTAAAAATGAAATATTGCAATAAAGAAAAGCTCTCGCTCCTGCAATTGAACTTGTATAAAAGTATAACTAAACCACCAGGTGGACCGGCTCCAAACGGTTCAAAACATCGCACTCCGAAGAGCACGAAACGCGTTCTACTTAGTTCCAAATCGCTACATTCACCGGGAATTTCAAATCGAAACCGTCAGCAAATTTATCAAAAAGCTGACGGAGCAACTATACGATCGTTGTCAAGACACGGACAACCCCCTTATCACAGGACTCGGGAATTACAACGTCGAAGACTTCCCAAGGCACAAACGACCCAAATCCATCCTGGCGTCAACCCAATAGTTAAGAACATTCAAGTTCTAAAAACTAAAAAACTAACATAATTAAGGTAAGGGCGGTAGACACATTGCCTGCTTTTTCGACCGTTTAGCCATCACACAATGTGTTTCTGACTCATTAGTCGTCATCAGTACCGCATACTATGTAATCACTTAATTATGTGCACTATACTAGCTACTGGTTTTCATTTAATGTGGACTGCTAATACGCGACGTCACTACACAAAACCACTCTTACCTTAATTATGTTAGTTTTTTAGTTTTTAAAACTTCAATGCACGATGAGTGCAAAAATTTTACATTTGCAAATTTTGATAGAGTGATACTCGATAACGCACGTTGGCGCGGTTTAATTTTTGTATAGTGACGTCGCGTATTAGCAGTCCACATTAAATGAAAACCAGTAGCTAGTATAGTGCTCCATAATTAAGTGATTACATAGTATGCGGTACTGATGACGACTAATGAGTCAGAAACACATTGTGTGATGGCTAGACGGTCGAAAAAGCAGGAAATGTGTCTACCGCTCTTACCTTTATTATGTTAGTTTTTAAAACTTCAATGCACGATGAGTGCAATAATTTTATATTTACAAATTCAAGTTCGTTTTCCGTTTACTCAACAATCCAAACGACAAGTTATTGCTCTTCTTATGTAATCCGCGCAGATTAAAGAGATACCAATCTGTTGATAATATAATAATAAAAAATTATAAAAATATAATAATAAAAAAATTCAAATAAAAATTAAAAATTTAACTAGATATTGTTCACTAGAACAATTCTGCATGTCATTGTTAATTATATTGTCAAAAAAAGTCTAATGCCTAATAGGCAAATTGCTGTAATACTTAAGGCTAGAATTTTACGGCGCGCTCTTACATCTACAAGGACAATTCAAAAACGGCTGAATAGATATTTTTCAAATTTGGGAATTATATTTACGATGAATTAAGGATTGCTTAGCCATAATTTTTTTTGGCAACTTTGAAATTTACAATTCAAATTCTTTAAATACTATAATTGTAATTTATTTAACAAAAATTAAAGTAGAGGAAATGATTACTAACGAAGAATTATTAATAATAAAAAAAAAAAAAATAACCAGATGCAAAATTAAATCACATCTACCAGCCTATTTAAAAAACGGCTGGACGGATTGGTTCAAAATTTTGAGATAATATTTGTGACATTATAAGGATTGCTTAACGGGATTTTTGAACTCAAAAATTGTATTTATAACAATAATATTTGTTGTAAAACATGAAAATAATTATCAATTAATAAAATTTTACTTATTTAAAGAATGTACATCTATAAATGAATTCGTAAAAAAATTTTCAACAATTTATGTTACCTAAAACGCATTAAAAATGAAATTGAGAATAATTGATGAATTCAAATAATTTTAGATAAAATGGAACATTATAGTTCAGTCAATAGCCCACAGATGGTTATTATATTGTATGCACTTTTGAGCGCATAGTTTTCTGTTTTGTGCAATGCAATCGTCCAATTAATTCATTAATATCGTGAGCTTTACAATGTCAGAAATTCTTGCGTGCATCTAGAAATATTTTGTAGTGGGGTATATGCATTTCAAATCCATCGTATATCATGTGGCTTATGATAGATAATAAGTGGAAATGTTTAATGTGTTTACTTTTTAGATGCTTACAAAACATTTCATAAAAATTATAATTTGCATAATTTTACTGGCGGTAGAAAAATTTTAATTCTATTTAAAAAAACATAGAATAAAGTGTAAATGCAAAAATAAATAATTTTTTATAAGAATTTTCTTGTACAATCAAAAGAAAATAAGTGCTTCAAATGTTTATTTTTTATTTCTTCCGTAATGAATCGGTCTTGTTATCGTTTTATACATTTTCATCTTTGTATCTTTTTCTAGGTTTTCATTTTTCAAGATTACTTTGTTTCGTGTTTAATTATTTAATGCTTTCTTTAATTATTACACAAATAAAATAGTTTTCATATCAATATTGCCACAAAAAAATGTTTTCTCTTTGGATGGCAAAAGACTAATTGAAGAAAATCAAAAAACATTCATTATTCCCGCGTGGTGTTTAGATTATAATAGCACAAGTAGGACCGGCGCTGGAATATTTGAAGCTCTAGGCAAAATTTTATCAATGCCCCCCCCCCCTCCCATTTATATAGCAGTGCTGAGCTGAGAAACAAAAATCCGCGATATTTAAAAAATACTGATTTACATATTTTTCAGTTGTTACTTTATCGTCCATGATTAATACGTTCAGTAAGGGTTTTCGGGATTTGGACTACTGGTAAATAAAACCACCTCTTTTTCAATCAGTCGACGTTTCGAGTTTTATTTCACTCTTCTTCAGGACTACAAAAAAGAAAACATGTCACCGCTTTAATTCAAACAAAACCACACCCTACCTTCAGTAAATGAGGTTAGTAAGGATGTCAAGTGAAACAGGCATATTAACAAATGAAAACGTCATCACCAATTTCCTCGCATGAATCTCAACATTATCAAAATCACAAAACTTTAAACTTACAAAAAAAAAAAAACATATAATATAAATATAAAATCTAAAATTTGTCAACACCATAAAATTATTAAAACTTAACAATTTCTAACACAAAGTATAAATGAAATCGAACAGATATCCAATCTCTCAGTACAATATCGCCCAGACCAATTTTGTTATTAATCAAATAAATATATCATGCTAAAACGGCAGGTTCCCAATCTACATAAAACTACTCGGTGTCGATAATATCACCATAAAAAATACTCAGCTTCTGTGTATCTTCCCTGTAATTAATACTGTTTTTGTTCGTCTTTATAAAAAACATCTCACTAATATTTCTTTTTAGTAAATTAGGTTCGTTGTCCAAGATTTCATATTTGTCAAACTTGAAAGAATGATCCGTTTCTGCATGATGCTGTACCAATGCCGTGGTACCCCACCCATTCTCCTTTTCTTCCTTATACTTCTCAGTTGTTTTTTGTTTCCCTGCTTTTTTGTCGCTCTTGTTACAATCGTATTCGTGTTGCTTAATTCTATTTTCCATCATCTGCTTTGTTTGTCCAATGTATGTACCTCTGCAACCTCCGCAATAAATCTTATATACCACTTCCGATTTTTTATTGTTTTCTATTGGGTTCTTTAGTTGTGTGAACAACCCCCTGTGGTCTCTCAAGTTGTAAGGTGCCAGAGTACAATAGGGTTTTAAGAGCCCAGCAAGTCTTTCCGTCAGACCACTTACATACGGAAATTTAAAGTATTTACCCTCTTCTAGTTCACTGTCTACTGTTCTAATCTCTGTTTTATTAACTTTTTGTTGCTGTTCACATCGCTTTACGAGTCTGTCTACCAACCACCTTGGAAAGTCATTATCTTTCAAGAGAACCTTAACCTTCTCCATATTTGCTTTGCAGAAGTCTGGATGGCTAATAGTTTGTACTCTTTTTATGAGTCCTACGACCAATGCCGTCTTATATTTGAAGTGGTGGTATGATCTATAGCTCATCAACTTCTGTGCAGCATATGGCTTTACATACCAGTTTGTAGCCAATTTGTCCTCTATTCTTCCTACTTTAACATCTAAGAACGCTATCTCCCCATCCTTTTTTTTTTTTCTAACGTGAACTTAATTCTATTGTCGTAGTTGTTGAAAGCATTCAAAATTGCATCCTCCGTATCTTCGGGTACCGCGCAAAAGGAATCATCAACATACAATTTAAAAAACAACACCCGGATCATTACCTTTCTCAATACTTCACTCACCAATCCCTCCATCACAAGGCCAGCCAGTGCGGGACTTGCTGGATTACCCATTGCTAAACCATCCTTCTGGCTGTAAAATTGACCATTGTACTTACAATAGCTGGTAGCGAAGCACAACTCCACCAGTTGCAGAACTCTCCCCAGGCTCAGAATCGTGTAACAACTGATGAATTTCCACCTGCATTTGATGGCTCGTACTACCAAATCCTTCGGTATACTTGGGAAAAGAGAAACTACATCCAAAGATAAAAGTGTGTAATTGCTAGGAATAGGTTTGTTATTGATCAACTCCGCAAATTCTTTCGAGCTTTTAACATTGTATTGTGATGTGGTCAATACTTTGGTCAAGATGTTACTTAAGTATTTAGCAATGTTGTAGGATGGGGACTTTATGCAACTTATAACAGGTCTCAACTGTAAATTGTTTTTGTGAGTCTTTCGAAGTCCATAAATTTTAGGTGGTAACGAGTTGTGTCGGATGAGCTTAGAGTATTGGAACTTATCTATTTCTTCTGCTTCTTTCATCTCTTTCAACATTCTGTTTACCTTATTTTGGTACAATGTTGTAGGATCTTTATTTAGTACTTGGAATTTATTCTTATCGGAAAGCATCAACAACATTTCTGCATCGTATTCTTGTTTATACATTATTACCGTACTCCCACCTTTATCTGATTTCGACACGATGATTTCTGGGTGTTTCTTCATCCACCTTTTAGTGTGTATATAGTTTTTATTTACTTTATCTAAAAACACTTCATCTATACTTTTACTATTTTTAGTAATATTCCTGTGGTTAGTAACTATATTTATGCATTTAGCTCTCAATATATTTAAAGCTTCTTCTTCTTTTACAATACTTTGTAAACAATTTTCCAATTTTCTTTTTTGTAGTCCTGAAGAAGAGTGAAATAAAACTCGAAACGTCGACTGATTGAAAAAGAGGTGGTTTTATTTACCAGTAGTCCAAATCCCGAAAACCTTTACTTACATATTTTTATTAAAAAAAAAAACCTTTTCTAACAAAAATAAAACTAAAAAAAAACAAATTTTAACTTTTCTAGTTTTTTTTGCGGCAAAAGTTGTTAAAAGTTTTTCAAATTTAATGTTGAGGTTTCTTTCTGTTCTATAGAAATAATAATTTTATTTGCGCTGGAATTGAATTGAATTGAGGATCAGGATTATCGACGTCCGGATTATCGAAGTACTACTGTATAATCGCAAAACGCATTAATTAGATAAATAAATTCTATTATTATACCACGAATACTTTACATTTTTTGAAGTAAGTTTTGTAGATCCTCTTTTTGTTTGTACCGTAAAGTGGGGCGACTTTGATATTACGGTGCGGCTTTGATAACTGCCTTCTCTGCAAACTGCAGCCGCACTGGTACATTTTAAAATTACCGCTAATTGCATTAATTACGTCCACGCCTACAGATCTTAAAATCATTGTGAAAATTTTTTTTTATAAAGTAACGTGCAATAAATTGATCAAAAACGCCGGTCATCGGCCTAAGAAGATTTTTTTAGTCGTTATAGCTTCAAATGTGCAAAGGTTGGTAATATTTTATAGCATTTTTTAATTATATATTTTTAATCAGGCATGTCTTGAGAACATATAATCTCAAATAAACATTACAAAAAAAACTATCATGTGGTTAAAAATCTTGTTAAACCGTCGTGGGGTCACTTTGATCATAAACTAAGAGGCGACTTTGATTCTTATATTTAATAGTTTTTTGGTTATTTTGAGCAAATTTTGGCAATTTTTGACTTCAGATGGTCCGAGTCTATAAGAGGAAATCCGGAACTAAGGATTATAAGCATTATTCACAAGGCCAACTGGATGAAGCTATTCAGAGAATTTCATTTAAGTTTTTAATAAATACTGCAAAATTATATTTAGGTATAAACGTACAAGCATTTATTTATTTTTTTTTATACAAGAATATGTATTTCTTATGAAAATAAACACCTAATACAATAAAAAGACTTCGATCAAAGTCGCCCTCAAAACAATATCTGTTATAACTCAAAAACTACAACACCGATTTTAACTTGAAGCGAAAGTAATCACTCTAGACAGGTTCTCTGCATTTTAAACGTATTTTCAGGAGAGGCGAGTTCAAAGTGGCCCTACTCGAGGTGTAAAGTTGATCAGCAAGTTTTTATTTTTTTACTGCGCGTATTACAAAAAATTAATTTCTCTTTAGCATAAAGTCGTCTCTGCATGCCATCACCAATCGTTTGGAATTTTTTAACTTTAAAGTTATTAACAATCAAATCTAATACTATATGCGAAATACAAATTAAATTGAACAAAGTCACCCCATTTTACGGTAGTGAATTAAACTATAATATAATTTCGAAAATGTTTTAGTTCTGCTAGGGAGCATCTGGGAAATCCTTCCGCCCCTTGGGTACTTTTTTTATAAAAAATAATCATAGTAAAATCAAATTCATATAATGGTAATAGAAGAATTAAATCGGTTGTGAAAATTTAATATTCATCTTAGAATAAATAATGCTTTCGTCGATTTTTTTAATAGAAAATTCAGTTTTTACTTTGGCTTATTAGTTTTTGCAGCAATAGTGATAAAAGACGAATGTGCAATTCTTTCATCAGATTTAAATAAATATTTTTAATTTATCCACAAAACTGTCGGATATTTAGACACTTATGGTTGATTGCCCAATGATTTCAAATGCCATTCAGTATTATAAGAGTTATCAAATAATATTATGTGTTCTGTATAACAATGCATTTAAATTTTTGTAATTATAGTAAAATTTTAATTTTTGCATTTTTAACAATATAATCCAAATCATTTTGAACGGTGATCACAAGACATAGTAATTATTGTCGGATAACTGCAAAAGTAAAGTGGGATCGAGTTTTATGCATATCTCTCCTTGCAAGGTTAAATTCCAGTTGCATTGGGCTTAGTTTTATACGATTACGAAAAATTTTATTAATGTTATATAGTCGAACAAGTGCGAAATTATAATATTATATCAAATTTATATGCATTTATACATATTTTAGTGTTAATAATTTTTTATCTTATATGATCTTAAATTTATCTTAAACATTATATAATTTCATATAAAAATGGTGTTATTTTTAAAATCATTTAAATCACTAACAGCTTCGTATACGTTTAGTTCTAGGAAACTAAAAATTTGTATAAAATTACCAAACATAAAAGCCGCTTTACATCTATATGTTTTCACACATGACTTCTCATAAGCGAAAACATACGATTTCTCCCGAGGTTGGCTAAACTATATGTTTTTCAAGATTTGCGTTCAAACCGTTAAGTTAAGTGATAAGATAAGTTTACAGAGTTTACATAAGAGTTTGTTTTGGTTTTGAGTGAAGTTAACCCTACTTTTTAAAAAGATTCGTTATGAACTTATGATGAATAATAGTAACAATTATTTACATAGCAATGCTGTGCTACGAAATTATATTTGTAGTACTACGCTTTTAATGACGATGTTGGTTTTATTGCGAAAGAAACAAAATGAAGAAAGAAAGCGGATTAAACAACGCCGAACGAGAACACTTTGGGCAAGAAAGTGGCTTCAAAGAAGAGATTGTGGTCGCGGAATATCAAATCTGGTGTTTGACGAATTGGCAGTAGAAGATCCAAATAGTTTTAAAAACTACACCAGAATGTCTGTAAATACATTTCAAGATTTACTCGAAAAAGTGCAACCACACATTGAACGAGAAGACACGTTTTTCAGAGACAGTATTTCTGCAAGAACCAGGTACATTTAAATATACAAGGTGGTCCAGAATAATTTAATTAATTATATTATTTTTCAGATTACTTGTTACTTTGAGATATCTAGCAACGGGAGAAACTTTCACGAATTTAAGTTACAGCTTCAGAATATCTGTGTCCTCGTTATCAAGCATTATAGCAGAAACGGTTAATGTAATTCATAATGTGTTGAAGAATGACTATTTAAGTACTCCAACCACAAAAAAACAGTGGTTAGATATTGCAGAAGGATTTCAAAACTGTTGGAATTTTCGTAACTGTCTTGGGGCACTAGATGGCAAACACATAGCATTTAGAGCTAAGAAAACAGACGGTTCCTTTTTTTATAATTATAAAGGATTTAATAGTATTGTTTTAATGGCACTTGTTGATGCAAGCTATAATTTTGTATATGTGGATGTTGGGTGTAATGGCAGAGTAAGCGATGGTGGTGTGTATAGCAATTGCACTTTGAGTACTGCAATACAAAATAATCTTTTAAATTTTCCTGAAGATAGTAATCTGCCAAATTCTGATATTAAGGTTCCATATATAATAGTTGGTGATGAAGCTTTTCGTTCATCAAATAGAATTATTAAACCTTACGGACGACAAACAACTACTACAGAAGATAAAGTTTTTAACTACCGACTAAGTCGTGCCAGACGAGTGGTGGAAAACCACTCTTATATACTCAATATACTTGAAGTATATTTAAATTCATAATGAATGTTTACACCACGTTTACGCACAACACCTAACCTTTCTTTTTTAAACTTTGGCAACTAGCTTCGTATATGTTCGCCACCTTTCGTTCGTATGTTCTGTGTTTTCACATAGATGAATAGACGCCGTTCTATTCCGAAAGAGTACCTATGTTTTGCTAGTTTTTACGTATATTTTTTCTTATGAGTGATCGGCTATGAGAAAACATACAGTGTAAACACCGAAATATTTCTCATATGAGAAGTCCTGTGTGAAAACATATAGATGTAAAGCGGCTTTAAAATATGTACGAGTATAAAAATACTAAGTAAACCTTTGAAAATTCTCCCCGCTCTTACAATTGATAAAATTTTTAAGCTACATAACAGAGAGGGTAATTTTCGTATTTTAAAAGGAGGAGCTTATCGATCGTATGTTAGAAATAGCGACGCGTATCGGTAAAACAATAATAAGTTAGATGACTTAAAAATTTGTTAAACGTGTTGTCTACCCGCGAATTATAAAATACAACGAGCTTATAAGCCCCCTCGCGTTCGTGAATCAAAGAATCAAAGCTGCGTATATCTTATCCTTAAGAGTAAATGAAAAAATTTTTGTTTAAATCTCAAACTAATAATGTTATTAAAACAAACTACATCTCAAAAAAAAATTAGAAGTATTTATAACGCCCGGCTAGCTCAGTCGGTAGAGCATGAGACTCTTAATCTCAGGGTCGTGGGTTCGAGCCCCACGTTGGGCGACAATTTTTTTCATATAATTTAGGGAAATAACAAGAATAAGTTGAATAGTTTGACATTTAGTTCCGGCCTTTTAGTATTTTAGCAAAAATTTTGAGCTAATCGAGTGATTATATTTTCCTAAATTAAAAAAAGGTTGAGATAATTGATGAATTTTGAAAGTATTTATCAATCAACAACATTTATTTTTTTTAAGTTAATTTTCAGTCCTGAAGATGGCTGAATAAATTGCTGAAACGTCGACCAACACTTAATTTGTTTTATTGATGCTTTAATAACCCGATAATTTTTCCTTTTCTTAATTATTGTCTTGGAAGAGAATACTATCGAAATTAAAATTTATTTGGTTATTTACATACAATTATTTTTTAAAACATACAAAAAACAATTGAATAATAATAATAATTATAAGTATAAAATAATCGCTTGTGTATCGTCGCATTGTTCTTCGTCAACGCTACTCTTTTTATCTTTTACTACCACAAGTTCTCCCTTCACCAACTCTCCCCAAAAGACATAATGTGAGCTATTTTTAATTTTAATGTTAACTTGGTTATATAAAAAAACAATCTTTTAATTTAATCTACGTTTTAACATTGTGCATAATTAATGGTAATGCTAATTCTAATTCATAAGGGCTGCTAACCTTTTAGGTCTTTCACTTCGAGGCAGCACATGTAAATTTTAAGATATTCTCTCTGGAATCCCGCTTTCCATTCAGTACTTATGTAAATTTCACTTTTGGACAGTGTTTGTTTTTGGTTGGCAGCTTGTCGTTGAAGTTTATCTTTCTTCTTGTTCCCAAGGTATGGTTTCCGATAGAACCAGCATAACATTAGCAGATACCGCCCTCCATATTATTAGGGTTACATTGCTTATGTTCTGTGATCGATTAATTCTACTTCAGTATGTAGAATACTTCGCCGTGTGTAATTTCAGATTGCAAATAAATCCTTAATCGTTGAACCACGGTTAGTCGAGGTAGAACCTTCCTATATCATAAAGACTACTTCCTTTTCGGATAGTTTTACTTCTATTTTTCACATCCATTAGATTATTCAAACCTCGGTTTACAAATTTAGCTATAGCTACGGTGATGTTTTGTAATGTTACTTCTCGTTCAGAGCAATAGCTAACCCAGAACCGCTATGAAGTCAATGAAAATGAAAAAGAATCACAATAAAAATTCTATGATTTTTAAATATTTTTCCTAGTTCCAAGACCGGACAACGTCTGTCGGATCAGTTAGTTGAAAATAAATAATAATTATATTAAAAAAATTGTAAACGGTTAATTAAATTTAGAAAAAAAAATATGTCCAAGGAAGGCCACGGTTAACCTCAACAAATAATCTCGCCAGATAACTAACCTACTTCCTACTACTTGCGAGCTGTCAGTCAATTACTACCACACGATAAAATAGCTAGATTTTAGAGTTGATGTAAGATTTTCCGTAGCTGCGTTTGTCAAAATCGATCCTCCGCTCCGGGCGCTTTGACAAATGCTGTACTCAATAGTTTTCTTCTGATTGAAAAATATATTATTAAATATATCAAAATTACATCAATAATTAAATTTGAGATTTTGAATTTGCAATAACTCAAAAACGGCGCTAGATATCGAAAAACTGAACAAAAAATTTAAACCCCTTTGCTCGTTCTGAACCCCCGCCTAGTAATTTTGCCTTATGCAAAATTCTAGATCAATAGCGCGCAGAATGCGCGCAAAATAATTCAGAAAAAGTTAGGTTGGTTTTTAAAATATGTAAGGAAAATGTAATTTCTTCATTTTGAATGTTACCGCGCTCTCACGCGCGTCGGAATAGATAGTGTCATTATCAGCATAACATTATCAGAAGTTTGGTAAAGTTTTGTAAAATAGTTGTTTGTTAAAATTTTAATTTGTTTGTAATTTGGTGGCATCGAGTTAATGGTATTAAATGACGTTTCTCGTATTGCAGGTAGGATTTGTATTTATGTAGTCAGTTGTTAACAATAAAAACCTCGTATTGCAGAGAAACTCAATTGTGTCTTAATTTATGGTGTCACCTTGTCGATCGAAGGGATTAATATTATAAAACGACATTTTTTGTAACGTATCAAGTTAGAATGGAAAAACTAAAATTCGTATTTAAAGTAAAACCTACAGTAGATGGAAAATCAAACTTTATCGCCATAACCTCTATCATCACTTTTTTTATTTAATTCATACATTATCCCGAAATCTGCTCGTGAGCAATAATCGGTTGGTTTATACATTTAAGTTACTACATTAACAGATATCATCAGTGATTAGTATCTTACATTAAAGATCTAATTTATCTCGTTGCCAATCATGAATGCAACCAACATATACAAAGGAATACAAACAACATGTTGCTATCTGTGACTTATGTTGAGTGGATTTAGTCTTTTCAGGCGTTTCACATTATCTTTATTAGTTAGTAGGTCCCCTGCCAGTGAGTTGGGATGTAGCACAAGCCGAGATAGGTACCTCTCACTCGCGCACTTAGCTTCTTGGCGCACTAAAGGAATATTTAGGTCGTGATGTAGGGATTTATTGGTTACAAACCATGGGGCGTTTGTAATTGTGCGTAGAGTTTTGGATTGGAATCGTTGAAGAATTTCCATGTTAGAAGCACTGGCGGTGCCCTACAGTTGTATTCCGTATGTCCATACTGGTTTAATAATAACCTTGTACACTGTCAGCTTGCTTTTCAGTGAAAGTTTTGATTTTCTGCCAATCAACCAATAGAGTTTTGATAATTTCAACCCAAGTTGTTTGCGCTTTGTAAAAATGTGTTTTTTCCAGTTGAGTCTGCGGTCCAGGTGCATACCAAGATATTTAGCATTGTCCGCGTGTGGAAGTTGTTCTCCATTTAGAGTGACACTAGGACATGTCTCTTTGCGAAGTGAAAAAGTGATGTGTTGGGATTTAGCTTCATTCGCTTTAATGCGCCATTTCTTGAACCATTCCTGGATTTGGTCGAGTGCCTCTTGAAGTTTTTCTGAGGCGTAGGCCGGTATCTCACTAGTAGCAAGAATAGCAGTGTCATCCGCGAACGTGGCTGTTATTGTATTAGGAGTAGTAGGTATATCTGCAGTATAGATTAGATAAAGAAACGGCCCCAGGACACTCCCCTGAGGTACACCTGCTTGTATTTTATGAAGTTCAGTTGTTTCTTCCTGGTGTTTTATCATGAAGTATCTATCTGTTAGGTACGACTTCAGTACTTGATAATAGGGTGTAGGCAATTTTGTTTTTATTTTATACAGCAACTCCTGGTGCCATACTTTATCGAATGCCTGGGTAACGTCTAAAAATGCAGCCGAGCAATACTTCTTGCGCTCAAAAGCATTGTTTATAACTTCTACCACTCTATGCACTTGTTCGATTGTTGCGTGCTGTTCACGAAATCCAAACTGGTGTTCTGGAATGATCTTGAGTTTGTCGACCTCTGGTTTTAACCTCTTCAAGAACAGTTTTTCAAATAGTTTTGATAGTATTGGCAGGAGACTTATTGGCCTGTATGATGTCACTTCCTCTGGGGGTTTTCCTGCCTTTGGGATTAGTATTATTTGTCCCACCTTCCACTGAGATGGATAGTGGCCGGTTCTTAGTATCGAGTTATAGATTTGGTTTAATGCAGTTAATGCTTTGTCCGGTAACTGTTTGATGACTGAGCCGGTTATAAGGTCATATCCTGGGGCCTTTTTTGAATTTATGTTTTTAATTAAGGTTTTGATTTCTTGGAGTTTTATGGCTTGGATGGGGGGTGCCATTTGGTAAGGTGCTTGCAAAAACTCGATTATTTTGTTGTCTTCTTCTTGGGAAATCATAGCTGGGAAGGGTCTAAAGACATTTTCCAGATGTTTGGCAAACGCCGCAGCCTTTTCTTTATCTGTTCTTGCCCATGAACTATCAGAATTTTTAATTGGTGGAATATTAGTTTTGGCTTTATTTAATTTTGCCGTTGCCTTCCACAGTGAATATTCCGTTGCTTCGGTTTGAGTTAAACCTTCGAGATATTCTTGGAAAACCTTGTTTTGTTCGTCTTTTAAGAGTTTTTTAAGATTTTTCTCTGCCCTGTTCAGTTTCTCTTTATGTTGGGGGGCTCTTGTCGTCATCCATATTCTTCTTAATCTTCTCTTGTTTTGGATAGCTTCTTTGACTAGATTTGACTGGTTCTGAATTTTTACATTAGCGCTTACTTCAGGAGTGGCGACCCAGGATGCTTGTTGAATTGTTTTTATTAATTCTTCCACTGCAGTATCAATTTCCTGTGGGGTTTTGAGCTTGACGTTTATGTCAATCTTTTCTTGAAGCGTTGACTTAAAGAGCTCCCAGTCTGTCCACTTGTTAGTAAGGGACGCTGGTTTTTGTTTATTTATTACCGTAGAGCTCAGTAATATCAGAATCGGTGAGTGATCCGAAGATAGGTCGAAACTTTGTTCTGCCTGGAGGTGATCTGGTGGAATTCCTTTTGTCACGCAAAAGTCTATAACATCGGGAATTTTCTCTGTATCGCTAGGCCAGTAGGTAGGTTTTCCAGTGGATAGAACTCCTAGGTTTTGTTTATCCATCACTTTTACCAGTTCTCGCCCCTTAGTTGTTGTGAGACGAGAACCCCATCTTGAGTGCTTAGCATTGTAGTCTCCACCAGCTAGAAATCTATTACCCAGTGTAGCAAAGTATTCTTTATATTGTTCCTCTTTGATAGCATGTTTTGGGGGACTGTATATTGCTGAGATGGCTAATGGTCCTCTCATGTCTTCGACTAATATGGTTGTGGCCTGTATGTGTTCTGTATGATATTCGGGCATTTCGTGGTGTTTTAATTTGTTTTTAATTATGAGGGCGCTTCTACCCCAGCCGGCGTTATTTGGGTGTTTTGTATTATAAATGGTGTAGTTATGAATCCTCAGATAGCTGCGGTTTGTAAAGTGTGATTCCGAGATTAGCATGATGTCAATATCATGTTCTCCCAAAAAAGATTTTAGTTCTGGTCCATGATTAACTAGACCATTTGCGTTCCACACAGCTATTTTTAGTTGTGGATTCATTAATTTAGTTTATCAAGTAGTTTTGATACGATATTCATCATCGTATCCATTCGTTTAGCCAAATCTTCCACTAACTTTTCTAATCGAGAGATTCTATCTTCTGGTACAGTGGTTGGTAAATTTGAGGTGTTGGTTTTAGGATTATTTTCATTGGCTTCCCTCCCTTGGGTTACTGTGGCATATGACACATTTTCAGTGGCGCTCCTCGTAGAAGTTAAATATTTTAGGTCTCGTTGTTGGTAGATATTTGTTCGTAATTTTGGATACTGTTTTTGTTAGAGTTCTTTATAAACTTTGCAACCCTTGTAGTTAGCAGGATGGTTTTCGCTACATAGTGCACATTTCAGATCTTTACGTTCTGACACTCTGCATATTTTAGTATCATGCAATCCACTGCATTTTACGCATCTTGGTTGGCGCGCGCAGTAGTTTTTAGTGTGACCCAGCCTCTGGCATTTGGCACATTGAGGAATTTGTCTAGTTTGACGTACAGGTTCAACAGTTACATTACTACGCTGTAGATTTCGTATTTTGTATATATCTTGATTGTTTGCTTTAGGTTCCAAGTCGACAAAGAAAATGGGTAACGGTTGCTGATCTTTTCTGCTTTTAATATTATAGATATTTTTGACTTCATGTCCAATAGTAGTTATTTCATTACTTAGTTTTACAACATTTGTAGAGTAGTGGAGTCCTTTAATGACAACTCTAAAATTTCTTTTATTTTTGATTAGGTATGAGTGGTATTTAACATCTTTTTCTACTAGGGCTGCTAATGTTGCCTTATAGGAGGCTTCGTCGTCGGTCATCACCTTGATTTCACCTTGTGGCAGCATTTTAAACTTGTATTTATCTTTAATTTCGTCTTTTGATTGCAGTAATTCGATCAGTCCTTCTATATCTTTAATTTCTGCTAAAAAAATAGGGGGTGGTTTTATTGTTTTAGGTTCATTTGTGTTTGTATTTATATTTATCTTATTCACTTGTAGTTTATCCTCGGGTTCGTCTAGGGTTTCTAGTATTTGGAATTTGTTTATTGGATTGACTGCCTTTGCGTACTCCTTCATTGTCCTTTGCCTAACATTTCTGGGTGGATCTGGGGAGTTACGTTTACTTTTGCGCGAATTGGTAACTGTTTTCCATTCGTTTTCTTCTTTGTATTTATTAATAATTTCTTGAGCAAGTTCTTCAGCCAGTTTTTGTATGCTTACTTTGATTTCTTTTTGCATTTCAACATTTTCCTCTCTAAACATGGTAGGAGCAATGTAGTTTTGTTCAGATGTTTGTTGTCCTATCTCAGAGATCGTTGATGGTTGTGTTAGGAATTGTGGCATTTCCTTCCGTTGATCGATAGTAGTAGTAACCGGTGAGGTGATTCTGTTTGAGGTTATGTCGGTGCCCTCACATTTAAGACAAATCCATTTGTCCATTTTTCCACTTTTGTTTAAGACATTTAAGTGATCTATGGGCATCCCTATGCACTCTATGTGGTAAATCGCTTTACATTCTTTCATCTTACACTGAATGCAGTCCTCGTATCTTGTTGTCGTCCTTCTGCATACTCCGCACATCAACATTGTAACTGACGACTATATCCCAACCAGCAAAACGATTATTAATCAGTATATAGCAATGCTAATATTAGATTACTCAACAATTTGCTTTAATTTGCAATTTTAAATTTGGTAAATACTCAGGACTTGGAAGTGTCTCACACCACGCCAGTCTATCATCTATCATCACTGAAGACGAAAAAGTATATTTGTTACCAGATGAATATCAGGCAGTATCATCTCACAAAGAAGTCTGCAGCACACAAACTTACACAAAAATAAAAAATACTTTAAAAAAAAGGCACCAATCTAGAAGTGTTTGGATAACTTTGACAACGGAAATGATAAAAACTTACCTTGATGAAGAAGGGAATATAAATTTTGAAGATCAATATTTAGAGGAAGCCTGTGCAAATGATCTAACTGTTAGACAAACAATGGATGACAACAATCCAATTGTAAAAATTATAGAAAAAATGGTTGTAAATCAAGATAAAAATAAAAAGCAAAATGTAAGAAAAGTAGCAGAAAGGTTTGTTTTAGGAAAATTTGATGGTCGGAACGCTAATGTATATCAGTGGATTGAAAATTTTGAAACAGAATGTACAAGATTTGATGTAACGATGGATCAGAAAAAGATTGAAATTTTCAGAATATTCCTTGAAAAATCTTGCATGGATTGGTACAACTCTATGATGACAAAAATGACCCTGCTGTCGAAATGGTCAGATTGGAAACAAAGTTTTTGTGAAACTTATGCAAACAAAGGCTGGTCTGCTAGCAGATACGCTATATCCTTTAAATACCAAACAGGCTCTTTATTAGAATATGCTATAAAAAAAAAGAAAAACTTATGCTGGAGATAAGAAGGAAAATTGATCAGGGCACGCTGATTGACATAATTGCTGCTGGTTTACCAAATTTCATAGCGGATAGAATCAATAGAGAAGAAATTCTGGAAACTAGAGACTTGTCAGCAGAAATAAATCAATAAAACAAGGAAATTTTACAAAATTTAATACAGAAAAGAAACAGACATGTAGTATCTGTGAAAAGCTCAAAAAATGTGTGCGATACCACTCAGAATCTTCATGCTGGTTCAAATCAAAAGATACCAATACTAATGAAGAAAATCAAATAAAATTTATTAATAGTTTAGAATTGGAATGCACACTTCAGAATGAGAATTTAAAAAAACTAGTTAAGCCGCCATTAATTAAGATAAAATTGATATTGAATAAAGATCATGACATTTTTGGAATCTACGACTCAGGCTCAAATGTCTCACTAATAAACTCAAGATTATTAAAACTAAATGATAAAAGAATAACCATTTCCAGCAAGACTAATTTAAAGACTATTAATGGCGTTAAAAAGACAGCCGGTATAGTAACAATAGATTTAAAAATTTTCAATGTAGAGAAAAAAACTAAGGTTTTTATAATTGATAAAGAAAATTTTGATTATGATTTCTTGATTGAGCTGGACTGTATCAAGGATTTCTACTTGACTCAAGATGAAAACTTGAAAATTTGTCAGAGGGTGCCAACAAAAGAAAACATTATTCCTAAGGAAATAATAAATAAAAATATTAAAAATCTTGAAAACTGATATTTAGTCAACTTCAACAAACACATTGAAGAAAAAAATTTTAAGATTTATATAAACCATTTAAACTACGATCAACAATCAAGAATAGATAAATTAATACAAGGACACAGGTCTTTTTTTGCCAGAGATAAATATAACATTGGCACAGTAACCGGTTACAAAGCACATATTGATTTATTAGAATGAAAATACTGCAGTAAAAGACCATACCAATGTACAATCGCAGATAAAAAAGAAATCTAGAAACAAATTGCAAAGTTGCTGGAAAAAAAAACTAATAGAGGAATCATACAGCCCATTCGCAGCTCCAGTAACTTTAGCATATAAAAGAGATGAAAATAAGAAATCGAGATTGTGCATAGATTTCCGTGATCTGAATAAGATTGTTGTGCCTCAATCGAAACCGTTCCCAATTATTGGGGACCTAGTGGTGAAGACGAGAGATTGTAAATTTTTCTCAACACTGGATATAAACTCGGCGTTTTGGTCAATACCTCTACGCATTACTGATAGCCACAAAACCGGATTTGTCACCCAAGAAGGACATTTTCAGTGGACTTGTTTACCATTTGGCCTTAAGACCTCGCCAGCAATATTCCAGAGAATAATGTGTAACATAATAAGAAAACACAAACTCGCAAACTTCACAGTAAGTTATATAGATGACATATTGATTTTTTTTAATTCATTCCAGGAACATACTGAGCAGTCCACACAACTATTCCAGGCAATAAAAAGTGAGGGTTTTAGGTTAAAATTTGTAAAATACACGTTTGCAGCTGATTCAGTAAAATACCTGGGCCACATAATACAGAATAACTCTGTGAGACCAATGAAAAACAACCTCATTTCTATAAAAAAATTTCCGATTCCAAGAACACAAAAAAATGTAAGGCAATTTCTAGGGAAAATAAATTTTTATCATAAATATGTACCAAACGCAGCAATAAAATTGAACCCATTACACAATCTATTAAGAAAGGGACAGGCATTCACTTGGACCAACGAATGCCAAAAATCGTTTGATGAATTGAAAAATATATTATGTACACAACCAGTATTAACAATCTTTGATCCAAATTTACCTATATATATATCTATACGGATGCTAGTTTGCTAGGAATAGAAGGTGTGTTGAAGCAACCGCAGGAAAACAAAGAAGAAAAACCCGTGGCATATTTCTCAAAGAAATTAAATGAAGTTCAAAAGAGCAAAAAAGCTATATATCTCGAGTGCCTGGCAATCAAAGAATGCGTGAAATATTGGCAACATATATTGCTAGGTAGAAAATTCACGGTCTTCTCAGACCACAAACCATTGAAGAAGATGAATATAAAATCAAGGACTGACGAAGAACTAGGAGATCTAACGTACTACTTATCCCAATATGACTTTGAAGTAAAATATTCTCCAGGGAAATACAACTTAGAAGCCGATTGTCTTAGCAGAAATCCAGTTTTAAAATCAAATGAAAATATGGATGAACAGTTGAAAGTTGTAAACTTAATAAAACTTGAAGATATCTTGAGGGATCAACAGGAAAATAAAGATATACAAGGAAATAGACATAAGTTGATATCAAAAAAAAAATGTTTACTATAAAAGAGTAAAAAGAAAAGAAAAAATTATTTTATCAGAAGAGTTCAGCATAAAATTTTTGAAAAACGTACATGAGAGCCACATAGGGATTAAACAAATGCAAATGAAGATTGGACCATTTTATAGTGCCAAGAATTTGACAAAAAATATTAAAAATGTATGCAAAAGCTGTACAGTATGTATTAAGGGCAAATCAAGAGGTCAAGAAAAATTTGGATTAATGCCACATTTGGGCCCAGCCACAAAGCTTTTTGAGATTGTTTCTATAGATACAATCGGAGGTTTCGGGGGTTCTCGGTCTACAAAGAAATACCTGCATCTTCTGGTGGATCACTTTACAAGATATGCCTTTGTCCTAACATTAAAGACACAGAATTCAAATGATTTTGTTAAATTGGTGAATAGTATCGCGGAGTCGGATAAAATCGATATGATTTTTTCAGATCAATGTCCAGGAATTAATTCAAACAAATTTAAGAAATTTTTGAGCGAGAAGGTTATACCTATAGTTTTTACTGCGGTGAATTCACCTTTCTCAAATGGATTAAATGAAAGATTAAATCAAACTCTAGTAAATAAAATCAGATGTAAAATTAATGAAAATAAAAAAATGACAGCTTGGACAACCGTAGCACGGGAATGTGTGCGTAAGTACAATGATACAGATCACACTGTTACGGGATTTGCGCCATCATATTTGTTGTACGGTGCGGATGTTACAATGTTGCCAAGTGAGTTCAAAGAAAAAGATTCCAAACAAAATTGGATTCAAGACAAAAAAATAGCTTTGGAAAATACTATAAAATCACATACCTATAACAAAAAAGTTTACGACAGGAATCGTGAACACTTCGAGTTTGGCGTGGGTGATATGGTGTTTCTGGAAAACGGCAACAAATTGAATAGAAAGAAGCTTGATGAACTGAAGATTGGGCCATACGAAATCGTAGAAAAACTATCAACCTCAATTTACAGAATAAACACGGGTCACAAAAAATCGGAATCAAACCTTTTCCACATCTCAAAGCTAACTCCTGCCCAGTCATTGTTTGAAGAAAAGAAGGAACAAGAAGATAAAGAAGAGGACGAATTTTAGTTGTTTGTAAAAATATTCTGCAAATATTTTCTTCCCCAGGAGGGGTGATGTAAGGAAAATGTAATTTTCTCATTTTGAATGTTGCCGTGCTCTCACGCGCGTCGGAATAGATAGTGTCATTATCAGCATAACATTATTAGAAGTTTTGTAAGGTTTTGTAAAATTAGTTGTTTGTTAAAATTTTAATTTGTTTGTAATTTGTTGACATCGAGTTAATGGCATTAAATGTCGTTTCTCGTATTGCAGGTAGGATTTGTATTTATGTAGTCAATTGTTAACAATAAAAACCTCGTATTGCAGAGAAACACAATTGTGTCTTAATTTATGGTGTTGCCTTGTCGATCGAGGGAATTAATATTATAAATATAAAAATAAGTAGGCACATTTTTTATTTTAAACGTCATTTAAATGTCACTTTTTAACAGGGATGGCTTTAGTATTTTGTTTTGCGTGTTTGATTGTCCAATCACCGTGCGTAAAGTATACTTTAAAATGACGTTTCATATTTCCCTAGGGACACGGAAATTCAAGGTCAAATTCGAAGGCCCCCGATCATCCGAGCGCTTTATCACTGCCGGAGTACCCTAAGGATCCATCCTTGCCGCGACCCTTTTCAACATCTTCATGAGCGACATGCCAGCTCCAACCGACCCGAGGACGAAGATCTCGCTTTACGCGGATGACACGGCCGTTTACACTTCCTCCATGAATCAAAACCTCGCCATCCATCGCCTACAAAAAACCGTTAACAACTTCGAAAGATGGTTCGGAACGTGGCGCATCGGTGTAAACTCAACGAAAAGTACCGCGACAATGTTCAAGAAGAAGCGAAGACAGGTTCGGCCTCGAACAAACATCTTCATGTTCGAGAGCACAATCTCATGGACTAACGCCTAAAAGTACCTGGGAGTCACGTTGGACTACAGACTGCTGTGGAAGAAGCACATCGAATCCGCCGCAAACCGGAAAAGAGCTGTCTTCTCAAAGCTCTACCCGCTTCCAGCTTCAAACAGTAAGATGTTACCAGCAAACAAGCTGCGTATCTAGAAGACCATCATCAGGCCCACCATGATCTACGCCGCGCCCGTGTGGGGGACGGCAGCCCTAACACACATAAAGAAGATACAAGTAGTACAAAATAAATGCATCCGTCACGCATTCTCCGGCCCGTACTATGTCACCAACAGAAGACTTTACGCCGATGCCAAGATGGAAACCATCGACGTGCACATTAAAAGCCAGGCGGAAAAATTGTACAAGACCGCGAGCTTCTTGGACAATCCACTCATCTCGCAGCTAAGGCAGTACCAACCAGGCCACAATCTAGGACACAGCCGGCTAAAGTACATCCTCATCCGCCCGTCAGTCGGAGTGTAAGTAATCCAAATCTTTACATGTATGTTTTAGGTTCCCACCAAGCACCGGGTTCATCAAACACCCAGCTGCCAAGAAACCATGCAAAGACGCCCGGAATTACACCAAATTGCTTGCCCCGCCCCATCGATACCAAGGGACCAAGTTCATCAAATACTAGGGACCCCAATCCACAGATCGTACACTCGTCCCGCCCCATTGACACCACGGGGCCAAGTTCATCAAATGCTAGGGACCCAAATCTACGGATCGCAGACGCACTCCGCACCGCCACCCTTCTAACCGCATAACCACGCCTCCAGGAAAGTTCTTCGCACCACCTAGGACCCCGCATATCACGGCAAATGATTAACCACACCTCAATAAATTCCAACGCCCGCTGCCCACATCAGTTGAAGGAGATAAACGGTTTCCCCGTGGCACCTCCATATTGCCAAAAAGTTTATCATCATCCCTAGGGACAATATGAGATGACGTTTCATATTTCCCTTGGGAAATATTAGTGTGCTATGACATATTGTAACTAAGGCGATATTACTCTATATTGTTTCTGTTGTATCTTCGGGATAAATTGTAGGTTGTGTAACTTTCTAATTGTAAATAAAACGTAATATTTGTAACTCTACTTTATTTTCTCAATAATATATATCGATACGTTAACATCTAATATGTAGAATGTAATGCACATTTTTATTTCTGCGACTGCGCTCTTTAAACATTTACAATCCGTAACAATCCTCCCTCTGTAAGAAAATACAATCACCTGAAAATTGAAGAAAAAAAAACAATGTATAAACATTTACAAATCTAAAAATGAAATCGATTGGGAGGTTTACGGGTACGTTCCGAACGTCGTAAGGTGCAAGCGTCACTTGGGACGGATGTTGATACCTGTTGGGGCAAATCTGGCAATTCCACCTCTGTACTATTACGCGCTATTTCGCGATTTGCACTTGACTGTACTGGAGTCGCCGCATCATGAGTATTATGATTTTGTAATGCATTATGATCAAGCAATGTAGTGGAATCTCCCACAGGTACAATGGAGTTAAAATTTCGAGTAATTGTAATGGGAGTATTTTCTCCAATTGACCGAATCTGATTAATGTGTCTTTTCCAGATTCGTCCGTCGTCTAATTTAATTAAGTAAATTAACTGACCTAGTTTTTTATGTACTCTACCGAATTCCCATTTATTTTCGTGAACGTACTCACGCGCTGTCACTCTTTCTCCCTTCTCTAATAGTTTAACCCTTTGTACATTTTTAACCCCTTTAGCATTAAAATCCGGCTTGAGGAGATCTAGCCGGGAGCGTATTTCGCGGCCAAACATTCGGAAGGACGGACTTTCCTCTGTAATGGAATGTTGACTTTTTCGGTAGTGTAGCAAAAAATTTTGTAAATTTTTTTCTGTGTTCCTTTTGTCATTATTAAACATTGCCCGTAAGGCTTTTTTAAATGTTTGTACACACCGTTCGGCTAAACCGTTGGTTGCAGGGTGAAATGGGGGTGATAATTTATGAATTATTCCGTTTTCTGACAAGAAATTTTTAAATTCATAAGATGTAAATGTAGGACCATTGTCACTCACTAAAACCGAAGGTATTCCAAAAGTGCTAAATATTTTTCTTAACAACGGTATGGTGCTTCTTGCAGTCATGTTATTTACCGTATGTATCTCTGGCCATCGTGAATAAGAATCTACTAAAATGAAATAATAGCAGTTCATGAATGGACCAGCAAAATCAACATGTACTCTATCGAAGGGTTTAGTACTAGTTTCCCAAGGGTGAATTGGAACAATACTGGGACTGTTCCTGTATTTGTTGCACTGAACACAATTTTTTACTTCATTTTCTATATCTGAAGTAATACCTGGCCACCAACAGTAGCCCCTAGCAAGTTGCTTCATTTTGGTAATTCCCAGATGAGAAGTATGTAACTCCTTCAATACTCGATCGCGTAATGATTTTGGTATAATTGCCATTTGTGACCTGAACAAACAATCTTGTTGTAACGTAAATTCTGTTTGATCAATATTAAAACGATCACTTTTATTTATCCCCTTACCATTGCGTAAACCGTAAATTAATTTTGAAAAACTTTTATCGCGTACTGTTTCCTTAGCTAATTCTTTAAGTGTAATTGGCAAGGTTTCAATTTGAAAAATCTCAAACGCATCGGGTTCATCGTAACGACCGATTTCATTTGAATTTGCAGGCAGTCTCGACATTGCATCTGCATTAGAATGTAATTTCGTATTTTTATATTTGATGTCATAGTGAAAACTTTGTAAGAACAACGCGTAGTGTTGCATTCGAGTTGTAGTGAGCAAATTGGAACTTTTTAAGGGTGAAAAAATATGCAACAAAGGTTTATGGTCTGTGTAAAGTAAGAACTTCCTACCAAAAAGAAAATAGTAAAATTTCTTTATCCCAAAAATAATACTGTATGCTTCCTTATCTATTTGAGCGTATCTTTGCTGTACGGTAGTAAGGGTTTGTGATGCAAATTGTATCGGTCTCTCCGTACCGTCTTCGTAAACATGGGAAAGTACTGCCCCCACAGCATATGGGCTTGCATCTGTAGCCAAAACTATCGGCAATTTTGGATCAAAATGTACCAATACTCTCTCGGAAAGTATTTCTTTTTTTACGGCTTCAAAAGCATTTTGACAATTTCTATCCCATGAAAATTGTACCCCGTCTTTAAGTAAATTGTATAGTGGGTGTAGGGTGCTACTTAAGTTCTGTAAGAATCTACCGTAATAGTTTATTAATCCCACAAAAGCCCGCACTTCAGATTTATTTGTGGGTATTTTCGCATTTTGCATCGCATCAATTTTTCTTTTACATTTATGAATTCCGTTTCGATCTATAATGTAACCGCAATATTCAATTTCATTTTGCATGAATTGGCATTTTTCGTAATTTACTCGAATGTTATAATCGGATAATCTACCTAAAACTAACTCGAACCTTTTGTAATGCGTATCGTCATTTGGTGCTGTGATTCTGATATCATCGATAAACACCGAAACGCCTTCAATATCTTTTAAAATGTTTTCTATTTCCCTCTGCCAAATTGCAGGTGCACTTGCTATTCCGTATAATAGCCTGGTGCTCTGATAAAGACCTTTGGGTGTATTTAATGTTAAGTATTTTCTATCCTCGGGTCGTACTTCAAGTTGTAGATAAGCCTGTTGCAAATCAAGCTTAGTAAATTTGTCTCCCCCTGCCATGGATGAGAACAAATTTTCGATAGAAGGTAGTGGGTGTTCGTCCACTATTAAGTTTTTGTTCAATGTGATTTTAAAGTCCCCGCAAATTCGAATTTTTCCATTGGATTTTAAAACCGGAACAATGGGTGTAGCCCACTCCGAACTAGGAACTTTTACCAAAATCCCTTCTTTTTCTAATAAATCTAGCTCATCTCCCACCTTTTGTAACAAAGCATAGGGAACCTTACGCGCTTTAAAGAAAATCGGTTGTACATTATCTTTAAATTTTAATCGAGCCTGCAGGTTTTTAATTTTCCCCATATCGTTTCTGAAAATAATAGGATATCTTTCCAACACTTTTTGTAATCTATTCTGTAATTCAACCTTGGAAATTTGTTCAAAAGTAATGTTTAATTGACGAATCCACTCGCGTCCCAAAATCGGACCTCGATCCGTATTAACAATATACAAATTTAAATCTTTTGATAAACCCCTGTAGAAGCATTGTACCTTAGAAAATCCTACCACACTTATTTCGCTCTTGCAATAGGTAATCAACTGAATAGTTGTACTTTTAATTTGTAAATTAGGAAACAATTTTTTGAATTGAAAATAACTCATGATACTGACGGCTGCACCACTGTCAATTTCGAAATTTATCTTACGATCGTGTACTTGAAGTGAAACTGTAAACTTACCCCTGTATTCAGAATGCTCTGTTTGAATTGAGAAAATTTCCTCTATCTGGTTTGTATTAGTGGTATCTTTCTTCATACACACCCTTGCCAAATGACCTTTGACCTTACATTTATTACAAAATACATTGGTTTTTGTGCACTTGTTTGCTAAATGTTGTGGCGAACCACATCTAAAACAGAATAAAGTTTTATTAATTGTCTTCCTATCTCTGTTGTACGTAGTCTTCGTATCTTGATTTCCGGTTGAAGTCGTAACCCTGTTTCGAAATCTTCCAGACTCCTTGAATCTCACGTCCTTTATATTGACACTGTTTACATTTGTATCGGTATTATGTAATTGGGCTGCATCTCTTGCGGACGTCTCCATACTGACCGCAATTTCCAACGCTTTTTCGATCGTCAGTTCACGATGTTCGAGAAGTCTTCCTTGAATATTTTGCGTACGCAGTCCGAAAACAAATTGATTGCGCAGGGCCTTTTTTAAATAACTACCGAATTTGCAGGTAGTTGCAAGACGTTGTAAAGCCGTCAAATACTCCTGGGCGCTTTCTCCTTCTCCTTGTTTTCTCTGCAAAAATCTGAAATTTTCAGCAATTTCCAACGGTTCCGGATTGTAATGAGTCTTCATCACTTTTACGATTTCCTCGTAAGTTTTAGAAACTGGATCATCAGGTGAAATCTTATCACATAACAAATCGTACGATTCGGCTCCCATGTAGTGTAACAAATAATCTGCCCTTTTATCATTTGGAACTGCAAACACTCGAAACGCACTTTCCAATCGCATGAGCCATCTGTCAAACTTTGCAGATGGGTCGTATGTTTCAATCGAAAAAACTGTATGAATAGAATAATGTGCACCTCCAACCTGAGCTGCAACTGTAGCTGTTGCACCAGTTGTATTAGGCATCGTAAAAAAAAAAATTCGTAATTTGTAAATTTTGTGTACTTGCTTCGTAATTTTTGCCTGTATGGGTTTTTTTTGTCCTCGTCGCCAACTGTTGTATCTTCGGGATAAATTGTAGGTTGTGTAACTTTCTAATTGTAAATAAAACGTAATATTTGTAACTCTACTTTATTTTCTCAATAATATATATCGATACGTTAACATCTAATATGTAGAATGTAATGCACATTTTTATTTCTGCGACTGCGCTCTTTAAACATTTACAATCCGTAACAGTTTCGATCAGAAGAAAAAAAGCCAAGTCCGTAAAACGTGGTCGTACAAAATTTTGTAAAAAAATACCAAAATATTATTACCACGCGAAAGTATATGTATAACTAATTACAAAAACCAAAAATTTTGATAAAATGGGTACAAGATGACCGTTATTTTTGCGAATTACCATTACCACGCGGTCAAATTTCGAGCCGGCTTTCCGGCCGATTTATTATCTTGACTAGACCTTTTGCGCAAAAATTGTCCGTTATCCCTGTGAAAGTACAGAGTTGTGATTATTTATTGCTAAAAATTCAGAATTAAAACAGAAACAGTTAGCACCGAAGAATTAAAGAAGAAATGTTTATTGTTGCTGTTATTAGATTCAGAGTGTAATTTTTTTTGTATACCTCTGTGTAAATATTAAAAATAAATTATTATTTCATTAGACAGACTATATTAGTGTGACGTCACATTGTATTCCAACATCAATTGTATCCCAAGCAGCACAAATCCGTCAAAAATGTATATATACGGTTACGATATTTACATAACGGTACGGCATCGATTTGCCCAATTTATCGTTACTGTTTTAAGGTGTCATTTTTGTACAGATACGGTACAGATATTTTCGTAACGGTATGGCATTGATTTACCACCGCTTCTGCCGTTACTGTTTTGATGTATCATTTATGTACTTTAATGTACAGGAATTTTCATAACGGTACGGTATTGATTTGCTCAATTTTTCGTTACCGAATTGGTAAATCATTTATGTACCTATTATGTGTTGATTTTTTTTGAACGAAATATTTAAAAATTTACAGTGTCGTTTGGGTACATAAAATTTACGTGCTTAATCGGCACTGATTTTTAATTAAAAAAATACAAAATTAATTTTTGTAATTATTTAGAAATTTGATGTTTAAATTGATGACTTGCGGTCAATCGGTGTTTTATATTTATTCAGATACCATTACACATTCACTTAAATTTGTACTCTAAATTTTAATTATTTAATTAGAATTTACGATGGTGCTCCAGCCATTGGGCTCTGGTTGATGATTGGTTCATTCCTGAAATATCTGAAATTTAACATTAATCACCCAATAATATTTACTTACATTTTTTTTCCAAACGGGGATTCGAACTTGTGCTGCTTTAGCTTTTCTCTCTAAAGGTATACTACTTAATCCCCACGCCTACGAAGGGTATACAGAGAATTTATGTTTGATGATAGTCAATATCAACTTTTCAATAATAACTATATTAATTCAGTTTAAAAATATCAAGGAATATAATTTATATATTACTTTAATTTATTACTTTAATTAGTATTTCATTCAAAATAATTTAAAGCGACGTGTAATATTTTTTAAATTAAGACAAGTAAATAACTGTTTTTACTTTATTATTTAAAAAATATATTTATTGTTATATTTTTATTTTATTGTTAATTATTATTAATACAAAATATTGTTATATTTTTTATAATTACACAAAAGTGTACAAAATAATTTAGATTTGAATTCTAAGGTAAGTTTACACCGGATATTCATTGTTTGATTGTCAATTTCAATTACTCATTAATCACTATTTTAATTCAATTTAAAAATATCAGTGTTGAATTAGAATAAATTAAAGTTTTTAGAATTTTTTTTATATTATGAATTATTTAAATAAAATAAAATTAGCAGAAAATTAAGGAACACGTGTCATACTGTATTTGTTATTACTTTCAGCGCCATAAATACTATAAATAATACCATAAATACTACCAAAACATTACTATTTAAACTGCACTTAATAGATATCAAACCGGCAATGTAAAAATCGTAACCATCAATTCATAATATACTTATACATATTGGCTACTGCAATTTTGGTACCGAGACGTTAAGTTTAAAACTGCATCTAAACGGTATCATATGTTTCAATATATTTGAGTTACTCAAATTTTATTACATATCTGATACATCATTTGGCTTTACAATAACGGTATGAAATTATATGCATTGAAACTATACTGCAAGGGTACAGTGCAAATATGAATGAAAACTTGTGTGCCGCTTAAGTACCTTTTACAGATTACAGACTATTAAACGTTGTTTAAAAAATTAAATTGTTAATATATTTTATAAAAATTAAAAAATCCAATAGATCATCATAATAGCTGACCCAAAAATGTATCGAATATTTATTGAAACTTTAGTGACTACAATATATTTGAACATATGGTACCGTTTATGTTCAGTTTTAACGGTATTCTTAAACGTTGTTTAAATTAAAATAAATTGTTAATATATTTTATAAAAATTAAAAATACCCCATCGACCGTCGTAATAACTAACTCCGAAAATGTATCGAATATTTATGGAAACTGGTACCAGTTAGGTGCAGGTTTAATCGTACCGTTTGGTTACAATAATTACATTGCCATCTTGTTTTGAAATGTTTTTGAGAAAAATTTAAATATTTTGTTTTGTTTGAAAGAATAATTAATTAACAAATGCTTTAAATTGATTATTATCCTTATTTTAAAATTTTTCATTTTGATAAACACAAATATTGTATTGGTCACGTGGTGGTTCAGCTGAACGGATTATTAGACGTGGTTTTTTAAATAAAAATAAATTATTGATATTATATTTTATAAAAATGACAAAATCTTTGTTAGACCACTATAACTACCTCGAAAATGTATCGGATTATCCTTTGAATTTGCGCTACTCTAAATTTTTTCGATAAAAACGTGACACTATGGGGAGGGGGGTAGTTAAATGTATTTTAATAATATAAATTTAGGTATATTTAAAAACCGCCAATTCGATTGGCGAATATGACCGATCTGGGCATCAATAACATTTGTGTTTTACAGGGCATAAACAGATACAGAAGGTGACTGGATAAGCTCCCCCCCCCCACTTATGACCCATTAAAATTAACAAAATCTACGGTTTCTATATCACCGGTTTTTGATGCCTATACAGGGCATTGGTACATGCAGTACCAGAACTACACCATAAATTTCAGGTTAGAATAAAATTAAGACTTTTGGTTATACTTTCCAATTTTTCAATAACAACCTTCGCGGCGGCCATATTGGGTTTTTTTGTACTAAGACTTCCTTCGGGAATCTGCGGAAATACGTATATCAAGGTAATACGAACCTCGAAATACGAAAATTCCCACAAGTATAAAACCAATTAGCAAGGATTTTTTCCCGCTACTGGTGTTATAATGCAACCCTGTAACATTTCTTGTACATTTTTATTATGTTATGTATTTAGTAATTATCTATTTTCTTTTATTGCTTTTATCTCAATCGTTGATTGATAACCAGATGTTGGACTTTATCAACATTTGATTACAACTTTCTTTTGAAATCTAAGAAGTCCAACACAGATAAGAGATTTGCTTTTATTATATAGTATATATAGTAGGTTCCTCTTCATATTTTTCAGTTTATAGTATAATTTTCAGTTAGTAATAAGTTCAGTGTTGGTTTATAGTTTATAGAATTAATAATTTATTTTACATTATAATAATTGTCGATCAAGTTGTTTTATTTATTTTTCGACTATAAAAGAACTCCACGTTACATCCTGATAAAACAAGGTGTTCAACCATAACACTGGTATACCGTGTTAAATTCGTTAACATTGAAAACGTGGTATACAAAATTTTCTAAAAATATCGAAAAATATTATTACCATGACAAAGTATATGAATTACTAATTACAAAAATCAAAAATTTTACGGGATAAGCGTTATTTTTTCGAATTACTTTTACCACGAGGTGAAATTTCCGGCCGGCCTTGGGTCGGTTTAACATCTTAACTGGAGCTATATTATGCAAAATTTAGTGAAAATATCAATTTCTATCAAGATATTCAGTCTAAAATCTTAAAAAGTGAAATAAAATTATTATTAATGCGACTTGGCTGAGGCGAATCGGCAACATTGCTGACTTTAAAATGGAAATTACAAATGTCCGACGACGGTCCTGTACTATTGTAAATTTAATATTGAATAGGAATTTCGTTAAAATCTTTGATATAACCAGTTTTAGTGAGAGAATCAACGTTCATAATTCTAAGTGAATAGTGAGATAGTGGTGTGAATGTTATATACCGTTTATATCCAAAAATAAGAAACTTACAGACTCATTTCGGTCTGATATAAAAGTGAGGTTATAATATGAAGATTAAGCGGCGTAAACATGCAACGAACGCCGCCTAACAAAACACCTTCAGTGGTAGACATAAATACACAATTAATGCTACAACAACCCCCAGAGACGTATGTATCCCAGACACATCAAACCACAAGTACAGGTGAAAAACCATCCAACGTCCAAAATGCGACAAGCAATATGTTGGTTCCTGGGGCTACCAGCACTTCCTACACGTATCCTACTCTAATGGAAGCACAATACGTACAACCTAACACAACAGTATATTATGGAAACCATCCAATCCAGTATCCTACGCAACAGGTAACACCACAATATCCCATACAAGGGCACCAACAACATCAGATGTGGATGCCTTCAACAAATGCACTCAGTAATTTTACTAAAGAAATGCCCAATCCTAATGAATGGAAACGTGTTCAGTATAACAAACGAAGTCGAAATGGCAGTCCAGAGAAGAGAGTTGTTAAACCAAAGCAGTCTACATTAGCTGATTACTGGCTAAATGCCCCACAGACATCAAATAGATATGAAATTCTGTCAACCGAAAGTAGAAATGATGAAGATAAAGAACCAGAAGAAGGAAACCAAGAAAAAATACCAAAACCGCCACCCATATTTGTAACAAGAGTAGGCTGTATTTCTCCACTTCATGATTTACTGGAAAAAGTGGCAAAAGATGGATATGAGACAAAACTTTTTGGAAGAGAACAGGTAAAGATACAACCAAAAACTTCCGAAAATTACACAGAAATTGTTCAAGCATTAACAGAGAAAAAGACCGAATTTCATACGTATCAAAACAGGCAAGAACGTAGTTTTCGAGTTGTTTTAAAAAACATACATCATTCAACTGATAGCCAAGTAATAAAGAACGAAATCGAAAAGCATGGTCATATAGTCACAAATGTATGTAATATCAGACAAAGGCACACCAAAGACCCCCTACCTATGTTTTACGTCGAATTGAAACCACAGGAAAACAATAAAGATATTTACACGTTAAAGACAATCAACAGCAGGCAAAAAATCTACTAACCACCTCGGCCAAAAAGAGATATTCCTCAATGCACTAAATGCCAAAGATATGGTCACACAAAAAGTTTCTGTTATCACAGCCCACGCTGTGTTAAGTGTGCCGGAGATCATACCACCATCAGCTGCCAGAGAAAAGAGAAGACCAACCTGGTAAAGTGTGTTCTATGCGATGGAAACCACCCAGCAAATTACAAGGGGTGTAGCATATATAAAGACCTACAAAAAAAGAAATATCCTCCACTTAGGAAGAACAGAACAGTAAATGATACCCAAACATATGTAATTCCTAGACCAGTTCAATCTACAACATCTTACGCGCAGGCACTGACGAACCCTAACTTAAACACACAACCTATACCGCAATCCCAAGAACAGCAGGGTCACGAAACACAACTTGAAAGCATAAATAACCAACAACAATTTGCAAATGAACAACAGCCCAACGATATACAAGAGCTAAAAAAGATGATGAAAAGCCTTATTGAACAAATGGGAACAATAATAAATTTACTAACAATGTTCATGACAAACAATCAAAATGCCAGAACAAATTAAAATTGCACACTGGAACGCTAATGGCCTAGCGCAACACGGTCAAGCCCTAAAAGCATTCATTGCTGAATACAACATTGATATAATTTTAATTTCAGAAACACACTTTACAAAGCGTAGCTACCTAAAAATCCCCAAATTCACTATATACGACACACAACACCCTGATGGAACTGCTCATGGTGGTACGGCCATAATTATCAAAAATACAATAAAACATAACCTTTTGGACAAATATCAGCAAGATCATCTACAGGCCACTAGCATTTCTGTAGAACAGTGTAATGGAGCAATAATAATATCCTCAGTCTATTGCCCTCCGAAACATTCAATTAAACAAGAGCAATTTGAGCACTTTTATATGAGCCTCGGTCCCAGATTTATTGCAGGAGGAGATTACAACGCCAAGCATACTCAATGGGGTTCAAGATTAATTACAACCAAGGGTAGAGAGTTACTTAAAGCGATGGAAGCTAATAATTTGGACCACATTTCAACAGGAAAACCAACATACTGGCCTACGGACAGAAGGAAACTTCCGGACCTTCTTGATTTTTGTGTAGTGAAGGGTATACCAGCTAATCGTTTTAAAGCTGAATCTTGCTTGGATTTGTCGTCGGATCATTCCCCGGTAATAGTAACACTAAGCTCTAAAATAACAAACAAAGAGAAACCTCTCTTCTTAACTAGTAAGAAAACAAATTGGGAAAAGTTTAAATGCCTGCTAGACGAAAATTTAGTACTAGAAATTCCTTTAAAAACTAACGAAGATATCGATGAAGCAACCGAACACTTAACTCTAGCAATACAAAGTGCAGCTTGGAACTCAACACCGTTGCGTAAAGAGGCTAAGGATACAGACGAATGTCCGATTACTATAAAACAAAAGATTTCAGAAAAACGCCAACTGAGGAAAATATGGCATCAAACAAGAGCTCAGCAGGATAAAAGCAAACTAAATAAAGCTGTAAAAGAACTTAAACAGTTGTTTAGTAATTACAAAAATGAAAATATACAAAACTACCTGACAAACCTATCTGCAACGGAAGCCACGGACTATTCACTTTGGAAAGCAACTAAGAAATTAAAGCAGCCCCAGGATACCTACCCACCACTTCTAATGGAAAATGGGCAATGGGCTAAGAGTGATAGTGAAAAGGCGATGCTTTTTGCAAGACATTTGGGCAGCGTTTTTACACCGTTCAAATCTGAAAATCACACTAAAGAAGAACATGTAAGACAATTTCTAGATTCTCCCGATCAGCTGGAACTACCAATCAAACGCTTCAAAAAAACTGAAATTAAGTTTGTCATAAAAAACGATCTTAGTCCAAAGAAAGCTCCCGGCTACGATCTAATAACAGGAAAAATACTAAAAGAGTTTTCAGATAAAGGGTTTAAGTATGTAACTCAGTTGTTTAATGCTATCTTACGTCGAGAATACTTCCCAGCGCAATGGAAAGTCGCCCAAATGATTCTCATTCCAAAACCTGGTAAACCAATTGAGGATGTAAAGTCGTACAGACCGATCAGTCTCTTGCCGATATTATCAAAGCTGTTTGAAAAAATGATCCTAAAAAGAATGAGACCAATCTTAGAGGAACTTTGCTTGATCCCCAATCATCAGTTTGGCTTCAGACAGCGGCATGGTACTGTCGAACAAATCCATCGAATTGTGACAGAAATACATAAAGCATTCGAGAACAACAGTTACTGTTCTGCAGCGTTTCTTGACGTCACTCAAGCTTTCGATAAGGTCTGGCATGAGGGCCTGTTATATAAGTTAAAGGAGAAAGTACCTCATAACTACTACAGAATGCTGAAATCCTACTTGACGGATAGACATTTCCTGGTAAAGTACCAAGATGAGCACACACCACTAACATCCATTCGCTCGGGGGTACCCCAAGGTAGCGTAATTGGACCAATATTATATGTTCTGTTCACAGCTGACCTACCTACATCAAAGTCTGTCACAACGGCCACGTTTGCAGACGACACAGCTATAATAGCCATCCATAAACACCAAAATATAGCTAGTGAAATGTTACAAAGAAGCCTCAGCGAAATAGAAAAGTGGTTGAAAATGTGGAGAATCAAAGTGAACGAGACAAAGTCGGCACAGATAACCTTTACGTTGAAGAGAAATACATGTCCACCTGTACTTCTGAATAATTGTCAACTCCCTCAAATGGATGAAGTTAAATATCTGGGAATCCATCTAGATAGAAGGTTAACATGGCAAAAACACATATTTACAAAAAGAAAGCAAATGGGACACAAACTTCGAAAATTATATTGGCTCATGAGTAGAACATCTAAACTCACAACAGAAAACAAACTGCTGATTTATAAAATAATTATAAAACCTATATGGACTTACGGGATCCAGCTGTGGGGCTCTGCGTCCAACTCAAATATAGACATTCTTCAACGCTTTCAATCAAAAGTTTTGAGAATGATTGTTGATGCCCCTTGGTACGTCACAAACCAAATAATTCAGCGGGACTTGGAGATGCCAACAATTAGAGAAGAAATTAATAATTTCTACAAAGCTTATCATGAAAGACTCGAAAACCATCCAAATCCACTTGCGGAAAAGCTTAGCTACAATAATAGCTGTGAAGTGAGTAGACTAAAGAGGTTTAAACCCTCTGATCTTAAAACAAGATTTAGTGAATAAATACAAAAATTGTAATCATGAAATCGCGTACTTATGTTGTACAAAATGTTCAAAAACTTAAATAGAATTTGCTGTGTTACTATGTAGCTCTAAGTTTAACTTGAAGATTATATAAGAGAGTGTATCACTGGATCCACTTTCACACGTTAATTTATTGTATGTCACAAGATTTACTGAATGTTTCACAACAGATTGTAAATTATAAATAAAGTCAAAAAAAAAAATGGAAATTTACCAAGTCCGTAAAACGTGGTCGTACAAAATTTTGTAAAAAAATGTAAAAATATTATTACCACGCGAAAGTATATGAATAACTAATTACAAAAATCAAAAAAAATTTTTAATATTTAAAACAATTACCGTTATTTTTGGGTATTGCTATTACCACGCGGTTAAATTTCGGGCCGGCATTTCGGCCGATTTATTGTCTCGACTGGAGCTAATATGCAAAATTTAGTAAAAATATCAATTTTTATGAAAATATTCAGTCTAAAATCGAAATTACAGCATGTTGCTCGGAGGTAAATGGCAAAAATTGTAATAAAAATTGGATAAAGCGATAAAAATCGATAAATCTGTAATTAATTAATGATTGCGGCGGTTCTCGCGTTGTAGTTGTAATACAACATCTCTAAAAAAATTACTATTAACTTAAATTTTTATGACCGGGCATTTCATATTGCCGCCACGTATAACAGTACCAATAAATAACAATAAATACCAATACAGTAACAATAAATAAAAAACAGTTATTTACTTGTCATAATTTAAAAAATATTACACGTGGTTTTAAATTATCTTAAATGAACGTCGCGCGTCGACTTACTACCAAAACAAGATAAGTCCATTTTTGGCAATTTTTAGTTAAGTGTTTATGTTTTTTTCAGAAATATAAGTTTATTTTAGAATTATATATATTTCTTATACAATCTTCCGTTTATTACACAAATTTCTTAATTTACTGATTTTTAATGTACATCTAAAATTTAAATCTCTATTATCTCAAAACTATCAGTATGTTACTTATCTGCTTCTTGCAGTGAGCCGACGTAATACTAATTAAAGTAATAAATTATATTACTTGATATTTTTAAACCGAATTAATATAATTATTATTGGAAATGGAAATTAACCATCATCAAACTTGTATCTTTTGTATACATCCTTGGTAGGTGTGACGGTTAAGTAATATACTTTCAGATGAAAAGTTCAGGTTCGAATCTTCCAGCCGCCACCGTTAAAAAAAAGTAAGTAAATATTATTTGGGGGATTAATGTTAAATTTCAGATATTTCAGGAATGCATACCCAGGAGTGAACCAATCATCAACCAAAGCCCAATGGCTGGAGCAACATCGTAAATTCTGATTAAATAATTAAAATTTATAGTACAAATTTAAATAAATGTGTAATGGTATCTTAATATACGGTAAATAAATAAACGATTGGCGCAAGTCAACGATTAAACATCGAATTTTTAAATAATATCAGAAATTAATTTTTTAAATTATTATTGAATATTTTTTAATTATTTATTTTAATTAAAAATCAGTGTCTATTAGGAACATAAATTTTATGTATCCAGACGACACTGTAAATTTCTAAATATTCTGTTAAACAACATAAATTTTTAAACAAAATAAACTGATGTCTTGTTACGAATCAATAAAGTCAAAAATCTACCAAATATCAGAATATCTACAATATTTACAATAAAAACAAACAATAACCAAATAAATCAAAATCAAATTATCAAAATATGCAAATTTTTCATAATTAATCTGTTGAAGTAATATTTCTCAAATCATATGAAATCAAAATCATAATTAAATCAAATTTTCACGTTAAATAAATAAATTTAATAAAAATTTTATAAATAATAAATCATTACAATTTTATACCAAATTTTCCGATTTTTTTTCTTTTTGCTTCCTTCTGCGATATTTTCACAGCATGAATCTCTTCCTTGGTAACAACATGTCCGGCATCACTCTTGTCCACCCCCTACTTTTCCAGGTCTTCAAACTTCTCTCCGATTCATTAAATTTTGTTCGTCTTGTTTTTGTTGAAATTTTCTTTGGTTTCTTTGCTTCAAGCTTTGCAACTTTGATTTTTCTAATTTCAACATTTTTACTTGTTTCCTGTTTGATTGCAAATTTTTCATTTTTTTGTCCAAGTTTTGTTTTTCCTATTGTAACCGTTAATTTTTCATTCTTTTCTATCCAAATTTTTCCCTTTATTTTCTTGATCTCGTTTCCGTTATCAATGCCGCGTTTTAAAACTTTTCTCATCTTCAATAAATTTTGTGGAGCAAACACTCTAACAATTTCCAATTCCTCCTTCTTAACCATTACTTTATTCAATTTTAATTTTTTAACCCTATTCCTCCTTTTTAAATTTTTATCAATTGTGCCCTCTCCACTTACCATTATTGAATCCAATTTTATTTTATTACTTTCTGCTTGTGAAATCTTAAAATTCTCTTCCATTTCATCTATTCTTGCAATTGTTTTTGCACTGTTTGATTTAATTTCTTCTTTTAGTTCTTGTTTAAGTTCTATGAGGTTTTTTTGATTAGCTTGATACATGCTCATTAGTTGCTTCAACATTTCTAAGCTTAACATTTGTTCCGTTCCCATTTTTACGTTTTTGTTTTTTTTTTAAATCTCCTTTACAAACCAATTTTATTTTATCTCAGGGTCAACAAGCGCGTTCTAATTTTCAAGCTCCACGTTAAGGGATGCCAATTAATGAAATGCCCCCAGCATATCATTTTTTAATTAATTTTCATTTTTTCAATTAAATATTCTCTTAAAATTTTAATTTTGTCTTACAATAAAATTTTCAAATGGGCACGTTAAAATTTATTCGATACCGGTATCGCAGTTCGGCTTATCACCAACCATTTGTTGTTCCTTGAACAAATTTTTAATTTAAATTATACAATTTTTACCGTTAACTAAATTTTTCAATTGCAAATTGCAAATTCCATCCAATTTCACCTTTATCTATTCTTTCTTAAGTAATTTGCTTCTGTTTAAATTTTATTTTCAAAACCACTCAAAAATCTTCCAAAATCAATTTAATCCGTTATAATAACTTCAATAAAACATTTTATCTTCAAAAACTTTTACTAGTATTCCAAAATTTATAAACTTATCAAAAATTACTCGGACATAAAAATTACACGTCCATCAACGTCGACCATTTTTGGCAAAAGGCCTCGATATAACTTCACTTCTACCAACTTTAATTTTCAAAGTTTTACCTCCCAAAATTCAAATTCAAATATTTCATAAACTTAACATCAAAATTAATGGCAAATTAACAGGGTAGGTAAAACTTTGGTTCGGAACATGACAATATGTACCTATTCGTTAGACTTCAATGTTATACAGGTACAAAATCGACGTTGGTGTTGCTTGGGTAATGTACACCCAGGCATGACTTTGGATTAAGAGAAATTTTACAATTTGTATAGCTGGGGACATTGCAGTATTTATTGTACTAGAAGTATGCTCAAAGATTGCTTTGAGCAAAATTATGCTTTGCAAGAGTGCAATTATTACTGAGATTATTAAAGCAATGCCTGCGATGAAAGCTACCCAGATTCCATAATAAATTAAAAATACCATGCAAACCACAATATGTATGCATATCAATGTCCTAAAATTTTTATTAATTACTGCACATAAGGTATAAGCAAAATTAAAAATAAACTTACGAAGATAACCAAACCAAATCGAAATTTAAGATTTGGAAAGAATTGAAACCTTTTATACTAAAAATAGATGATTAAGTTAATTCATTACTAACATTTTAATTTATTACCGAAATAATATCGTAAAAAGTAAGTGAAATAAAGAGGATAATATGGAAGCTATTACAGATATTTTGATTATGGTGTACAATTTCAAATTTCCCTCATTAAAATTACCGTATATGCTCAGTTTAAGAAAACCGTATAATATTAAAGTAAACAGCATTGTTGTGTAAATGGATGACAAAACCAGACTTATTCGTTCTATATAAGTCAAATCGTATCCTTGATACCTAATAAAATAAAAAAGTATTTAAATTTGAATTCCGCTCCAGAAAATATCGTGGAAAATTTAAAAGATAGTTAACATTACAAGGTACCTTTTTAAAATATTCCAAGTGTGGTAATATCTATAATACACAAAAAAATGTTTAATCCAATCGCAGGTTGAATCAGTGTTTGGCATTTGATTTGTAGGTTTTAGTGTAGCATAATTCGATCCACCTCTAATCACACAGAACCATCGCCCGGGGTTAAAAAACCACTCCTGGTGCAACTGTAAATCTTTAACTCTAATCCAATCGCAATACCTGAAAAGTTATAAATATAACCAATAGAAAGACATGTTTAAAAAACGTTGTATTACCACGACGGTTTCAAACCCACGGAATCATGCCATACGTAGATTTCGCTCAAATCACTCAAATGGGTTTCGGTTGTTATTACGAATTATTGAACTCATCATGCACAGTTTTTTTTTTTCTATTTCGATATTTAACCTGTGAATTATAATATTTTAAGTATTGATAATGAAATTTTCTCTGCCAATCAAATGTAATTCTCCTTCTCGGGTTTCATCTGATTGGATTTTTCGTACTTTTCCTGTACTTTTCATCTTCATACTAAGTTTGCTTTTGCTAGCGCTGGATTTTCAAAATTATCAAATGCTTTTCTTATACTTTGAATGTACTCCGATAATGATCCGTACAATACTGATACAGTTGATAGATCGATCACAGATGATTGAAGTTTTTTACTTGATATGATAAATCGAGATAAAAGATCTCACCATAAAAATGACAAAAAAGCCGTTTCAAACCTTTGAAATCGAAGAATGTAACTAGATGCTTCACATTACTAAGACACATGACTTATGGTCTGATTGATAAATTCTCGTGGCTTTTTAAATACTCGTTGGCGTGCTTCTAATCATAAAAGCCTTTTTTTGCTAATTTTGATATTTCTCCAAATAGTGACATGGTATACAACAAAGTTTTGCAGAACTTTCTGAGTACATTAGGTAAGATCGTTTTATTTTCTGTCCATTGATGAAGCTAGTTTCAAACATAGTTTGAGTTAGATAGCGATGTTGTCCTCCAATGGATCTTTCGGAGCGGCTAAAATTTAATTTGGAAGTGTCTTGATTGGTTTTTGGGTTTTTAAATTGCAGCTTAACTAACTTAATCAGAAATGATGTCTATCTTTTACTAAGTCGTTCAATCGTCAAAAAAGAGCCTTCAACAGTTGAACGAAAAGCGCAAAGTTAGAGAAATTGATACGGTTTATTCAAGTAAGATAATACTAAAATAGTCACTACTTTCTTTTTCTATAACTTTATTTTAATTTATTTTATTTTAGAATAAAGCTCCCGGAAAGAAAGAATAATAGAAGGACAAAAATGAAAAAGTCGTATAATAAAAGAACGTTTATAAATAGTAGTTTATTTTATTTTAATCAATTATTTGAAATAGTACCTACATATCCGTCTAATAAGCCTAATTATCTATTAGGTTTTTTCACATGTGCTTTTAGTATTTTAACAAAAATTTGCCGCCCCTGAATTTTGCCGCTTCGGGCTACAGCCATAGATCCGCCGCCCGGATCTGCCCGGTGGATTTACGGATCTGCCCGGTGGATCTAAGGATCTACCCGGTGGATAAAGAGATCAACAAAACTAGTATATAGGTCGAAAGTAAAGTTGCGCCAGCTAGTTGAAGTAACTAAATAACATAATTATTTTTTTATCTTTTAGTGCATTTTTGTCACGTCTATCACGTTTTTCACATTTTTTTTTTGAAGTCGGTTTTATTTTTTTTATTATTTATTTAAGTGTAATTTAAAAAAAATTTAAAGACGAGAAAATGGAACAGTCAAAAAAAACACACCAATGTGAAATTTGTAAAAAGTGGTATGCCTCGCCTTCTACATTAAAGGTACATCAAAAATTACATCAGGGGATTAGAGAACGAAATTTTAAATGTAGCGTTTGCGATAAATCGTTTTTTACTATTCAGATCTGTCAGCAACACGAAAATACTCATAATGCTGTGAAAGAATTTCGTTGCGATGTTTGCGGTATGTATAAATTATTTAATTTTGTCAAATTTACATTTCATTGTTTTTTGTTTAGATCGTTCATTTTCGAATAATAATTATTTAAAGAATCACGTTAAGGATGTGCATTCGGGAGAGAAATCATATCAATGTGCGGTATGTAATAAAACATTTGCTAGAAAAGCAGAGCTTCAAAATCATGAAAGAATTCATACTGGAGAACGTCCATTTAAATGCCAAGTATGCGGTAAAACCTTTAATCAACGCTCAAATTTGCAAACGCATGTAAAAACGACGCACATGGGTGAAAAAAAATTTAAGTGTCTAATATGTGGGATGACATACAACAGACAAAGATTGCTTGACTTTCACATAAGTGTAAAACACACAAAGGAACGTCCACTAAAGTGTCTTTATTGCGATAACCGATTTGTTTATCCAGAAGCATTTAAAAAACATATGCAGAATTGTGAATCAAAGCCGCAAGCAAACAATTTCTTAGAGGTAAGCATTTCTTTGGTTTTTAAATATAAAAACAAATTACAATTGGGGGAGTATTACGATAACTAGTCCCACGCGTGTATTCGATTGGCTGCTTAAATAAGATTAGCCACGCCCATTTCCAGCGACGCTGGAACTTACATGTGGGTGGCCCTGTCCACTAAAACAAGCGCAGCAGATGTTTACGTGAAGCTCATATACCGTCAACAGAATGAGAAATTTAACGACTTAATCGATATTTCAAATTCGATTATTTCAAAATTTTAAAGAAATATTTATTTGGATTCTCTGTTTAAGCGCTTCATTTAAAGTCATTTTTCAAGTTTCATAAGAAGCTTGATGCTATTTATACAAAACCTGTGAGGCTAGTTATCCCACCGCACCTTTAAAATTGTTAGGATGGAAGTTGACCTTCTATTATATAATTTATACAGAAATAGTTAATTTTAGGATCATTAAAACAAAAATATATTGTCGGACGTTTAATAACTTTAGACGGCGGTCCCAAATTAAACTATTTCTGCACAAAATAAAAACAAATTTTTAATTAATAATTTTTTAGGCCAACGACCAAAATAAACAATATGTTGTAAAATGTATTGGTTCTAATTATTACATAGTAGATGCAAATGAACATCTGGACGCCCTCAATATAAATTTAGAACAAAATTATCAAGAAAATGAGATAATAATTGATAATAACCAGGATAATATGGAACCTCTTCAAGATACTATAGATATTAATTATCCGCCAGATCAACATGCAGTATTTCTCAACGACTCGGCATTGATAGAACTAAGAACCGGTAGTAAAGAAAATGAACAAAGAACGAAAGAAGAAGAAATAATAGATACCAGTGATACGGCAGATAATGGTGCAATAATGTCTTTGGATGAATCATTATTTATAGAACCTAATACTTATATTGACGAAGTAGAAAGAAGAAAGATAGAAGAAGAAAATAAAAATACCAGCAATTATACGCCAAATAATTATGAATTGGATTTCGACGAGTGCTTATTGAGAGAACAAAATGCTTCTACTCGAGAAGTCATTGATGTACAATCTCAAGATGTAAAGAAATGGCTTGAAGATCTTTTCTCTTGATTATTACACTACTACTGGCGTACACTGGATAGTTTCGTGGGCGGGAGGGAAGATGGTTGTTTAAATTAAGTATGTTATTTAAACTAACTGAGAAAGATCGTAAAGAAATAAAAGCAATTATTTATAATTTAGTGGTATTCTTCTTATAATTAATTTTATAAAGGCAGAACCGTTTACCATTTCTAAAGATTTTTACCTCGGCTAGCTGTTTTTTTCGTCGTAGAGCAGTGAGCTCTATCAGAAATGAGTTCCTGTGACAAATCCCTATTGTCGATTTGGAAAGAAAAATGCTTTTCTTAAGGCAAACTGAATTCAATTTAGTGTTCAAAGATGAAATTCGGTAGGTGACAGTTTTCCCTTTAGCAGATTTAAATATTTGGTGTATTGTGTGGATTCGTAAATTTAGATGCACAATTACGATCATCAAACGTACTCGAGCTAGCATCTGATTTTATTAATCTTTATGGTGTAAATGTGTTAGCAAAATTTGTACAGAATAAATTAATTTAATGTTCAATAAAATTTTTATATTAAAACGCACTTTAAAATTTTACTGTAGAGTTTCTTTCAAATACCTGTTGATACGCTACTAGCTATATGTGATCTGCTCGTTCTCATTCACTGTTGATGGCGATTTGCGTAATTGTCAACCATACGTGATACGATACAGGTGTAACTTTCGGCTACCGTTGGAAAATTATTATCATCTTCTAAATTGTTTAACAAATTCGCTCTTCGTATTCTACACAAAAATCTAAGAGTGTTGTGATTATTTACACAAATAGTTCTTCCAGTTTAAGTAAGTAATTTCAATTTATAATTTATTGGAACTAAGCTTCCAAAATGGCGGCGCGTTGTTTCGCTTTCTTATCTTTAATTATGAAAGTTTAAACTTTTGATTTTGTAGAGAATCGCAATATGCTTTCGAAGCCGTTTTGAAATTGTGAATCCGTTGGTAAATAAATCCGTTACGACCGATAGAAAAATATCGAAAATTTTAACATTGTTTCGGCGCTGGCGCGTAAACTTTAAAAAATTTTGAAAATGTTTCGCTTGCCATCGGATAAGGTTTCTTATTGTGCGTGTTTTTGTGTATTACACTTTTTAGCGAAATTAGTTTATTAAATGTATAAATCAACAATAACTCACCAGACTAAAATTTTCAATTCAAATCTTTTGCCGTGAAGCCCGTCACCTAAAATGCAATTTTTAAACGTGAAGAAATGAGTTTTTGATAAAGTTCGTAGGAACTTTTCTTCATTTATTCATGAGTATTATCCATGTAAAATTAAAAAACTTTTAATTTTTAAAATTTAAGTAAATTTCTTTGGCTATCTGCGGAATGATTTCGATCCAACTTTACCGGCATTTATAATCGCAGAGGCGGATACCAGAACTTTGGCGAGAATTTTTACTGGACATTTTTTAATTTACCTTTTTCGTTTCAGTAGGACGACGAAAAACGACAGCTAAAGCGTGCGTTTCATGAAAATTTTATTCTTTGAAATAAAATTTATAATAAAATTAGACGTACATTTATAAACATACTTAAAATGAGGTAGGGAATGCTATTCCGTAATAAAATTTCAAATATTTTAAAATTTTTTATTTAAACACATATTTCGAAGCTTATGCCCTTCAAATTTTCAATTTTAAAGAATTTTAAATTCACATTCCTCATTGTAAGAAATAAAAAATTCAAATAAAAAATTTATTTTGTAATATAAATTATTTGAAAATAAATATTTGAATTAATTTAATTTAAGATTTGAACGATCTAGAGCGACACGAAATTATAATTATGTAATTCGCCGCCATGATTTTATTATTGTGACAACGGAAAGTTTAATTTGTTGTGTTATGTGATAAATGCGATTTATTTTTGATTTCTAATTTATGTTTTGCGTGTTTTTATAATTTTTATGATGTGTTGAAAAACTATAAACGGGATTCGAGGGGTTTGAAAGAGGTATGTACTGTTGTGTCCACATCAAGGCATAAGAGGTGTATTGCGCATTTGAGCAATTAAAGGATTGCCGATGCAACCTGATAAAAATATATAAAGCAGGATTCTTTCATTTACATTCCTCGTATATTAACCAGTGACGCGCTACTAATATTGTGTTTCGTTATGTTAAGATTTTGTTTGTTTAATTGTTATCATTTGTATTTAATTTAAGTTTTTGTGTATTTTTATTATGTTATTTATTTGACATTGGGCACACACGCAAAGTAAAACCAGCAGGTCACATTTGATCTAAATTTTAAAAACAGAAAGAACCTTGATTAAAATCAAAAAAATCAAGAACCAATGAAAACATTACAAGTAATACAAAACTTAGTGATGAATAATAAACAACGGTCAATGGAGAGCCGTATTTGAAGAGCATTTGAGAACAGTCGTGTTCTAGTCTTTATTGGAGAGTAATCCAAAGCGGTCGTGTGAATTAAAAATAATTCAGAGCGTGTCGATAGTTAGTGAAGATTGATAGATTTGTTTGGGAAGTTTACCCAAGGGACTTGAGGCCATAGTATTTCCGTGTGTGGTAATTAATATCGACACGCGGCTGAATAAGTGTTTGACTGCATCGTGTTGAATATAAAGAATAAGAAGGTGTACGAGCAATTGAAAATAGTTCCTAGTTGAAGTAGGTGCTAAATAAAGAAGAAGAAGAAGAAGATTTAAGTTGTGAAGAAGAATTGTTTATGTTCGACGGTATTAGCTGGTCGACAAATCGTGTGAGTCCTGCTTTTGTATTATTGTTATTAATTATCAGGTTGCAAATAAACGTTTATATGTATATCGTCAATTGTTTGATTGCCTTAATTGTAACCATCTATTCGAAAAACCTGCAGATCCGTGAGATTTCATAAATAAGAGTCACGTATCATCACAGTACACTGCGAATTGTGTATTAATCATTAAAAACTACAAATGTTTGACATTATTGAAAACAAGTAAAATTGTTTATAATTATAATAAAAGATGGCGATATTTAATAAATTTTCACGTCGTGTTTGATCGGCCGCCGTGCGACATTTTAAAAACGCGACTACCGCGTTAATTTAAAACTAACGATAAACGGCGATTTTTGAAAAATTCTTTAAATTTCATTTTCATTAAACAGCGATTTATTTCGAAACAATGATAAAAATGTAATCTGATAGTAATATTTTTATTTTTAAATTATTTTATTTTTCAAACCTTTTTTAAAATTGAAATTGTGAGTAACAATTTGATATTGAATAAAGTGAGCTTTATGCGACTGCATTACTGCGTATTTGTGAAATTTGGAATTATATTGGATTATTTTTGATAGTTGCTACCGAATGATAGTATTAATTGGCTTGGTTGATTTGAAGAAGTAAAAAATCGAAATTGTTAAATTATATTTGAATTGCATTTAAAATTGGAAAATTTAATATTAAAATCGTAGGAACAAATGGTGCGATAGATAAGCCGACGTTTTCGATAAGGTAGAAATTAAAGAATCCCATGCACGGTGAAATTTAATAATTTAAAATTGTAAAGTTTTTTTTGAAAACGAACCTCAAAAACGGATACGTAACATACGTTGTCGCCTCATATATAACGCTTTCACCTCCGTTTTCGGAGGTGACAACGTTTTGCCTTGTTTTCTACGAAATAAAGTTGTAGGTGGCGTTACCTGCTAAATATTAAAATTAACCCTGGAGGTGACAACGTTCTGCTAGTATCCGCAAAACAATTTTGTAGTTCGGGCATATATCGCTGGCGCTAGTGTCGTTTTCGTGTATTATACGAGCTGTGCGTACCGACCTCCGTTATATGAACTATACGTTGTGTCCACCGTAACTTGGCAACATTGCAAACATATTAATTCTGCATTAATACTACTTCATTCTATTCCGTTATTATACCAGTGCTAGTTCGTCAGCGTAGAATTGCTTTGTTCTATATCCATTTTTGTAAAATTTTAGTTAGAATTGTAGTTGGACAAATAAGAATTGCCTTGTTCTATATCCACCTTAAAATAGTCAATAATAAAATCCCAAGTATGATTTTCCAACCTGTGTTTTGTTCTATATCCACGTTATGCAAAATTTGTTTGTACTATCGTTATATTGAAGGTTTTGTTCTATATCCACAACTTAAGAAATGAAAATATGTTCTATATCCAAACTATTTTCAGGAAACACTTTGAATGCTTTATTCGACTGTTTTAGATTAGATAATAAGGGATTCCTAAAGTAAAGCTGCAAATAAGTAATGCTGTTTTTGCATTCTTTTATAAGGTTATCGGTTTTATTTAAAGTAAGTATTACAAATTTTATTTAGTAGTTGAATAGACATCGTTTGGGTAACATGGATTTAGAATCACCGTGTCCTGATTTACAGGAGGAGCTTTTAAGGTAAGACAACAATAAAAGAAAAACAATTCGAGGTAAATTAAAAATTTAATATTTTAGTATGGTGGATGATATAATGAGCGATATATTGCCTCCTATTTTAAAATATGTTGATGGAGAAGTGGAAAGCAAAAATGAAGTGGACGATGTATTGCCTTCTACTTCAAAATACGTTAATGGAGAAGTGGAAAGCGAAAGTGAAGTGGACGATGTATTGCCTTCTACTTCAAAATACGTTGATGGCGAAGTGGAAAGCGAAAGTGAAGTGGACGACTCGGATCAAGATCCGGATTTTATTTTTAGTGATACAGATGAAGTTGAAAATGCAACTATAATGACAAAAACAAAAAACACAGAAAATATAATTGACGAAGTTTTAATTGAGACCGAGAGAAATTTAACGAGAAAAAGAAAAAGAAACCCAGAAAATTGGAAATCAAATATTAGAAAACGACTTAGAGTATCAGGTAAAGAGTACGTAGATATTAAAGGTAGAGTACATCACAAAAAGGTAATCAAACCCGGTTGTTCAAATACGTGCTGTTTTCATTGTTCAACCAATTTTTCTGAAAATGATAGAATTTTAATAAATCAGCAGTTTTGGGATCTTTCAGAATCAAAAAAAAATTCTGAAACATCTAAAAAGAAGAATAGTTTTATTTATTTTTTGGAAATAAATAGCAGCGAATTTCGAGTTTGTAAAATATTTTTTTTGAACACGTTATCTATAAGCCAACAAAAAATTTATTATCACTTTAAGACGTTTGAAAATTCAGTCACAAGCATTCCTCGATCTCCTACTGTAGGAAAACATAAGAAAAAATTTACGTCAGATGAAAATCTAGAAAGAGTTAGAAATCACATCCGTAGTTTTCCTACAGTAGAATCTCACTACTGTAGAGCTAATACAGAAAAAATGTATTTGGAATCAGGACTGAGTATTAGAAAAATGTATAATTTATACAAAGAAATGGTTGAAAGCGATCCTGTGAAATTCCATATATATTCTAAAGTTTTTAACACTGAATTTAATTTTTCATTTTATAAGCCCAAAAAAGATCAATGCGATAAATGTGTAATATTTAATTTACTTCAAAATCCTACAGCAGAACAAATTTTAAATAACGAAAAGCACCTTGCTGGCAAAGAAGCTAGCAGATCTGAAAAAAAAGTTGATAAATAGCAAAGTGATTGCAATGTTGCTATCATTACTTATGATCTGCAAAATGTATTTGCTTTACCAAAAGCAAACACATCCAGCTTTTTCTATAAACGAAAATTTAACTGTTATAATTTAACAGCACACTGTAGTGTTAATGGCGTTACATATTGTAGTTTATGGAACGAAAATATTGCTGGAAGAGCTGGAAATAATATTGCTAGTGCTCTGATTAAAATTTTAAAAGAAATTGTAAATGATAATATTTCTTTAAAAAAATTAATTTTATGGTCGGATTCGTGTGTACCACAAAATAAAAATTCAATAACATCTTTGGCTTTGCTAGATTTTCTAAATTCAGATGAAAGTAAAAATGTTCAACAAATTGAACAAAAGTTTGCTGAAGCTGGGCACAGCAATTTACAAGAGATTGATGCTGTCCACAGTTCTATTGAACGAAATATTAGAGATTTGGAGATATACAGCCCTGTTAGTTTACTTCGCGTTTTAATTAATATCAAGTCCTCTAAAGTGAAACTTAAGGTGATGCAATTAAATAACACCAGCGATTTTTGGAATTACCAATCAATGGTTAATTACTTTAACTTTTCAAGTATTCCTTACACAAAATTAAAACATATCGTTTATAAAAAAGCAGAATTGCTAAAAATAAATTATAATTATACATTCGATAAAGCTAGCATACAAGAAGTATGCTTAGTGAAAACTCGATATTATGTCAGAAAAAATACGGAACCGCAAATAAAATCACTTCCAAAAATTAGCCTATTACGAAACACAGTTAAAATAAGTGGAGATAAAATCAAAGATATACAATCTATGTTACCATGCATGCCTGAAATTGATAAGAAATTTTACAATTCCATGATTGCAAACAATAAATAAACAGGTATAGTTTATAAATTATAAGTATAATTTAAGTTTGTTATAGCTACTCGATTAGTTTTGTTTATTTAGAATAAGTTTTTGTTAGTATTTCAAAATGTGTTTAATTTAAATTGTTTATCTTATGAAATAAAACATTATAAAACGTTTTACTTCTTTTCTAATTAATTTATTGACATCCAGTAGAATGTGAGAAAAAATATTGTTACAGCTCATAATTATCCCTATATTTTGTTTTATATCCAGATAAATTTAACTAAAAATCACAAAATTTCAAATTTTGTTCTATATCCAAATGTAATTAATTAATATAACCGTAAAAATTAATATAATATATAATTATATATAAAATATAATTAATATATTAATATATAATTAATATAATTAACAGTAACATAATTACTAAACAAACTTGCTTTTAAGGTAAAATAGACTTATGCTATATATTTAAGATAATCTATATCTTAAATTTTAAAAATCTTCTTATCACTTCGACATTTTAATATTTTAATTTCAATTTGATTTACCTCGAAATACACTTATTGGATGTAGAACAAAGCAATACTACGCTGACGAGTTATACAAGAATAGTTTTCGTTTTTTTTCACTTCTTGTTTTTTTTTTCGTTTTTCACTTTTTGAATTTAAAACATGAATTCAAGAAGTCGGATAATATTAAATATGGCTTTGTGCAAAGGTAAGTTTATTAAAAACAGTTTTAATTCTCAAAACCGATGATAAATTTTTATAATTGAATACTAGTAACAAAAGTTTACCTAATTACTGAAAAGGCTGACTTTTTAAATACATTTTAGAACCAGAAGAATTTGATTCTAATATGGAGCGTCGGAACATTGCGGAAACTTTTTGCAAGAGCGATAATAATCATAAATTCGACAGAGTTTACGTAAGTCATAAAAATTTATTCAAAATTATGTTATTCCAATTTTTATTAAAATAATAATCGTAATAACAGCAACAACTATTAATCGTGCTTTCAAGTTCGTTAATAAGTTACATATTTACTACATTCACATTAAAATGTGTAGTTGAATTACCAGACAGAGAAATCGGAGATTAATTCAAAAAATTTCATGTTTATATTTCTACAAAGGAGAATCCCCCGGGGAAATACGTTAACAAAGGAATTATATGACCTCCGCATTTCGTAATGTTTGCTACTTATTGTACTGAATGTTTAGTCCTTCAATAAGAACTCCTTAAAGCAGCCAGATGATCAGAAATTTTCGAGAAAATCGACTTTAAAATATTGTTGAATGAGTTTGAAGACAAGATGTGAAATAATTTGCAATAAATTTCGTGGCGTAGGTACGAACGAGTTGGACTAGGAACCAGTGGGTCCGCGGTTCTATTCCCACCTTCGCAAGTTTTTTTTTTTAATTTTTTTTTTCTAGTGCGTATTATTTTCCTTATTTAAATGCTTGTAGTACACAAGGGCATCTTTTATGCATAATTTAGCGATTTCACTGCACAAACTATCTTCGACGGTGTCTTCAGCCCTCGTCGAGGGGCCAGGCAAATTAAAGGATAAATATCAAACATGATAACTTTTCAGTAACTACGCTAAATAAAAACTAAACTGTTGAAAATATGTTTTAGGATAAAAATATGTAGTTTTAGGATATGTTGGTTTATTAACTTTGTATTTCTTATTAAAATCTAGTCAGTTGCATGTCTTTATTAGCCACATCGTGTTTGCTATTTCTACCAATCGTAAAATAAATAAATTAAATCAGATGATAAATTATAGACAAATATTAGGTAAATTATTTCCACCAGATGATATGTGCGATGACATATGAAACTAGACCTGCTGAATAATAATAATTAAAACATTCGATTTTATTATATTTGTTAAAAAAAATGGAATGTATTTAATAAATTAAATGTTGACACATTTAATGTTGAGACATTTAAATGCGGAGGTCATATAATTACCTTGTAAGTTCTAAGGGCGCGACTTTATTCAATCAAACAATTTAATTTGTAATGTAGTACTAACTTATAAGATAATCATTTTTTATAGTGAGTAATTATTAAATATTATTAAACAATTCTTGCAACTCTTAATATTTTTAAAAATTAGAAAACGAATTTATTAGAAGGTGTTTCTCATTATATACCACAATAACAAAATCGTATGACGTATCGGTACATACGTAATGTGTTCAAAAATTTACAGAAAAACATCAAATTCCAGAAGCAGATCATTACGATAAATTATGTTATAGGAATGGATTCAAAACAATAGCGTTGAACCCAATAACAATTTAGTTGAAATAAAAAAGTTGTCTCATGCAGCTCCACCAAAGACTGTGACTGAAAATTCTGAAATATGTTCAAAATTTCCAATGCCGGGTTCTTCTGCTGTTAAAAGAAATTTAATGCAAGATTTTGACAATAAAGCGCTGTCAGATTTTGGACATAGGTAATTCTAATTTAAAACCTGTAAAAATAAATAATTTGGACATTGATTACTTAAACAAACAAAGAGAAGCATCATATACCTTTCTTTCTAGCGTTAAAAGTAGTTCAATTATAAGTAGAACCCCTGAAAGTGATCACGACATTGGAAATAATGAGTATGATTGTAAAATACCTTATCAAAACGAAATAGTATATCTCGATAAGAAATCGCTAACCCAGACCGATAAAAAAATTAAGGTAACTAGAAAACTGCTTGTTATCATAAATAGTTTCCACTTTTATTGCGAATGTCTTTTTATTACTTATTTTAGACTATCTCAAATATATTACTTAAGCCTTCTTCACAATGCAATACAAAAAATATTCCAGATACGAAGGTAACTACCGATATATACTAATTTAATCCCGAAAAGGAAGACCTAAACGTAAAGGTAATAAAATTTTAAAATAAAGATTATATTACTCGATGAAATATTTATAAAAATGTTTTTAGAACACTGAAACAACATTTTCCGAACAACATTTAAAGGAGTTAGATTCAGAGAGCGAGATTGACGATGAAGACAACGATAAAGATTTTGATATAAGGGAATATTTAGACTATAAAAATAAAGATAGTTCCACTAGTAGTAATGAAGAATTACAAATTGCAGACTTGGATCTAGAGTCACCAGAAAATTCAAAGGTAATAATACTGGCTGAGTCAGACCACCCGTATCAGTATTTTTTTTCAAAATCGGTTAGTCGTAGAGAGTTGAGTCAAAAAAATTTTTTTTATAAAAACCATAATAAAAAATCGAATAATTCGATCATTTGATAGTAAAAATTTACTGATACGGTTGGTCTGACTCACCCTGTAACTTTAGAATAACTTTAGAAACATCATAATTTTTAGAATAACCAAAACTGTACTAAAACACTCGAGTACTTAAGTACTCGATATCATACAAAAAGTTCTCAAAAACAAATGGTTCGATGCAAATTCTGCAATGAAGACGTAAGCACAAAAAATTTTAGTAGACATGTTGAGAGACATCACGGAAGTGAGACTGAAGTAAAAATCATTTTGATGTTTCCAAAGAATAGCAAAGAAAAGAGAAATGCTTTTATTTTATTAAGAAATGAAAAAAATTTTAATTTGTTTATAAAGGGAACTATAAGACCAAATCGCGAAAATGTAACAGCATCAGAAAAAAATTCAAAATTTTACCCATGTGCTTATTGTAAAGGACTATTTCTAGAACACTATTTAAAACGACACTCAAAAAAATGTATCAACAGAAAAGCTCACAAGGAAAACGTCATGCATCTCTCTGCTTCTCATACACTAACAGCATGTGCTATGGACATTACCAATGTTATTTCGAAACTGAATGTCAAAGAACTAGTAAGTATTTAGATATATTAAAGTTACTCGCCCATTAAGATTTTAAAATATCCACTCTTCGATAACCATTCCGATCACCATTCGATAACATTGAAAATGCTTTTGTTTATTTATCAATCTTACTTATTATAAACCACTAGAACTAAAATAGCCAGCGTACTGCTTTTACAACGTGTCATTTTTTTTGGTAAATTTACTCTGATTGATTGACTTCTTTACCAACCAAAACATGTATCAAACCACCGGTAAAAATCATTTTCTTTGTACAATCATATTAATTTTTGTTTTTATATGCTCAATTAAATTTTTCCTATTATGTAGGTGTTTGACCAAATGAAAGGAGACAAAATTGCATTTGAAGCCAAAAAAGATATCTTAATAGCAAATTTCGGAGAATCTTACTTAAAAAAACATAAGCGTGAACGCATGTCGTATGCTTGTAGTAATCGTATGCAAGAGCTATCTCGTTTACTAATCTCATATAGAAATATTGTAAACGATGACAAAATTTCTCTTAAGGATGTTTTGCTTCCAAAAAATTTTATCACAGTGGTGTCATCCGTTAGAGAAATTTCTGGGTATGATCCTATAAAAAAAAACATTTAAAGTTCCCAGTTTAGCAATGCATTTAGGAACTTCCCTAAAACATGCATGTTACGAATTAATACACTTAGTTTTGCAAGAAAGTAGTGGTTTTAAACGTAAAACTGTAGAAGGAAAGAAAAACTGGTTAACTGAAATTAAGCACTTCATAAAATTAGTAGAAAATCGATGGACGATAGAATTAGCATCACTAGCAAGCAAAGATCTACAGGAGAAAAAATGGTCTAAACCTTTACTGTTGCCTTTGATGAGTGATATTAAAACATTTAGGGATGAGACACTAAAAATGGCAGAAACATGTAGAGAGAAATTTAATAATAATAATGATGATAAAAACACGTATAAGTTGTTAGTGCAGTGTAGTTTAGCATTGCTTATACTTTTCAACCGACGACGAATAGGAGATGTGCAATACCTAAAAGTTAATGACTAAAAGTGTGACAGAAAAACAACTTTTACAGATTTTAAAAATGTGTTGACAGAATCCGAACAAGTGTTGACCGCGCAGTACAAAAGGGTATTAAACAGTGGAAAAGGATCTAGGCAAGTGGTTATTTTAGTCCCAAAAGTACTGCAACAATATATAGATTTATTTCTGCATCATAGAAAGAAGTACATATTCCCCGATAACGAATACGTTTTCTCTTTACCAGGAAGTAAGGTAAAATGGGGTAAGGGAGATGTTGCCTTTAGAACTCTCTCAAATAAAATAAAATTAAACGCTCCTGAAGCTATTGGTAGCAATAAGATTAGAAAACATATTGCAACAATCATGCAAATACTGAATCTCTCAACAGATGAGGTGAAGCAGTTCTCACAGTTTATGGGACATACTGAAAAAACCCATCGAGAATTTTATGAGTAAGCATACTCACTGCAAATAAAAGTTTTTTCGCTATTCCGGTCATTAAACGCCTCTTTTCACGGTCGTTTGCAGATACGACCTGAAGTCATCGTGTAATTGTAATAATTCTTGCTTGTAATCAAAATATTTCGGCAGTTTTTCCGGAAAGCGAAAAATATTCATAATACACGGATAGTAAAGTCGCCTCGGTTTATAACTCTTTCTTCTCAATATGAAAAGTTACACTTTATTACCTTGTGATGTAAACTACTATTGTTTCCTCTAAAGAACAATTTTGATTATGATTAACAGTGTTTACTTTTCTAAAACTTAATTTCAAAACGTAAGTGTACATTACTAATTCTTAAAGATATTTTTCATGAAAAACTTGATTAAATAATGGTAAAATGAAAATGTTTTAAAAGTTTTATACCTTTTCTTCTGTGGTTACTTTTAATATTAGATTTTAACGTTATACCACCTCACCTGTAGCTTTTTTAATATTTTTAAGTCGTGCTTAAATCCTAAAAATTCTTTGGTATAGCAATTTCTTGCATAAAACTTGACTTTACGTTCATTTTCATTAAATTAATTCCTTGTATAATATAGAAGAAACATTTTTTTTTAAAGATCTATATTCTAAAGATCTTTAAGTGTTAAACACGACTAAAGTATTGAAAAACTTTTATGCATCTGGAAAATTGAATGTTTATATACATCATAGTTATAAAATGTTTATTTAAATCATAATCAAAATTATCTTCATGAACTGAGAATTAAATGTAATGTGGCATGATTCTAAAAATATGTACTGCGTTTTAGACTTCCAGTGGATATATATCAGATTGCAAAAGTCTCGAAAATGTTACTGATGATGGAAAAAGGATCCCTTCCTATTGAATATAAAGGTAAATCTTTATCAGAAATTAATATCGACCCTAATTTGGAATACGCAGAAGAATGTGAAATTGAAGGTAATAAAGTGGTTTAGTTTGAACCTCACTTTAAATAAAAATATATAATTTTAAGAAAATTGCCATGTTCCTGAAAATGATTCTATTCCATCCACCAGTACTCAACATTTCCAAAACTATAGTAATGATAACTTAGGAGAAAACAGTACTGTAGCACACGTATACATAGTATACGTAGGTATAGTACCTTTTGATTTCCAAACTGTGTTATACTTGCGATTCTTTCGGCAACGCCGCAATAGTGGATTATGTTACACCGCATGTAATGTGCATGACTAATAAAATACAACCACTAACAATAACATCTTATAATTATAATGCATTTCACTCATATTATTTTTTTCTAATTCTAAAATTGTCCAGATTACTATTTCAAAAAATTAAAAATGTGGGAGTATTTTATTTTTGTTCTGTCGACTGTTGCAAATTATAAATTAAATATAATTATGAAATTAATTTTTGTTTAAGTTCACTAAAATTAAAATAAAAAGTTAAAAATTTTAAAATTACAGTTTGGTGTCTTGCTGCAATGTACAATGAATTGTTAACTTAACTGACCACGATTATTTTAGCTTAACAATATTTTTTCATATGCAGGATAATAAATAAATTCAAGTAGGTAGGTAGTATATGAAATCTTTTATTGATGGATCAACTGTAAGCCAGGAGACAAGATTATAAATTCGTGTTACGCGTCTTTCATGATATTAGTAAAAAATACTCTATTTTTTTTAAATAAGTTACTCGGAGCATTTTAAATGTTTTTAATTTCATATTGTATGTAGCTGACGTCATGTCGGTAACTTAATATTATTAAATGATCATTACCTACGCAATAATTTAAACAAAATCATCAAATTCCAAGACGACGTATCGGTAAATTTTAGCTTCCAACAATTCCAGTTTTTTACTTTCTTGTTCAATGTGTAAAATTTTGTAACCCCCTCCTTCTGTTTATGGTTTATGTCTGGTAGGTGTTTCGTGAAAGTCAATTTTCCATCTGTAAGTCTGTGAGATCGTGTGTGTTCAGCAAATCGTGTTTTGAAAGATCTACCGGTATGACCAATATATTTTTGAGAGCATTCACAAGAGAGCTCATAAACCCCTGATTTAGTTAAAATGTCTAATTTTGATTTCACGTAATTAATATATTTATTAAGTTTATTGTCCGTTTTAAAAGCAATGTTGTAATCCTTATTTTTTATATATTCAACAGTATTGTTTGACTTGTTTCCGAAAAAAGTGTTGACATTAAAGTTTGCGTTAGTTTTTTTTTTCTTAAATATTCGGATAGTTCGATAGAATTTTTTGTTTAATTTGGCATAATAAGTTATCAATTAGAGCGACTTGGTATCCATTTGAGATCGCGATATATTTAATTCTGTCTAATTTTTTTAAAATTTACTTTACATAGTGAAATTATAATTAAGCGATTGAGAAAAGCGCGAAAAGAAGCAATTTTATGTGTAAAAAGATGCGCAGAATTATTATGAATTACTGCACATCGGCTTCCGTAGGTTTATGAAAAATATCAAAAGAGTACTTATTATTTACTTTCATTATTGTGAAATCCAAGTAATTGATTCTATTGAATTTAATATTATTGTGTTGTTTGTTAATAAAGTTAAAAAGTTGATCTAATTGTCTGAGGGAACCATTGAAACAAATAATGTCATCAACGTATCTTAAATAATAAATTATTATATTTTTTGAAATCTGAGCCAAGAATTTGCACTATCGCGTAATATCACTCCGTTTAATTCAAGTTGGATTAGTATTCTCGGGTTTTTTGCGTTCTTGAAATAAAACTCAATGCATATCCACTAACCGGTTTCAACATTTTTTATATAGCCATTCATCAGAGTCTACAATAGAAAAAGACAATCACATTCTCGATGGTGTAACATCAGGTATAACATCATGGTATAACATCTATCGTAATTTAGGTAAGTAATAACTTTTCTAACTCTTGCTTTGTAATTTTTCAAGATGGCGTCGGCGTCCTAATTTGCAATACAAAATGTGTTTTAAACACCTGGTTTTCTTGAATAATTAATTTCTAATTTCAGGAACAAATTAACGCCGCAAATGATATTTCTTTTCGAAACTTGACAATGGATCTCCGCTTAAAAACTATTTCTACCTTTCACAAAGGTTTATATTTCACAAATAGGTAGTTCAAAAAATTTGCACTACCAATTAATTTTCGCTAAATCGCCAAACTCTATTTAAGTCGACCCGGCCTTAACAACTCTCTCGCCTCGCCTCGAATCCTTATTCTTCCGTCCACCAGGCCAATTTTCCAAAATTACCTGCTTTCAACTTCACTTTCAACTTCACATAGAAGGGATCACCGCTCCGTGAGTGTCCACCCGCACGGTCTGGACTTCTATTATGTTGTAATGCTATGTCAAATTAAATGGGAATAATTTAGAACATATATTGTCGTGTTTACTTAAGTTAACTTAAGTTATTAAGTAAAAATTAAGAAAATTTTTTGATAAGTTTATAATTTTTGGAATACAAGTAAATTTTTTAAAGGAAAAGTGTTTTATTAAAATTTATAATTGAATTGATTGATTTTGAAGAACGTTTGAATAGATTTTGGAAGTAAAAATTAAACGGAAGATGGTTGCATAATTAAAGATGACAATGGAGATTGATAAAATTTAAAAATTATAACAAAAAATTTGGTAAAAAGTTTTCAATTTTTATATTAAAAATTTATTCAGGGAACAACAAATTGTTGATGATAAGCTGGACTGAGATACCGGTAACGTAAAACTTAACTGTACCATTTTAAATTTGCCATCAACCAAAAGATTTAAACGGAAATCTTTTCTATTATTATCCTGAACTCCTTCGGGAGTTAATTTTAAATCCACAAAAGCCATTTTTCAAATCCTTTCGTGAATCTATACGATCTTACAATAGGGTTTTGTCTTTTGAATCTATGGAAGCAACAGTTGTTGATTTCCATGGAGGTCGCCCATACGTTTTTAAAGTGCATGGTCAAATTTATTATCGCACCACTCATTTTCAACCGAACAATAACGAAAATCCACGGTGGGCACAGCTTTATGTTATCGATAGTCCGCAGGCAACGGAAATTAGAGCCGCACATCCTGACAATGCTCAATTCAACCGGCAAATACTCAATAGCATTGATAAGTTTTTAAGATGCAACAACAAGATCGCCTAAACTGATACAATGCTTCGCGAAGTAGAAGCAAAAGCTACCCAAGAAGCCAATGACGCAAGTGAAGAGATGCAAATTGTAAATATGATTTTTTGACGTGATCGCCATTCTGATCAGCGTCGTTACAACAAATTGCTATGGTGTTTGTGGATAGTGATGAAGGGCCACCGTTCGAACAAAAATTCGTGTCTCAGAGGTGTAGGGTGAGGTAGCTGCAACTATTCGAACAAAGGCGCCACCGTTGTTAAGTCATGGGTACGAGAATCTGAATCTTAGACTTATAAAATTAAAAATGTACCAATATTATTTTTGAAATATATTTTTACATTGAATTTATCTTCTATTAAATATCACAGCATATAATGGAGAGCCAAAACTGTTTGTTGATGTTGAACTGAAACTGGATTCTTGGTGAATCTCTACAGAGAGCCTTGGCTAAAGAAATAGCCCCTTTATTTTTTTCTTCAAAATAGCTCTCTAAACTAGCTATACTTACCGCGACTAACAGGGACACTCTTGAAATGAATCGTAAGATCGTAATTATGTAGAATTCCCGGCGAACTACGTTTTTATTACAGCGCTGATTCATCATTTCCGAAAACCCCTCTGATGCCCTAAATTTCCCACCAGAATTTTTTCACAATCAGACGCCATCGGGTATGCAGCCACATATTTTAGGACTTAAACCTGGCGTTATAGTAATGCTACTTCGGAAACTAAATCCTAAGGCAAGACTTTGCAATGGAACTCGGTCAGTTATAAAATCGATTCACAATAATTTTATTATAGCAGAAATCGTTTCGGACTGTAACGGCAGTGATATAGTTTTTATTTTGAGAATTGATTTGGCACCGACCGATGTCAGTCTTTCGTTTGTTTTAAAACGTCGGCAGTTTACGGTTATTCCAACTTACGCAGTGACCATTAATAAAGCGCAGGGTCAAACGTTTGATCATGTAGGAATATATGTAAACAAGCCCGTTTTCTCCCACGGACAGCTTATTGTTGCATTATCCAGGTGTAAAAATCTCCGAGAAATTAAGGTACTCATACAGCCAGATCATCTTTAAGGGAATCTTTTCAAATGCGATAGATCATTCATGCAGAACATTGTTTATAATGAAATACTCTTTTTATACTGAGTAAAAAGTAGATCGAAATCTTTTATTCTTATCCATATAATGAAAAGCAGGAATTTTGAAAAAATCAATTTCCCATGTTATTTCCCTATGTTCAGAGTTCGGCCAGTATAATAATTTTATATTGTCGTGTCTTCCATCTCAATTATAGTAAAAAATTGTTTGTGCCCATGATTTCATGATTTGCGGCACAACTCAAGTAGAATTGAATACAATTTAAGTTTTTAGGATTAGCAAAGATGACTAGGTTAACTTTTATCGAAAAAATAGTTTTTGACAAAAAAATTTTTATATTTTAAAATATAATTTTATGATTTACGGCACACACCGGCACAACCCAAGTAGAATCCAATGCAATTTAAAATTCTAGGATTATCAAAAATGGCTAGGCTTTCTATCCACAAAATAGTTTTTGGCTCAAAAATTTTTTTTTATTTACGGCCCAAACCGGTACACCCCAAGTACATGTACCCTGAAAATTATAAACGTAAATTGCCAACTAAGTTATCACCATAACTTATCTCAGGGCCCATGGGACTCAATGGGTACAAAAGATTTCCCTGGGCTAGCTCAGGTGCTCTCTGGTTATACGAAGTAGTTATGTAGGGCGCCAAGTAATTAAATTTCAGGATTCCAGAGAACTTATTTGGTAATTACTAACCACTGAGAAGTAAGCCATTTTACGAGAAAAAAAATATTAAGTAAATAAAAGGAACCACCACAGATTACATCGAGCACAATAAGATTTATTAATGGACAACAAAAAAAAAGAATGATCAACAATGTCTTACAATTACCACTGATAAAAATAATATAAATTAACTGAATATGAAGAGAAAAGTTGTTGCGCACCATACGAGATCAATTCACAGTTGTCTATTAGTTCTACGCAAAGTTTATACTTTTGAAATTTCCTAAATAAACTCTTAGGTAAAAAAAACTCTTCAAACGATTGTCATAATTAAAAAAATATAAGTGTCGCTCAAGACCCGGAGAATTGCAATTCTTTTGAGTCGCGGTAATTTCACACTAACATAGGTGTGCCCCGAATGTTTAAATCAAAATCCGAATTTTGCGTATCGCTTTACAAAAAAAAAGATGTTTACGTGATGGCAAACTTTAACTTTTCCTAAATAAAAATAAATTAATTTCTGCTCGAACTTAATAATACTGATTATACATAACAATGAAATTTACGCAACAATCAATAAAATAATATAATGACGTAACGAAATAGATAAACGTAGTATAAAACAAATAGATAATTTCGGGTGTTAACCGGTAACCAATTTCAAATCCAAAAAGTTGATGGTCCGGATAATATATAAAATCAGCAGTTGAAAGCGAAAATACACAGGACGTCAAATGGGTAGGTACGCAAAGATCCCGAAGGTAATAATATAACGGACTCTTATGCTGGTTATCATCAAAATAAGTTAGTAACTGATACGTCTAACCTTATGCTGGTTGCTGTGTGGAAGTTTGATGGAATATTGGACGCTCCAAGTCTCAATCCTCGTAGATCCAACAATACGAAAGAAGGAAGAACCACTATTTTAGGAATATTTCCAATCAAAATTAATTATTCCAAAATATATATCCCACGTGTGCCCGTAAAGGTGCAATAAAGAAAAATTTCCAAATGGAGCACTCTTCCGAAATAGAAGTTGTCAGGTCACACAAGGCTATCGTGATCCAGAGAATTTCAGGAGAACTCACAACAAAACTGCTACTTTCTTTCAAAATCGCTTTTTCGTTCTTAATTAAAAATCCCGTTCTTATTATCTTATCCACACGCACATTTTTCCAAAAATCAAACATGTTCCCAAAGAATCAAAACTTAACCCAATCGCCATCTAATATAAATATATCAAACTATACAAACTTAAAATTAAAGAATTCGGCACAATAAATTAAAATAAACTCCAATAACATAAAATTCATGTAACATACAATACAATACAATTTAAAATGTTGGGATTATCGAAAATGGCTAGGCTAACTTCACCGCCATAGGATGTATTCCATTAAAAGTAGTAACTGATATGTCCCTTGCTTTAATGCATTCGTGCGCAAACACATTTACCCCGTATAAGAACCTTAACCAATATATGAACAATGTTACAAAGCGCTATTTAGAAATAATGATAATAAAAAATTATAAAAATAATTTTTAGAGAAGACTCACATCAAAATTCATGTAAATCGGTTCAGTAGAACTTGAGAAATCATGACAAGAATTTCGAAAAATGTAGTTTCGAGAAAAACAGCATTAAAATTTCAGGTAAAGTTACTCGAAGTCTAAGCCATACATTAATACTTTATACTTGCATTTCTTCAATCAGCGATTCCGACTTCATTCATCGGGCCTTCTTTTACCTCAAATTGAATATTTAAATAAATATAATTTAAAAAACACAAAAAAAAGAAATAAAGGGTATTTTTTAATACTTTTCTTAGAATAGTTCCGTCTAAACCGGTCGAGTTGCCACAACACTAAAGTGGCTATAGCTTTTAAAATAATTCAAATTACATTACAGATTTTACATTATCGTTGTTTGTGAATACAAAATATCACTATTTAATTCCCCGTAACGTATAACGGACCGTTAAATTATGTTATTATTATTACGGTTGATTTAACATGATATTTTACATTATCATCGTTTGTGAATATCAAATATCACTATTTAACCCTCCGTAACGTTTAACGGACCGTTAAATTCAGTTACAGACGTTTGTGAATACGGGCATAAATCTCAAATTAATAATGTTATTTAAACAAACTACATAACTAAAAGAAAATTAGAAGTATTTACAACGCCCGGCTAGCTCAGTCGGTAGAGCATGAGACTCTTAATCTCAGGGTCGTGGGTTCGAGCCCCACGTTGGGCGACAATTTTTTTCATATAATTTAGGGAAATAACAAGAATTAGTTGAATAGTTTGACATTTAGCTCCGGCTTTTCAGTATTTTATCAAAAATTTTGAGCTCATCGCATGATTATATTTTCCTAAATTAAAAAAAGTTGAGATAATTGATGAATTTTGAAAATATTTAAGCATTTTATATATACCTCCAAGATTTGAGATGAGAAATTGAATCTTCTCTTTGCGGGAAAAGATCATTTTCTTCTAGAAAATTAGAAAAAAAAAATAACCAGCTTCTCTTTCGTGCTTCTCAAACTCTAATAAATTGATGTTACTATTAACTGATTTTTGCGGAAGCAAGAGCGAGGTTCAAAACAACTCTCTGGTAAGTCCAGTTCATTAGAAAAAACAAACACACACATAAAAAACAGTATTTATTATTTTAATACTAGAGAAAGAAAAGGTATACAAAAAAAATTAAGCTAACTGCTGTTTTGAAAATATGAATTTACAATAAAATAAAAACTACTCACCCCGATAGTTATCGATAAGTTTACAAATTTTTCCACCTTATACAGATATATTTTTAAAATTACTAGTCCAGCAGTATGCATACATTCTTCACTTAAGTACCAACATAAACCAACAGAATATGGAATATAAAAATGAGATTTACTCTTTGGAGCATACTAAATATGGTGCCTAATTTATCAATAATATTTATAACTCTACCTCTTTTTACCTCAATGAGGATATGTGTAGAACCTTTGTCAACTATTCAACTATTCGATTCATGCTGGCCAGGGCCGTATATAGACTAGATTTTCGGGAGGGGGAGGAGTTAAAAAAATTCAAAAATAAATAGCTAATTTATTAAAACAAAAGAAATTTTTTAAAATTTAAATTTTGTTATATTAATTTTTGAAATGTAATGTTTGCAGAAACGTGAGTAGAGAGCTTTTTGCCAAGATAGCGGAAACGACGGATGCCTAGATTTTGTTCCGCTGATTTTTTGACTATAATTTTGTGCAAGTATTATTGCAATTAAGATTTTATTTTTGAGTATTGTTATTGGAAAATTTTGTTTGAAAGTATTTTGGTCGAAAGTGACCGCAAAAAAGTTGAAATTTTGTGAGAAGATTGTTTTTATTTAATTAAAGTGATTACTGTTTAAAGCGATTTTTTATTTGAGTTCGATATTTAGAGAAAATTTCGATTTTTGTAAACTTTATTTAATGGTTGAAAATAATTTATCAAGGGAACGACAAATTTTGATTACAGATTGACTTCTGGGGGGCGTTATCGCGGTTAAAATTTTGTTGGTGCCATTTTAAACTTTTTGTTTACTACGATCTTTTTAATGAGTTTAAACTTATTCATATTTTAATTTTAAACTCTCTTGTAAAAAACCGTCTTTAAATAAAAATTTTTAATTTTAAAATTTGAATAAAAATCACAAACTAAATTCTTATTTTACCGATGGCGATAGTAAAATAATGTAGTCAAACATTAGTTTAACTAAATAAAATTTATGTTCTCTTTAAAATTTGGTCCAAACAAGTTAAAGCAATTTAAAATTTTTACCATAATAGTAAGAATTAAGATAAAATACTTATTTCATTTATTTCAATATAATTATTGTTACGAAAGAGCGTGTAATTATATCTGATGACTAATGTATGACATCATGTATGATGAGTCAAGCATGATGAGTCATATATGATGAGTCATGCATGATAACAGCATTAGTCATTCAGATATAACTGAATTAACAGTCGGGAAATGATTAGAAATTCCTGGAAGTTTCTGTAAGGCAGTATTTACGCATAAATATTGATGCTTTCCTGTGACGAATTAATTCCAGTTCGAACGCGCAAGTAAACATAAATAAATAGTGAAGTGATAAATGATATACCGAGTGTTTAAATAAATCTGGACTTAGTGTTAAATAAATTATAGTGTAAATTAGTGTTAGTGTTAATCATATCAAATTTTTAGCATAAACCAAAAAATGCACAAAACACTTTTTCGAAAACTAAAATGTTTAAGTTATCACAATATATAAATACACTGTATTATCGCAAACGTTTTCACCATACTATGGCATCATCAGGCGATAACTAGAAGGAGAAAGGAGAAAAACTCCGTATTTATCGACAAATTGCAAGAGAAAAGTGGAGGGGGTAAGAGGAGGAGGTAATTTTTAAAAAAGTAATTATGTGTGAATATACTAGAGAGTGGTGTAAATTTAAAGAGAAAAAAGGAAAAAAAAAAGGGGGGGGAATGTAAGTAGATGTGTGGTAAGTTAAAGGGGGGGGAAGTATTATTTATTAAAAATGTTTAGTAGAGGTGAGTTATTTAAATCAGATTGACTATTAAGTAATGAAGATGAATATTTTAATTTATTAATTTTCATAGCTTCCAAAAATTCCAGTTTTTTACTTTTTCGTGCAACGTGTAAAATTTCGTATCCCCCTTGTTTATGGTTAGTGTCTATTAGGTGTTTCGCGAAAGTCGATTTTCCATCTGCAAGTCTGTGGGATCGAGTGTGTTCATCAAAACGTGTTTTAAAAGATCTACCGGTATGACCAATGTATTTTTGAGAGCATTCACAAGTGAGCTCATAAACCCCTGATTTAGTTAACATGTCTGATTTTGATTTCGCGTTATTAATAAATTTGTTGAGTTTATTATCTGTTTTAAAAGCAATGTTATAATTGTTATTTTTTAAATATTTTACAATTTTGTTTGATTTGTTACCGAGAAAAGTAATGACATTGAAATTCGCGTTAGTTTTTTTAAAAATATTGGGATATATTGAGTTCGATAGAATTTTTTGTTGAATTTGGCGTAATAAGTTATCAATAAGAGTGACTTGGTATCCATTAGAGATTGCGATATATTTAATTCTGTCTAATTCTTTTTTAAAATTTACGTTACTAAGGGGAATTCTAATTAAGCGATTGAGAAAAGCGCGGAAAGATGCAATTTTATGTGTAAAAGGATATGCGGAGCTATTAGGGATAATTATGTTACTTTCTGAAGGTTTATGGAAAATGTCAAAAGAGTGTTTATTATTGTCTTTAATAATTGTGAGATCTAAGTAATTGATTTTATTGTTTACTTCAATTTTTTTAGTAAATTTAATATTATTGTGTTGTATGTTGATAAAGTTAAAAAGTTGATCTAATTGTCTGAGGGAACCATTGAAGCAAATAATAATATCGTCAACATATCTGTACCAATAAATTATATGTTTTTTGAAATCTGAACAAAGAATTTTGGTTTCGAAATGATCCATAAAAATATCAGCTAGTAAACAAGATAAAGGGTTTCCCATAGGTAAACCATCCTTTTGAAGATAAAATTTTTCATTAAACTTAAAATAGTTTTGTTTAAGGCAGATGTCTAAAGCGGTAAGGATCTCTTCAATAATTACGGTATTAGTTCTATTATTTTGTAATAATTCTCGGATAATATTAACGGTATCTTTAATGGGTACGCTTGGAAAAAGGTTATTGACGTCAAATGATACTAATTTATTGGAATTATTAATAATTCTATTATTTAATTTTTTAACTAAATCTAGTGAATTTTTAACAGTATACTTGGGTTCAAATTTTGTGTAGAATTTAATAATGTCAATTAATTTAGAAGCTAAATTTCTGCACGGCGCGTTAATATAACTAACAACAGGTCGAATAGGGTGTTCCGGCTTATGTAATTTGACAAGACCATAAAGGCCAGGAGCTTGTGGGTTCATACAAATTAGGGAATACCTGTCTTTTTTGGAAAGGATAATCTGGGTACTCTTAATAACATCTTTTATTTATATTTGGAATTTAGAAGTAGGTTTTTTTTTAATTATGGAAAAACTTTCCGGCTTTATGAAGTCTTCTACCTTTTTAATGTAGTCGTTCTTATTGATGCAAACAATAGTGTTGCCTTTATCAGCTTTTGTGAAAATTAATTTTGAACTTTTCGCGAGTTTACGTATAGATATGGCAATCTTTTCTTCATGTGTTAAACCAGATGAAGGTATATTATGTGATACATTCTTAATTTTGTTCGTTAATTCTAATTTTTGCAATAAAGGGTTAAACTCATCAGAAGGTTTGACTAGACCCTCTTCATTTATGTATTATGTCCATGTAAATGTACATGTAAATGTAAATAGACATTCATTAATTCCTGCCTTTCCTGAATTTCTCTAAAAATCGTCATTATTATAAAATGTATCGAAGAAATCCTTGAATTGTCAACATTAAATTTATCAGACCGATAACACAAATGAATCCGTTCAAACCTTAATTCAGGATTGTTACGAGGAAAGCAGAAAAAAGCTATTTTTTTCACAAAATATTTAACTTTTGTTATCGGATTTGCAACCAAACACTGCAAACCTTATTTTTACAGTTTATAAATATAAACTGTAATGAAAAACACTCCAAAATAATTTGAAAAAAACACTAAACAAAGTCTTCACCATAAGAATTATGCACAATAAATACTCAACAGGTCACGTATGACGTCAGTAACCCCTCCTACCATGCGCAGAACTATTTAGATATCCTACCTTAAAACTTATTATACCATGGATGATGCCATAGTATGGTGAAAACGTTTGCGATAATACAGTGTATTTATATTGTGGTGTTTCAAAATGATTTGCACCTACCCTGTACATTTTAATGAAAATTTTGTTTTTGAATAATTTTAAGTTGTAAGACTGTGGAAGTTAGACAGGTGGGGGCGAACCGACGAGGATATTGGCTTTTCGCCGACAACGCCCGCTCGAGCATGTTGTTTCAGCTCGAGGCGATTATTGAAATTTTTGATATAAGTTTTGTTACGAAAAGTTGATTTCCGTAACTAAAAATTATTTTTTTTAATTTCAGAAAACATAACTTTAAAACAAATGTCACGCTATAATTTAAATTACAGGAAAAGGCGTTAGATTTATAAAAATATCAAATTCACACAGTCAGAACACAAAGTATTAATTCATATTTTTAAATAGTTTAATTTTTTGAGACCCTTAAGAGTGGTCATAAAACATATTGGTTGACAGTTTCGAATAACACTACGCTTGAAACTGGCCTGAAACTTAAAACCTTATTGATTTTTTGACCATTTTTAAAAGAACAAAATATGTTATTAGTTAGTTTCTCACGATAAAAATAATTTTAATTATTAGGGGATTTGAAATACTAATTTATCTTCAGGGCATTCTGAAGATTTAAAAGGAGTTCTCTTCCAACTTTTGGACAAAACGGTTCAAAATTTTTTTAGTTACAGTACATATAAGAATATAATTTAAAGTTTCTATAGTTTAATAATAAATTAAGTTAATAAAGTTCGTTGAGTTTTGTTTAAATATAAAATTGTGATTTACTACAATTAAAAATTTTTTAAAGTTAATACAAATTATTATGCAATTAATTATAAATCTTTTTCATAAATAATCAAGTTTTTTATAATAAATGAATTAATCACAATATAACAATAATAAAAAACCAGACTTACTGTGAGCAATTAGAAAATATTATGTATAAGTATATTTTTATAATTTAATTAGTGGCAGATTTTTAAAATTAGAAATATAAAAACTTTAAACCAGTGTGCGTTTTAGTGAACTAAATAAGAGTGCGTTGTTAAGTAACAATTTTTATGGACTAAATCTTCAACAACAATCAACTTCAGCAACAATCAACTTTAATCTGCTAACAACATTTTTTATGGCATCAAAGGTAGTTTTTTTGTGAACATTAAATTAAAGGTGAGCTAACTAAATAAACTTTCGCTCATTGAATATATAAAAATTAATTTTTAAGTTTTGTAGTTTCTAACTAGTTAAGATTATAAGTTTTTTTACGTTGATAATTAGTTTTAAAATAATTGTAAAAACATTTTTTATTCATTTAATTAATTATATTTTCATTAACAATTTTAAATGACTATTATTTACTTCAGCGTTCGGATTCCATAAGTTTCTTAAAATTCACGACCAGGGGTAAGAATTTACATCTCATGCTCTCCAGTAAATTACCTCAGAGCAATTTGCTAATAAAATGGTAACAGTTTAAATTGCGAATAAAATTTGTGAGTACTGAATTTTTGATTTGAATAAATGAATTTGATGCGAATGCATTAATTGCGTAATTTTTGGATTAATTTTGATGATTGAAATTGGATATTTTTGATACGTTGCTACCGAGCGGTAGTTGATTGAGTGCTTTGGATAGATTTGATGGTTTTGATTGCTTTGGAAGTAAAGATTGAGATTATAAAATTTGAAATTATTTAAAATTAAAATTGGTTTGAAATTCGAAGAATAAATTTGCATTTGTACGAGTAAAGCCAGCTGGCGATAACAAGGCGTTTGGATACGCGCATAAGGTTAAAGTGCGAGCCCATTTTAAATTTAACAGTAAATTAAATTATTGAAATAATTTACGATTTAAATTGAATTTGATATTATTTTGCGATTTATGAAGAAGATTTATTTTGGACAAATTTAATATTTGTTTTGCATTGAAATATCTATTTTCTTTTATTGCTTTTATCTCAATCGTTGATTGATAACCAGATGTTGGACTTTATCAACATTTGATTACAACTTTCTTTTGAAATCTAAGAAGTCCAACACAGATAAGAGATTTGCTTTTATTATATAGTATATATAGTAGGTTCCTCTTCATATTTTTCAGTTTATAGTATAATTTTCAGTTAGTAATAAGTTCAGTGTTGGTTTATAGTTTATAGAATTAATAATTTATTTTACATTATAATAATTGTCGATCAAGTTGTTTTATTTATTTTTCGACTATAAAAGAACTCCACGTTACATCCTGATAAAACAAGGTGTTCAACCATAACACTGGTATACCGTGTTAAATTCGTTAACATTGAAAACGTGGTATACAAAATTTTCTAAAAATATCGAAAAATATTATTACCATGACAAAGTATATGAATTACTAATTACAAAAATCAAAAATTTTACGGGATAAGCGTTATTTTTTCGAATTACTTTTACCACGAGGTGAAATTTCCGGCCGGCCTTGGGTCGGTTTAACATCTTAACTGGAGCTATATTATGCAAAATTTAGTGAAAATATCAATTTCTATCAAGATATTCAGTCTAAAATCTTAAAAAGTGAAATAAAATTATTATTAATGCGACTTGGCTGAGGCGAATCGGCAACATTGCTGACTTTAAAATGGAAATTACAAATGTCCGACGACGGTCCTGTACTATTGTAAATTTAATATTGAATAGGAATTTCGTTAAAATCTTTGATATAACCAGTTTTAGTGAGAGAATCAACGTTCATAATTCTAAGTGAATAGTGAGATAGTGGTGTGAATGTTATATACCGTTTATATCCAAAAATAAGAAACTTACAGACTCATTTCGGTCTGATATAAAAGTGAGGTTATAATATGAAGATTAAGCGGCGTAAACATGCAACGAACGCCGCCTAACAAAACACCTTCAGTGGTAGACATAAATACACAATTAATGCTACAACAACCCCCAGAGACGTATGTATCCCAGACACATCAAACCACAAGTACAGGTGAAAAACCATCCAACGTCCAAAATGCGACAAGCAATATGTTGGTTCCTGGGGCTACCAGCACTTCCTACACGTATCCTACTCTAATGGAAGCACAATACGTACAACCTAACACAACAGTATATTATGGAAACCATCCAATCCAGTATCCTACGCAACAGGTAACACCACAATATCCCATACAAGGGCACCAACAACATCAGATGTGGATGCCTTCAACAAATGCACTCAGTAATTTTACTAAAGAAATGCCCAATCCTAATGAATGGAAACGTGTTCAGTATAACAAACGAAGTCGAAATGGCAGTCCAGAGAAGAGAGTTGTTAAACCAAAGCAGTCTACATTAGCTGATTACTGGCTAAATGCCCCACAGACATCAAATAGATATGAAATTCTGTCAACCGAAAGTAGAAATGATGAAGATAAAGAACCAGAAGAAGGAAACCAAGAAAAAATACCAAAACCGCCACCCATATTTGTAACAAGAGTAGGCTGTATTTCTCCACTTCATGATTTACTGGAAAAAGTGGCAAAAGATGGATATGAGACAAAACTTTTTGGAAGAGAACAGGTAAAGATACAACCAAAAACTTCCGAAAATTACACAGAAATTGTTCAAGCATTAACAGAGAAAAAGACCGAATTTCATACGTATCAAAACAGGCAAGAACGTAGTTTTCGAGTTGTTTTAAAAAACATACATCATTCAACTGATAGCCAAGTAATAAAGAACGAAATCGAAAAGCATGGTCATATAGTCACAAATGTATGTAATATCAGACAAAGGCACACCAAAGACCCCCTACCTATGTTTTACGTCGAATTGAAACCACAGGAAAACAATAAAGATATTTACACGTTAAAGACAATCAACAGCAGGCAAAAAATCTACTAACCACCTCGGCCAAAAAGAGATATTCCTCAATGCACTAAATGCCAAAGATATGGTCACACAAAAAGTTTCTGTTATCACAGCCCACGCTGTGTTAAGTGTGCCGGAGATCATACCACCATCAGCTGCCAGAGAAAAGAGAAGACCAACCTGGTAAAGTGTGTTCTATGCGATGGAAACCACCCAGCAAATTACAAGGGGTGTAGCATATATAAAGACCTACAAAAAAAGAAATATCCTCCACTTAGGAAGAACAGAACAGTAAATGATACCCAAACATATGTAATTCCTAGACCAGTTCAATCTACAACATCTTACGCGCAGGCACTGACGAACCCTAACTTAAACACACAACCTATACCGCAATCCCAAGAACAGCAGGGTCACGAAACACAACTTGAAAGCATAAATAACCAACAACAATTTGCAAATGAACAACAGCCCAACGATATACAAGAGCTAAAAAAGATGATGAAAAGCCTTATTGAACAAATGGGAACAATAATAAATTTACTAACAATGTTCATGACAAACAATCAAAATGCCAGAACAAATTAAAATTGCACACTGGAACGCTAATGGCCTAGCGCAACACGGTCAAGCCCTAAAAGCATTCATTGCTGAATACAACATTGATATAATTTTAATTTCAGAAACACACTTTACAAAGCGTAGCTACCTAAAAATCCCCAAATTCACTATATACGACACACAACACCCTGATGGAACTGCTCATGGTGGTACGGCCATAATTATCAAAAATACAATAAAACATAACCTTTTGGACAAATATCAGCAAGATCATCTACAGGCCACTAGCATTTCTGTAGAACAGTGTAATGGAGCAATAATAATATCCTCAGTCTATTGCCCTCCGAAACATTCAATTAAACAAGAGCAATTTGAGCACTTTTATATGAGCCTCGGTCCCAGATTTATTGCAGGAGGAGATTACAACGCCAAGCATACTCAATGGGGTTCAAGATTAATTACAACCAAGGGTAGAGAGTTACTTAAAGCGATGGAAGCTAATAATTTGGACCACATTTCAACAGGAAAACCAACATACTGGCCTACGGACAGAAGGAAACTTCCGGACCTTCTTGATTTTTGTGTAGTGAAGGGTATACCAGCTAATCGTTTTAAAGCTGAATCTTGCTTGGATTTGTCGTCGGATCATTCCCCGGTAATAGTAACACTAAGCTCTAAAATAACAAACAAAGAGAAACCTCTCTTCTTAACTAGTAAGAAAACAAATTGGGAAAAGTTTAAATGCCTGCTAGACGAAAATTTAGTACTAGAAATTCCTTTAAAAACTAACGAAGATATCGATGAAGCAACCGAACACTTAACTCTAGCAATACAAAGTGCAGCTTGGAACTCAACACCGTTGCGTAAAGAGGCTAAGGATACAGACGAATGTCCGATTACTATAAAACAAAAGATTTCAGAAAAACGCCAACTGAGGAAAATATGGCATCAAACAAGAGCTCAGCAGGATAAAAGCAAACTAAATAAAGCTGTAAAAGAACTTAAACAGTTGTTTAGTAATTACAAAAATGAAAATATACAAAACTACCTGACAAACCTATCTGCAACGGAAGCCACGGACTATTCACTTTGGAAAGCAACTAAGAAATTAAAGCAGCCCCAGGATACCTACCCACCACTTCTAATGGAAAATGGGCAATGGGCTAAGAGTGATAGTGAAAAGGCGATGCTTTTTGCAAGACATTTGGGCAGCGTTTTTACACCGTTCAAATCTGAAAATCACACTAAAGAAGAACATGTAAGACAATTTCTAGATTCTCCCGATCAGCTGGAACTACCAATCAAACGCTTCAAAAAAACTGAAATTAAGTTTGTCATAAAAAACGATCTTAGTCCAAAGAAAGCTCCCGGCTACGATCTAATAACAGGAAAAATACTAAAAGAGTTTTCAGATAAAGGGTTTAAGTATGTAACTCAGTTGTTTAATGCTATCTTACGTCGAGAATACTTCCCAGCGCAATGGAAAGTCGCCCAAATGATTCTCATTCCAAAACCTGGTAAACCAATTGAGGATGTAAAGTCGTACAGACCGATCAGTCTCTTGCCGATATTATCAAAGCTGTTTGAAAAAATGATCCTAAAAAGAATGAGACCAATCTTAGAGGAACTTTGCTTGATCCCCAATCATCAGTTTGGCTTCAGACAGCGGCATGGTACTGTCGAACAAATCCATCGAATTGTGACAGAAATACATAAAGCATTCGAGAACAACAGTTACTGTTCTGCAGCGTTTCTTGACGTCACTCAAGCTTTCGATAAGGTCTGGCATGAGGGCCTGTTATATAAGTTAAAGGAGAAAGTACCTCATAACTACTACAGAATGCTGAAATCCTACTTGACGGATAGACATTTCCTGGTAAAGTACCAAGATGAGCACACACCACTAACATCCATTCGCTCGGGGGTACCCCAAGGTAGCGTAATTGGACCAATATTATATGTTCTGTTCACAGCTGACCTACCTACATCAAAGTCTGTCACAACGGCCACGTTTGCAGACGACACAGCTATAATAGCCATCCATAAACACCAAAATATAGCTAGTGAAATGTTACAAAGAAGCCTCAGCGAAATAGAAAAGTGGTTGAAAATGTGGAGAATCAAAGTGAACGAGACAAAGTCGGCACAGATAACCTTTACGTTGAAGAGAAATACATGTCCACCTGTACTTCTGAATAATTGTCAACTCCCTCAAATGGATGAAGTTAAATATCTGGGAATCCATCTAGATAGAAGGTTAACATGGCAAAAACACATATTTACAAAAAGAAAGCAAATGGGACACAAACTTCGAAAATTATATTGGCTCATGAGTAGAACATCTAAACTCACAACAGAAAACAAACTGCTGATTTATAAAATAATTATAAAACCTATATGGACTTACGGGATCCAGCTGTGGGGCTCTGCGTCCAACTCAAATATAGACATTCTTCAACGCTTTCAATCAAAAGTTTTGAGAATGATTGTTGATGCCCCTTGGTACGTCACAAACCAAATAATTCAGCGGGACTTGGAGATGCCAACAATTAGAGAAGAAATTAATAATTTCTACAAAGCTTATCATGAAAGACTCGAAAACCATCCAAATCCACTTGCGGAAAAGCTTAGCTACAATAATAGCTGTGAAGTGAGTAGACTAAAGAGGTTTAAACCCTCTGATCTTAAAACAAGATTTAGTGAATAAATACAAAAATTGTAATCATGAAATCGCGTACTTATGTTGTACAAAATGTTCAAAAACTTAAATAGAATTTGCTGTGTTACTATGTAGCTCTAAGTTTAACTTGAAGATTATATAAGAGAGTGTATCACTGGATCCACTTTCACACGTTAATTTATTGTATGTCACAAGATTTACTGAATGTTTCACAACAGATTGTAAATTATAAATAAAGTCAAAAAAAAAAATGGAAATTTACCAAGTCCGTAAAACGTGGTCGTACAAAATTTTGTAAAAAAATGTAAAAATATTATTACCACGCGAAAGTATATGAATAACTAATTACAAAAATCAAAAAAAATTTTTAATATTTAAAACAATTACCGTTATTTTTGGGTATTGCTATTACCACGCGGTTAAATTTCGGGCCGGCATTTCGGCCGATTTATTGTCTCGACTGGAGCTAATATGCAAAATTTAGTAAAAATATCAATTTTTATGAAAATATTCAGTCTAAAATCGAAATTACAGCATGTTGCTCGGAGGTAAATGGCAAAAATTGTAATAAAAATTGGATAAAGCGATAAAAATCGATAAATCTGTAATTAATTAATGATTGCGGCGGTTCTCGCGTTGTAGTTGTAATACAACATCTCTAAAAAAATTACTATTAACTTAAATTTTTATGACCGGGCATTTCATATTGCCGCCACGTATAACAGTACCAATAAATAACAATAAATACCAATACAGTAACAATAAATAAAAAACAGTTATTTACTTGTCATAATTTAAAAAATATTACACGTGGTTTTAAATTATCTTAAATGAACGTCGCGCGTCGACTTACTACCAAAACAAGATAAGTCCATTTTTGGCAATTTTTAGTTAAGTGTTTATGTTTTTTTCAGAAATATAAGTTTATTTTAGAATTATATATATTTCTTATACAATCTTCCGTTTATTACACAAATTTCTTAATTTACTGATTTTTAATGTACATCTAAAATTTAAATCTCTATTATCTCAAAACTATCAGTATGTTACTTATCTGCTTCTTGCAGTGAGCCGACGTAATACTAATTAAAGTAATAAATTATATTACTTGATATTTTTAAACCGAATTAATATAATTATTATTGGAAATGGAAATTAACCATCATCAAACTTGTATCTTTTGTATACATCCTTGGTAGGTGTGACGGTTAAGTAATATACTTTCAGATGAAAAGTTCAGGTTCGAATCTTCCAGCCGCCACCGTTAAAAAAAAGTAAGTAAATATTATTTGGGGGATTAATGTTAAATTTCAGATATTTCAGGAATGCATACCCAGGAGTGAACCAATCATCAACCAAAGCCCAATGGCTGGAGCAACATCGTAAATTCTGATTAAATAATTAAAATTTATAGTACAAATTTAAATAAATGTGTAATGGTATCTTAATATACGGTAAATAAATAAACGATTGGCGCAAGTCAACGATTAAACATCGAATTTTTAAATAATATCAGAAATTAATTTTTTAAATTATTATTGAATATTTTTTAATTATTTATTTTAATTAAAAATCAGTGTCTATTAGGAACATAAATTTTATGTATCCAGACGACACTGTAAATTTCTAAATATTCTGTTAAACAACATAAATTTTTAAACAAAATAAACTGATGTCTTGTTACGAATCAATAAAGTCAAAAATCTACCAAATATCAGAATATCTACAATATTTACAATAAAAACAAACAATAACCAAATAAATCAAAATCAAATTATCAAAATATGCAAATTTTTCATAATTAATCTGTTGAAGTAATATTTCTCAAATCATATGAAATCAAAATCATAATTAAATCAAATTTTCACGTTAAATAAATAAATTTAATAAAAATTTTATAAATAATAAATCATTACAATTTTATACCAAATTTTCCGATTTTTTTTCTTTTTGCTTCCTTCTGCGATATTTTCACAGCATGAATCTCTTCCTTGGTAACAACATGTCCGGCATCACTCTTGTCCACCCCCTACTTTTCCAGGTCTTCAAACTTCTCTCCGATTCATTAAATTTTGTTCGTCTTGTTTTTGTTGAAATTTTCTTTGGTTTCTTTGCTTCAAGCTTTGCAACTTTGATTTTTCTAATTTCAACATTTTTACTTGTTTCCTGTTTGATTGCAAATTTTTCATTTTTTTGTCCAAGTTTTGTTTTTCCTATTGTAACCGTTAATTTTTCATTCTTTTCTATCCAAATTTTTCCCTTTATTTTCTTGATCTCGTTTCCGTTATCAATGCCGCGTTTTAAAACTTTTCTCATCTTCAATAAATTTTGTGGAGCAAACACTCTAACAATTTCCAATTCCTCCTTCTTAACCATTACTTTATTCAATTTTAATTTTTTAACCCTATTCCTCCTTTTTAAATTTTTATCAATTGTGCCCTCTCCACTTACCATTATTGAATCCAATTTTATTTTATTACTTTCTGCTTGTGAAATCTTAAAATTCTCTTCCATTTCATCTATTCTTGCAATTGTTTTTGCACTGTTTGATTTAATTTCTTCTTTTAGTTCTTGTTTAAGTTCTATGAGGTTTTTTTGATTAGCTTGATACATGCTCATTAGTTGCTTCAACATTTCTAAGCTTAACATTTGTTCCGTTCCCATTTTTACGTTTTTGTTTTTTTTTTAAATCTCCTTTACAAACCAATTTTATTTTATCTCAGGGTCAACAAGCGCGTTCTAATTTTCAAGCTCCACGTTAAGGGATGCCAATTAATGAAATGCCCCCAGCATATCATTTTTTAATTAATTTTCATTTTTTCAATTAAATATTCTCTTAAAATTTTAATTTTGTCTTACAATAAAATTTTCAAATGGGCACGTTAAAATTTATTCGATACCGGTATCGCAGTTCGGCTTATCACCAACCATTTGTTGTTCCTTGAACAAATTTTTAATTTAAATTATACAATTTTTACCGTTAACTAAATTTTTCAATTGCAAATTGCAAATTCCATCCAATTTCACCTTTATCTATTCTTTCTTAAGTAATTTGCTTCTGTTTAAATTTTATTTTCAAAACCACTCAAAAATCTTCCAAAATCAATTTAATCCGTTATAATAACTTCAATAAAACATTTTATCTTCAAAAACTTTTACTAGTATTCCAAAATTTATAAACTTATCAAAAATTACTCGGACATAAAAATTACACGTCCATCAACGTCGACCATTTTTGGCAAAAGGCCTCGATATAACTTCACTTCTACCAACTTTAATTTTCAAAGTTTTACCTCCCAAAATTCAAATTCAAATATTTCATAAACTTAACATCAAAATTAATGGCAAATTAACAGGGTAGGTAAAACTTTGGTTCGGAACATGACAATATGTACCTATTCGTTAGACTTCAATGTTATACAGGTACAAAATCGACGTTGGTGTTGCTTGGGTAATGTACACCCAGGCATGACTTTGGATTAAGAGAAATTTTACAATTTGTATAGCTGGGGACATTGCAGTATTTATTGTACTAGAAGTATGCTCAAAGATTGCTTTGAGCAAAATTATGCTTTGCAAGAGTGCAATTATTACTGAGATTATTAAAGCAATGCCTGCGATGAAAGCTACCCAGATTCCATAATAAATTAAAAATACCATGCAAACCACAATATGTATGCATATCAATGTCCTAAAATTTTTATTAATTACTGCACATAAGGTATAAGCAAAATTAAAAATAAACTTACGAAGATAACCAAACCAAATCGAAATTTAAGATTTGGAAAGAATTGAAACCTTTTATACTAAAAATAGATGATTAAGTTAATTCATTACTAACATTTTAATTTATTACCGAAATAATATCGTAAAAAGTAAGTGAAATAAAGAGGATAATATGGAAGCTATTACAGATATTTTGATTATGGTGTACAATTTCAAATTTCCCTCATTAAAATTACCGTATATGCTCAGTTTAAGAAAACCGTATAATATTAAAGTAAACAGCATTGTTGTGTAAATGGATGACAAAACCAGACTTATTCGTTCTATATAAGTCAAATCGTATCCTTGATACCTAATAAAATAAAAAAGTATTTAAATTTGAATTCCGCTCCAGAAAATATCGTGGAAAATTTAAAAGATAGTTAACATTACAAGGTACCTTTTTAAAATATTCCAAGTGTGGTAATATCTATAATACACAAAAAAATGTTTAATCCAATCGCAGGTTGAATCAGTGTTTGGCATTTGATTTGTAGGTTTTAGTGTAGCATAATTCGATCCACCTCTAATCACACAGAACCATCGCCCGGGGTTAAAAAACCACTCCTGGTGCAACTGTAAATCTTTAACTCTAATCCAATCGCAATACCTGAAAAGTTATAAATATAACCAATAGAAAGACATGTTTAAAAAACGTTGTATTACCACGACGGTTTCAAACCCACGGAATCATGCCATACGTAGATTTCGCTCAAATCACTCAAATGGGTTTCGGTTGTTATTACGAATTATTGAACTCATCATGCACAGTTTTTTTTTTTCTATTTCGATATTTAACCTGTGAATTATAATATTTTAAGTATTGATAATGAAATTTTCTCTGCCAATCAAATGTAATTCTCCTTCTCGGGTTTCATCTGATTGGATTTTTCGTACTTTTCCTGTACTTTTCATCTTCATACTAAGTTTGCTTTTGCTAGCGCTGGATTTTCAAAATTATCAAATGCTTTTCTTATACTTTGAATGTACTCCGATAATGATCCGTACAATACTGATACAGTTGATAGATCGATCACAGATGATTGAAGTTTTTTACTTGATATGATAAATCGAGATAAAAGATCTCACCATAAAAATGACAAAAAAGCCGTTTCAAACCTTTGAAATCGAAGAATGTAACTAGATGCTTCACATTACTAAGACACATGACTTATGGTCTGATTGATAAATTCTCGTGGCTTTTTAAATACTCGTTGGCGTGCTTCTAATCATAAAAGCCTTTTTTTGCTAATTTTGATATTTCTCCAAATAGTGACATGGTATACAACAAAGTTTTGCAGAACTTTCTGAGTACATTAGGTAAGATCGTTTTATTTTCTGTCCATTGATGAAGCTAGTTTCAAACATAGTTTGAGTTAGATAGCGATGTTGTCCTCCAATGGATCTTTCGGAGCGGCTAAAATTTAATTTGGAAGTGTCTTGATTGGTTTTTGGGTTTTTAAATTGCAGCTTAACTAACTTAATCAGAAATGATGTCTATCTTTTACTAAGTCGTTCAATCGTCAAAAAAGAGCCTTCAACAGTTGAACGAAAAGCGCAAAGTTAGAGAAATTGATACGGTTTATTCAAGTAAGATAATACTAAAATAGTCACTACTTTCTTTTTCTATAACTTTATTTTAATTTATTTTATTTTAGAATAAAGCTCCCGGAAAGAAAGAATAATAGAAGGACAAAAATGAAAAAGTCGTATAATAAAAGAACGTTTATAAATAGTAGTTTATTTTATTTTAATCAATTATTTGAAATAGTACCTACATATCCGTCTAATAAGCCTAATTATCTATTAGGTTTTTTCACATGTGCTTTTAGTATTTTAACAAAAATTTGCCGCCCCTGAATTTTGCCGCTTCGGGCTACAGCCATAGATCCGCCGCCCGGATCTGCCCGGTGGATTTACGGATCTGCCCGGTGGATCTAAGGATCTACCCGGTGGATAAAGAGATCAACAAAACTAGTATATAGGTCGAAAGTAAAGTTGCGCCAGCTAGTTGAAGTAACTAAATAACATAATTATTTTTTTATCTTTTAGTGCATTTTTGTCACGTCTATCACGTTTTTCACATTTTTTTTTTGAAGTCGGTTTTATTTTTTTTATTATTTATTTAAGTGTAATTTAAAAAAAATTTAAAGACGAGAAAATGGAACAGTCAAAAAAAACACACCAATGTGAAATTTGTAAAAAGTGGTATGCCTCGCCTTCTACATTAAAGGTACATCAAAAATTACATCAGGGGATTAGAGAACGAAATTTTAAATGTAGCGTTTGCGATAAATCGTTTTTTACTATTCAGATCTGTCAGCAACACGAAAATACTCATAATGCTGTGAAAGAATTTCGTTGCGATGTTTGCGGTATGTATAAATTATTTAATTTTGTCAAATTTACATTTCATTGTTTTTTGTTTAGATCGTTCATTTTCGAATAATAATTATTTAAAGAATCACGTTAAGGATGTGCATTCGGGAGAGAAATCATATCAATGTGCGGTATGTAATAAAACATTTGCTAGAAAAGCAGAGCTTCAAAATCATGAAAGAATTCATACTGGAGAACGTCCATTTAAATGCCAAGTATGCGGTAAAACCTTTAATCAACGCTCAAATTTGCAAACGCATGTAAAAACGACGCACATGGGTGAAAAAAAATTTAAGTGTCTAATATGTGGGATGACATACAACAGACAAAGATTGCTTGACTTTCACATAAGTGTAAAACACACAAAGGAACGTCCACTAAAGTGTCTTTATTGCGATAACCGATTTGTTTATCCAGAAGCATTTAAAAAACATATGCAGAATTGTGAATCAAAGCCGCAAGCAAACAATTTCTTAGAGGTAAGCATTTCTTTGGTTTTTAAATATAAAAACAAATTACAATTGGGGGAGTATTACGATAACTAGTCCCACGCGTGTATTCGATTGGCTGCTTAAATAAGATTAGCCACGCCCATTTCCAGCGACGCTGGAACTTACATGTGGGTGGCCCTGTCCACTAAAACAAGCGCAGCAGATGTTTACGTGAAGCTCATATACCGTCAACAGAATGAGAAATTTAACGACTTAATCGATATTTCAAATTCGATTATTTCAAAATTTTAAAGAAATATTTATTTGGATTCTCTGTTTAAGCGCTTCATTTAAAGTCATTTTTCAAGTTTCATAAGAAGCTTGATGCTATTTATACAAAACCTGTGAGGCTAGTTATCCCACCGCACCTTTAAAATTGTTAGGATGGAAGTTGACCTTCTATTATATAATTTATACAGAAATAGTTAATTTTAGGATCATTAAAACAAAAATATATTGTCGGACGTTTAATAACTTTAGACGGCGGTCCCAAATTAAACTATTTCTGCACAAAATAAAAACAAATTTTTAATTAATAATTTTTTAGGCCAACGACCAAAATAAACAATATGTTGTAAAATGTATTGGTTCTAATTATTACATAGTAGATGCAAATGAACATCTGGACGCCCTCAATATAAATTTAGAACAAAATTATCAAGAAAATGAGATAATAATTGATAATAACCAGGATAATATGGAACCTCTTCAAGATACTATAGATATTAATTATCCGCCAGATCAACATGCAGTATTTCTCAACGACTCGGCATTGATAGAACTAAGAACCGGTAGTAAAGAAAATGAACAAAGAACGAAAGAAGAAGAAATAATAGATACCAGTGATACGGCAGATAATGGTGCAATAATGTCTTTGGATGAATCATTATTTATAGAACCTAATACTTATATTGACGAAGTAGAAAGAAGAAAGATAGAAGAAGAAAATAAAAATACCAGCAATTATACGCCAAATAATTATGAATTGGATTTCGACGAGTGCTTATTGAGAGAACAAAATGCTTCTACTCGAGAAGTCATTGATGTACAATCTCAAGATGTAAAGAAATGGCTTGAAGATCTTTTCTCTTGATTATTACACTACTACTGGCGTACACTGGATAGTTTCGTGGGCGGGAGGGAAGATGGTTGTTTAAATTAAGTATGTTATTTAAACTAACTGAGAAAGATCGTAAAGAAATAAAAGCAATTATTTATAATTTAGTGGTATTCTTCTTATAATTAATTTTATAAAGGCAGAACCGTTTACCATTTCTAAAGATTTTTACCTCGGCTAGCTGTTTTTTTCGTCGTAGAGCAGTGAGCTCTATCAGAAATGAGTTCCTGTGACAAATCCCTATTGTCGATTTGGAAAGAAAAATGCTTTTCTTAAGGCAAACTGAATTCAATTTAGTGTTCAAAGATGAAATTCGGTAGGTGACAGTTTTCCCTTTAGCAGATTTAAATATTTGGTGTATTGTGTGGATTCGTAAATTTAGATGCACAATTACGATCATCAAACGTACTCGAGCTAGCATCTGATTTTATTAATCTTTATGGTGTAAATGTGTTAGCAAAATTTGTACAGAATAAATTAATTTAATGTTCAATAAAATTTTTATATTAAAACGCACTTTAAAATTTTACTGTAGAGTTTCTTTCAAATACCTGTTGATACGCTACTAGCTATATGTGATCTGCTCGTTCTCATTCACTGTTGATGGCGATTTGCGTAATTGTCAACCATACGTGATACGATACAGGTGTAACTTTCGGCTACCGTTGGAAAATTATTATCATCTTCTAAATTGTTTAACAAATTCGCTCTTCGTATTCTACACAAAAATCTAAGAGTGTTGTGATTATTTACACAAATAGTTCTTCCAGTTTAAGTAAGTAATTTCAATTTATAATTTATTGGAACTAAGCTTCCAAAATGGCGGCGCGTTGTTTCGCTTTCTTATCTTTAATTATGAAAGTTTAAACTTTTGATTTTGTAGAGAATCGCAATATGCTTTCGAAGCCGTTTTGAAATTGTGAATCCGTTGGTAAATAAATCCGTTACGACCGATAGAAAAATATCGAAAATTTTAACATTGTTTCGGCGCTGGCGCGTAAACTTTAAAAAATTTTGAAAATGTTTCGCTTGCCATCGGATAAGGTTTCTTATTGTGCGTGTTTTTGTGTATTACACTTTTTAGCGAAATTAGTTTATTAAATGTATAAATCAACAATAACTCACCAGACTAAAATTTTCAATTCAAATCTTTTGCCGTGAAGCCCGTCACCTAAAATGCAATTTTTAAACGTGAAGAAATGAGTTTTTGATAAAGTTCGTAGGAACTTTTCTTCATTTATTCATGAGTATTATCCATGTAAAATTAAAAAACTTTTAATTTTTAAAATTTAAGTAAATTTCTTTGGCTATCTGCGGAATGATTTCGATCCAACTTTACCGGCATTTATAATCGCAGAGGCGGATACCAGAACTTTGGCGAGAATTTTTACTGGACATTTTTTAATTTACCTTTTTCGTTTCAGTAGGACGACGAAAAACGACAGCTAAAGCGTGCGTTTCATGAAAATTTTATTCTTTGAAATAAAATTTATAATAAAATTAGACGTACATTTATAAACATACTTAAAATGAGGTAGGGAATGCTATTCCGTAATAAAATTTCAAATATTTTAAAATTTTTTATTTAAACACATATTTCGAAGCTTATGCCCTTCAAATTTTCAATTTTAAAGAATTTTAAATTCACATTCCTCATTGTAAGAAATAAAAAATTCAAATAAAAAATTTATTTTGTAATATAAATTATTTGAAAATAAATATTTGAATTAATTTAATTTAAGATTTGAACGATCTAGAGCGACACGAAATTATAATTATGTAATTCGCCGCCATGATTTTATTATTGTGACAACGGAAAGTTTAATTTGTTGTGTTATGTGATAAATGCGATTTATTTTTGATTTCTAATTTATGTTTTGCGTGTTTTTATAATTTTTATGATGTGTTGAAAAACTATAAACGGGATTCGAGGGGTTTGAAAGAGGTATGTACTGTTGTGTCCACATCAAGGCATAAGAGGTGTATTGCGCATTTGAGCAATTAAAGGATTGCCGATGCAACCTGATAAAAATATATAAAGCAGGATTCTTTCATTTACATTCCTCGTATATTAACCAGTGACGCGCTACTAATATTGTGTTTCGTTATGTTAAGATTTTGTTTGTTTAATTGTTATCATTTGTATTTAATTTAAGTTTTTGTGTATTTTTATTATGTTATTTATTTGACATTGGGCACACACGCAAAGTAAAACCAGCAGGTCACATTTGATCTAAATTTTAAAAACAGAAAGAACCTTGATTAAAATCAAAAAAATCAAGAACCAATGAAAACATTACAAGTAATACAAAACTTAGTGATGAATAATAAACAACGGTCAATGGAGAGCCGTATTTGAAGAGCATTTGAGAACAGTCGTGTTCTAGTCTTTATTGGAGAGTAATCCAAAGCGGTCGTGTGAATTAAAAATAATTCAGAGCGTGTCGATAGTTAGTGAAGATTGATAGATTTGTTTGGGAAGTTTACCCAAGGGACTTGAGGCCATAGTATTTCCGTGTGTGGTAATTAATATCGACACGCGGCTGAATAAGTGTTTGACTGCATCGTGTTGAATATAAAGAATAAGAAGGTGTACGAGCAATTGAAAATAGTTCCTAGTTGAAGTAGGTGCTAAATAAAGAAGAAGAAGAAGAAGATTTAAGTTGTGAAGAAGAATTGTTTATGTTCGACGGTATTAGCTGGTCGACAAATCGTGTGAGTCCTGCTTTTGTATTATTGTTATTAATTATCAGGTTGCAAATAAACGTTTATATGTATATCGTCAATTGTTTGATTGCCTTAATTGTAACCATCTATTCGAAAAACCTGCAGATCCGTGAGATTTCATAAATAAGAGTCACGTATCATCACAGTACACTGCGAATTGTGTATTAATCATTAAAAACTACAAATGTTTGACATTATTGAAAACAAGTAAAATTGTTTATAATTATAATAAAAGATGGCGATATTTAATAAATTTTCACGTCGTGTTTGATCGGCCGCCGTGCGACATTTTAAAAACGCGACTACCGCGTTAATTTAAAACTAACGATAAACGGCGATTTTTGAAAAATTCTTTAAATTTCATTTTCATTAAACAGCGATTTATTTCGAAACAATGATAAAAATGTAATCTGATAGTAATATTTTTATTTTTAAATTATTTTATTTTTCAAACCTTTTTTAAAATTGAAATTGTGAGTAACAATTTGATATTGAATAAAGTGAGCTTTATGCGACTGCATTACTGCGTATTTGTGAAATTTGGAATTATATTGGATTATTTTTGATAGTTGCTACCGAATGATAGTATTAATTGGCTTGGTTGATTTGAAGAAGTAAAAAATCGAAATTGTTAAATTATATTTGAATTGCATTTAAAATTGGAAAATTTAATATTAAAATCGTAGGAACAAATGGTGCGATAGATAAGCCGACGTTTTCGATAAGGTAGAAATTAAAGAATCCCATGCACGGTGAAATTTAATAATTTAAAATTGTAAAGTTTTTTTTGAAAACGAACCTCAAAAACGGATACGTAACATACGTTGTCGCCTCATATATAACGCTTTCACCTCCGTTTTCGGAGGTGACAACGTTTTGCCTTGTTTTCTACGAAATAAAGTTGTAGGTGGCGTTACCTGCTAAATATTAAAATTAACCCTGGAGGTGACAACGTTCTGCTAGTATCCGCAAAACAATTTTGTAGTTCGGGCATATATCGCTGGCGCTAGTGTCGTTTTCGTGTATTATACGAGCTGTGCGTACCGACCTCCGTTATATGAACTATACGTTGTGTCCACCGTAACTTGGCAACATTGCAAACATATTAATTCTGCATTAATACTACTTCATTCTATTCCGTTATTATACCAGTGCTAGTTCGTCAGCGTAGAATTGCTTTGTTCTATATCCATTTTTGTAAAATTTTAGTTAGAATTGTAGTTGGACAAATAAGAATTGCCTTGTTCTATATCCACCTTAAAATAGTCAATAATAAAATCCCAAGTATGATTTTCCAACCTGTGTTTTGTTCTATATCCACGTTATGCAAAATTTGTTTGTACTATCGTTATATTGAAGGTTTTGTTCTATATCCACAACTTAAGAAATGAAAATATGTTCTATATCCAAACTATTTTCAGGAAACACTTTGAATGCTTTATTCGACTGTTTTAGATTAGATAATAAGGGATTCCTAAAGTAAAGCTGCAAATAAGTAATGCTGTTTTTGCATTCTTTTATAAGGTTATCGGTTTTATTTAAAGTAAGTATTACAAATTTTATTTAGTAGTTGAATAGACATCGTTTGGGTAACATGGATTTAGAATCACCGTGTCCTGATTTACAGGAGGAGCTTTTAAGGTAAGACAACAATAAAAGAAAAACAATTCGAGGTAAATTAAAAATTTAATATTTTAGTATGGTGGATGATATAATGAGCGATATATTGCCTCCTATTTTAAAATATGTTGATGGAGAAGTGGAAAGCAAAAATGAAGTGGACGATGTATTGCCTTCTACTTCAAAATACGTTAATGGAGAAGTGGAAAGCGAAAGTGAAGTGGACGATGTATTGCCTTCTACTTCAAAATACGTTGATGGCGAAGTGGAAAGCGAAAGTGAAGTGGACGACTCGGATCAAGATCCGGATTTTATTTTTAGTGATACAGATGAAGTTGAAAATGCAACTATAATGACAAAAACAAAAAACACAGAAAATATAATTGACGAAGTTTTAATTGAGACCGAGAGAAATTTAACGAGAAAAAGAAAAAGAAACCCAGAAAATTGGAAATCAAATATTAGAAAACGACTTAGAGTATCAGGTAAAGAGTACGTAGATATTAAAGGTAGAGTACATCACAAAAAGGTAATCAAACCCGGTTGTTCAAATACGTGCTGTTTTCATTGTTCAACCAATTTTTCTGAAAATGATAGAATTTTAATAAATCAGCAGTTTTGGGATCTTTCAGAATCAAAAAAAAATTCTGAAACATCTAAAAAGAAGAATAGTTTTATTTATTTTTTGGAAATAAATAGCAGCGAATTTCGAGTTTGTAAAATATTTTTTTTGAACACGTTATCTATAAGCCAACAAAAAATTTATTATCACTTTAAGACGTTTGAAAATTCAGTCACAAGCATTCCTCGATCTCCTACTGTAGGAAAACATAAGAAAAAATTTACGTCAGATGAAAATCTAGAAAGAGTTAGAAATCACATCCGTAGTTTTCCTACAGTAGAATCTCACTACTGTAGAGCTAATACAGAAAAAATGTATTTGGAATCAGGACTGAGTATTAGAAAAATGTATAATTTATACAAAGAAATGGTTGAAAGCGATCCTGTGAAATTCCATATATATTCTAAAGTTTTTAACACTGAATTTAATTTTTCATTTTATAAGCCCAAAAAAGATCAATGCGATAAATGTGTAATATTTAATTTACTTCAAAATCCTACAGCAGAACAAATTTTAAATAACGAAAAGCACCTTGCTGGCAAAGAAGCTAGCAGATCTGAAAAAAAAGTTGATAAATAGCAAAGTGATTGCAATGTTGCTATCATTACTTATGATCTGCAAAATGTATTTGCTTTACCAAAAGCAAACACATCCAGCTTTTTCTATAAACGAAAATTTAACTGTTATAATTTAACAGCACACTGTAGTGTTAATGGCGTTACATATTGTAGTTTATGGAACGAAAATATTGCTGGAAGAGCTGGAAATAATATTGCTAGTGCTCTGATTAAAATTTTAAAAGAAATTGTAAATGATAATATTTCTTTAAAAAGATTAATTTTATGGTCGGATTCGTGTGTACCACAAAATAAAAATTCAATAACATCTTTGGCTTTGCTAGATTTTCTAAATTCAGATGAAAGTAAAAATGTTCAACAAATTGAACAAAAGTTTGCTGAAGCTGGGCACAGCAATTTACAAGAGATTGATGCTGTCCACAGTTCTATTGAACGAAATATTAGAGATTTGGAGATATACAGCCCTGTTAGTTTACTTCGCGTTTTAATTAATATCAAGTCCTCTAAAGTGAAACTTAAGGTGATGCAATTAAATAACACCAGCGATTTTTGGAATTACCAATCAATGGTTAATTACTTTAACTTTTCAAGTATTCCTTACACAAAATTAAAACATATCGTTTATAAAAAAGCAGAATTGCTAAAAATAAATTATAATTATACATTCGATAAAGCTAGCATACAAGAAGTATGCTTAGTGAAAACTCGATATTATGTCAGAAAAAATACGGAACCGCAAATAAAATCACTTCCAAAAATTAGCCTATTACGAAACACAGTTAAAATAAGTGGAGATAAAATCAAAGATATACAATCTATGTTACCATGCATGCCTGAAATTGATAAGAAATTTTACAATTCCATGATTGCAAACAATAAATAAACAGGTATAGTTTATAAATTATAAGTATAATTTAAGTTTGTTATAGCTACTCGATTAGTTTTGTTTATTTAGAATAAGTTTTTGTTAGTATTTCAAAATGTGTTTAATTTAAATTGTTTATCTTATGAAATAAAACATTATAAAACGTTTTACTTCTTTTCTAATTAATTTATTGACATCCAGTAGAATGTGAGAAAAAATATTGTTACAGCTCATAATTATCCCTATATTTTGTTTTATATCCAGATAAATTTAACTAAAAATCACAAAATTTCAAATTTTGTTCTATATCCAAATGTAATTAATTAATATAACCGTAAAAATTAATATAATATATAATTATATATAAAATATAATTAATATATTAATATATAATTAATATAATTAACAGTAACATAATTACTAAACAAACTTGCTTTTAAGGTAAAATAGACTTATGCTATATATTTAAGATAATCTATATCTTAAATTTTAAAAATCTTCTTATCACTTCGACATTTTAATATTTTAATTTCAATTTGATTTACCTCGAAATACACTTATTGGATGTAGAACAAAGCAATACTACGCTGACGAGTTATACAAGAATAGTTTTCGTTTTTTTTCACTTCTTGTTTTTTTTTTCGTTTTTCACTTTTTGAATTTAAAACATGAATTCAAGAAGTCGGATAATATTAAATATGGCTTTGTGCAAAGGTAAGTTTATTAAAAACAGTTTTAATTCTCAAAACCGATGATAAATTTTTATAATTGAATACTAGTAACAAAAGTTTACCTAATTACTGAAAAGGCTGACTTTTTAAATACATTTTAGAACCAGAAGAATTTGATTCTAATATGGAGCGTCGGAACATTGCGGAAACTTTTTGCAAGAGCGATAATAATCATAAATTCGACAGAGTTTACGTAAGTCATAAAAATTTATTCAAAATTATGTTATTCCAATTTTTATTAAAATAATAATCGTAATAACAGCAACAACTATTAATCGTGCTTTCAAGTTCGTTAATAAGTTACATATTTACTACATTCACATTAAAATGTGTAGTTGAATTACCAGACAGAGAAATCGGAGATTAATTCAAAAAATTTCATGTTTATATTTCTACAAAGGAGAATCCCCCGGGGAAATACGTTAACAAAGGAATTATATGACCTCCGCATTTCGTAATGTTTGCTACTTATTGTACTGAATGTTTAGTCCTTCAATAAGAACTCCTTAAAGCAGCCAGATGATCAGAAATTTTCGAGAAAATCGACTTTAAAATATTGTTGAATGAGTTTGAAGACAAGATGTGAAATAATTTGCAATAAATTTCGTGGCGTAGGTACGAACGAGTTGGACTAGGAACCAGTGGGTCCGCGGTTCTATTCCCACCTTCGCAAGTTTTTTTTTTTAATTTTTTTTTTCTAGTGCGTATTATTTTCCTTATTTAAATGCTTGTAGTACACAAGGGCATCTTTTATGCATAATTTAGCGATTTCACTGCACAAACTATCTTCGACGGTGTCTTCAGCCCTCGTCGAGGGGCCAGGCAAATTAAAGGATAAATATCAAACATGATAACTTTTCAGTAACTACGCTAAATAAAAACTAAACTGTTGAAAATATGTTTTAGGATAAAAATATGTAGTTTTAGGATATGTTGGTTTATTAACTTTGTATTTCTTATTAAAATCTAGTCAGTTGCATGTCTTTATTAGCCACATCGTGTTTGCTATTTCTACCAATCGTAAAATAAATAAATTAAATCAGATGATAAATTATAGACAAATATTAGGTAAATTATTTCCACCAGATGATATGTGCGATGACATATGAAACTAGACCTGCTGAATAATAATAATTAAAACATTCGATTTTATTATATTTGTTAAAAAAAATGGAATGTATTTAATAAATTAAATGTTGACACATTTAATGTTGAGACATTTAAATGCGGAGGTCATATAATTACCTTGTAAGTTCTAAGGGCGCGACTTTATTCAATCAAACAATTTAATTTGTAATGTAGTACTAACTTATAAGATAATCATTTTTTATAGTGAGTAATTATTAAATATTATTAAACAATTCTTGCAACTCTTAATATTTTTAAAAATTAGAAAACGAATTTATTAGAAGGTGTTTCTCATTATATACCACAATAACAAAATCGTATGACGTATCGGTACATACGTAATGTGTTCAAAAATTTACAGAAAAACATCAAATTCCAGAAGCAGATCATTACGATAAATTATGTTATAGGAATGGATTCAAAACAATAGCGTTGAACCCAATAACAATTTAGTTGAAATAAAAAAGTTGTCTCATGCAGCTCCACCAAAGACTGTGACTGAAAATTCTGAAATATGTTCAAAATTTCCAATGCCGGGTTCTTCTGCTGTTAAAAGAAATTTAATGCAAGATTTTGACAATAAAGCGCTGTCAGATTTTGGACATAGGTAATTCTAATTTAAAACCTGTAAAAATAAATAATTTGGACATTGATTACTTAAACAAACAAAGAGAAGCATCATATACCTTTCTTTCTAGCGTTAAAAGTAGTTCAATTATAAGTAGAACCCCTGAAAGTGATCACGACATTGGAAATAATGAGTATGATTGTAAAATACCTTATCAAAACGAAATAGTATATCTCGATAAGAAATCGCTAACCCAGACCGATAAAAAAATTAAGGTAACTAGAAAACTGCTTGTTATCATAAATAGTTTCCACTTTTATTGCGAATGTCTTTTTATTACTTATTTTAGACTATCTCAAATATATTACTTAAGCCTTCTTCACAATGCAATACAAAAAATATTCCAGATACGAAGGTAACTACCGATATATACTAATTTAATCCCGAAAAGGAAGACCTAAACGTAAAGGTAATAAAATTTTAAAATAAAGATTATATTACTCGATGAAATATTTATAAAAATGTTTTTAGAACACTGAAACAACATTTTCCGAACAACATTTAAAGGAGTTAGATTCAGAGAGCGAGATTGACGATGAAGACAACGATAAAGATTTTGATATAAGGGAATATTTAGACTATAAAAATAAAGATAGTTCCACTAGTAGTAATGAAGAATTACAAATTGCAGACTTGGATCTAGAGTCACCAGAAAATTCAAAGGTAATAATACTGGCTGAGTCAGACCACCCGTATCAGTATTTTTTTTCAAAATCGGTTAGTCGTAGAGAGTTGAGTCAAAAAAATTTTTTTTATAAAAACCATAATAAAAAATCGAATAATTCGATCATTTGATAGTAAAAATTTACTGATACGGTTGGTCTGACTCACCCTGTAACTTTAGAATAACTTTAGAAACATCATAATTTTTAGAATAACCAAAACTGTACTAAAACACTCGAGTACTTAAGTACTCGATATCATACAAAAAGTTCTCAAAAACAAATGGTTCGATGCAAATTCTGCAATGAAGACGTAAGCACAAAAAATTTTAGTAGACATGTTGAGAGACATCACGGAAGTGAGACTGAAGTAAAAATCATTTTGATGTTTCCAAAGAATAGCAAAGAAAAGAGAAATGCTTTTATTTTATTAAGAAATGAAAAAAATTTTAATTTGTTTATAAAGGGAACTATAAGACCAAATCGCGAAAATGTAACAGCATCAGAAAAAAATTCAAAATTTTACCCATGTGCTTATTGTAAAGGACTATTTCTAGAACACTATTTAAAACGACACTCAAAAAAATGTATCAACAGAAAAGCTCACAAGGAAAACGTCATGCATCTCTCTGCTTCTCATACACTAACAGCATGTGCTATGGACATTACCAATGTTATTTCGAAACTGAATGTCAAAGAACTAGTAAGTATTTAGATATATTAAAGTTACTCGCCCATTAAGATTTTAAAATATCCACTCTTCGATAACCATTCCGATCACCATTCGATAACATTGAAAATGCTTTTGTTTATTTATCAATCTTACTTATTATAAACCACTAGAACTAAAATAGCCAGCGTACTGCTTTTACAACGTGTCATTTTTTTTGGTAAATTTACTCTGATTGATTGACTTCTTTACCAACCAAAACATGTATCAAACCACCGGTAAAAATCATTTTCTTTGTACAATCATATTAATTTTTGTTTTTATATGCTCAATTAAATTTTTCCTATTATGTAGGTGTTTGACCAAATGAAAGGAGACAAAATTGCATTTGAAGCCAAAAAAGATATCTTAATAGCAAATTTCGGAGAATCTTACTTAAAAAAACATAAGCGTGAACGCATGTCGTATGCTTGTAGTAATCGTATGCAAGAGCTATCTCGTTTACTAATCTCATATAGAAATATTGTAAACGATGACAAAATTTCTCTTAAGGATGTTTTGCTTCCAAAAAATTTTATCACAGTGGTGTCATCCGTTAGAGAAATTTCTGGGTATGATCCTATAAAAAAAAACATTTAAAGTTCCCAGTTTAGCAATGCATTTAGGAACTTCCCTAAAACATGCATGTTACGAATTAATACACTTAGTTTTGCAAGAAAGTAGTGGTTTTAAACGTAAAACTGTAGAAGGAAAGAAAAACTGGTTAACTGAAATTAAGCACTTCATAAAATTAGTAGAAAATCGATGGACGATAGAATTAGCATCACTAGCAAGCAAAGATCTACAGGAGAAAAAATGGTCTAAACCTTTACTGTTGCCTTTGATGAGTGATATTAAAACATTTAGGGATGAGACACTAAAAATGGCAGAAACATGTAGAGAGAAATTTAATAATAATAATGATGATAAAAACACGTATAAGTTGTTAGTGCAGTGTAGTTTAGCATTGCTTATACTTTTCAACCGACGACGAATAGGAGATGTGCAATACCTAAAAGTTAATGACTAAAAGTGTGACAGAAAAACAACTTTTACAGATTTTAAAAATGTGTTGACAGAATCCGAACAAGTGTTGACCGCGCAGTACAAAAGGGTATTAAACAGTGGAAAAGGATCTAGGCAAGTGGTTATTTTAGTCCCAAAAGTACTGCAACAATATATAGATTTATTTCTGCATCATAGAAAGAAGTACATATTCCCCGATAACGAATACGTTTTCTCTTTACCAGGAAGTAAGGTAAAATGGGGTAAGGGAGATGTTGCCTTTAGAACTCTCTCAAATAAAATAAAATTAAACGCTCCTGAAGCTATTGGTAGCAATAAGATTAGAAAACATATTGCAACAATCATGCAAATACTGAATCTCTCAACAGATGAGGTGAAGCAGTTCTCACAGTTTATGGGACATACTGAAAAAACCCATCGAGAATTTTATGAGTAAGCATACTCACTGCAAATAAAAGTTTTTTCGCTATTCCGGTCATTAAACGCCTCTTTTCACGGTCGTTTGCAGATACGACCTGAAGTCATCGTGTAATTGTAATAATTCTTGCTTGTAATCAAAATATTTCGGCAGTTTTTCCGGAAAGCGAAAAATATTCATAATACACGGATAGTAAAGTCGCCTCGGTTTATAACTCTTTCTTCTCAATATGAAAAGTTACACTTTATTACCTTGTGATGTAAACTACTATTGTTTCCTCTAAAGAACAATTTTGATTATGATTAACAGTGTTTACTTTTCTAAAACTTAATTTCAAAACGTAAGTGTACATTACTAATTCTTAAAGATATTTTTCATGAAAAACTTGATTAAATAATGGTAAAATGAAAATGTTTTAAAAGTTTTATACCTTTTCTTCTGTGGTTACTTTTAATATTAGATTTTAACGTTATACCACCTCACCTGTAGCTTTTTTAATATTTTTAAGTCGTGCTTAAATCCTAAAAATTCTTTGGTATAGCAATTTCTTGCATAAAACTTGACTTTACGTTCATTTTCATTAAATTAATTCCTTGTATAATATAGAAGAAACATTTTTTTTTAAAGATCTATATTCTAAAGATCTTTAAGTGTTAAACACGACTAAAGTATTGAAAAACTTTTATGCATCTGGAAAATTGAATGTTTATATACATCATAGTTATAAAATGTTTATTTAAATCATAATCAAAATTATCTTCATGAACTGAGAATTAAATGTAATGTGGCATGATTCTAAAAATATGTACTGCGTTTTAGACTTCCAGTGGATATATATCAGATTGCAAAAGTCTCGAAAATGTTACTGATGATGGAAAAAGGATCCCTTCCTATTGAATATAAAGGTAAATCTTTATCAGAAATTAATATCGACCCTAATTTGGAATACGCAGAAGAATGTGAAATTGAAGGTAATAAAGTGGTTTAGTTTGAACCTCACTTTAAATAAAAATATATAATTTTAAGAAAATTGCCATGTTCCTGAAAATGATTCTATTCCATCCACCAGTACTCAACATTTCCAAAACTATAGTAATGATAACTTAGGAGAAAACAGTACTGTAGCACACGTATACATAGTATACGTAGGTATAGTACCTTTTGATTTCCAAACTGTGTTATACTTGCGATTCTTTCGGCAACGCCGCAATAGTGGATTATGTTACACCGCATGTAATGTGCATGACTAATAAAATACAACCACTAACAATAACATCTTATAATTATAATGCATTTCACTCATATTATTTTTTTCTAATTCTAAAATTGTCCAGATTACTATTTCAAAAAATTAAAAATGTGGGAGTATTTTATTTTTGTTCTGTCGACTGTTGCAAATTATAAATTAAATATAATTATGAAATTAATTTTTGTTTAAGTTCACTAAAATTAAAATAAAAAGTTAAAAATTTTAAAATTACAGTTTGGTGTCTTGCTGCAATGTACAATGAATTGTTAACTTAACTGACCACGATTATTTTAGCTTAACAATATTTTTTCATATGCAGGATAATAAATAAATTCAAGTAGGTAGGTAGTATATGAAATCTTTTATTGATGGATCAACTGTAAGCCAGGAGACAAGATTATAAATTCGTGTTACGCGTCTTTCATGATATTAGTAAAAAATACTCTATTTTTTTTAAATAAGTTACTCGGAGCATTTTAAATGTTTTTAATTTCATATTGTATGTAGCTGACGTCATGTCGGTAACTTAATATTATTAAATGATCATTACCTACGCAATAATTTAAACAAAATCATCAAATTCCAAGACGACGTATCGGTAAATTTTAGCTTCCAACAATTCCAGTTTTTTACTTTCTTGTTCAATGTGTAAAATTTTGTAACCCCCTCCTTCTGTTTATGGTTTATGTCTGGTAGGTGTTTCGTGAAAGTCAATTTTCCATCTGTAAGTCTGTGAGATCGTGTGTGTTCAGCAAATCGTGTTTTGAAAGATCTACCGGTATGACCAATATATTTTTGAGAGCATTCACAAGAGAGCTCATAAACCCCTGATTTAGTTAAAATGTCTAATTTTGATTTCACGTAATTAATATATTTATTAAGTTTATTGTCCGTTTTAAAAGCAATGTTGTAATCCTTATTTTTTATATATTCAACAGTATTGTTTGACTTGTTTCCGAAAAAAGTGTTGACATTAAAGTTTGCGTTAGTTTTTTTTTTCTTAAATATTCGGATAGTTCGATAGAATTTTTTGTTTAATTTGGCATAATAAGTTATCAATTAGAGCGACTTGGTATCCATTTGAGATCGCGATATATTTAATTCTGTCTAATTTTTTTAAAATTTACTTTACATAGTGAAATTATAATTAAGCGATTGAGAAAAGCGCGAAAAGAAGCAATTTTATGTGTAAAAAGATGCGCAGAATTATTATGAATTACTGCACATCGGCTTCCGTAGGTTTATGAAAAATATCAAAAGAGTACTTATTATTTACTTTCATTATTGTGAAATCCAAGTAATTGATTCTATTGAATTTAATATTATTGTGTTGTTTGTTAATAAAGTTAAAAAGTTGATCTAATTGTCTGAGGGAACCATTGAAACAAATAATGTCATCAACGTATCTTAAATAATAAATTATTATATTTTTTGAAATCTGAGCCAAGAATTTGCACTATCGCGTAATATCACTCCGTTTAATTCAAGTTGGATTAGTATTCTCGGGTTTTTTGCGTTCTTGAAATAAAACTCAATGCATATCCACTAACCGGTTTCAACATTTTTTATATAGCCATTCATCAGAGTCTACAATAGAAAAAGACAATCACATTCTCGATGGTGTAACATCAGGTATAACATCATGGTATAACATCTATCGTAATTTAGGTAAGTAATAACTTTTCTAACTCTTGCTTTGTAATTTTTCAAGATGGCGTCGGCGTCCTAATTTGCAATACAAAATGTGTTTTAAACACCTGGTTTTCTTGAATAATTAATTTCTAATTTCAGGAACAAATTAACGCCGCAAATGATATTTCTTTTCGAAACTTGACAATGGATCTCCGCTTAAAAACTATTTCTACCTTTCACAAAGGTTTATATTTCACAAATAGGTAGTTCAAAAAATTTGCACTACCAATTAATTTTCGCTAAATCGCCAAACTCTATTTAAGTCGACCCGGCCTTAACAACTCTCTCGCCTCGCCTCGAATCCTTATTCTTCCGTCCACCAGGCCAATTTTCCAAAATTACCTGCTTTCAACTTCACTTTCAACTTCACATAGAAGGGATCACCGCTCCGTGAGTGTCCACCCGCACGGTCTGGACTTCTATTATGTTGTAATGCTATGTCAAATTAAATGGGAATAATTTAGAACATATATTGTCGTGTTTACTTAAGTTAACTTAAGTTATTAAGTAAAAATTAAGAAAATTTTTTGATAAGTTTATAATTTTTGGAATACAAGTAAATTTTTTAAAGGAAAAGTGTTTTATTAAAATTTATAATTGAATTGATTGATTTTGAAGAACGTTTGAATAGATTTTGGAAGTAAAAATTAAACGGAAGATGGTTGCATAATTAAAGATGACAATGGAGATTGATAAAATTTAAAAATTATAACAAAAAATTTGGTAAAAAGTTTTCAATTTTTATATTAAAAATTTATTCAGGGAACAACAAATTGTTGATGATAAGCTGGACTGAGATACCGGTAACGTAAAACTTAACTGTACCATTTTAAATTTGCCATCAACCAAAAGATTTAAACGGAAATCTTTTCTATTATTATCCTGAACTCCTTCGGGAGTTAATTTTAAATCCACAAAAGCCATTTTTCAAATCCTTTCGTGAATCTATACGATCTTACAATAGGGTTTTGTCTTTTGAATCTATGGAAGCAACAGTTGTTGATTTCCATGGAGGTCGCCCATACGTTTTTAAAGTGCATGGTCAAATTTATTATCGCACCACTCATTTTCAACCGAACAATAACGAAAATCCACGGTGGGCACAGCTTTATGTTATCGATAGTCCGCAGGCAACGGAAATTAGAGCCGCACATCCTGACAATGCTCAATTCAACCGGCAAATACTCAATAGCATTGATAAGTTTTTAAGATGCAACAACAAGATCGCCTAAACTGATACAATGCTTCGCGAAGTAGAAGCAAAAGCTACCCAAGAAGCCAATGACGCAAGTGAAGAGATGCAAATTGTAAATATGATTTTTTGACGTGATCGCCATTCTGATCAGCGTCGTTACAACAAATTGCTATGGTGTTTGTGGATAGTGATGAAGGGCCACCGTTCGAACAAAAATTCGTGTCTCAGAGGTGTAGGGTGAGGTAGCTGCAACTATTCGAACAAAGGCGCCACCGTTGTTAAGTCATGGGTACGAGAATCTGAATCTTAGACTTATAAAATTAAAAATGTACCAATATTATTTTTGAAATATATTTTTACATTGAATTTATCTTCTATTAAATATCACAGCATATAATGGAGAGCCAAAACTGTTTGTTGATGTTGAACTGAAACTGGATTCTTGGTGAATCTCTACAGAGAGCCTTGGCTAAAGAAATAGCCCCTTTATTTTTTTCTTCAAAATAGCTCTCTAAACTAGCTATACTTACCGCGACTAACAGGGACACTCTTGAAATGAATCGTAAGATCGTAATTATGTAGAATTCCCGGCGAACTACGTTTTTATTACAGCGCTGATTCATCATTTCCGAAAACCCCTCTGATGCCCTAAATTTCCCACCAGAATTTTTTCACAATCAGACGCCATCGGGTATGCAGCCACATATTTTAGGACTTAAACCTGGCGTTATAGTAATGCTACTTCGGAAACTAAATCCTAAGGCAAGACTTTGCAATGGAACTCGGTCAGTTATAAAATCGATTCACAATAATTTTATTATAGCAGAAATCGTTTCGGACTGTAACGGCAGTGATATAGTTTTTATTTTGAGAATTGATTTGGCACCGACCGATGTCAGTCTTTCGTTTGTTTTAAAACGTCGGCAGTTTACGGTTATTCCAACTTACGCAGTGACCATTAATAAAGCGCAGGGTCAAACGTTTGATCATGTAGGAATATATGTAAACAAGCCCGTTTTCTCCCACGGACAGCTTATTGTTGCATTATCCAGGTGTAAAAATCTCCGAGAAATTAAGGTACTCATACAGCCAGATCATCTTTAAGGGAATCTTTTCAAATGCGATAGATCATTCATGCAGAACATTGTTTATAATGAAATACTCTTTTTATACTGAGTAAAAAGTAGATCGAAATCTTTTATTCTTATCCATATAATGAAAAGCAGGAATTTTGAAAAAATCAATTTCCCATGTTATTTCCCTATGTTCAGAGTTCGGCCAGTATAATAATTTTATATTGTCGTGTCTTCCATCTCAATTATAGTAAAAAATTGTTTGTGCCCATGATTTCATGATTTGCGGCACAACTCAAGTAGAATTGAATACAATTTAAGTTTTTAGGATTAGCAAAGATGACTAGGTTAACTTTTATCGAAAAAATAGTTTTTGACAAAAAAATTTTTATATTTTAAAATATAATTTTATGATTTACGGCACACACCGGCACAACCCAAGTAGAATCCAATGCAATTTAAAATTCTAGGATTATCAAAAATGGCTAGGCTTTCTATCCACAAAATAGTTTTTGGCTCAAAAATTTTTTTTTATTTACGGCCCAAACCGGTACACCCCAAGTACATGTACCCTGAAAATTATAAACGTAAATTGCCAACTAAGTTATCACCATAACTTATCTCAGGGCCCATGGGACTCAATGGGTACAAAAGATTTCCCTGGGCTAGCTCAGGTGCTCTCTGGTTATACGAAGTAGTTATGTAGGGCGCCAAGTAATTAAATTTCAGGATTCCAGAGAACTTATTTGGTAATTACTAACCACTGAGAAGTAAGCCATTTTACGAGAAAAAAAATATTAAGTAAATAAAAGGAACCACCACAGATTACATCGAGCACAATAAGATTTATTAATGGACAACAAAAAAAAAGAATGATCAACAATGTCTTACAATTACCACTGATAAAAATAATATAAATTAACTGAATATGAAGAGAAAAGTTGTTGCGCACCATACGAGATCAATTCACAGTTGTCTATTAGTTCTACGCAAAGTTTATACTTTTGAAATTTCCTAAATAAACTCTTAGGTAAAAAAAACTCTTCAAACGATTGTCATAATTAAAAAAATATAAGTGTCGCTCAAGACCCGGAGAATTGCAATTCTTTTGAGTCGCGGTAATTTCACACTAACATAGGTGTGCCCCGAATGTTTAAATCAAAATCCGAATTTTGCGTATCGCTTTACAAAAAAAAAGATGTTTACGTGATGGCAAACTTTAACTTTTCCTAAATAAAAATAAATTAATTTCTGCTCGAACTTAATAATACTGATTATACATAACAATGAAATTTACGCAACAATCAATAAAATAATATAATGACGTAACGAAATAGATAAACGTAGTATAAAACAAATAGATAATTTCGGGTGTTAACCGGTAACCAATTTCAAATCCAAAAAGTTGATGGTCCGGATAATATATAAAATCAGCAGTTGAAAGCGAAAATACACAGGACGTCAAATGGGTAGGTACGCAAAGATCCCGAAGGTAATAATATAACGGACTCTTATGCTGGTTATCATCAAAATAAGTTAGTAACTGATACGTCTAACCTTATGCTGGTTGCTGTGTGGAAGTTTGATGGAATATTGGACGCTCCAAGTCTCAATCCTCGTAGATCCAACAATACGAAAGAAGGAAGAACCACTATTTTAGGAATATTTCCAATCAAAATTAATTATTCCAAAATATATATCCCACGTGTGCCCGTAAAGGTGCAATAAAGAAAAATTTCCAAATGGAGCACTCTTCCGAAATAGAAGTTGTCAGGTCACACAAGGCTATCGTGATCCAGAGAATTTCAGGAGAACTCACAACAAAACTGCTACTTTCTTTCAAAATCGCTTTTTCGTTCTTAATTAAAAATCCCGTTCTTATTATCTTATCCACACGCACATTTTTCCAAAAATCAAACATGTTCCCAAAGAATCAAAACTTAACCCAATCGCCATCTAATATAAATATATCAAACTATACAAACTTAAAATTAAAGAATTCGGCACAATAAATTAAAATAAACTCCAATAACATAAAATTCATGTAACATACAATACAATACAATTTAAAATGTTGGGATTATCGAAAATGGCTAGGCTAACTTCACCGCCATAGGATGTATTCCATTAAAAGTAGTAACTGATATGTCCCTTGCTTTAATGCATTCGTGCGCAAACACATTTACCCCGTATAAGAACCTTAACCAATATATGAACAATGTTACAAAGCGCTATTTAGAAATAATGATAATAAAAAATTATAAAAATAATTTTTAGAGAAGACTCACATCAAAATTCATGTAAATCGGTTCAGTAGAACTTGAGAAATCATGACAAGAATTTCGAAAAATGTAGTTTCGAGAAAAACAGCATTAAAATTTCAGGTAAAGTTACTCGAAGTCTAAGCCATACATTAATACTTTATACTTGCATTTCTTCAATCAGCGATTCCGACTTCATTCATCGGGCCTTCTTTTACCTCAAATTGAATATTTAAATAAATATAATTTAAAAAACACAAAAAAAAGAAATAAAGGGTATTTTTTAATACTTTTCTTAGAATAGTTCCGTCTAAACCGGTCGAGTTGCCACAACACTAAAGTGGCTATAGCTTTTAAAATAATTCAAATTACATTACAGATTTTACATTATCGTTGTTTGTGAATACAAAATATCACTATTTAATTCCCCGTAACGTATAACGGACCGTTAAATTATGTTATTATTATTACGGTTGATTTAACATGATATTTTACATTATCATCGTTTGTGAATATCAAATATCACTATTTAACCCTCCGTAACGTTTAACGGACCGTTAAATTCAGTTACAGACGTTTGTGAATACGGGCATAAATCTCAAATTAATAATGTTATTTAAACAAACTACATAACTAAAAGAAAATTAGAAGTATTTACAACGCCCGGCTAGCTCAGTCGGTAGAGCATGAGACTCTTAATCTCAGGGTCGTGGGTTCGAGCCCCACGTTGGGCGACAATTTTTTTCATATAATTTAGGGAAATAACAAGAATTAGTTGAATAGTTTGACATTTAGCTCCGGCTTTTCAGTATTTTATCAAAAATTTTGAGCTCATCGCATGATTATATTTTCCTAAATTAAAAAAAGTTGAGATAATTGATGAATTTTGAAAATATTTAAGCATTTTATATATACCTCCAAGATTTGAGATGAGAAATTGAATCTTCTCTTTGCGGGAAAAGATCATTTTCTTCTAGAAAATTAGAAAAAAAAAATAACCAGCTTCTCTTTCGTGCTTCTCAAACTCTAATAAATTGATGTTACTATTAACTGATTTTTGCGGAAGCAAGAGCGAGGTTCAAAACAACTCTCTGGTAAGTCCAGTTCATTAGAAAAAACAAACACACACATAAAAAACAGTATTTATTATTTTAATACTAGAGAAAGAAAAGGTATACAAAAAAAATTAAGCTAACTGCTGTTTTGAAAATATGAATTTACAATAAAATAAAAACTACTCACCCCGATAGTTATCGATAAGTTTACAAATTTTTCCACCTTATACAGATATATTTTTAAAATTACTAGTCCAGCAGTATGCATACATTCTTCACTTAAGTACCAACATAAACCAACAGAATATGGAATATAAAAATGAGATTTACTCTTTGGAGCATACTAAATATGGTGCCTAATTTATCAATAATATTTATAACTCTACCTCTTTTTACCTCAATGAGGATATGTGTAGAACCTTTGTCAACTATTCAACTATTCGATTCATGCTGGCCAGGGCCGTATATAGACTAGATTTTCGGGAGGGGGAGGAGTTAAAAAAATTCAAAAATAAATAGCTAATTTATTAAAACAAAAGAAATTTTTTAAAATTTAAATTTTGTTATATTAATTTTTGAAATGTAATGTTTGCAGAAACGTGAGTAGAGAGCTTTTTGCCAAGATAGCGGAAACGACGGATGCCTAGATTTTGTTCCGCTGATTTTTTGACTATAATTTTGTGCAAGTATTATTGCAATTAAGATTTTATTTTTGAGTATTGTTATTGGAAAATTTTGTTTGAAAGTATTTTGGTCGAAAGTGACCGCAAAAAAGTTGAAATTTTGTGAGAAGATTGTTTTTATTTAATTAAAGTGATTACTGTTTAAAGCGATTTTTTATTTGAGTTCGATATTTAGAGAAAATTTCGATTTTTGTAAACTTTATTTAATGGTTGAAAATAATTTATCAAGGGAACGACAAATTTTGATTACAGATTGACTTCTGGGGGGCGTTATCGCGGTTAAAATTTTGTTGGTGCCATTTTAAACTTTTTGTTTACTACGATCTTTTTAATGAGTTTAAACTTATTCATATTTTAATTTTAAACTCTCTTGTAAAAAACCGTCTTTAAATAAAAATTTTTAATTTTAAAATTTGAATAAAAATCACAAACTAAATTCTTATTTTACCGATGGCGATAGTAAAATAATGTAGTCAAACATTAGTTTAACTAAATAAAATTTATGTTCTCTTTAAAATTTGGTCCAAACAAGTTAAAGCAATTTAAAATTTTTACCATAATAGTAAGAATTAAGATAAAATACTTATTTCATTTATTTCAATATAATTATTGTTACGAAAGAGCGTGTAATTATATCTGATGACTAATGTATGACATCATGTATGATGAGTCAAGCATGATGAGTCATATATGATGAGTCATGCATGATAACAGCATTAGTCATTCAGATATAACTGAATTAACAGTCGGGAAATGATTAGAAATTCCTGGAAGTTTCTGTAAGGCAGTATTTACGCATAAATATTGATGCTTTCCTGTGACGAATTAATTCCAGTTCGAACGCGCAAGTAAACATAAATAAATAGTGAAGTGATAAATGATATACCGAGTGTTTAAATAAATCTGGACTTAGTGTTAAATAAATTATAGTGTAAATTAGTGTTAGTGTTAATCATATCAAATTTTTAGCATAAACCAAAAAATGCACAAAACACTTTTTCGAAAACTAAAATGTTTAAGTTATCACAATATATAAATACACTGTATTATCGCAAACGTTTTCACCATACTATGGCATCATCAGGCGATAACTAGAAGGAGAAAGGAGAAAAACTCCGTATTTATCGACAAATTGCAAGAGAAAAGTGGAGGGGGTAAGAGGAGGAGGTAATTTTTAAAAAAGTAATTATGTGTGAATATACTAGAGAGTGGTGTAAATTTAAAGAGAAAAAAGGAAAAAAAAAAGGGGGGGGAATGTAAGTAGATGTGTGGTAAGTTAAAGGGGGGGGAAGTATTATTTATTAAAAATGTTTAGTAGAGGTGAGTTATTTAAATCAGATTGACTATTAAGTAATGAAGATGAATATTTTAATTTATTAATTTTCATAGCTTCCAAAAATTCCAGTTTTTTACTTTTTCGTGCAACGTGTAAAATTTCGTATCCCCCTTGTTTATGGTTAGTGTCTATTAGGTGTTTCGCGAAAGTCGATTTTCCATCTGCAAGTCTGTGGGATCGAGTGTGTTCATCAAAACGTGTTTTAAAAGATCTACCGGTATGACCAATGTATTTTTGAGAGCATTCACAAGTGAGCTCATAAACCCCTGATTTAGTTAACATGTCTGATTTTGATTTCGCGTTATTAATAAATTTGTTGAGTTTATTATCTGTTTTAAAAGCAATGTTATAATTGTTATTTTTTAAATATTTTACAATTTTGTTTGATTTGTTACCGAGAAAAGTAATGACATTGAAATTCGCGTTAGTTTTTTTAAAAATATTGGGATATATTGAGTTCGATAGAATTTTTTGTTGAATTTGGCGTAATAAGTTATCAATAAGAGTGACTTGGTATCCATTAGAGATTGCGATATATTTAATTCTGTCTAATTCTTTTTTAAAATTTACGTTACTAAGGGGAATTCTAATTAAGCGATTGAGAAAAGCGCGGAAAGATGCAATTTTATGTGTAAAAGGATATGCGGAGCTATTAGGGATAATTATGTTACTTTCTGAAGGTTTATGGAAAATGTCAAAAGAGTGTTTATTATTGTCTTTAATAATTGTGAGATCTAAGTAATTGATTTTATTGTTTACTTCAATTTTTTTAGTAAATTTAATATTATTGTGTTGTATGTTGATAAAGTTAAAAAGTTGATCTAATTGTCTGAGGGAACCATTGAAGCAAATAATAATATCGTCAACATATCTGTACCAATAAATTATATGTTTTTTGAAATCTGAACAAAGAATTTTGGTTTCGAAATGATCCATAAAAATATCAGCTAGTAAACAAGATAAAGGGTTTCCCATAGGTAAACCATCCTTTTGAAGATAAAATTTTTCATTAAACTTAAAATAGTTTTGTTTAAGGCAGATGTCTAAAGCGGTAAGGATCTCTTCAATAATTACGGTATTAGTTCTATTATTTTGTAATAATTCTCGGATAATATTAACGGTATCTTTAATGGGTACGCTTGGAAAAAGGTTATTGACGTCAAATGATACTAATTTATTGGAATTATTAATAATTCTATTATTTAATTTTTTAACTAAATCTAGTGAATTTTTAACAGTATACTTGGGTTCAAATTTTGTGTAGAATTTAATAATGTCAATTAATTTAGAAGCTAAATTTCTGCACGGCGCGTTAATATAACTAACAACAGGTCGAATAGGGTGTTCCGGCTTATGTAATTTGACAAGACCATAAAGGCCAGGAGCTTGTGGGTTCATACAAATTAGGGAATACCTGTCTTTTTTGGAAAGGATAATCTGGGTACTCTTAATAACATCTTTTATTTATATTTGGAATTTAGAAGTAGGTTTTTTTTTAATTATGGAAAAACTTTCCGGCTTTATGAAGTCTTCTACCTTTTTAATGTAGTCGTTCTTATTGATGCAAACAATAGTGTTGCCTTTATCAGCTTTTGTGAAAATTAATTTTGAACTTTTCGCGAGTTTACGTATAGATATGGCAATCTTTTCTTCATGTGTTAAACCAGATGAAGGTATATTATGTGATACATTCTTAATTTTGTTCGTTAATTCTAATTTTTGCAATAAAGGGTTAAACTCATCAGAAGGTTTGACTAGACCCTCTTCATTTATGTATTATGTCCATGTAAATGTACATGTAAATGTAAATAGACATTCATTAATTCCTGCCTTTCCTGAATTTCTCTAAAAATCGTCATTATTATAAAATGTATCGAAGAAATCCTTGAATTGTCAACATTAAATTTATCAGACCGATAACACAAATGAATCCGTTCAAACCTTAATTCAGGATTGTTACGAGGAAAGCAGAAAAAAGCTATTTTTTTCACAAAATATTTAACTTTTGTTATCGGATTTGCAACCAAACACTGCAAACCTTATTTTTACAGTTTATAAATATAAACTGTAATGAAAAACACTCCAAAATAATTTGAAAAAAACACTAAACAAAGTCTTCACCATAAGAATTATGCACAATAAATACTCAACAGGTCACGTATGACGTCAGTAACCCCTCCTACCATGCGCAGAACTATTTAGATATCCTACCTTAAAACTTATTATACCATGGATGATGCCATAGTATGGTGAAAACGTTTGCGATAATACAGTGTATTTATATTGTGGTGTTTCAAAATGATTTGCACCTACCCTGTACATTTTAATGAAAATTTTGTTTTTGAATAATTTTAAGTTGTAAGACTGTGGAAGTTAGACAGGTGGGGGCGAACCGACGAGGATATTGGCTTTTCGCCGACAACGCCCGCTCGAGCATGTTGTTTCAGCTCGAGGCGATTATTGAAATTTTTGATATAAGTTTTGTTACGAAAAGTTGATTTCCGTAACTAAAAATTATTTTTTTTAATTTCAGAAAACATAACTTTAAAACAAATGTCACGCTATAATTTAAATTACAGGAAAAGGCGTTAGATTTATAAAAATATCAAATTCACACAGTCAGAACACAAAGTATTAATTCATATTTTTAAATAGTTTAATTTTTTGAGACCCTTAAGAGTGGTCATAAAACATATTGGTTGACAGTTTCGAATAACACTACGCTTGAAACTGGCCTGAAACTTAAAACCTTATTGATTTTTTGACCATTTTTAAAAGAACAAAATATGTTATTAGTTAGTTTCTCACGATAAAAATAATTTTAATTATTAGGGGATTTGAAATACTAATTTATCTTCAGGGCATTCTGAAGATTTAAAAGGAGTTCTCTTCCAACTTTTGGACAAAACGGTTCAAAATTTTTTTAGTTACAGTACATATAAGAATATAATTTAAAGTTTCTATAGTTTAATAATAAATTAAGTTAATAAAGTTCGTTGAGTTTTGTTTAAATATAAAATTGTGATTTACTACAATTAAAAATTTTTTAAAGTTAATACAAATTATTATGCAATTAATTATAAATCTTTTTCATAAATAATCAAGTTTTTTATAATAAATGAATTAATCACAATATAACAATAATAAAAAACCAGACTTACTGTGAGCAATTAGAAAATATTATGTATAAGTATATTTTTATAATTTAATTAGTGGCAGATTTTTAAAATTAGAAATATAAAAACTTTAAACCAGTGTGCGTTTTAGTGAACTAAATAAGAGTGCGTTGTTAAGTAACAATTTTTATGGACTAAATCTTCAACAACAATCAACTTCAGCAACAATCAACTTTAATCTGCTAACAACATTTTTTATGGCATCAAAGGTAGTTTTTTTGTGAACATTAAATTAAAGGTGAGCTAACTAAATAAACTTTCGCTCATTGAATATATAAAAATTAATTTTTAAGTTTTGTAGTTTCTAACTAGTTAAGATTATAAGTTTTTTTACGTTGATAATTAGTTTTAAAATAATTGTAAAAACATTTTTTATTCATTTAATTAATTATATTTTCATTAACAATTTTAAATGACTATTATTTACTTCAGCGTTCGGATTCCATAAGTTTCTTAAAATTCACGACCAGGGGTAAGAATTTACATCTCATGCTCTCCAGTAAATTACCTCAGAGCAATTTGCTAATAAAATGGTAACAGTTTAAATTGCGAATAAAATTTGTGAGTACTGAATTTTTGATTTGAATAAATGAATTTGATGCGAATGCATTAATTGCGTAATTTTTGGATTAATTTTGATGATTGAAATTGGATATTTTTGATACGTTGCTACCGAGCGGTAGTTGATTGAGTGCTTTGGATAGATTTGATGGTTTTGATTGCTTTGGAAGTAAAGATTGAGATTATAAAATTTGAAATTATTTAAAATTAAAATTGGTTTGAAATTCGAAGAATAAATTTGCATTTGTACGAGTAAAGCCAGCTGGCGATAACAAGGCGTTTGGATACGCGCATAAGGTTAAAGTGCGAGCCCATTTTAAATTTAACAGTAAATTAAATTATTGAAATAATTTACGATTTAAATTGAATTTGATATTATTTTGCGATTTATGAAGAAGATTTATTTTGGACAAATTTAATATTTGTTTTGCATTGAAAAGATTTCTTTTTTATTTTAAAATTTTTGAAGATGCTTGGTACCCTTTGACCCTTGAAAATTGCCAACTGCTCCTGCAAAGAGTAACCCGAGGTAATAAAAAGTATGTGGTATTTCCACGAAATACCATTACAATATATTGTGATAACTTAAACATTTTAGTTTTCGAAAAAGTGTTTTGTGCATTTTTTGGTTTATGCTAAAAATTTGATATGATGTCAATATACTCAACACGGAATCCAATTATCAAAAGAGAACTTTTCTGGAGGCTGCTTACATATCTATCACGGACAACAATATTAACAAACAAACAGATTATGGATATATAAATGTAGGATACAAGAATTTGTTAAGAAGCTATCGTGAAAAAATTAAAGCCGATCCACCGTAGTGATGTTTTTTGACTGTTGTTGGAGATTTTTACTGATTTAGGCTTGTTGTTTTACCTTTTAACGCGTTTTTATTCCCTGTATAATGTTCCTCCTTTTTGACTTGCTATTTTATAGTGTTATTGGTTACTGTCACGTATGTGATCACAAGAATTGAACTTTTTCCTATTGAGCATTGGAAAGAGGACAATTTTCTGAGTATATTAACACAAAAATTTTCTTGGATAATGCAATAGTTGTCGAAATTACGGCATTTTAAAAATGCGAATTAGCAGGGGCGTGTAACTTGATATACCCAGTTCTGCCGTACTTTACTCGTGGTCTAGAGTGGTCTAGAGTCAGTACTGTAGACCACCCGTTTAGCATGCAAATTGAAATGTTAACATTTAAGCTTTAAAATTCGTAATTTTAATAGCGTTTTCGATGGGTTTCGAATTATTAGGTCAATTAAAATATCGGAATAGTCAAAAAAACAAGGCCGCCGGGCGCATTCGGCCTTATTATAAAATAACTTATTTATGGCAAATCTCGGATTCCAGGTAAACGTAGATCTGTGTTTTCGAGTTCCACCTTTGGCGAGTTCTGCCATTCTTCTAGGATATTTTTAAATTGTTTTGTGTAAGGTGAAAAAATAAAACAGGCCCGGAGGGTGCTGAAGGCGTCCGGAGGGTCTGTTTAATTTTTTTGTCTTATACAAAAATGGGTAATCATGCAGCCGTGTTAAAAGGTGTATCTAAAATACATGTAAATTTAAAATTTTTCAAATTCGATTTTTTCGAGAACTAATTTATAATCCAACAAAATTTTTGTTCTAATGTGCTTAGAAAAGTGCCCTTTTACCAATAATCAATAGAAAAAAGTTTAAATCGTGTGATCACATACGTGACAGTTCCCGTGTTATTTTGTTCCTGATTTACTGGTTTAATTATTTATCTATTTACTCGTTTATTGTTATCGGGCTGTGTCGGATTGATTCTCACACTAACGGTCAACCTTATTGCGCCAGACCCTTTTTCAGGTTCTTGTTTATATTTTCTTTCGGAGAGATTTTCTGGTTTTGTAACTTTGAATGTTATAGTTGTTCTTATTATGTTGCTTTATTGTGAATATACCTTTAAAGTGGTGACCGGGCAATAATTGTTATCACATTTTTCAAAAATTTGTTTGAGATAATCTTGTTATTGTATGTACGTTTTACACTCGATTTTAATTAATTATTGGTTTATGGATTTTATATTGTATAACTTCTGTATTTTTGAATTTGACGTGGTTGAATGTGTTGCTCGACAGATTGTGTTTTCCCTCTTCCGAAGAATATGTCATTGCGCTAAAACTTATTCCATCATGAATTGTTTGGTTGGTGTGAGATCATGCTTGTAACCGTTTTTTGTTTAACTTTTTCTTTTTTAGTCCTGAGGGTGGCATTTAGTAAATAAGCCTAAACGTCGACCGACAATTCAGTTGTTTTATTGAGCGTTCCAATATCCCGCTATTCCTTTTTTATATTAAGCTTTGGAAGAGATTTACATTTCTAACTAATTTATAATCCAACAAAATTTTTGTTCTAGTATGCTTAGAAAAGTGTCCTTTCACGTATTTTCAATAGGAAAAAGTTAAAATCGTGGGATGGGATACGTAACAGTACCCGGAAATACATTGAAGACGACCTTTCTCCGGAAGAAAGAAAAGTTCAGGCTGACTTGAAAGATATTGGAAAGGTAGAGAGAGAAAAAGGAAATGTTACAAAGGTGGGCTATCGAAAAATATTTATAAATCGTGAACGTTGGGATTAGGATCAACAAACCCAAAAAATTGTAAAATACCCAAGAGATAGCAACATAGCAAAAAACTAAAAGAACAAATGCACGAAATAAACGGCTGACGACAATGGCAAGAAAAAGAATAAGAGATTACGGAAAGTGCGGTTGGAAAATAGGAACTTGGAATGTGAGAAAGCTAAACGGTAAAGAACATGAGTTGGCAGAAGAATTTTTAAGCTGTGGATTGGAAGTATTAACAATAACGGAAACTAAAGAGAAAGGAAAGAGAAGAATTGAGATCGATGAAGGACTGATTTTGATATACAGCGAAGTATCAATGCAGGAACGAGCGGCAGGAGGAGTAGGTTGTGTAATAGGGAAGAAATTCAAGAACTATATTAATAGCTGGTCCTGTGTGTCAGAGAGAATAATCGCGGTAACATTACACTTGCAGCAAGCTATAACAGTAATTGGGGTGTATGGACCAAATTAGGATGCAACAGTAGCTGAAAAGGATCGTTTTTGAGATGAACTACAAATGACGATAGAAAACTCTAGGTCAAATATATCTTGCGGGAGATTTTAATGTGAGAATAGGCAATAAAAACTTGGGTTGTGAACAGGTTATGGGAAGATTTGGAGAACCAACCTTGGACAAAAACGAGGTAAAAATAATTGATTTCTGTCTATTAAACAACTTAGTGATTGGTAATTCATGGTTTAAGCATAAAAAAATTCACAAATATACACGAATTGAACGTAGTAGGAACGAAAAATCAATAATAGATTACTTACTTGTAAAAAAATAAACAGAAGTATGTTGAAAGATAGAGTGGCGTAGCTAGAAATTTGGTTCGGGGGGGGGGGGGGGGGGCTGCGAGCGCAGCGAGCCATTTTTTAATAGCGCCGCAGGCAAATTTTTTTCAAATTTTTAAGATCATGCGCTCAATAGAAAATTAAAAAATTACAATAAAAAATAATTTCTCCGAAAAAAGGATTTCGTCAGACATTTTTTACGTTAACGACAATAATAACAGTTTCCAACTACATAAATAAACACTAAAACTTAAGTTATAGAAATTATTATTATTATATAATAAATTATAATTGTAAAATCATTGCGTTTTTTTTTATTCCAAAAGTATTTAACCTCTTCTACATTAATATAGGCACATTCCTGTGAACTGCTAGAAAAGCTAAACCGCTTAAGTCGTTGTAAGCTGGAAAATGTTCTTTCTACAGAGGCTGTAGTAACCGCTCATGTTCCTAAAATAATATATATTTTACGGCAACATCAATATTGAACTGATTAAGAGCTTCCATTGTATATTTTGGAATCTCTCCTTCATGGTTTTTTAATTTCTGATGCGAAATCATCCATTCACCTTCAACGATAGTATCATTAGTGTCTTGAAAATCATTTATATAGAAATCTATACATGGTTTGAAGTCATTGTAAAATTACAAATTAATAATTTCGAGGGGGGGCAGGCGCCCCGTGGCTACGCCGCTAGTGAAAGATATAAGAGTGCGTAGAGGACATGAAATTGGCAGCGACGACCTAATGCTAGTGGGTAAAATCAAACACTGTAACCGGGAGGTAATAAGAAAAGACAATATAAAAATAAGATACAGGAAAGTAATCAAGTCCTACAAATTGAAAGACAATGCGGTAGCGCGAGAATACCAAGAGAAGGTAGAGGAATTATCGAGGGGCAGTAATAGAAAAGATGACGTAAACATTGAAAGTAATATTGGGAGGTATTTAAAAAAGCAATTCTGGAGGCAGCGAAAGAACATGCGGCACAACAAAGAATACAAAAAGCAAAAAGCAAACTCCATGGTGGAATCAAGACTTAAAAGAAGAAGTAAAAAAGAAGAAAGCGAAGTGGAAGACATTTTTGACACATAAAACTGATGAAGCTTACCAGGAATACAAAGAACAAAGAATAAAAACTAAGCAGTTAGTACTTAATAATAAAAAACTTGCGTGGGAAGAATTTGGTAAAAATATAGAAGAAAACAATAATCAAAACCAGAAATTGTTTTATAGAATACTTAAAAATTTGAGACAAAATAAAAAAAGCCCACTGAAGCATATAAAAGACAAGGATGGTGCGGTATTAAGAGACGAAATAAGAATAATGAAAAGGTGGAAGGAATATTTCGCGGAGCTACTAGAAGCAAATGAAAGTAACACTGTCATACATAATGAAGTAGTGACTGAATTCAAAAATTACGAAATCACGGTGGATGAAATAAAGAATACTATTAGGAAAATGAAAACGGGAAAGGCAGCTGGACATGATGACATTAAACCGGAAATGCTAAAATATATGGGGGATAAAAGTATGTTGGAACTTCATAAAATGTTCAACTTAGCATGGTGGCAAGGTAGAATTCCACAAGATTGGGAAGTTGCGGTTATCTTACCGATATTTAAAAAAGGAGACAATATCTCTGTTGTGCACAACAGCTAAGATTTACGAAGCAATTTTGGAAGAGCGCTTGAGAAACATTATTGACCCAATATTGGATGAAGCTCAAAGCGGTTTTAGAAGAGGACACAGTACTAACCACCATATATTTACAATTAGACAAATTACAGAAAAAGAATTAATGCACAATAGAGCGATTTACATGTGTTTCATAGACTTGAAAAAGGCATTCAACCGAGTACCACGGAAAAAAATCTGGAACGTATTAAAAAAGAGAAAAACTAATGACGAGTTACTACGAGCAATAAAGAGCATATAGCAGAAAACAAGAAATTACGTAAGAACTGGTAATACAGTATCGGAAGAATTCACCACAATAGAAGGTCTAAGACAAGGAAAGGGTACTGATCCCTCTATTGTTCAAGGTAATAATAGATAACATAATAAAAGATGTTAAAAAATACACAAAGAAACTTCAGATAGGATACAGAAATATGAAACCAGTGGAAATTTCGGAATGCGCATTTGTAGACGACTTAGTAATTTTTACCTAGTAAAAAAGACCTACAACACAATGTTAACATATGGAATGAAAAGATGAAGTCTAGAAATATGAAAATAAATCCTAATAAAACAATAATAATGGTGATAAGTAAAAACCAGGTTTGCCTGATGAGATTCCGAAAATCGAAACACCAAGTTATAACAGGGTGTCGCAGACTAATTCATTTAAATAGTTTTTGCACAATTTTATGTAAGTTATGGATTTTAATTATTTTTCAATTTCATATAGCATGTAAAAATCAATTTTAATATAATATTATCACATGTTAATAACTTTTACCATTTTGTAAAAACTTATCAACTACGACTACGTTATCAACTTCTCAACTACGACATAATGGGTTGCCTACCCACCTGCATTTTATCTACACACATGAGATTATGATGAGGGAAACACATTTTGTTTTAAGTTTAGCTATTTATCTATAGTTGTTAATTAATATTCGTTACATTTTATACTAATTTAAGATTTTATTACTGTACATAATTATTTATATTTTTACATAGTTCTACATATATTTACAATGTGAAATCCTTTCATGTTTTGTTATGTTATCAGTTTTACATTCTAAATGCTTTGACCTCGTTGAATGTGTTTGCTTTGGGCCCAGGCAGGTGTCTTCATTTAGGCTTACATCAAACACCTTCTATCCTATTTGTTCTCCGGTAAGTTGTACGATCTGTATACCCCTATATGTGACTTATACACGTTTCCATTACAGTCTTGATAATGGAAGAATAAATCTTCCGAAACGTCGGCGTACAAATATATTGTTTGATTTGCCTCCCAATACAACCTGAAATTTCCTCTATCATATTATTACATTGGGTGAGAGTTACCGTTTATTTACTACGATGGGTTTCTTCTTGGAAATGGAGACGACGTATGGTCCTGAGGTTATAACGCAATTCAACGCAATAAAATTGGGCTTCAACAAGCTTGCCAGAGCGGTGAATAGAAGAACTTTCCTGTTAAGATGCCGTACCAACAAGGTGTTCCCATCCTTCATTCAAAAGAAAGTTAACTGTGCAACACATGAACTTATCCCAGACAGAGATATCTTGAAAGCAGCCGATAAATTAGTGTACAAATTTAAGAGGGACATACTTAATATTCATATAAAAATTTCTATAAATAATATTACCCATATCAACAATGACATCATCTCGAACTCTGAGATCCTGAGAAGTCGAGAGTCCCACACCATATCGTCGACAAGTTTGTGGAGATAGAAAGATGGCACTATAACAGGAGGTTTATTGACATAAGGGGTAAATTATGTAGGAAATTCCAAGTGCTCACACACCAACAACATCAATTGGACTTACTGGGTGACGAGAGCTAGGTCCTCAATCTAACCGATTTACAGATACCGGAAGTGGTGTCTAAGACTATTTCCCTGGGCCCCAAGTTCACAGTGACTCCTGCGATCCGTGATTTCCCCATCTACAGGTTCCTTGCCGAGTTGGAAAATGTGATAGAATCCACATCACTAACCACTACCAAAAAAGACAACATCAGATTAAAAATCACTAATATTATTCAGAACTTTACCAAACGACGTGATGAAGATGATCCCATCAAAAAACAAGTGTGGACTACGATAAATTACCTTAAAAAGAATCCCAACCTGATGGTTCTAAAGGCGGACAAAGGTAATTCCACGGTAGTGATGTGGAAAAAAGACTACATTGATAAACTGAGTGATCTGTTTAGCGACACAAAGACCTACAAAAAACTTGATAAAAACCCCACTATTACCATGCAGGGGAGATTTAATCGCAAGGTGAAAGAATTATTCGATGGGGCTATATAGATGAATCCCAGAGGAAGCTTATGACCAGGTACAATACGCAATATCCGAGAGGCTACGGCCTACCTAAAGCCCACAAAAGAGGCACACCCCTGAAGCCAGTCATAAGCTGCATAGATTCACCCTCCATCCCGCTAGCCAGGCTGATTAACGACGTTTTAAGAAATGTAGTCCCTACCCTTCCATTTAACGTTGGAAATACGAGAGAGGCTAAAGAGAAGATAACGCAAGGCGTGATACCCCCTAACTACGTGCTGGTATCTTTTGACGTAAACTCCTTGTTTACTAACATCTCTAAAGAGTCCGTCATCAAATCTATTAACAATAACTGGGATCTTATATCTCCATATATGCCAATCCGGGTGAACATCTTTACCAATCTTGTAGCCTCTATCTTTGAGAATAGCTATTTTAGCTTCCAAAACACGTTCTACGCTCAGCTCGTTGGAACTGCGATGGGGGATCCGTGCAGCCCGTTTCTGTCCAGTCTAGTCATGAATGACTTACTGTGTAATTTCTTCGGAACAATTGACTTCAACATCCCTTTCTTACTCTTATATGTCGATGACATAATTACAGCTGTTCCGACTACAGAAATACAGAACTGCATTGAAACATTGAATAGTTTTGATGAACGACTTACCTTCACATGTGAGAAGGAGTCGAAAATGTACATTCCCTTTCTGGACCTTCTCATAACGAGGAAGGAGAACGGTACTCTCACCACGGATGTTTATAGGAAGCCATCGTCCACGGACCGACTGCTCAACTTTGCCTCCTCACACCCTATAAACCAGAAAATGAGCGTGGTTAACACGACATTAAAACACCGCATACTAACCTGCGTACCGAAGGATATCATTTACACAAGACTTAATGATCTTAAACAACAACTTATAAAGAACGGTTACCCGTCTAGCTTGCTTAACTGGACCCTCTTCAGGAGAGTCATAAATGTTGCCCCAGACCCTCCAACTGAACCTGAGGGTCCGTTACATGAGGCTAAATACAGTAAGATTACGTACCACCCCTACCTATACAAACTGAAATTACAATACAAACTGAAATTTCCTCTATCATAAGGAAAAACGATCTAGCAGCAAACATTACAATTGGCGAAGAACATATTGAGCAAGTCAAAAAATTTAAATATCTAGGTGCGATGATAGAAAGTAGTGGAAGCTACAAAACAGAAATTAATAACAGAATTGGTTTCACTGCAAAGGTATTCCAAGCAATGAAGTCAACAATAATAAATAAAAAAGAAATATCGAAACAAATGAAACTGACCATATTTAAAACGATTTATTTCCCGATCTTAACTTTTGGATGCGAAACTTGGCTTTGTACTTGTATGGCTTTTCGCCGATGCAGCACCTACTGCACCGACCGGTTTTCATCCTTTGTCACCGCTTCTGCCCATCAGACTAGAACTAGAAGACTAGAATAGTAGAACAAAAAGCAAAATAAAGGCTAGCGAGATGAAGTACTCGACAAGAATAGAAGGTGTGAGTAGAAGAGATCGAATTAGAAATGAGGAAATTAGAGAGAGATTAAAAATAGAATCAGTTTAGACAAAAATTGAAAGACAGCAACTAAGATAGTTTGGACACGTCAACAGAATGAATGACAATATACCAGCAAAGATGACATGGCTAGCAAGACCATTAGGAAGAAGAAAAAGAGGCAGGCCAACAAAAGGATGGAACGATGATATACAACAGATCTTAAAGAAAAAAGAAGTCACGTGGGACCAAGCAAGAAGAAGCTTACAAAACAGAGACAAATGGCGGAAGTTTATAATGAGTAATACATAAAATCTAATACAACCTCGACACCTTAGGGTATAAGAGGGTTTTGATTATAAATAAATAAATAATAACTAACGATTAATTAAGTGGCGGCAGACTTTTACACAGTACTGTAAATATATAGAGTTTTTTTATATTCTTCATCATCAGTTTTATATTTTTGCAATTTAGTAGTAGGTGTATTCAATCCAGTGTCGCCAATCTCCGGATATTAATACGAATTTCCGATTTGTTAATTTCGGATTTAATTTATTAGAAATATCTTTTGACGTGATAACGTCTTATAAATCGATATACCGACTGCACGCACGAAAAACCATGACTCATTGTCACGTTCCGCCTGAGCCATGCGTGCAAGCGAGAGCTCGGAACAAGCGATAGAGAGGCACGATCGGCTTACCTCACACATGTCATAACAATGTGTCAAAATTGACAAGGCGTGCTTTTTAAAAGCAGTAATTCAAAAAATTTCATTTATTTGTCCAATTTCGTCATTTAAAATTAACAATTTATTGACATTGATTTAATTTCAGTTTATTTCTATAACTAATTGTTCGTGATTATATTTAAACAAATTTATTAAATTAATTTTGCAAAAACTGTAAATAATATTTAAAAATTAATGTTTTTAACCAGAGTTTTAAAAATATTTATGTTTTAATGACAAGTTTACGCAGTGCAAAAGAATATATTATTAAGGCCGTATTTGCTTTGGCACTTTTTTTGCTTGTAAGCGTCAAAAAAAATTTTTTACCCTTTCGATTTTGAACTTTTGCGTGCTTTCAAATGCTTAGGCTCCGCCCATTTTAAAAGCCTAGTTTGCTTTTTCGAGCTTTTTCATTTTAGGTGGGTCGGCGAAAGCGTGGCGCTGTGGTGTCAGAATTGCGAATGAATTTGAATTTAATTTTGAATTTAAATTTAATTTTAATTTTGAATTTGAATTTAATTTTGAATTTAAATTTAAATTTGTTTGCTTTAATTTTTATACACACGTTGTTATACACATTCATAACTTTTGTGGCACAACACAACGTGATATATTTAGTTTATAAAGTGCATAATAATTATAATTGTTGAATAAAAGAAATCAAAATATGGAGAACACTGTTAATATGTTATTATTTTAACCCCATTGATCGATGCTGTAACAAATCGTTCTGTAAATATTGTGGCAACAGAAGAAGATACGTTAAAAATGCAAAGAGGTAAATATTTTAGATATTTTTTTAATATAGAACGTGTTAATAAAGGATTAACTTATTCAAAATAAAATTTCTCTAAATCTAGTGTTTGCAACACAAAAATTTGAAGAAGCGTGGTCAGCGAAGTTGAGTGGTTTGTATTATTTATTTATTTATTATTGTGGTTTATTAAGGAACTTTTTATAGAGAACGCTTTAATGGTCGATACACTGAGAAAAATTAAGTAAAAGGTTTTAATAACGTGTAGTTGTTATTTCAATTTATTATTAATTAATATTAGTAATTATAAATTTTGATAGTTGTAGACTTATTTTTTAAACCTAATTTTTTATTAAATATTACTATTATATATTTATTTTGCATATTTAATATATACAAAAGAAACGGTATTAATTAAAATAAGAGTAGTTATAATTATTTAAAATTACTTGGCATAATTAGAAGTGTATTATTATTTAGAACTACAGTGGTAAATATCTAATATGACTTTTAGTTATAAATGTTATTTTTACTTTTAATCTTTTGATTACTAAGTACCTTTGCTGATAAGTACGCTTCTATGCGTACTATTCAGAAAAAGTGCTACTCATTTGCTTGCATTGTGAAACGAATCATTTGTCGTCCTATATTTTTATTTGGTGTGTGATATTTAGTGAAAGTGAAAATACTTTAAAGTGATGGAATAATTATTAATAGACCGTAATTTACAAGAAGTAGTTGAAGTTTTCAAAGGTAAGATTGATTTGATTTCATCTGATTTTAAGCTTTCTGAAGTGGTGAAGCTACCGTATGAATGCTACCGCGACATCGAAATGCTTCATAAAGATATTTAGAAAAAAAATAATCGGAATTAAAAAAATTCAAAGGGGAAAATTTATTGTAATTCTAAGTTGTGAGTTCTGCAAACATGTGAGTTTTAATAGAAGGAAAACCACTTTATTTTGTTTTGTACTTATTGCTGCGTTATCCATTTGCTATACCAGAATATTAATTTGTCTAATTTCTTATAAAATTACTACCAATTCAATTAAATAATTTTACTATTACAAACTCATGTTATATAACTTCATAAAATTACTAGTATTTTGTATCCACTAAAAATATTAATAAAAATAGGTAATTTACAGAAGCTCTTGTCAACGCCTTACGCATATTTTGTTAGTAATTCACATTTTATGTTTTTCAGAAAATGAAATTGATTACGAAGCGTTTACGTCGCTGCAGGAATGTGATTTTGTACAATTAGTACCTAAAATTGGTTTGCGCAGAAAACTAATTCAGCGGTGGAAAGATGTTTTTTTAACTGTATAGTACCTATGATATATTTTTTTTCTGAAAACTTGATTAAGGTTTTTAACTTTTAGCACACCTTGTAAGATGTACCTAATTAAATTCTTCTAATGGTTCTAATGAAAGAAAGGAGATTTTGACCCATTATTCTTTGAATGGAGAATTAAAAACAAGATTGTTGATAAAATTAATCATCAACAAGGAACTGGAGGACGACCCTGGCAAAAGGTAATTAATATGAAACAATATTGTACAGAAAAATTGAAAATTTTTGATTTTCCTCAGAATTACACGAGACAAATTTCTACAAATATCTCGTACCATTTGTACAATTTTTAAGGAAGAACAAGAGTCGTCTTATACATTCCACCAAAACGTAACAATAATGGTAAACCTATTTCTGCCCATTGGAAACTTTAGGATAAATATATAAGCACAGAAGAACACAAGCACCGTAACTGCAGGTAAATTATCAGGAGTTATACTTAGCATTTATTCTAATATTACTTATTGTCTATGTTTATTTGTAAATCTATTTATTTATTGCTTACATGTTTTTTTTTGTTTGCGTACAGAACTTCGAATAAATTTTTTATAATTATTATTATTCCATATTTAATGCATTAGTCGGGAGACTAAAATAGAAGAAACCCGGGGGTCTCGGGTTTTTTGTTTATAATCAATTTATTTTTGATCTGTTTATAGAACATGACTATGAAGAAGATGACGAGGTTGCCGAAAAACATATATTTTTAAATAGAAAAATAACTTAAAAAATGAAATGTTTAAGTATAGTAACGTAATTTTTCAGAATTCTATTTCTTGTTTATTCAAATATTCTTAGTTCTAACCTGTTAAATGTGAATTATTGTAATTTTTTAGTGCTTTTTAAATGTTATGTTACTCATAGTACTTTATATTGTCCTACGGTATGTATTTATGTAGAAGTCGAAAACCAAAAATTAGTTTGTGTTGCACACCATATCTAAATTTTGTACATAATATTATGTAATAATTATAATTATTGTACTATTTATAATTTTAAGGATTATTTTTTTATTCGTGTTTTATATTTAAACAAAATTTGTATTTAATAAATAATTGTTATGGAAAAAAAGTATTATTATTTTTTATGTTGATTTACCTTATCAAAAGTTACAAAATCTTGGTTATTGTATAAATCTACTAAGATTTATATTATAAAACACAGCAGTTGTTGCTAATTCTGTACAGAAGATATTATTACTCACAATAGCTGATTCCATTAAATACTGTATAGCAGTTGCAAAATATACAACTACAATTTGTATTTAAAAATTATCTTTTGATATTTAATATACTCCTTCGTAAATGTATTACTTACCCTAGATACATCATAGTTAATAAAACAGGTTGTAGTTGTATTTTATACAACTATGCATCTTTATCTTATAAAAATTGAAATTACGGCTTCGTAGTTGTATTTTATAATAACTGGAACTACTGGCGCCTATTTTACAACTACATGTTTTAATTTATATAGTTTTTCTGTTATTGTATACAAATTATTTTTCTCAGTGTGGTTCTTCGAAAAGCATCATCAGCGACGATGGTCCTTCGGGAAGTCACATCAGTGACGGTGGTTTTTCTTAAAGCCATATTAGTGACGATGGTCCTTCGGTAAGCTATATTAGTGACGATAGTCTTTTGGAAGTCAACATAAGTGACGATGATGAAAACTTGCCATCAGAAGGTAATTTTTATTATATTTTGCTTTGATTCTCTTTATTAACTATGTTATTTTCAGTATTTAAATGGCCACATAGTGCAATACTTTTACTGATAGAAGAATATCGGAAAAAAGACAAAGATATTTCGGCTGGAAAAATTTCGCAAAATAAGCCTGGGGCCAAATAAGTCGATTAATAGTGTCTCATGGACATTCGGTGACAGCAAGTCAGTGAATGTCAAAGTGGGCCGCTCTAAAAAAAGACTTATAAAAGTACAAAGGACCATAATGGTAAATCCGGGAATTCAAAAAAAAATTGGGCATATTTTGATATAGGTTTTCATGTATTATAATGATAAACGCTTTTTAATATTTTTATTTTACAATTAGTCTATAGATAGTTTTCTTGGTTGTAAGCTATTTATGGAACTAGTTGTCACGATTTCGTCAACTGGTACAGTAAGAACCAGTTCCAAACCAAAACGGAAAAGAAGTTGCAGCGAAGATGACGATCTTTTATTGCCTTCACCAAGTAATTTTCTATTAAATGTGAATAGATTTTTTTATCAACTGATTTTAAATGAAATTTGTTTAATAGGTAGACGTCGACGTTCAACAAACACAGGTAGGAGAGAACAAGCAGAGCAGAAGGAAGAGGAAAAAGAGCGTAGGCTTGCAAAATCTATACAAAGAAAAGACAAAGCGTTGGATTTGCTGAAAAGGCTAACGGAATATTTAGAAAAATCAGATAAAAATAAATAAGTAATTATTTAATTTATTGTTTTATTTTAAAAACTAATGAATCGGTACATCTTGCATTGGTAAATCCTCACAAATAACATCTCTCTTCGTTTTAGCCAGTTGTTGCCTAATGAAATTAAGACTGATGTGGTTCCTGTGTTTCTGGTAATATTTGCAGAACTTCATCGTACTCTGCACCTTGCAAAATACATATATTATGTAACACACAACATGCCATTATAAAATATGATATTTCTTCAACATCTGCCATGTCAAGAAGAGTTAATAAACTTCGAAAACGTCCTTTTAACATCCCAAATGCCCTTTCGATGTACATTCTCGTAGAAGAATGACAGAAATTGTAATTTTTCTGTTTGTAATTGTAACCCCTAAACCCCCTCCTACCCTTAAATATGGCCCTGATACTGGCAATTTATGTCATGTCACTTTAAATAAATTTCCAGCTAAATGCAATACGTACATACTGTTAATTTTATAAAAATATTGACACAGTTTTTGACATTTCTGATTCTTTAAAATAATTATAAGGATGAACAATATAGAAGACCAATTTCTGTCAAATCTGATCATTTGTTTGATCAGGCGTTGTACACTTGAGATAACTGGTTTTTAAAATTGGCTTAATCAAGATTTTAAATTTCCACGCAACCAATACTCGAGAACCCTTACCAGTGGGTAAGGGAGGTAATTAATTGAACGAACCAATTTATTATAAGATATACAATTTTTTTCAAGTTAGCAAAACCAGTAAGCGATACCGTTTATATAAACAATAATTAAAATCATACAGAAATATTAACCCTTTTAAATTCAAATTAGCAGTGAAATAATGAACGCTGTTTATGCATTGATTGTATTTGTTGATGATCAATAAAAAATTGATATTGTTCCAACAAGTTGGATATTTTACGAAAAACAAACTGATACATTGTATTCAAAATTTATCAGCGAATTCAATGATATTAATATTAAATTAGTTCTTCGCTTGTCAGGAAGGGAGCAGCTCCGCCTGTAACGTGGGAAGTTAGAGCTAGTAAATAAATCACAAAATTAATTTTTATCGTGTAAAATCGATCAATTAATTTTTTTCAGAAACATCAGAAAACTACTCAAATATTAAAAACCTTAGGTAACCATGAGTATGTGTTTTCAACAGAAGATGAAGGACATGCTTAAAGCATGCATACATGCACACTGAAATAAAAAAAATTATAAAATTACAAAAAGTACAACGGAAGATGCATGCGACGTGCCAATACCGGAAGTGATACCCACGACATCCTTTGCGCAGCTCATGCTGTATGCGGACGACATCGCGTACATCTGGAGGTATGGTGCCGAACCTGGGCGCATTGGGGACAACCCAAGCAAAAACACGGCTACTTACTTCACCAGATCGACAGAACTAACAAACCCGCAAAAATTCCCCCAGGAAAACCTCAAAATGTTTGGTGCAGAGATTCCTTGGAACGACACCTCTAAATACCTCGGGGTGACACTGGACAGGGGTCTCCATTAGAGGAAACACATGCTCTGGAGCAAGTGTAAAAGTTTAAACCATTTACACTTAAATTTGATTGGCTGTTAGATTTTCAAAAATTAACCCAAACCTAAAAATGAAAAAATTGATAGGTGCCAAGTATTTAATTTTTTATTTACTATTAATGTGTGGAAGCTTGACAATATAATTACTATTCTTACTTTAATTATTTATTTAATTACTGAAATTTAAAAATTATTAATTAAATAATTAAGTAATAATAATTAATTAATTAATAATTGTAATAATTAAATAATAGTGTTTTGTTGTACTGTGGATGGCAACGAAGTGCTTCTTTCTTCATCTGTACCACCGCAACAAGTAAACATGACAGCACTTGTGACATCTGCTAGGAAACAGAGTTTTTCTTAGTGTATTGCTTCGACGAAATTCCTTCTGTCGTTGTATGATACCAATAGAAACCTGGTTTCTAGCAGGAAAATTAGAAACATTAAATCAATGTGGAAGACCATCAGCAACAAAATGGTAGAGGCAGAATATGAAATATCCGCTCTCCAAGCAGAAAATAAATGGAAGGCGTTGGAACGAGTTTATAAGCAAACAATGTGGAACAATAAGCAGACTGGAAGGAACAGGAAAATCTGCCGTTATGAAAGGTATAGTAATATAGAAGCTAATAATTGATTTAAACAAATGAGATAATTGAATATTTACAATAAAATTTCTTGCAGAAAATCGTAGGCAAGAAACATAGCCTAGTCCCCCTCACAGTATCTCATTGCGGAACGATACTAGTCTGGAGACTACTACAATTAATTTGGGGTCTACGTGAGTATATCATCATTTTACATTATTATGAAACCCAGATGTTGAATTAATTAAACAAAGTATAAAATGAACTTAATTTATTACTTATTACCAGAGTCCGGATTTGTAACTATAACGCTTTTTCTGGAAACTCGAAGCAGCTCAAACTTTTTAAATAATTTAAGCAATTTATCAAAAATGGATTCTTTTGGCACCATATTTTATATGCTTTTTTTCCTTTTTTTGGGTTTTTTGGATTTTTGTGCTTTTTTAAGTTTTTATGCTTTTTTGTGATTTTTTATGCTTTCCTGTGCGGTTTATAAATTTTTGAAGATTTTTTTAAATCTTTTTTTTTTGAAAATAAAAAAAAAGTTTATTTATAAGTATTTAAGTTTTTAATATCGTTTATAGAACAATTTTAACTATAACTGTATTTATTTATACACCGTGTTGATATGCCACACTATATTTTTCACCTTGCACGTGCTGCTCGGCGGGTTTTTTTTCTCCAGACAACTCGCGCATCATCATCTATGCGTACTCAAAATACGATTGCCAAAATGTGTTAAGCAATCCAGAATTGAAAGCAAATTTAGCTTTCATTAAGTCACTGCAGATTGTAAGCAATGTTATAAAATCGTTGGAAAAGCAGCGAATCGCTCGATTTGACAGACAAATTTAGAAACACCACTTCTAACAGCACAGGATAGATTGGGATTACCATTAAAAAAAATTTAAGGAGATGTTTACACAAAAATGTTGGTTTAAAAATAATGGACGATATATCCAAAACAATATCCGGAGAAACCATTGTAAATTTGGAAATAGATCCCTCGGTTATTGTAGAAAAATTCAAATTTGCACCAATCACTAGTGTCGACATTGGAGGCAGCTTTTCAGTTTACAAAGAACTTGAAGCGATAGGATGAACTTTACTCCAGAACATTTGAAACTATTTGTAATAATCAATTGTTTTACAATTTTTTTATAAAATAAACGGGTTAAAAGAACAATAAAATAAGATTTTTTAACTCATTAATTTTTTTTTAAATTAAATAGATGCTTTTTTTTATAAAATTTATGCTTTTTTTGATAATATTTGATGCTTTTTTTCAGCACTTTTTTAAAATTTTTTATTACTATATGAAGTAATTATTAATTTATAATAATTATTACAGACCACTTGATCTACCTTATACGTGTGGGCTTCAGGTGCCAAATGTTTCTGTAGCAGAATCAATTAATTTAAATACGTAAGTATCTTATCTTGTTACATTACTTAAATTATTTTATATGGAACCAATTAATCGCAGATCACCATCGGCTGGTGATGGAGGAAATGGGTCCATTCGAGGAAGAGGAGGAGATGACAATTTCCGCTCCAACGAACACCCCCAAAGTAAGGATGCAGATGGGGAGCACTGCAAGGGCACTCATTAATTTAAAAAAAACTTTGAAGAAAATGATCTCTAAATTAAAGCTCCAGGGAGACAAAAATGCAGAATTCCATAAGAACATTCTGAAAGAGCTGCAAGAGTTTTTTCGTAGGCACCTGATCCATTTGTATAATTTTCTAATAAAAAATTAAATGAACTACATAAACCTTTCGTTTTATAAAACCTTTCTAAAAGGTTTCTAATTAATTTTTGCATATAGTTCGGTGCATTCTAGAAGGATAATAACCTCGGATATGACACTGCAGTTTACCTGCAATACGTAACCTATTTATATGAAATAAATTAACTTTTAAGTATTTGTAATAGCTTTGTAATTAGTCTTCATATTGATTTTATATTAGTGAGGTCTCAAATTAAGTATTTGTAATAATTAACAAAAATAAATAATTTTAAAAATAAGTTTTTTGTATCAAAAAACAATTATATTCCTTGAATGTAATAATAATTTATTGTTTACCACTTGTAATTTTAGGCCTAGCGCCTTTTCTGCAAAAAGGTGTATAATATGGCACTGAGTAAGCGGAACATACGAAAAGAAAAAACATTTAATAATTCTACACAAAATGTCCTAAGCCACACTTTGTGGTCTTGAAATGGTTTGAGAAACAAAGAATTGGCCTAAATTAATAACAAGATAAACAAAAAGTAACTAGGCCAAATCAAGTGAATTAATCACTTGTTCAAAAGTACAGAAGAAATAATTTGTCCTTCAATAACACGTGATCGTGCTAACAAAATATCCTTCGAAGTAAATGTGGTTAACTTATCTCACCTACAAAACTTTCCTTAACAAAATGTGCAATTTCGAAAATTAGCAGAAATTGCTGTGCAATTTAAATCAATACACAAATCCAATAATGAAACAAATTCTTCTGCGACGGAAATGGCCACACAAGAAATCATAAAAATATCCTTCAAAAAAATTCCCACAAATCCGTAGCAACCATGATTCTAATACTAAGAATTCAAAGAATAAAGGTTCACTCACCAATAGATATATTCAACATCCAAATCCGGAATCACTTCCGCACCGCTAAAATTATCACGTCCGCACACCGCGAATCCAAAATTCGAATCCCCTGACAACGATATGCGTGTGCGCACCTCACCATTTCTTTGACGTTCTCAACCGAGTTACCCACGAGCAGTGGCGACTCGTCCTCTAGAAAACAGGTGAAGTGCTGTTCAAGATTTTGAGACACGAAGAGTATAAAAATAATACTAGCAATAATTATTTGTTTGCTGTAAACAATAAAGATAATGTAAAACTTAGTAATTTTTCGCAAACATTGAGAAATAAACCTACATACCTTATTTCTGATGTTTGCACTAAAATTATACCCTTGAGTAACACTTCATTGTTATAATATTTACATTATCTTATTGTTCATATTCAATCAGGTATACATTCTTTATAATTCATTTGTTGGGGTGAATTACTTCCCATGTTCTCTTGTTTGTTGTTCTCAAGTTTCTAAAGCTTTACATGTGTTTTTGACTCGTTCACTATTTTTCTCCATTCCACTCTGTCTTCGCATTTCACTTCATTTCAGTAACCCATCTTGTTACTCTCATAGCCTTAATGTAATTTTTCACCTCGTCCAGCTATCTATCTCTTATTCTCCCTCTAGGTCTTTTCTCACAAGGTTTTCAGTCTGTAATCTGTCTCAAAACACTGTGTGGTTCTTTTCTTGTTATATGCCCCAGCCATTGGATTCTCTGGCTTTTCATGTGTTTTACAATGTCTCCGTTACCCAAAATTTCCATTACTTCATAGTTTGTTCTTGGTCTGTACTCATTTTCTGCAATCTTCTTTAGTCTCTCAATCGCTCTCAAGAGCTTTCTCTCTAAAACTCGCAATCTTTTTTTCTCCCGCTTAGTCAGGTTAACTATTTCTGCGGCATATGTAACTACTGGTCTCACGAAGGTCTTGTATATTCTTATCATAGTTCTTATAGATATGTTACGGTCAAGATGACATTTCAGCCATTGAAGTCAATGACCGTACAATGACGTCAAAGCCCTATCTAGTTGGGCATTGACGTTAACGCCCGGCCATTGACGTCAATTACCATGCATTTTGGGCGATGTTGACATTTAAAATTCTATATGTGGTTTTTACATCATTGTCCGGGCTATGACGTCATTGCCCAATATAGAGTGGGCGATGATGACATTACTATTCTACGGTGAGGAATCTTATTTTCATTATATGGCGGTTACTTTTTATATTTCATCAGAAAGCTATATATTAATTAAATATTTATACAATTTATCTACTATATAAATATTATTTTTATAATATTTTAAAATATTAAAACTAAACGGTAAATCTCGGATCTAATCTCTCAACTACAATAATGTCATTAAAAAATTTTTTAATTTAAAGGGTCATTTAGCGTGCTGCTTCCGGTTTGGCTGTTGCTTACCTATATGGTAAGCGATGCGAGAAGCGCCGAGTATTTTTTAATATGATTAAACCTAATTAATCCAGTAATTGTTAATAAGCAACTAAGAAATTTACTATTTTAATGTATGGTCAAATATGTAGGGGAGCCCACTGCGAGCAACCCCTTAGACCAACTCTGTGTACTTAAGGTAGGTTACCATCATCTAAGTACCTTTTTTTTTTGTTTTGTGTCGGAAGGGGGAAAATCTTCTGAAAGACACCACCAGCCCGTACTGGGTGGTAGTGTGGGATTTCTACCCACTGAAAACCCCCTCCCGTTGGAATGTCCGGGATTCGCTTGCGCATTTCTTCCGTAACATACCCCGCTAGGTTTTCTGCCCGTTTGGGACTTTTTTCTTCTTTATATTTCGTTTGTTTCTTGGCTCTGTTGTAGTTCTCTTTGTTGTCTTTCTTTTGCTGTGATGATGGAGTGTGCCATTGTTTGAATGGTTTCCCATGCATCCGAAGACCTCAGCATGCATTCTATTAGGTTTTCTGGTGAGAGGCTTTGTCCGACTGTGGATGTTGCGGTCGTTCTAATTTCATTCCAACTGTGGCAATAGAAGAAAGTGTGTTCTGCAGTGTCGTCTATATCTTCGCAGTATGGACAGCTGGGGTTTGTTGTTTTTTTGAAGCGGTACAAGTATGCTTCGAAGCAGCCATGTCCTGTTACCTCTCCATATGCTCTCCCATATGTTACCTCTCTATGGTTGCGTTGATACCAGCTTCTCAGGTCTGGGAAGAGGCGGTGTGTCCACCTGCTCTTTTCGCTTGCGTTCCATTGTGTCTGCCATGCGTCTAAAGACTCCTCTCTTGTTTCTTTTCTATTTTGGTGTTGGTTACGAAACACGGCATTTCTCTCTTCTGCAATGATGTCGATTGGTATCAGCGATGCCAAGACCAAGGATGTATCCTTCGATGTAGTTCGGTACCCTCTTATAATTCTCAGGGCCATCTTTCTTTGCATCTTTAGCATTTTTTCTGCGTATTTTTTTGTTCTCATAGCATCCGCCCATATGGGAGCCCCGTACAGCATTATCGATTCGGCCACTGATGCTATTACTCTTCTCTTCTTTTCTGATTGGCCTCCGATGTTGGGAAGAAGTCTGGAGATTCCCGCTGCAGCTTTTTCTGCTTTTGCGGCTGCCTTTGCAATGTGTGGGCCAAAGGATAGTCTGCTGTCCAGCTGAATGCCCAGAACAGTCATGGTCTTGGTCGGTGTAATTTGTGTGTCTGGCAAGCGGATGCATATCTGACGGTGTTTTCTTTTTCCGCACACCAGTACCGCCTCTGTTTTTTCCTGTATGAGAGTCAGTCCCTTGTTGGTCATCCAATCTCTTATGGTTTTTATTGTGGCTATGGCTTTGTCTTCTATGTCGTCTTCTGTTTTTCCCACCACTATAGCGTTTAGGTCGTCTGCGAATCCCAGCAAAGTTACTCCCTGCGGCACCGGTAGTGACAGAACCCCGTCGTAGCTAATATTCCATAGGAGAGGCGCCAGTACCGATCCCTGAGCCACTCCCGAAGAGACCTCGTAAGTGTTGTTCTGGAATGTGATGCTTCTATTCTGTAGATAGTTTGAAATAAGGTCATCTCAGAAATCATCTAAGTACCTATTTTAAGTGAAGTCAACCTCTTATTTTGCACTCCGACAATGTACGAGAATTTGTCAATTCAGTTCTGATGAAATTACATGCTGAATGGCCTAGAGGTAAAAGTTGTTCATGGAAAACCTAGGTTTAGCCAAAGTCAAGGGTCTGTTGAACAAGCCAATAGAGATATCGAGGATATGTTGGGAGCGTGGATGGACGAAAATAAAACTAAAGATTGGCTCGCAAGAATTAAATTTAAACAGTTTAAGAAAAACCGTGCTTTGCATTTTGGAATTGGAAGATCTCCATATGAAGCAATATAAAATTGTAATAAAATAAAAGTTCCGATGGAGAAATGGAAGAGAAAAAAGCAGATGATGAACTGGAAGATAGTATCACATTAATATTTGAAAGCGAAGGAAACACTGAAAACTTGTTGCAATGAAATCCAGGAGAACATAATGATACAGCGTAAAAGATGTCGAGAATTATTGGAAAAGCAACCATCTAAAATGCTGAAGTTATCAAATGAAAAATTTTCAGCTGTTCAACTTGGAAAGTACTGTTAGAATTCCCATACCAGACGTAGATAAAGCTCGCGGTTCCCCCCCAAAACATACTGGCTGTTGTTAGTTCAGTAGAAGATGGCCTTTATAAACTTTGCACAAATTATGGTGTTTTAAAGAATTAGTACACCCGATCTGAGTTTAACCCTTGCACTGAAGAGTCATTTTGTTAGAAAACATTAGTGATACAACAAAAGAAAACGAGATTACTGTTAGACAAGCTGCAGCCCAAAACAGTGTTTTAGGGGGACAGGGTTACAAGCGTTGTCACTGCAAGAGTAGATGTAAAAATAAAAAATATACGTGTCGCGCCAGAAATTAAATTTGCAACTCGAAGTGCCATGGATCACTTTCATGTCACAATAAAAATTATTAATTTAAAAAAAATATATTTAATTTTTTTAAAATTTTTACTATTTTTTAAAATTATTGTTAATATATTTTTTTTTTAATAAATGATTATAATACATTATAATGCAATGAATACAACATAATTTCAAATGTTCAAAAAATATTTTTTCCACGATATCATCATTGTCCGCTCCTTTTGGCCAATGACGTCATTGACCGGCCAAAGACGTAAATATCACAATCACATGAAAATATTTACATCATTGCCCACCGTTAACGGGCAATGATGTCAATAGCCGGACAATGACGTCAATGGTCAACGGCCGATTTACATCATTGACCGTAACAGATTACTCTTTTTTTTAACATTTTCTTGTTTACGTGATAGGCTCTCCAAGCCGCTTGTATCTTCCCGTGTATCTCCGTTGTTCTGCTATTGCTTTTGCTTAGTTAGATTCCAAGATACTTAAATTTTTCTATCTTTTCAAACGTATATTTTCCTATTTTTAATTCACTTTGTCGTATGTCTTCGTCTCTATAAATGTTCATAAACTTAGTCTTGTTTTCATTGATCATCTATCTCATTTCTGTAGCTTGTTCTTCCATTTTATTAAAAATTTGTATCATTTTCTGTCTTGATCTGGAGAAAATTATAATATCATCGGCGTATGCTATTATTTGCCATCCCTTAGTTGTAATCGTTGCTCTGTTCTCTAATCTTCTAACAATACTCTCTATCACCAAGTTAAAAAGAGCTGCCGATAGCGCATCACCCTGTTTTACTCCGCTGTTGATTGGAAATTCGTCAGATTTGTTTATCCCAACTTTTACTGTTGCTCTTAATTCCTGCATCGTCATCCGTATCAGTTGTCTACCTTTATTTCGTATAGTTTTTCGCGTTTAACCGAATCAAACCCCTGCTGAAAGTCGATAAATAGCAGCTACAGTTCTATATCATGTTTGTACGCTTTCTCGGTTATTTGTTTCATTACATGTAAGGCATATATTGTTGATCGATCTTCTCTGAAACCGTACTGGTATTCGCCGACTTTGTCTTTAATTTCAATTTTTAATCTGTTATGTACTATGAGTGTTGACAGAATCTTATAGGTCACCTGTAATGGGGTTATTCCCCTATAATTTCGGCATTATTCTATGTTTCCTTTTTTGTAGATTGGTATTGGTATTATTCTTTCTGATTTCCATTCGTTCGGCATTTATTCCTTTCTCCAAGTCTCAAGTATCAGATCGTATATTCTTTGTTGTATTCCTTCACCTGCATTCTTTATGAGACGGTCATTAGCCTAGTGTGTTAGCTGAATAACTGCTAACATTAAGGTACTCGGTTCGAATCCGGGGAGAGTCTAAAATTTCTTACAAACGTCTCCGTGCTTCGGATGGCACGTAAAGCCGGCGGTCCCTCTGGGTTGATGACTTGCCTTCATCAACAACAAAAACCAGAGTTACTGACACATCTGAGATAAGGCTAGCAAGCTACCTTGGATGTAAAACAATAAATATGCTCATAGAACTAATAGTAACTTCGGAACATCACTGAGGTTGCTGTTGAGTAAAAACAGGTCGCAGACCTCATTAAAGAAGAAGAAGAAGAAGAAGAAGCATTCTTTAACAGCGCGCCGCATATTTCATCTCTTCTTGGTGCATTTCCGTTTTGTATCTTGATATTGTTATTTACACTTAATTGGTATGTGAACTTATTTTATAATAATTAAATATTGTTTGTTCTTAAAACAAATAAATCACTAAAAACTAAATAATATTCATATCAAACACTAAAATCAGATTCTTATTACCAAGAAAAGCTTCTTTCTACTGATGCACAGGTAGAGGGTAGGGTTAAAACTAACGCGAATAATTTATATGCATCCTTAAGAACGTCTTTATTTTCTTTTAGTAACTCAATTACTTTATGAGTAGGGGACGTGTCTATACATCTCATCAGAATATAAAAGACATAGCTCGTTCCTCAAACGTTGATTTTTAATGAAAATATTTGGATAACTCTGTTGGAAATTTTGAAGAACAGTAGTAAGAATATTTTGAGCATAGCTTTCGAATTTGGAGCTGTCAACCAAGGTAAGAAACTGTAATTTTTCGCAGTCTTGAAATCTCATGGACATTTGCATTTTAATAGTATCCAAAATTTTGTAAAACAAAGTTCTGTATAGTAATGTAACAAAAATTAAAACGTTTATTTAATTCTAAAGGGCTACGCAAATTATACAGATACGGTTAATAACAATATAACAATTACTACACTAAGATTAACACTAAACTAAATTACACTGCAATTTATTTAACACTAAGTCCGAATTTATTTAAACACTCGGTATATCGTTTATCACTTTACTATTTATTTACACTTTATTTATGTTTACAATTGTACGTTCAAACTGGAATTAACTTGCTACTAGAAATCGCTGTGCATTTATACCTAAAGCTAGAAAAGTCACAGCTAGAAAAATAAATTCAAAATTATTCATTTCGTTAAGAAATCCTTTAGAAAGTTACAGTTTTTAATACAGTTTTTAGGTTGTCCCAATCTTCAACAATTACACTAAAGCCTCATCCACAACCACCAAATTAACCGTAGAATTAGTACATAAATTAGTACTTGAAATTTGAACATAAATTAATGTTTTGGTAGCATCCACAATGCTTAAATTAATACGCAAATTAGTGTGACTCCATCTAGTGTCAATGTTTGGAACTTAAGTATTTCGGTTGGTAAATTGTTGTTCCATCGAGTTTACGAGATAAGCCGTATTTTGTAGAGAAAACTCCCGTTTCAGGTACAAAGAGGAAGCGAAAGAGTGATATTGATGCAAATGTTGTAGAAGCATTGCAATCTATATCTAATAATTTAAATATGCCGGCAAATGTCAGTCAACATTCAAAATTTGCTGCATACCTAGACGAAGAATTATCGAAGTTATCCGATGATCTTGCGGATGACTTTAAAGATGAAGTTATGCTATTATTAATAGAAAAAAAAAGATTTTTAGAAATAGACAATTATTATAATTTATTCATTGTTTAAAAAAATTCTGTCCACTTTAATAAAATAAAACTTAAATAAAATGCATTAATAAATATTTATACCATTTCATCTTGCCAAGGAACAGCACCAATTGTGTTTACATAATTTTTAATATAATCTCTATAGTTAGTTGCAGTAGCAGTAGCATTTCGACAACCAATTCTTCTTCTTAATTCAGAAACATCTCGTAAAGCACATTTTTCTGGTATATCCCGTCGCCACTCGCCTAGAATAAGTTCTCCATTTATTTCTTTATCGACAAAATTTGGAGGAGCATATTTTATTCTGCATTTATCATCTTTTTGGATATAGTTATGAAGACAAACTGCTAATTTTATTAATTTATCCACATTTTCTGGATTTTTAAATATTGTTGTATGAAATATTCTAAACCTTGCCACCATTATTCCAAAAGTGTTTTCAATACATCGTCTAGCACGGGAAATTCTATAATTATAAATTCTCTTCTCTTTCGTTAAGTTTTTTCCTCCAAATGGTCGCATAAGGTTCATTTGCAAAGAAAATGTCTCATCGCCTACAAAAAAGTAAGGCGTTTCCAAATTTGTCCCTGGAAAACATTTCTCTATAGAAAGTTGAAGTAAATTATTGTTTAATTTATATCCAAAAGAAGAATTTTTCAGAACCCCACCGTCGCTCTGAGATCCGTATGCTCCTATGTCTACATATGAAAAACAATAATTTGCATCACAAACAGCAAAGAGTACTATGCTGAATGTTTTTTTGTAATTATAAAATAAAGAACCACTCTTATGTGGGGCTTTTATCGATACATGCTTCCCATCAATTCTACCGAGAAGGTTCGGCAACTGCCAGATTAACTCGAAATCTGTGCTAATAGCTTCCCATTTCTCTTTGCTTGGCTCTTTTAAAACTGTGTCTTTCAACTCATTCCACACTACCTCAGATGTTTCATTAATAATGGAGCAAGTTGTTGATGTTCCAATTCGAAATGCAAATGATAATGTGGGGATACTATCTCCTGCTGCCAAATGTCTAAAAACAATATAGTACACTTAATATTAATTATAATAAACCTTCTCATATAAATAATTACCTTAAAGTGAGAGCTAAGCGAGCCCCCGGTGAAATAGGCCTTCGGTGGCTATGTTTTTGTAGTTTAGGTCCAACTATAGTAAGTAACCTATCAAACTGGTCCACACTTAATCTTGTATAGTTGAAAAACATTTCAGTGTCCGTTAAACGCATTTCTTGCACTAGGTTTTCAAAATCTCCAAATTGCTCGCGATTTTGATTAGTAGAACGTACCCACCATCTTCGAGTATTACGATTTTTTCTATGATGGACATAGAAAGAACCTAATACTACAGCTAATTGCCCCAACAAAAGTCTTCGATCCATAGTGTAAATTACAAATGCCACTGGAATCACAGCTTGAATGATGAATCATGCGTAGTAGCGACTTGACGACTAATTTACGTGAAAAAGCTTGGACCTTGCAAGGTTCTGCATTAAGTACTAAATACTAATTTCGCGTTAAGTACTAATTTTGAGGTTGTGGACAACCGCATAGGATTTAAATACGGCAAACTTCTACGCTTAATTCTAATTACTAATTCTATGGTTAATTTGGTGGTTGTGGATGATACTTAACTCTTGAATTTTCTTTTAACTGCAGTTAGTATGCGTCTTGCGGAATGTGAATTGATCACATGCGTTCTTTTGACAGAATGATGAAAAAAGGCAGGAATTCCACTAATACTTGCTAAAAATATGCGACATTTGGAAATTTGGAAATCACAACTCTGTTGAAGTACGAGATTTAGACGATGTGCTAAGCAGTGCACGAAAACAGCCTGGGGCGCTTTATCTTTAAGTTTTTTCTGAAGTCTGTTTAAATGTCCATCCATCATGTTTGCTACGTCGTAACATCGAGCAAGGAGCAACTAATTTATTTTTATAGTAAAATTCTGTTAAAAGCCCATTAATAAGATCAAATAAATTTTTGTAAGTTCTGTCAAAACTTACATCATGGAATCCTGAAAAACGCTCAACCAGCATTCCATTTGAATTGACGTACCTAATAATAACAAAGCATTGTGATGCCTGATTAATATCAGTGGTGTCATCTACTTGAATTGAAAAAAACATTGTCTTATTAATTTTGGTTTCAACATGGTCTTGCATGTATTGAGAAATACAATTTATGATTTCGTTTTGTATAGTTTTTGAATCGCCATTAAACACGCTTTTAATTTTTATATAGTAATTTTGAATTTCTAAAGAACTTCTTGAGATCAGCAACGCCAACAACTTCTAAAAATTTCTACGATTAATCGAAGAATAACTTTTATCGTGCCCCTTAAAATGCAAGTTCTTGTTTACCTAGTTTACCTAATAAAATTTTATAAAAAAAAGAACTTTTTACTATCTCTAAAGTTTTACCTTGGGTAGCTTTTTGTAATCGTAGAACATTGAGCACCCTCAATAGTGAGTGCACCCTCTATGACAAAACCTTATTGTCGGTGAAAAGAAAAATGCTCTTTTTAAGGCAACGGAATTTAATTTATTTTTGAAAGATGAAATTTGGTAGGTGACAGTTTCATCTTTCGCAGATTTGGGTGTATTGTGTGAACTCGTAAATTTAGGTGCACATTTATTATCAAACGTACTCGTGCTAGCATCTAATTTTATTAGTTTTATGGTGTAATAGTGTAAGCAAATTGTACAAAATAATCAATGTTTAAAAGAATTTAAATCAAAACGCACTTTGAAATTTTATAGTTGTTTAAATCTACCTTTCGTTGATACGCCACTCACTAAGTAAGATGTGGTCGTCCTTGTAGAAAGGACTCTCTTCATTCCCCACAAATTTCCAAGTGTATTGTGGTTGTTTACAATTAACAATGCTTGCAGTTTAGGCAAGTAATCTCACTTTATAATTTGTTGAATTCAATCTTCCAATATGGCGGCGCGTCCTTTTACCAAAATGTGCTTTGAGATCTCTAATAATGCAAATTTAATTTCAGGAATCAATTTGACGCCTCAAATGATGTCTTCTGCGAAAATTGAAAACTCCACTCGCAAAATTAATAGTCAAATTCCTGCTTTAACTTGACGGCACTAAATTTTAACGTAATTCAAACCTTTGTACACTCTTGAACATTTTAATTTTCATCTGTTTTCAGATCACAGCACCTTATACAAATCATGGTGTTCAAAGTTTATGTGTAATTGTGTTCAAAATAAAATTTTACTACGTGTTTCATCTCTCAAAAATTGTTACTTTTATCAAAGCGAAGCGATTACTGAATATTTAAAACCAAAAAATGAAGTTTGTTACAAAAACCACCACAATATATAAGAAATCTCGAAAACCATATCTATTCCACACATTTTTTTAATATTGAAAAGCAAACAAGGCCAACAAAGTAATGTTTCCAAAGTTTAGCTGGGAAGTTTAGCTATCTGGCTTGGTCAAATTGGTCTTCGCTCTAAACTGAGAAAAATTTAAATCATCATCTAAATTTCGAATCATTTTAAAAGAATCGTTTGCATCAAAAAGGTGAAAAATATATTAGCTTTTTATTGCATATTTTGAACTTGAATTCTGAATTTTTCACTGCATATTTTGTATTTTAACTTGCATATTTTTATAAAAATTCGAGCATATTTTCAATTTTTTTATGCATATAATTCCCAGCTCTAATTATTATGATTGATGATTGATTACCACTTCAGCCGCATTGATTACTAAATCCTTTTTTTTTGTTTATCCAATAAACAGTTTGTGTTGTCGTCTTTTATGTTATTCATGTTTAAGAATTTTCAAGTCTAAGTTAAGTTAATATATGTGATACTTAGATGGCATTACAAAATTAATTTAAATTTCAAATAAACCTCTTAAAATGTAATTATTTTCCAAGATTATTTTTAGATTGTAATTACTATAATTTTTAATAATAAATATATTAATAAAAACCAGGTTTATGAAATTTTTATATAAATAGAAAATAAATTTTTGAATTAAAAGTTTTTTGTAGGTTAAGGTTATACAATTTTGTAAATCAAATCAAAAGTGAACATTTACTATGTTTGTGATCATTCCGCAACATAATAAATTAAAATAACCAAAGCAACAGTTGCCAGTTCGAAAATAAGTAAGTCAATGCGTCAGAATTTCACTTTACATATTTTGAAATGTCGAAGAAAAATTAGAAATAAAAGTTTGTAATACATTCCATTATTTTAAAGTGCTTACTATTATAATTCTGTTAAAGTAATTTCATTATTGAATGTATAAAATTTGTACTAAATCACCAAATTATGTTTCCAAATCGTTAAATTTCGTTAAATTTCACAACATTGTAGCAAGTGGTGAAACAGGCCCGGCATCTGTTAACTTGTGTACATACTTAACGTAGATTTTGACATGCGCATAAAAGTATGGAACCGCAAAATGACGCATTGTTCTTATAATAATTGTATTGTGTGGGTACAAACGTACAAAGTGAGTTTAAATCGCTATGGTTGTAATTCAAATATAGCTGATTATTGTAAAAGATAACATTTTTTGAAAAGTTATCAAGTAATAACTAATAAGTGCCAACGTGTTTTCAATAACGTGAAATGTTTCGTGTTGATGAAAATTGAGAAGTATAAAATAGCAGCCATTTTTACGAAGTACGTTACATAATTTTTATCATGTGTAAACAGGTATTTATAAATCAACTACTGTATAATTTTCAAACTGATAATATTTGGGAACAACGACGATATAGTTAATATTAATAACACAATAAAATATTATCTATGAAATGCATACAGTAAACTTGCATCAAGTGCATTGGCGGCTACACAAAGAGGGCGATGGGCGTCGCCCCGTTCTGCTAAACAAAACCTAATGTTATTAAAATTTAAATACAGTAATTGAATCGCTTATTTCAGAAACAACCCAAGTCACATTTTGGCCGTTTTCAGAAGGTGAATTAAAACGTTTGATAAGTTTATCTAAACATTTTCAAAATAACTCGAGTTTGAGGTCAAAGGTTTACCACTAAAGTAAGAGTTTATCATAAATAGAGTGTGGAATTATATGTAAATACATATTTTTAGTGCATAAATTCCACACTCTAATCATAAACAAAAACATTATAAATTAAATTATGTGTTACCCCCAAAAAATACATGATGGTTTAACAAACTCAAAATTATCAAAATGTGACTTAGCTTGTTTCTGAAATAAGCGATTCAATTAGTTAATTACTATTATTGCTAATTCAGAATATTATTTATTTTGTATTTTTAATATCGTCTTATACTCGCATCTTTTTCATTTTTAGTTATTGCTAGTTTTTAGTCGGCTAGGATTTATTATCTACGGTGTGAACAAAAGAAATAATTAATAAAAGCTTTAGTGCTTGTTCACAATGTACATAAACATAAGACGTGCATAAGCCTAACATAAGTGTAAAACATAATTTTGACATAAGCCGCAAAAGTGTTCACAATGAACATAAGAAATATATGAAACTGCGCATGCGTATAACAAAAAAATAAACGAATAAACTTTCAAACTTAATAACTAAGGTTATGTTTATGTCAATTTTGTCAATTTATTTCAACTTATGACCAACCACTACCAATTTTAAACCACAAAATTCACTAAATGTAACATAATTTCAATCTTATGTACGAACATAAGATCAACATAAACATAAGAATTTCGTAGGCACACTGTGAACACTTACGTTGATTTACTACTAGTTCAACTTTATGTCTTATGTATGTGTTATGTTTATCTTATGTCTTACGTACATTGTGAACAAGCACTTATTGTTTCATTTTATTATTGAGTTTTTAACAATAAATAAGGAACAAACAATGATTTACGTACAATTGTTGAGAAAATTAACACAAAGATCTGAAAAAATAACAGACACAATTCGTGTAATTTTATTACATGTTTGTTTAAATTAAATTGTAATGTTTTTTCACACGACATACTGATTATACTTATATGCCATTTAGGTGGCCAACTGTAATAGTTTGTTTAAAGAATATTGAATATTTTGTAATATAATTTTATATTGTAGTGGTATTCTCCAAAAAATATTTGGAAGAAGCCTTTACTATCTTTTTTTAGTTTACCTCGGCCAGTTTATTAATGGTCGGCAGCGTTGAGCTCTACTCAAGAGTCGGTTCCTATGGCTCCTACGGCGACAATTAAAGTTGTAATGATAAATAATAATTACCAGTGCTTCAAAAAAAAAAGAGGTATTTTTCCAAAATAATCCTATCTAAATCGTCTATAATCCAATGTAAAATTTTATTACTTCTTAAAAAGGATCGAAGTTTTAATTTACTACTATCCATTCGTCGGCTTATCAATTTTGCACATGCGTTCCTACGAATGTAACTTTAATGTTTCTAATTTCCTATACAATCCAAATCGAAACTTAAATTCGAACTATTCTCTTTCCAAATCAATCAAAATAAATCGCCTTACTACCGCTTGGTAGCAACTTATCAAAAATATTCAAACCAATTCCAAATATCAAAAACACGCAGTAATGCAATCGCATAAAATCACTTTATTTAAATCAAAAAATAATTATTCACAATTCATACATGACAAAATCTCAAAAATCAATTTTACCGAGCCAAAAGTCGCACCACCTACTCCTGCGGCGACTCGTGGCAAAAAGTCTCGCATTTTCTGTGATCGGCCCCCACCTAACCAATTTTTTAATCTTACAACTTAAATAAATTTAAACACAACTTAAATAACAAAATTAATTTTCACCAAAATGTATAGGGTGGGTCCGAATCACTTTTGAAACATGACAATATATTAATTACTTTAGAGTACTTACTGGCGACGCTATTGTTTGAAATACTTTATATAATATTGTGTTTATTTTTAAGTCTTATTACAGTGGAATTTCTTTTGGGCGGACATCGAGGGACTATAAAAATATGTCCGTATATGATACGTGACTTTCGTAACATGAGACTCTTATTTTTGATAAATTGAATGAAACAATCTCTTTACCAATCGGAAGATAATTTTTAATATTAAAATGGGATCTGTCAGTAAAACCCCATCACGAAAGAGGACAATTTTCTAAGCAGTTGAAAACAAAAAAATTCCTGAATCATCCATAAGTTTTCGAAAAAATCGATTTTAAAAATGTAAAATTTACATGTATTTTAGATACACGTATTAACACGGGTGCATGATAGGCCGTTGTTGAGTTGGGCAAAAAAAATAAAACAGACCCTCCGGACATTTTCTAACACATTATAATTCAAAAATATCTCCCTAGAATGGCAGAACTTGCCAAAGGTTGAAATCGAAGCCATAGAACTGGTCCAGGTGTTGACCACAACTGACAACATTAAAAGTATATCAAAGCACACGTACCGTCAACAAAAATAAGAGCGGGGACTTTACGTGCTAGTAACCGTCACGTATAGGGGTGCATCATATTACATATCCCTGCTTTTCGTAATTTTAAAATTCCGGGGAACTGTCACGTATGTATGTGATCACACGATTTTAACTTTTTCCTATTGATTATTGGTAAAAGGACACTTTTCTAAGCATACTAGAATAAAAATTTTGTTCTAGTTCACACGTCGGGTGTATCATATTACATTTCCCTGCTTTTCGTAATTTTAAAATGCCGTTATTTCGACAACTATTGCATAATCCAAGAAAATTTTTGTGTTAATATACTCAGGAAATTGTTCTCTTTCCAATGCTCAATAGGAAAAAGTTCAATTCTTGTGATCACATACGTGACAGTAACCAAATTCCATTTTCTCGAAAACTAATAGATGGCCTCGAGATTTTTTATTCAAATGCTCAGAAAATTGTCCTCTTTCAGTGCAGTTGAAATTCGCGATGGGACTTAACTGACAGTAGCCGTTAAAATTATTTTAATTTATTTGAAACAAAATTATCACCTTGTTTATTCAATCAACGATCATAAAATTTTAAAAAAGATGTTTCAAATTTGTCATACATTTGACCAATCAATGAATCACAATTTCATTTTTTTGAACTTTCAATATTACATTTAATTGTAATTATTTCAACATCTGTATTGAAAGTTGGACGTAATGATATAATTAATCAAACATTCACAAATTTATGTTGAAAATCAAGCCAATGAAAAATTTTTTTATTATGCGCACTAATTTAGTTTCTTACCCTCTGATGTTTTTATAATGTTGCCCCTTTATTGAGCCAATTGTTATTAAGTCCGGACTTCCAAAATTTTCTAATATCCGCTAGTGTGGTATTTAATTTTTCCAAAATCTTTATATCTAATATTTGGTTTCAAATATCCATCAACGATTTTTTAAGATTTTAATTATTATTTCAATAATCTTGACAATTCACTTCCAAATTTTTATTTAAAAAGTAAATTAACGCTCCATCTAACACAATTAATTCTGTTACAATCATCACTGTTTTATTTAATTTTTTCAAAAAAGAACTTGATTTCTATCTGAACACAAAATTTTATTTCCTATCGCTTTTGATATTCCAGTGTATTTTGTTCAATTTTTATTGTCTTGTTCACCCACACAAATTTTTTACTTTGCCAAATTAAGATTACTAAATCAAAAATCAAAATCAAATCAATTTATTAAATCTCATCGCATACATATGGACGGATAAGTCAAAGTAGAATAAGCAATACAAAAAAAAACAACGAACAAAAACAAATAAGAAAAACAGGAAGACAACATCAAAAACTCGAAAGAGACATCAAAACCATACACTATGTTAAATATTCCTCTACCCTGTAAAAACACTGCTCTAAGAGCATATGCTTAAGTTTAACTTTAAAAACTGGCAATGTCGCAGCACTTTTAATATCGGCAGGCAGCTTACTATAAATTCTAATCCCCATGCATCTAGGTCCCAAATTCGAGAAATGCAATGACCGGGAATCAACAGTTCGTGTCCAAATCTAGTGTCACGACCATGTACATCAAAAGAAGTGGTAAAACTAGACAAATTTTCTCGAACATACATAGCAATCATCTGTATGTATAATGGTAATGGCATGATACCGGGATTTCTAAAAATGGACTTACATGACTCCAACCTACCCACACCCACCATGCACCGCAAAATACGCTTTTGAGCAATGAAAAGCTGTTTAGCATGCCCAGACATTCCATAAAAAATCGAACCATAAGCCAAACGCGACTGTACTTCCGCATAGTAAAAGGATTTGAGAACCGATAAGTTCAACACCGGCTTAAGCGTTCTCATCTGAAAGCACACAGCACTAAGCTTCTTAACTGCTTAGCACTAAGCTGCTACCGAAGTACAATGATCAACCCACTGCAGAGTTTCTTTAATATGCAAACCTAGAAACCTAGTAGATTTAACCTGGCAAAGCTCATGGCCGTGTACTCTAAGATTTGCAGCATCACCCCTAAATACCCGACCGGTATGGAAAATCATATAGACAGTTTTCTCTGAATTCAAATAAAGACCATTGGCACAAAACCACTGAAACAAAATATCTATCGTCTCGTCTATCCAAATCAATGTCATCAATCACTATAGACGTATCATCCGTGTACATCGTTATGATCACCTCGAGAATAAATTTTATCAGATCATTAATAAAAATAATGAACAGTGTCGGTCCCAGAATTGCACCCTGTGCAATTCCCCTGTGCAAAAAACCTTATCCCGCTTACAGCCAGTCTGTGTTATAACTACGCGCTGAGTGTGCTGAGATAAGTAAGATTTAAACCAGCAGTAGACAATGCCTCTTAGGCCTCATCTATTTAATTTTGCCAATAAGAAATTATGCTGAACACAGTCAAAGGCGCCGTTAAGATCACAAAAAGCACCAATGGTTTTTCTACTGTTCTCTAAAATTACGAAAAATTTCAAAACGACTGCGTAGAAAATTGATGAAACTTGCTTTGTTTTCATTCTCACTTCGACATGTTTTAAACCCTATTCAATTATCATAAATGACTTTGATCATCATTAATTTTAATTTTCTTCTCATTTGAAGATTATTTTTAAAACATCTTTACTTTTAATTTATAAACTAAATTAAATTATTAATTTCTGGTAAAATGATTTTGATTTCTTAATTTTGAATTCAAGCGTTCTCTACAGTTAAGATATGTCTTCCTACGTTTGCAGATTGTTTTTATTTCATTATCTATCAAACTAAATCTTTATCCCTTGATTGGCTTTAACATCAACCCTAAAATATACAACTAAATACTCTTCTTCTTCTTAGCCTGTAACCATCTACTCTTGAATGTTAGGCCTCTCTCATTTTTTTTTATTTGAGAGGTTAGTAGGCTTTAAAACGCCACGCTTGCCAATGCTTGTTGGCGGCTATAGCCCCAAGATGTAAGTTAGACTTTTTAGATCACAGCAGTGCAGTTGGCGCGACCAAGCATCGAACTGCGGTCTCCCGCTCCGTAGCATGTCGATTTAAACCTTACAGCACACTTCTATGTAAAGAATACATACTTACATAGAAACATAATATTTAAAAACACTAAAAAATGACAATCAATTACATTTAACAGGTTTGAACTTAGAATATTTGAATAAACAAGAAATTCAATTCTGAATAATTACGTTATAAAATGCTACAAAATTTTAAATTAAAAACTTTGTAATACAATATAAAGACCCTTATTTCACAATTATTATTGATCATCAGCCGTATAAGAAAAACAAAAATAATGAAAAGCAAGAGAAAATATACCAAACAAATTTGATGTACCTATATATTTTAAGTAACTACCATATCAAACAAAAAATATTAATAATGTATTTACTTTTTATAGCATCGCAATCGTCGTTGATGTTGTCCCCACAAATAGACAAGCTTGAGAAGTTATTTATTCATACCAATATTGTGCTTACTGTAACAGGCTTATATTCATTATCTATCAGGCTTATATTATAATCGCAGTCGTTCGCTCTCTACCTTCGCGTACATGTCGACCATGAATTGTTGGCAAAGCTCACGACATCGCAGAATAACGTTGTCCTGACCGCGTCGAATCATCATACGATACGCATAAAAATCTATCAAACTCACTTTCTTGTTTGTTTCGGCTCCTATAACGGGATTTTGTTGTTTAATGTCAATGCAATATCCGTCTTGTCCCTTCCAGAAAATTTGGGAATATTGAAGAGCGTCGTATGAACGGTGTGTGTCTGCGATGAAATCCAGAGTATTGTTTCTTCTTCGAATCACGATTTCTCGCGTCGATGTGCGGTCGCCAACCATGATTCCAGCAACGTCGTCAACAACAGGCGCTTTGAACCTGCGCACGTGCTCTCCAGCTGGTGTTTTATTAGGATTGATGACAATAGCGTGATTGTCACTTTGCAATTCGTGCATGTGGGATTTGAAGAATTTTAATAATTCATTGTGCTCATTCATTAGGTCGTCCAGTTCGCCGACGATGCGCCTGGCATTAGGCGTATTGAGGTTATTGTAGCCGCAACGTGCATCCACACGATTGTCCTCACCACCCATGAAGTAGATTTGTAAAAATGTATGTGGTTCGTTTGGCATTGGTAGCAATGAGCCTACTTTGTGGTACACTTGGCTTTTGATTTTGAACGTTGAATGGAATTGTCGACCATGTGCATAGTGTTGTGAACTATTGCTGTTGCTCCGAACGAAGTCATTTGGAAGCATGAATTGAATGTGCGAATGGACTTCAGGAACAGATTTGAATGTGGATCCGTGCCGATAAGCAAACCGTGCATGGTTCTGGTGGTTTCTCAATTTCTGGTAGTTGCACTTTTCCTGATGCGCAACCCATCCCGGCTGACTCATGTTTGAATTTAAGCGCATGACAATGGGGACATTCTTTGTCCATAGCACCAAACAGCACTTTCGGATGAGCGGAATATTCAATATCTGGCTCGTACTGGAATGCGAGACGAAGAAACGAAGCTGATGTAAATGCTCGATGTACTTGTTGGCGTTGTCGGTCATTTGCTCTGAGTGTGTTAACTACGAACCGGCGCGCTTGTCTCCGTTCTAATTGTCGTTGTTGGTTTAGTTCAGCTCGCGCTTCTTGTGATCGAGATGCACGCAATTGAGACATGTTCACACGCACATTTTCGTAATCCAGTTGTATTTGTTCGTCTGTTCTTTCAGCTCTATTATTTCGCATGTTTCTTGCTCTATTACTGCGACGGTCAAAACGGGTCCCATTGCGTCTTACTGGCATTGTTCACTGATAATGAGATAAATATAGATCTTGAATGTATATTTCGAAAATATGTTTTATGTTGCTTTATTTCCAAATCAATTTCTTATGTATAGTTATTTTTGTATTGACAACTTAATAATCTGGAGGATTATAATCTAATAATCCGTTTAGTCAGAAACGGTATTAATCCTTTCACCAGATCCGTACTTGGGTTACATCTCTTTTTATTGGTTTGTTCCTACCCAGGACTGTATGCTCTGACTATTAGTGCTAACGACTATTAATGTAAACAATATAAGTACTTACCACAAATAAAAAACAACATAAGTGCAATATAATAATAACAATAACACGTCTAACACTTACAATGATAATAATATCCTGACCCACTGAGGATATATTAAAATTTATTACTTACAATGATATTCAAGTCAAGTCAAGTAACATTTATTAATTAAGTAAAGAAATGGCACGAGGATACCTTACAATCGTGTTTACAGAAAATGAATTATAGATATTAGGGCAAGGAAGCCCTCTCTTCTATATTTAATTAAGTGTATGTGGAGTTTAGTGAGGAGAAATCTCTACATACAATATTACAAATAACTTGTAACCTTCACGCCATCTATCGAAAAAAAAGTTATCTGGATAGGGACACCCTAATCATCTATCGGTATGCAGGGTTGTAGCCAGATATTGGTCATGGGGGAAGGGTTATAAATATAATTCATACAATAAAAATAATAATAGATTCTCTTGAGAATTATTTAATTTAATTGTAGTCCGTATTGCTTCTTTAATCGGAATATCCGATAATCTTGGCCAAAATCGGCTACCTAAATATTAATAACAATTCTTTAGAATCATTTGTGGCATATGGCCCTGGCCGTATGAAATAACTGACCCGGTAAATTTTGTGTCTCACTAGAAAGACAATGAAAATATCAATATCTCGTGATTTCTCGAATGTGCACTCAAAGGAAGTGTGATGTTCACGATGAAGTAATGCACAGTAAACTAACTATCATTTATTTATGTTCCCAATACAGTAAAAAATAAGTTCACAATACTCAAACCCGCAACCATTACTTATATCACCCATGGCTGCGTATCGCATCACGTGATAAACACCAACCCTCAAAACCTACAATCCCTATACATTGCAATCCTCTCTACTTAATTTAGTACAATATATTTACACAATTTAAAACCTAATTGTTTGTTTCTTAATTCTAGTACTCCGCCGTAAGGGCAGAGGCACAATATTTCTGCTAGGCGAACTTACACCCTCAGTTGCATGTTCGAACATTACTTTGCTATCATGCGAATCCTCTTCATTAGTTATGTTTTCAATTTTAATATTAGTTTCATAGCTTTCCTTGTTTTGATCATTAATTGCACCCTCGGAATAATCCAAAATTTGGTTTACATGTCTTTTTACTTGAACATTGTTTAAACTAGGTAAAGCTACTAAATACATTCTTGGCCCTAATACTCGAACGAACCACCTTCCCCTTTATCCAAGTGGGTTTGGCAAATCTAAAGTCCCTTACAACAACTGTGTCGTGCAAGAAAAACTTTTTGTTCCTATTACCTTTATAATACTTTTGTTGTTGTAACTGATTTTCTCTTACTTTTTTTACCACCTTATGGTTTACAATTTTATTTATTTTAGTAGGTTTTAGCAAATCAAATCTTGTACGAAGTGGTCTACCAAACATTAATTCGGCTGGTGATTTTTCAGTTGTACAGTGTTTTATATTGCGATAGTCAAACAAAAATCTATTTAGTTTTAACTGTAAATCACCAGTTTTACTATCATCCATTTTAAGCAACGCGGATTTTAAAGTTTTTACCATATTTTCAGCTGTCCCATTTGTGGCCGGGTGATACGGGGCAGTATTTTTAAACTTAATTCCATTTTTATTTAAAAAACTCTGAAATAATTCTGATTTAAACTGCGTCCCGTTATCGGACACCACCATCTTAGGTAAGCCAAACCTTGAAAACAGTCCTTGCAAAACTGATATTGTTGCAAAACTATTTGTGCTTGATAATACGAATGCTTCCGGCCATTTCGTGTGTGCGTCAACAACAATTAAAACACTTTTACCAAAAATTGGACCCAAGTAATCTATGTGAATACGTTCCCACGGTTTAAGTGGGTATTCCCAATTTATAAGATTAGCCTTCGGTGGATTTTGACGCAATCTCAAACAGTTTACACAACCTTTTACTACCCCTTCAATACTTTCGTTCATCCCTGGCCACCACATATATGACCTAGCCAAACTCTTAGTTTTAACTACTCCCATGTGGGAAGAATGCAACTCTCGCAACAAATGTTGTTGCAGTGAGCGAGGCACCACCACCCTGTGACCAAATAATAAACAACCCTTTCCACTTGTAAGTTCGTTTTTGTTGTTGAAGTAATTTTTAAATTCATTGGTCACGCATTTTGGCCACCCGATTTTTACAAATTTCAAAACCTGGCTTAATATTCTGTCTTTAACAGTTTCCTTTTCGATCGTTTCACAATTTATATTGAGATGTGTATTTGTATCGATGTAGTGTATATATGAAGTACTGTCTTCGTTAAAAAATGAATTTGTGAGTGGTATCCGTGAAAAACAATCCGCGCTATTGTTTTTCGATTTTACATACTCAATATCATACTGAAAATTTGCTAATAATAGTGCCCAACGCTGCAACCTATTTGCCGCTAAGGTGGGAATTCCCTTTTTGGGACCAAAAATCGAAAGTAAAGGCCTGTGGTCGGTTACCAACGTAAACTTTCTACAACACAGATACTGATAAAATTTATTTACCCCAAAAATAATTGCCAATCCTTCCCGCTCGATTTGCGAGTAATTTTTTTGGCTATCATTTAAGCTCCGAGATGCAAATGCAATGGGCCTATCGTCACCCGAAGGAAATACATGAGACAGCACTGCACCAATGCCGTATGCCGATGCATCTACTGTTAACTTTAAAGGCAATTTAGGGTCATAATGAACTAGTACCTTGGATGAACACAAAACTTCCTTTACTTTCCTAAACGCGTTATCACACTCAACATTCCATTTGGATTTATTATCCTTTTTTAACAAATCATACAATGGTCGCAATATTGTAGAACAATTTGGTATAAATTTATTGTAATAATTAACCAGTCCTAAAAATGCCTTTAAGCTGGTTATATCCGTCGGTGGTTTCACCTTGCAAATGGCTTCAACCTTTTCTTGTGTGGTGTGTAACCCTTCTTTATCAATTACATGACCTAAATACTGAATGGACTTTTTAAATATTTCACATTTTTCTTTTCTGATTTTTAATCCACAATCTTTTAATCTATTTAGCACTTCCTTCAATCTGCGAATGTGTTCCTCTTTATTTTTACCGGAGATGATAATATCATCTACAAAACAACTTACTCCTTCTATTCCCTCCAAAATAGATTCCATTTTCTTTTGAAATTTTGCATTCTTGTATACTTATACAAGCCCTTGTGTGTACTTATGGTGGTGTACAATTGTGAATCATCCTCTAGTTTCATCTGTTGATAAGCATTTGATAAATCTAGTTTACTAAAATATTCACCCCCCTGTGTTTTTATAAACACTTCCTCAATTCTAGGTATAGAATGTTGATCAATTTCCATCCCTTGATTTAAAGTTACTTTATAATCCCCACAGATTCTAACCGTTCCGTCTTTCTTTAATATGGGAACAATGGGTGTTCCCTAATTGCTATAGTCCACCGGTACTAGAATTCCTCCTTTTACTAATTTATTTATTTCATCCTCTACTTTTTCCTTAATCGCGAAAGGTAATTGCCTGGCCCTATAAAATTTGGGTTCAACATTTTCTTTCATCTTAATTGAAATTTTGCCTCTATTAAAAAGTCCTAATTTTTCCGAAAATACTTCCGGAAATTCCGAAAATAAGTTGCTTAAGTTGGCATTTCTTTGCTCTTTTATATAATTTATTTGCAAATTAAATTTGTAATAAAAATCACGACCCAGTAAGGGTGAACCCGAACCCCTAATTACATATAAATAAATGTCTTGCACCACGCTTCTAAATTCCACCGAAATTAAAATCTTCCCAATCGGTTTTATTTCATTTCCACCGTAATTAAAAAATACTTTATCGTTATTAATTACTTTAATATTAGCAAAATACTTTCTTTTATACAAAGTTGATATGACCGAACACGTAGCCCCTGTGTCCAATTCAAACTGTAATGGTGTTTTGTTGAATTTTGCACACACGAAAATTGGTTTATCATTCTTACCTCCGTTAATTTTAAACAAACAATCATCAAAGCCCTGCTCCTCCGACATGAAATGGTGTCCTACTTCCGGTTGTTGATTTTTATTTCTGCATACTCGTGATAAATGCCCAACCTTGCCACAAATGTAACAGCTGCTTTTTTTAAACCTGCAAAAATTTTTAAAATGATTGGCATACCCACATGATGTACATAATTTATTATTATTAAATGCTTCTGAACTTTTTGTGTTGTTTTTCCATTCGTTTCTTTTTCAAATTTTATAAATTTCGTTTTCCACTTTTACTTTTGTTGCTCCTCTTCCTTCTTGAAGTTCGTAATTTTTTACTGAAGCTTCTTTGTTGAGAGCGATTTTTATTGCCACATCCAATGATAATAAACTTGCATCTTCTTCAAATAAACGATCCATGATTTTTTTGTCGTTCAGTCCCATTATGAATTTATCTGTGAGCACCACGTTTAATGTTTGACCTTCATTTTCATCATCAGCATTCATTTTCATCGCGCTGCGAATTATAAAATTTAAATCTCTCAGAAAAATATGATTTCGTCGGTAGAAAATGATCGTCCAATGCCTTAATCAATTCCACGAACGCCTTATTGACTGGATCCGTAGGAACACATAAACTTTGTAATAGCAAGTACGCTTCCTCTTCGAGATTGCTTAACAATATTGATCTCTTTATCACCGAATCTTCAATTTTATTTGCCACAAAATATTGTGTTAATTTCGATTTATAAATTTTCCAATCCATTCTTAAGTTGAATTCCTTCACTGTACCAATTACTGTAACCGCCATTGCTACTTGTTCGTTTTCCATTTAAAATTCACTTTCCAATGCCTTATGTGAGCTCGTAACACTGCCTCGTCGCCACTGTGATGTTCACGATGAAGTAATGCACAGTAAACTAACTATCATTTATTTATGTTCCCAATACAGTAAAAAATAAGTTCACAATACTCAAACCCGCAACCATTACTTATATCACCCATGGCTGCGTATCGCATCACGTGATAAACACCAACCCTCAAAACCTACAATCCCTATACATTACAGGAAGATTTGAAAATATATCGAATATCGATCCATCGAATAATAATTATATCGGATGATTTCTCGAATGCGTTTTTAATGTACATAAATGAATTTAATTCTTTAACTCACCAAATTGTTTAAAATATTAATGCTAATTAATAAAAACGGGGGTCATTATTTATCAAATGCGTTTATTTATTTATTTAAAAAGCGTTCATTTTATCTTCCCTTCTTCTTGTAGGAATTTTTGAAAATCATATATATAATAAGATAGGCAAGGATATATTATAATTAAAAATAATGTTTATAATATACTCTTACTTTTTTTTTCTTTTGCTCTCCTAGTTTTGAACCAATTTTTAATTTGGTAACTGTCTAATTCGAGAGATTCCGAAAGTTGCTTCACGGATTCTCGATCCAGATAATTCTGTTTTTGGAATTGCTCTTCTAATTCACCTTTTTGCAGGGTTGTGAAGACGGGTTTTAATGTCTTTCTGCCATTTGATTTGTATCTATTATTGAGATTGTTTTCATCCCGAATCAGTTGGGTAGTTTGTTGTTGTGATGTAGTCGAAGGATTTATTATGGATAATATTTCGGCAAGTTGTAAATCTTCGATAGAATGGAAAATATATTTTTTTTGTCCCCCTGTGGGACAACTCGAAGTATATAGGTTCCGTATTCTAAATCTAATGCATTAAGCATCACATTATCATTTAAATTCTCATTTTTTTCGTGTTCTAACTTTTTCGACAGTTTTTAATTTCGGCAACATTACTGAAGGTACAGAAAGATATGGTGACGACACAAAAGGAAAAAATTTAGTTGGAATTATAAAATCGCATTCATCTTTAATATTTAATGAAGGTATAGAAGACAATACCTTATCGTTACTTCTATTGTATTTATCATTATCATTATCAGCTTTTTAATATAATAATATCCCAAGTCTGTATCTGACTTTCTTGTAATGCACCTATGATTGCTCGGTTTTATTGACCAAGTTAAATTAATCCATTAATCCGATAAGTACATGGGCACTATCGAATTGCTCCGGACGACTTTAGGGACGAACATTTTTGGCTTTTAGGTATACTACCGATATTCCCCCTGTGAGGTCGAATTCCGAACAACTATGTATGTACGACACAGTCTTGATTAAAGGAGTTCGGTAGGCCAGTATGGTTGCGATTTCCTTGAGTAAAGCCGAAGACCACACAACTACATCTGACACAGTCTAGTTGGCCGAAGGCGGACAGTAGGCCACTGTGGTTACTATTTTGCCGAGTGAAGTCGAATGCCGAACAACTATATCCGACATACTAGGTTAGATGGCTAAAGGCGGTGGGTAGGCCAGTGTAGTTGCGATTTCCTTGAGTAAAACCGACGACCAAACAATACATTTGATACAGTCTACATGGCTATAGGAGGTGAAAGACGCCTGTGCCAGCTAGTACTATGTATAATTACATAATAAAAAATATTCCAAAAAGTCCAAATCTGTTAGATATAATAATTCAATGACTTTTTTATTGTTTCTTATTTATTTATTATTTAACAATACATACTACTAACTACTACAAAAATCCAAATTCAAATTTACCACAAATTAATTATTGATCATAATCATCGTAATTAATTAAATCAATATGACTACATATTTGTCTACATAATGGACAAGTTGACGATAGAGCGAACCATGTTGCTAGACAGCTCAGATGAAATTTGTGATTGCAAATTAAAACAGCAACAGTGTAATTTATGTTTTCCATACAAATACTGCACTCCAAAAATTAAATATATAACGAAAACAACAAAACCACAACAATATACTATAATATTACACTAATATCACTTGTAAAATTTAGACATTAAGTAAATACTTGTTAGGAAAATACCTACACCTCTAAACAGCCTTCGGATCGTTTATGCAATCTCGTATTTTGAGGCCACGTGGGATTCTTGGGTCAGTTAATTGTGAAAGCATACACTCAAGATAAAATGTTTTTAGCTTGGGTAACATGTCATTGTTCCAAAATTCCGAATCCTTGTATATTCGTTCCACAGAAAAATCGGTATCCGTATACATAATTAGATTACAATATGTTCGCCCAGTAATATTGAGCTGCCCTTGTATTTGGTAGTAGTAGTTATGAAATCTTTTTAAACTAAAATATTCAATTGTTCATTTTCATAATAATTATGCGTTATTGAAAACAAATTACCGCGTTTGTCCATTAACGAAAGTAAAACACAAGGTTTTTTTAGTGACATCTTTATATAATTGTCCAGATAAAGATGGAAAGCATTTTACTTCTATTAAACCTTCATCTGGAAGTAAACCATCAAGACTGGCACTAAGTTAAGGATGGTTTACATCGAGGAAAATGCCACATTTTTCCACGTAAACGCGTTTTTGCAATTCATATTTTTGAATTGCCGTTTTCTCATTTATTCTACCGTAATTAATGGCAGCTGTATTCAATTCCTGTAGTAAAATACAAATATTAATGTATAATTTATTAAAAAACTCTGATAGTGACTATAAAATTTATAGTTTCACACTAGTTTCGAATGCGATACGTAATAATTTTAGGCTTTTTTATAACTATCATAACTAGAGTGTGGAATTTATGCACTAAAAAGTACCCAATATATGCACATACATATGCACAAAAAAATGGCCGAAATATGCACGTATATTTTTTAAAAATAAAAAGAATATGTACTAAAAAACAAAGACCTTTAATTTTTTAATTAATTTTATTGAGAGATTTAATTACAATTAAGCTTTGTTAGAAAAACAATATACTATTGCACATTTCTCTAAATTATTCATAGTGAAATTTTGACATTTATCGGATAAAATATATTTGTAACTAGAAAATGACCTTTCTACATCTACAGATGTAATCGGTGCAAATTTCATAGCAGCGATTTCGTTTGGATTTAAAGATAAAGCGTCCGTTGTATCAAATTCACCGGACAAAATATTGCTTACTGAACAACACACCAAGATTTTTACTGAAAACGTTTAAAAACTTATTATACACAGAATTACCAACAATACCTGGCACTTGAGATAAGTGATTTTGTAAATTCTTGATTAATTCAATAGAAGAGGTCAACTCCATCGCACTAGTTTCGAGTTTTGTTAAAGTATCTTTGACGATTTTAAAATGTGCTTTTATATATGTTACTTCATTGTTAACTGCTACTGATTTTAGAACTTCTTGGCATTCTTTAATTGAAGCGGCAGAATCTGGATCAAATCCATTTACTACTTCCTTAAAACCATCCAAGTTTACAGCATACCATTTTCTTGCAAACCAAACAAAATCTTATTTTTTTTCCTCAAAATTAAGTTGATCTAAATCAGGTTCGGTGCACTGTAATCCATAGTCCTGATCAGGACCATTATTGCAAGTACGCCCCTTCTTTTTCGGGTGTTGATCGTTGGATATTAGTTTTCTCTTGCAAGAGATATTCTTTTTTTTCTTCATTACCTTCAAGAAGAATTAATCAACTGGTTCAATCTAAAATTATTGAATTTAATTACCTTCAGGAAGGTCTCGCCCGTTGATTTTGATCGTAGTTTTTGCAGTAAGCTTTTATGCCAACTTGGCCCAGCAAAATGTGCCCCATAAGCCCTAGTTGCATACGAACCTCTTTTGCTAAAGTTAACGCGTTTTCCACTGACAAATTTAGCTACTATCCCCATAAATCTGTAATTAAGAAGTTTCACAATATTTTTAAATAATATATTTGAAATATTTAAATAATATTTAATAAAATACCTCTCAGCTAAATTTGTCGTTTCATTAAACGCAAGTCGATCTGCTTTTAGCAACATTGGATCTAAAATTTTTTTAATTTCAAGAAAAAGCTTGCTCTTTTCTAATTGAGGTATAAAGTTGGTTTCCTGCAGTACGAATTGCTTAAATATTAATTAAATTATGTTAGAAATCGTGAGATTTTATGGATTTTTAAAATAATACCAGCACATGTAATGTTGACCAAAGACATGATAAGCTGCGTTAGAAATCATTTTCCGCAACTTCTCAACATCATGAGTTTCTGCTACACGTATGTATTCTTTGACAACCCTTTCTATGCGTGTTGTGCCGTTAGATCGACCTGTAAGAATATGCTTAGCGACAATATCAAAAGACGTGTTCCTAGACAGTTTGTCATTTATGCATCTTGTCATATGATTCGCACACTCGATTTTTATAAAATGCCTTCCATACGGTATAAGCAACAGGAAAAATATTCTGTTGAAAATAATCGTTACCGAAATAATATTTGTAAATAAGTTCATGATGATTTTTAACTTGTGATAATTATATCAAGTAAATTTAAAAGTAAACAAGTTAATTAAACGTTAAATATAATTTTATTTATATATATTTTATAAGCTTTCGATGAGTTGTGTCATCTTCGTCAGAATAATAACAAGCAAAAACATGGAAACCGCAAAATAACGTATTGTCATCTGAACGATCTGTGATCTAAAAATCTAGAAGCCAAGGAGTATATGATCGTGGGTTAAGGAACAACCTAAATTGAGTTTCCATCAAAGTAGGAAAAACTTAACCCCAATACGTGAACGAAATTAGACAAGTAGATGGCTGTAGATATTGCTCAAGCCATCTATATCGGTTTTCCTATTCATGGAGTTCTTTTCTTTCTTGATGCATATCATTTCGTGCAGAAGTCTATCTTGATAGTTGCTAACTGATTTTAAAATTTTTGCATTTTTGAAGTCTGCATTATGTCCGTCGACGAGTATATGCTTAGCTATAGCAGTTGATTCGGGTTTGTTACAACGGATACTAGAGATATGTCCACTCATTCTCTTCTGAAGCCATTGGTTGGTTTGCCCAATATATACCAATTTACAAGTTGTGCATTCGACTTTATATATTAGGTCTGACTTTTTTTCTGTAGGGACGGGATCTTTTAATTTAGTGTAAAGTTGTCCGATGTTATTAGTGGATCTAAAGGTCATATTAATATTATGTGGTTTTAATATTCGTTGTAGTTTCTCGCTTAGTCCTCTGACGTAAGGCATGACTGTGAAGTTAGATGTTTCTTTCTTTAGACTGCTACCATTGTAGAGTTTGTTCACACGGTCTTTAACGATTTTCAGCACAAGTTTTTTAGGAAATCCATTTTTAAATAGTGTCTCTTTAGCTATATTTAGTGTTTCTTTCCGGTATTCGCCGTGTGTTAATTTTAGAGATCTATCGACAAGGCCTATGGCGGTGCTAATTAATTGGCTTTTGTGATGGTAGGAGTTAAAGTTAAGGTATCTTCCTGACCAAGTTTTCTTTTGGGTCCACTTATACTTTAGACGGTTTTTTTCGTGAATTAATTGTATGTCCAAGAAAGTTATTTTATTGTCTTCTTCTTGCTCTATTGTGAATTGTAGACGGGGGTGAAATCCATTGAAATGCTCGAGTATGAAATCTTCGTTGTCTTGAGGGATAGCGGTAATTATGTCGTCCACATAACGTTTATAAAATGGTAGTTTATAAGGAAGGGTTGATATGCGGTCTTCTTCTAGAATCTCCATGACAAGATTGGCGATCGTCGCGGATATAGGGCTTCCCATGGCAGTACCGAATATTTGTTTGTATATTGTGCCATTGTATTGAAAATACGTTGTTTCTAAGCAGAACTTGAGAGCATCCAAAAATTTCGTTTTAGGAATACTTGTATAGTTTTTTATTTCGTCCCATTTTTCTTTCTTGATATGCATCAAGAAAGAAAAGAACGCCATGAATAGGAAAACCGATATAGATGGCTTGAGCAATATCTACAGCCATCTACTTGTCTAATTTCGTTCACGTATTGGGGTTAAGTTTTTCCTACTTTGACGGAAACTCAATTTAGGTTGTTCCTTAACCCACGATCATATACTCCTTGGCTTCTAGATTTTTAGATCACAGATCGTTCAGATGACAATACGTTATTTTGCGGTTTCCATGTTTTTGCTTGTTATTATTCTGACGAAGATGACACAACTCATCGAAAGCTTATAAAATATATATAAATAAAATTATATTTAACGTTTAATTAACTTGTTTACTTTTAAATTTACTTGATATAAGTTCATGATGTTCGATGCTACGACAAAATCACTATATGAGAATATCTTTTTCCATTCCAGTGGATGGTCCACTGTAATTTAAAAAGCATTCGTGTGGTTTGGGCGTCTCATTTTTTGAGTCATAAAATGCGCGCATTGCACATATTTGCTCATTTAACACAATTTAAATACACCGTATGCATATTATCGTAAACGTTTTCACCATACTATGGCATCATCTAGTTCCTAGTTCATCGCCTGATATGGTGTATCGCCATAGTATGGTGAAAACGTTTGCGATAATATACATACGGTGTATTTACATTGTGTTAACTTAAGCATTTTAGTTCTAAAAAGTGTTTGTGTATTTTTTGGTTTATTCTAAAAATTTTATATGAAAGTTAATCATCGTTTAGGAATTATAGCGTGTAATTAATTATAAAATCGCGAATATCACAACGTCGAGTGCACATCAAGGGAGATAAATCCTCTTCCTAATAGCACACTTTGCCGAGTAGAACCGGTATAAGAGGATATTTTTAGTGAATGCAGTGTTTGTCACCTAGCAGCAGCAGCAGCAGAAGTGGAGGGTCCGTTTTCACAACCACACTACCGAAAATATTTGATACAGTTGAAAGATTCAATTTCTCATCTAAAATTACTAATATGTATGGTATATTGTTAAAAGGAATCAGCCATTCATTTTAACAATTGAATATATCTTTTTAATTTTACTCAAATTAGACACAAATATCAGCTACCTATATAAAACATGTTGTATAAATATTTAAAATTCGGATTCTGTAATTTTTATATTTAATCGTGCATTGAATAATATGTTTCCTGGTGGTTTGAAGAGTTTAAAACTGAAAAATTTTAAAATAGTGTTCAGGTAAGATGCGGGAGGAGGCTCAATTAATCTAAATTATGTAGATCAGATAATATTAATAATTTTTTAATATTTTTTTATTTTATTCTAAGCAATACCACAGAATAAGTATATACAGAAGCGTCACTTGAACAAAGAACTTAAAATTAGAGAGAGATAAATTGCACTACCAAGTTAAAGGGCTTCTCGTGCAGACCCGTCAATACTCGTATAAACAACGTATAACCCAGGTGAGAAAAAAGGATTGCCCGTTTTATTTGAAATTATAAAAGTAAAAATAAATATTTTAGAATTAAAGAAAATTGCGCCAACTGTATTATTAACATTTTCTTTACGAATGAACAAAATTTTATCATAAATAACAACTGTTACGTTTATTATTCACTGTCAATACCATATAAAATTTGTGTGGTTATGTTCGTCAACTACCAATTTAAAGGTCCAAGGTCACTGGCGATCGCATCTAAATATCAAAGGTGCCGCCCGGAGTGACGCTTCTGTATATACTTATTCTGTGGCAATACTATATATTTGATTATAATAATTAAACTTAACAAAATGTTAAAAAAATAAAAATTTTTAACTGTTAAGTACATAATACATACTACAAAGAGAACATAATATTTAAAAAACGCTAAAATGACAATAATTTACATTTAACAGGGTTGAATAAACAAGAAAATAGAATTCAGAAAAAATTACACTATAAAATAAAATAAAAAAGTCTGTAATATAATATAAAGGCCTCTATTTCACGATTATTATGGATCCTCAGTCATGTTTAGCAGTAAAAATAACAAGGGAGAGCAGATATACCAAACAAAATTGAAAAAATTATTTAAAAAATCAAGAAATTAACCAAACTTTAAAATAAATGTTGCGCTTACCAAATAACCAAACTAGAAGAGTTCACGTGTCTAAAAGAAATGAAAGAAATGAAAATTTGTAGTATGTATTATGTACTTAACAGTTAAAAAATTTTATTTTTTTACGAAAAAAAGGGCACGATAATATTGGAGCTGATACCAAACAATCTTTAATGGTCGAAAACGCTTCCTCGAAAACTTATGTCCTTTCAAATTTACAATTTTTCTTTAAAAGGGCCGTTAAAGGAGCAATAATAGATGGAAATTGTGGTATTAAACGGCGATACCACTATGCCATATCTACAATCTGCTAAATTTCTTTAGCATTTCTAGGGGTTGACATGTTTATGATAGCCGCAATTTTATCAGGATCTGCTAACAGACCTTTTGAATTAATAATGTAGCCTAACACCCGTATTCATAAAAATTTCTTATAGTGTCGCTCAGGAATGTTTTAGTTATAACACTGTTAAAGGTTATGGGTTATAGGTGATTGGTTGTTTTAGGTTATAAACCGCTTATATCAGTCTTATAACAGTGTTTTAGCGCTATTGAACGTTTATGAATAATGTTTTTTGACATTTTGCTTATAATATCTTTATAAACCTGTTGTAACTTTTTATGAATACAGCTGTAAATATTTAATTTCTGGTTGACAAAAATGGTAAACCAGCATGTAAAAGACACAAACCCCAAAAGGGCATCCGAGTGAGTTGAAATAATCCACGTCCGGGAATCGTAAATGCTGTGTATTGTTTGGAGTTCTCCTCAACTGGTATCTGCCAATAGGCTGACTTACCATCCAATGATGTAATAGTAAATGGAGCGTTCCAAAGACGGTCTAAGATAGCCGAAACGTAAGGCAACGGGTAAGCATTTATTTCAGATACTTAATTCAGTTTTTTGAAGTCGTCGCAAAAACGATAACTTTTGTCTTTTTTTGTGACCACTAAGATTGGGTTGATCCACGCATTTTTAGATGGTTCGATAACTCCCGACTTAAGCATTTGATCTAGTTCCTCATCGATATATTCTTGAACTTTCGGGTCAGCCTTGTTGTCGATGCTTTTCTAATTTTGATTTTGCAGCAATATCACTTACGATGCATTTTGACTGCACTCAATCACACCATTTGTTTGAAAGTTTACTATTTGACCGTGTATTTGTTGTTTTCAACGGTGTTGATACCGGAGTGTTGAATTGAGCAGGTGGGTATCATAACCAATTAGTAGCAGATGGCAAATATGAAAAAATTTCATTTTAGCAGTCTTAATTGAGTCGAGTAACGTATAAACTAAAGAGAATTTTATTTTGGTAACACCACGTCACTATCAATATTGCTTTCAATTTCATATATTAAAACCTTGTCGTTTTCCGTGAAATGCTCCTGTGAATTTATATTATTTGTATTTGTATTTTTGTATACATAAAAAAAATTGTTAAAACAACTATTTATTAATATTTACTAGTACTGACATGGTCAAAAAGTCACTGACTCGACCAACTACAACATCCTGCACATCAGTGGAATCCATTTGGACAACCTTAGCAGGATCACCACCTGTACGTTTTACATTGGATTTTTCGTAAATTAACATGGTTGTTACGCTTTTTCATGTTTTTATATTTTGTTTTCAGTGCAGCAGCCGATCTTGTGGTTGCTGCGCTGGCAATGTAGTCTTTGGCAATGGTTATCCATGTAGTATTTTTTTCTATATTTACTAGTTCATCCGTTTTTTTCACTTCACAATGTGTTTGTATTTAGTCACAACACTTACCCATCGTTTTCTTCTACCGTGCAGTATCAATAATTTTTTCTTTGTGTCGCATATTTCATTAATATTTCGGTTACTTTCTTTCTCGAATTTCCAGTTTTCTTCGTTACAACTTGATTACGTGGCCGAAGAGCATTGTGTAACGTCTCTTTAATTGGGCCGGGTTTAATTTTGCCCTAACTTTAGAAACCAATATTGGAGCTACTGCTAATTCTGATGGTACCACATGGTTGTCTGCTACAGGCATCTCAATTGCTTACTCAATTTCGTACTTCTCTCGTGCAATTATATCGTTTTTTGGAGAGTATTGGAATCGGTCACTTTGTACAATCACTACTGGTGAACAATTAAAGAATGACAACAAATTGTAATCGGCATTACCTGCTCTTGGAGCAAGCTCACCCACAGTCGTCGCCAGTAACTCTAATAACCTCTCTTCGCCCTCTGTATATTTTGCGTACATGGCTACCACCACTGATTCTAAAGAGCAATTGTTTTATTGCAGCTTTCTTTCTGCGAAGCTACTTCTTTATGCCATGAAATTGTATTTTTAATGACTTCGCGTTGCGAGTAGAACCACCGCTACCAGCATTGAGTTTATTGGCGATAACCTCCCAGTTCCTCTGTTTCTTTCCATGTTTTTTCATCCATTTTCTTATTTTCAACAATATTAGCGTATTTGATTTTCGCTATGAGAAAAAGTCATTCCTCTTTTGTCATCAGCCATAATTTCAATATTTTTCATCTTGTAAATTGCACAGAATAAAACACACAAAGGTAACCTAGTATCTAATAACTACACTTGATGTTTTCAAACGTACTAATAGTTTATAATAATACATCACAACAATGATGCCCACGTTTGATACTAAAATATTATGTATTTTTATTTCCCAGAAAGTTTATTCGTCAAGAACATTATTTATTGGGCAACTAACTGACAGTTTTATTTGGACTTTGATAAACTGGTCCTAAAAGGTGCAATATTATGTAACTTCCAAATGTTAGAATGTACTTAAACTAAGAAATCAAAATGTTGAATCACCTATGTTATACACATATAAGTCATATTATGACTCATACTTCACTTCTACTTACACTTCTACTGGGGTTTTTACTGTTGACTAAAAGATCTTGAATTCTAGTTATGACTTTGCGTCTAAATTCAAAAATTGGTATTAAAAAATTAGATGTCTGCAAATACAGGTTTACACATTTTACGCATTGTAAATATAGTGTATTATTGGCGGTATTATCAAATCCATTAATCGGTAGTTTTACTATATTTAATAATTGGTTTATTGTGTAATCAGAAGACCTCACCTAATACATCAAGTTGGAAAATTAGCGGCAGTTTGAAATGACTGTACCTGTATCAAGGAGTAATTTTCTCATTCATGGTATATCATAATACAACAATTTTATGTTTTTTTTTTCAGAAAACTTACAATTAACATTTTAAAAAATTACGCTGACGCCAGAACGTGAGAAATAGTATACAAGTACGACTGTTCTTGGAAAGTATTTTTCTTATTTTGAATATGAATTTTTCACAATCATTTTCAAATCTCTTTCTTTACTTTAACCTTGATTTTGATCTCTACAGACGTCAGAAAATAAGATATGTTTATATCATAGAGAAAGTTTATACAAAGTAAAAAATCGAAAAACTTATAAAAATTACAAAGAATGTTGTAATATTTATTAAATATACTTACTTGGGTAGCAAACTTTACTCGCATTTTTAAAAATGAATATGGCCAACATAAATTTTATCTTCTTCTTATCCTCTTGACAGAGAAGTCGTGATCTCAGCTTCACTACTTTCAACCGTTCCGTTCATTCCCGACTCTTCGCACCACATCACGCTATCTCTCTCTGCTGCTGGCCACTCTTGAAAGATGGTGTAGAGAGCTATTGGTGATCTCTTTTACCTGGTCCGACCAACGCTTCGGAGAGCGACCCATTGGTCTGGTTCCTTCCACCTTGCCTTGGATTATCAATTTCTATGTGTCCAAAGTATCTCAGGACGCGCTGATACACAACCCGAGACAGCCTTTGGGGCTCCTCATGCTCTCTCTAACTATGGACACATTGGTTCTTCTCTTGGTCCATGATATCCGCAACATTCTTCTCCAGCACCACATCTCAAGTGCGTCAATTTTTCTTCTATCTTGCGTCTTTAGATTCCATGATTCAGCGCCGTAAAGTACTATGGGGAAGACCAGCGCTTTCATCAATAGTTTTTTTGTATTGATGGTGACTGTTTTATCTTTCCATATTCTCTGCAGATTTCTAACAGCACTTTTTCTCATTTCGCAACGCCTTTTGATTTCTTGAGTACTTCCACCTTCATTTCTAATGAGTGCCCCTAAGTATACGTATTGGCTGACAACGGAGTAGCACGAAATCTGCCTTATCTGTGAGTTATTATTATTCGCTCTGTCCACAATCATTATCTTGGTCTTGTCGTTATTTATAATCGAGCCACAGCTGCAGCTTTCGTCTTCTAGTCGCTTCATAAGCAGTGTCAATTCTTCGACTGAGTTGGCAAATAGGGCGGTGTCGTCAGCATATCGTAGATTACTTATCTTTCTGCCCCCAATGGTAAAACCGTCGCTCCATCCCTCTAAGGTTTTCGTCATGACGTATTCACCATATATGTTAAATAACAAATTTTATTTAATTTTATTAAATTTTATTAAATTAAAAAAAAATTTAATAAATTTTATAACACCTTAATTTTCTTGTATATTGAACAAACACCAGTCTAGTTTGTCTAAATACTTCAAATTTAAATTCGTCACTACAAAGCGTTTTTAATCATCGCCGATTAATCTAAATAAAATCTAACATGCGCTACACCGAGCGCAAAAAAATTTCAGGTCTTGTAACCACTTGTAGATACAAGAGATTTCCAATATCCTCACGGTAAGGAACGTTCTCCATGAACTCAATTAATGGAGACTGGTATGTACATAGATTGTTTGTTGCATCATATAAATCTCTTCGTCTAGCAATTCATACGAAAACTCTGTTTTCACGTCAAATTGTTTGAGTAAAAGTTTATCTTGAGCTTATCTTATCTTATTGAGTTTATCTTATCACTCAACACCTTTCGAATCGTCTCAAAACGTGGTACAGGATTAAAAGTTTATGTGTAATTAATTCCTGCTTTTTATTTAACACTCTTACCACCAGTCGAGCTGAAAATAAATAATTTGTAATTTAGAAATGTACATGGCCATTATTCATTACACCCCAACGTTTGAGGTGTAATGAATAATGGGAGCAAGTTTTACCAGAGCATCTTTGCATTGTTTGACAACCTTGGAGTGTAATTCAACTCCTTCCAAGGCTCTTAGAGATGCTTGGCTGTCAGTCATGATACAGATTCTCCTCTCTACAAGGTTCCTCCATACCAGCTCTTCAGCACAGACCAATATGGCAGTTACTTCTGCCTGAAATATAGTTGCGAGAGGTCCCAGGTTAATGCTATTAGCATCCCCCAGTCTTCTGCCTCGCACACCTATTCCAGTACTCGTCTCAGTCTTTGATCCATCTGTATACCAGATGGTATCATACTTAAGCCCCAACGTTTGTGAGGTTTCAATTTTATCCCTATCCGGTACTATGACCTTATAGGGCTTTCTAAAGTCCCTCACGGTGCTAGTTCTGTCAGGGTGCATGCTGAGCAGGCCGTTACTCTTAATTGAGTTTAGGATCATGGTGTGGTGCCCCCTTCTAGGATTGATCTCACCATGACCGTTAATTTTCAACCTGTAGGCTGCAAGTAGAGCCTCGGACCCCACGACTAGGTGTAAAGGTCGAAGACCCAGGAGAGCCTCCATGGAAGCGGTGGGCGTTGATGCCATTGCCCCCGTAATATCCAAGCACGCCAGTCTTTGCAGCCTGTTGAGCCGGTTTATGCTTTTCCTTTTACTGGCTTTGTGCCACCAGATCAGGGCTGAGTATGTGATCGTGGGTATCACCACCTTGGTGTACAACCAAAGTATCATTTTAGGTTTTAGTCCCCACATTTTACCGATCATGCTCCTACAGGCCCAAAGAGTCCTAGTCGCTTTGTTCGTAATGTGAAGGATGTGAGGCGTGAAGGTCAGCCTGTTGTCCAGAATTAGACCCAGGTATTTGACCTCCTTCTGCAGAGGCAGCTCCTCCCCCCTCAACCTCAGAGTCCTCACATCCTGAAGTTTAGTGCGTTGTGTAAACGCCACAACAGAGGTTTTGCTCGGGTTTACCGATAGCCCCTCTCTTGTGCACCATCTTTCGACGATTCTGAGTGCGTTTTGCATCAACGAAGACACGACTCCTCCGAATTTCCCAATAACAAGAATTGTGATATCATCAGCAAATCCCTGTCCATGTACCCCTGCCTGTTCTAGCTCCCGCAGAAGCCTATCCACCACCAGGCACCACAGCAGGGGGGAGAAGACCCCTCCCCTGCGGACACCCACGTGCGGCAGACACCTCCACAGTCGTCTGTCCCAGACTAGCTTTGATTTTCCTGTCTCTGAAGGTGGAGCTAATCCAACCCGTAATAGCTGGGTCGACTCCACGACTTCCGACAGCTCTCACTATAGAGTCAAAAGAGGCGTTATCAAACGCCCCCTCTATGTCTAAAAAGGCTCCCAGCGCAATTTCTTGGCTGCCAAGAGCCCCCGCTATCCTGTGAGTTAGTTCGTGTAGACTAAGTTCACACGATTTGCCCGATTGATAAGCATACTGGTGTCTGTGCAGAGGTGAATTCACCAATACGCTATCCCTTATGTGCCTATCAATCAGTTTTTCCAGTGTCTTTAATAAAAAAGACGTCAGGCTAATTGGACGAAATGACTTAGCCTGGGCATATGATGCACGCCCTGGCTTGGGTATAAATACCACTCTTGCCATCCGCCACCTTTGGGGTACATAGTTTAGCGCCAGGCTGGCTCTGAACAATGTACATAGAGGGGTGGCTAGTACTTCCATCCCCTGTTGTAATAATTCGGGGAAAATACCATCCTCGCCTTGAGATTTTAATAGTTTGAAAGTGTTAATCACCCATTCAACTCTCGTTTTGCTTTACGGTATGGTATGGTCTTCCTTTGCCTTACGTATGGCGTACGTGTATTTCAGACGGGAGCCTCTGTAAGCTTCCCAGTCTCCTGTTCTCTTAGTTTTGTTAAAAGGCTTTCGAGACTCTGTCCTGAGGGATTTAAGTTCACGGTTCCACCAAATGGTCTCCCGCTTAGTTTTCCTCTCTTTTAGCGGGCAGTTTTCTTCGAAGGCTGTGATAATGGCCGACGTTATCCCGTCGTTCATCACTTCCAGCTCCGCTGTGTTTGTAACCCTCGACGGACATTCCCCCACCCCCTGTTCCAGACTCACATTAAAGAGAGCCCAATCACAGGTTTGGGGGTTCCTGTACGAGGCCTCCACCATTGGTGGGGTTTCTATGTCAAACCTAATGTATTTGTGATCAGAAGTGACTCCTCCCGAGAGACATGCCACTCTCTGATCACCTGACTGACGAGGGAAGTCCCTATCGTTATGTCAATTACCTCCTCCCCTGCCACAGTGACAAAGGTAGGCTCCTCTCCCTTGTTCATTATCTCCAGCTTATTACTGAAGACAAATTCAAGTAAGAATACGCCTCTGCTGTTCGTATCCTTGCTCCCCCATATTATGTGGTGTGCATTGGAGTCACAGCCGATCACCAGTTGTGTTTTGCTGCTTTCGCAGTCCAGTACTAGATTTTCTAACTCCTTTGGAGGAGGTGGTCCCGGTTGGTCATATGGAAGGTATGCAGACGCTACCACGAGGTCTATTACGCTCCCTTCCATAGATATTTTAAATTTGGCTGCTGTTAGGTTTCTTGTGCAGAGCCTCCATAGCGGCAAAAGACAGAGCCTCTTTTTTGCAATGATGCATACTCTAGGATGATTATCGCCCGGGCTAATCAGCTCCCGGCCTCCTAGAGAAGTGAGCCCCCTGATCCGGCCCCCCGCTACCCAGGGTTCCTGGAACAGGGCCACGTCAATGTCGTGTTTAATATAAACCTTTGCAGGGCCGCCGAAGCAGCCCTGCAATGGTGAAGATTTACTTGTAATGAGATTTAATTGTAATGATACCATCTGGTATACAGATGGATCAAAGACTGAGACGAGTACTGGAATAGGTGTGCGAGACAGAAGACTGGGGGATGCTTATAGCATTAACCTGGGACCTCTCGCAACTATATTTCAAGCAGAAGTAACTGCCATATTGGTCCGTGCTGAAGAGCTGGTATGGAGGAACCTTGTAGAGAGGAGAATCTGTATCATGATCGACAGCCAAGCAGCTCTAAGAGCCTTGGAAGGAGTTGAATTACACTCCAAGGTTGTCAAACAATGCAAAGATGCTCTGGTAAAACTTGCTCTCCGCAACAGCGCCACACTGATGTGGGTGCCGGGACACCGGGGCATCAAAGGCAACGAGAAGCGGATTCTCTAGCTAGGAAGGCCGCTTGCACAAACCTAATGGGTCCGGAGTCTTCCTACGGGATTGCTTACTCTACCGCAAAAGGAAGAATTAGGGATATACTAGCAGAACAACACCTTGCACACTGGGTGGACCTACCTGGACTGAGGCAATCGCGTACGTTCATAAGGGCACCGTCCAGTGAGGCCAAAAGGAACAAAATACTCATGTTGAGTAGGAAACAACTTAGAAGGTTAGTGGGTCTCTTTACAGGGCACTGCTGCCTCAAAAGGCACCTCAGCATTATGGGGCTGGCGGAGGATCCTATTTGCAGGATGTGTGGCAAGGAGGACGAAACCCCACTCCACATACTATGCCAATGCCCGGCTTTGGCCAGGAGCAGGCTGCGTCACCTCGGTTTGCCCTACCCAACAACCGAGGAGATAGAACAATCTCCCTTCAACTGTGTTCTCGACCTGGTCGAAGAGACGCAGTTGTTTGAGTAAACTCGGATGGGTGCACAATAAGCTTAAGCTTCAGTGCAGTGGGGAAATGTACCACAGCCCGTTACTAATAATAATAATAATATTCATTACACTGGCCAACGGTTATTTTGATGCCCTGAATTAAAATATGGTATTAGTTTTTGCCTATCAGTATGAAAAACAAATGGTTGGCTGGGACTCTTTAAAGAAGGCCCAGCAATTTCTTCCTTCCCACATGGTTGAAAATGGAAATTCCCAATCTTTTATTTGGTGAGGATACCCAAGGTGGAAAAAACTAGCTCTTTTCTTTGCGGAAGCTAGGGATGAATCCGGCGTAATCGCAACAAGTTTGCACTCTCTCTCGTAAAAAAAAAAAAGTTTCTACTATGGAAAGCGAACTCAGAAAGGACGTTCGCAACGACCGACGCTCTAAACATTCACCCAGCAATTCTTGAATGAACTACTTCCAATGTTTGGAATATTTAAAAGGATGCATGAGCTTAAAACTAAATCAAAAAATATTCTAAACGAGCGTCGGTCATATCGACAAACGCAGCTGACAATTATCAAATATATTGTGGTGTTACAAAATGGTTCGTCACCCACCCTGTACATTTTGTAGAAAAATTTCATTTTTATAAGTTGTAATTTTGATTAAATTATTAGACAGGTGGGGGCGATTCGATGAAAATACAAGGCCTTTTGCCGATGGCGACCGCCTGAGCCTGTTGTGTGATTTTGGCTCGAGGCAGATTTTGAGATTTTTGATTTAAAGTTTGAATTTATGCGAATGCATTATTGCGCCTTTTTTGAAATTGTGAGTAAGATTTTGATTTGATTTAATAAAGTGAATTTTGTGCGTTCGCATGATTGCGTATTGTTTGGAATTTTGATATTTGCATTTTGATTTTTATAAGTTGCTACCGAGCGGTATAAAGAAATAGTGGAAATAGTGGATTGATTTGGTTCATTGATTTCGAAAAAGAAGCATTTGAAGTTATAAATTCGATTTGCATTTAAAATTTGAAAATTAAAAATTGCGTTTGAAGGAACAAATGCGATAGATAAGCCGACGTTTTCGATAAGGTAGAAATTAAAGAGTGCCATGCACGGCGAAATTTAATAATTTAAAATTGTAAAGTTTTCTTGAAAACAAACGTGTGATAATTTTTTTGAAAATTTTATTATTACAATATATATCAGTGTTGTACAACTTTACAGATGAAAGAAAACGAAAAGAAAGTAATAAGGTAAAAACTTATCTTATTGCTGCTGTTGAGTGGTCGCTATCGCTTGATCTTTCAGGTGTTCAAGAAACCCAATGGCAAAAAAAAATCCAAAAATCACAATTTCCTTGAAATTGGCGTAAATTCGCAAAAAAGAGCGATGGTAACTCCAGTAATTCACACTACACAAAAATCACCAATAACTACCCAAAATCAAAGGTAAAAACCAACTTTTTCGCCGACCAAAATCTGGCTCTCTTTTCTAATCACTGCGCACCTTTTTTTCCTATTTCCCGTCATGCGCATCAACGTCTTGGCTCGCAATATTCTCGTATTACTAAAAATACAAATACGAGGTATAGCCAAAAAAATCTAACAAAATTCAAAATTTTGTTACATCAGCTCAAATTTCAATGATATAACATTTAAAAAAAATAATTTTTGAAGTGGATAGTGTGGTAATTAGTAGGTTAAAATGAACAAACTAAACAAAATGTTAAAATAATAAATTCTAACTGTTAAAACAAAAACTAAAATTATGTAAGGGGTATAGAATAGTCCGTTTTAGCGCTAGCCTCCGGAGGGGGACCATGGTCGTCGTCAGGGGGAACAATTATTATCCAAGGCTTTATTCTGGTTTTCTTGCTAACGACCTGGATTTCGGGGCGAGCGATGGTTAGCCAGCACGCCCCTAGTCGGTGTGAAGGGCTGTCCTCTCAACTACAACGCCGACATGCCGCTTGCGAGCATTTACAGCCGCTCGCTCACTGTTTGATTCGGCTCGAACTTGGTAAAAACAGTGCCACCACGTGTAGGTCCGAGTCCGGTTTTGCCCGAAGGCCTGGGGACAGTACGAACGGATGGTCGGCCCGTCTTTGGAGCCTTACCAGGCTTCCGCCAGCGTGCCCAGGTTCGGGTGGAGCAACTATGCCGTTGAGTAAGTAGTTATACAGAGGCGCTACTTCAGGCCTGTTGAGAAAAGAAGAAGCCCAAGAGAGTCTTAGTTACTTCCGCCAAAAGCGGGAGTAACCGCGTGAGTGAATCCATTGATTCGCTTCTTTATACTACAACTTATACAGTTTTAATACAATGATTAAGGTAAGTTTCACCCCTTTTTACGCACTTGAGGGTTTGAATCTCAAAACCAAATCAGACGGTCTAAACTGCTTCAGTCTTTGCACTTCACTGTCCTTAGTCAGTTCCATTGCTAGAGGGTTTGGGTGAGCACTAAGCCTATCATAATAGTTACACATAAATAATACCTTGTTATTTCCTCCTGTACCGACTTCATCTGAAGATTGCGTTGTATAATGGTGTTGGGTACATACCACGGAGCATCAACAATAATTCTCAAAATTTTTGATTGAAACCTCTGCAGTATCTCGATATTAGAATTTGATGCTGAACCCCATAGTTGGATTCCATAGGTTCATATGGGCTTCAGAATGGCCTTATACAGCAATAGTTTATTTTCGAGTGATAATCGAGATTTACGTCCCATAAGCCAGTACATCTTAGTCAACTTGCAGCCCAGTTGCTTTCTCTTGCTGATAATGTTTTTCCCACGTAAGTCGCCTGTCCAGGTAAACTCCAAGGTATTTAGCATCGTTACTTTGTGGTAGTTGGCGATTATTCAAAAAAACTGTATTGTAACTGTAACTTTTCTAGTATTTCTGTGGCGACATTTGGGTTTTTGTGTACTGCTAATATGGTGGTGTGATCAGCAAACGTACCCGTAGTAGTATTTGCTATGGTTGGAAGGTCGGAGGTTGTAATACGTACAGTACTGAACCAAGCACGCTTCCCTGAGGGACTCCTGTTTGAATTGGGAAAAGTGATGTGTATTCGTCTTGATGTTTGACCAGAAAGTATCTGTCCATTAAGTAAGATTTTAATATTCTGTATAGGCTGTGAGGCAAGAATTTTTTGATTTTGTATAACAAACCGTCGTGCCAAACTTTGTCAAAATCCTGGGATACATCGAGAAAAGCGGCATCACAGTAGCTTTTGGTTTCTAATGCGTGGGAAATTACAGTCGCGACACGATGAACTTGCTCAATTGTGGTGTGTTGCTGCCTGAATCCGAATTGGTGATCAGGTATTGAGCATTTTTTCTTCAATATTGGCTCTAATCTCGCTCTGCAGAATTATTTTCTCAAGAAGTTTCAACAAAATTAGCAACAAACTGATTGGTCTATAAGAGAATGCTTCATTAGGTGGCTTTCAAGGTTTAGGTATAAGAATTATTTGAGCGACCCTCCATTGCATGGGAAAATATTTAAGTTTCAAAATTGCATTGAACAGATAGGTTATGTACTTGACACCACTGTCGGAAAGTTCTTTAATAACTTTGCCCGTTATAAGATCATATCCAGGTGCTTTCTTGGTGTTTAAATTTTTGTTTATTATAATCGTATTTCTGCAATCCTGAAAGGTTTAATTGGCTTTTCTAGCTGGTCTCAGGTGAGTTAAAAAATTGGGTTATTTTGTCGTCTTCTTCGCGAGAAATTTTTGTTTCCAATGGGCTGAAAACTTCGGTTAAATGTTCAGCAATAAGTTTGTTTTTGCTGCATTGCTTCGTGCCCAGCTTCCGTCTTTCTTCCTAATTGGTGGATTAGTCTCTTGTACCTTGCCTATATTTTTTGTTACTCTCCAGAGCGAGGAATTTGTAGATTTGGTTACAGAAAAATTTTGTAAGTAACTTTGGATAGCAACATTACTGTTATCTTTGAGCATATTTTTTAGTTCTCTGTTTGCTCTGTTGAGATTGTTTTTATTTTGTGGGGCTCCTGAGTTTTGTCAAGTCTTTTGCAATTTGCGTTTCTCCAAGATTTTCTGTTGTACAAGTGCAGGAAATTTGTATGGTAAGCACGTTTCTTTGTTATCTGGGGTTGAATTTCAAGCCGCTTGCTGGATACTTTGAATTAGATGTTCAGTTGCCTCGTCGATATCCTGACTTGTCTTAAGAGAGATGTCTAGCCTCAAAGTTTCGTTCATGATTTTCCTAAATTCTTGTCAATCTGTTGTTTTGTTTGTGAGAAGGGGCTTTCATAGTTGGTAGCTTTCATAGTTATAGGGGTATGATCTGATGACAGTAAACTTGAACAGGATTCAGCCCTACAGTGGTTTTTTGATATACCTTTTGTCACGCAGAAATCAATGACATCGGATAGTTTAGCTGGATCTGTAGGCCACTAGGTAGAGGTTTACCTGTAGATACGTGGTTAAGATTTCCAGCCATCATATAGGTTTAGCAAGTTCTCGTCCTTTAGTAGTAATTAGTCTTGAATCCCACAGTGTGTGCTTGACATTGTAATCTCCACCAGCTATGAACCTAGAACCAAGAGTATTATAAAAATGTTCAAACTGGTGCTGTTTTATTGTATGCTTAGGTGGACAGTAGACCGCTGCCACATTTATGTGACCATTCCATTTTTCTACGGAGATGCGCGTGGCTTGTAAATGCTTTTGCTTGTAATCTTCAACAGCATGATGTTTTATAGAGTTCTTGATAATTACAGCAGTACCAATGCGTGCTGTGTATCATAGACAGTATATTTTGGTATCTTTAAGTAGCTCTTTTCAGTGAAATGCGTCTCTGATATTAGCATTATATCAATATTTTGATTAAGAAGAAACATATTTATGTACGTGCTATGTTGGACTAAGCCGTCAGAATTCCATATAGCGATTTTTAGAAATCCCGTCATTAAGCAATTTTTGTAACAAGAGTTGTTAAGAGATTTTTTTAGATTTTTAGAAGATTTAACCTAAAATTTCATGTAGAGACGTGAACTCTTCTAGTTTGGGCATTTGGTAAGCGCAATATTTATTTTAAAGTTTGGTTAATTTCTTTATTTTTTAAATTTAAAATTTTTTCAATTTTGTTTGGTATATTTGCTTTCACTTGTTATTTTTACTGTTAAACATGACTGAGGATCCATAATAATCGTGAAATAGGGGTCTTTATATTATGTTACAGGTTTTGTTTGTTTTTTATTTTAAAGTAATTTTTACCACTTCTATAGCGTAATTTTTTCAAAATTCTATTTTCTTGTTTATTTAAATATTCTAAGTTCAACCCTGTTAAATGTGAATTTTTGTTATTTTGGTTTCGTTAAATATTATGATTTCTTCGTAGTATGTATTTATACTTAATAGTTAAAAAAAAAATTTTTGTTATTTTAACATTTTGTTAAGTTTGATTATTTTGTTTTGTTTATTATTTTTATTTTCTAATGTACATGAACCTTGTCGTGGTGAGGGGGCTTGCGTGTTTTGAGGATGCAGCGGGCGTGTACCTGGTAGGACTTAGGGCAAGGACTTAAAGCTCTCTCGTGCCTGGTCTGCTTTGGTTCGCTGGGTTCGGGCCGAGGTCTAAAACTCTCCATGTTCGGACTCTGGGCCAATAAATCGGAAGGACGGCCGTCGTGGAGAAACCGGACTAATCACAGGTACCTGCGTCTTTTTGCCGTGAGCGGAGACGCGTACGGTGGGATGAACGGATCCTGGTGGTTGAGTCAATCCGGGAGCGGTAGTAGTTCTCATCGGGCGGACAACACTTTACTTTGGCCTAGATTTCCACTCAAACGGGAGGTCGGGACTAGTCCATCCTGATCAATCGGCTACGCTGTTCTGTCAGAGGTTCAGCAGGACGAGTCCTTAGGGAAGGCTGGAGTTTACTCCACCTTCCTGGGGGCTATATCTCTCCGGTATCCCTGGCGCTTCTTGCAACGTCCCACTTTTGAGGCTCCATAGAGGGTGGGGATCTCTGAGAGATGAAAAAATTTCATAAATTAAAATACACAAATGTTGTTCTGCCTGATTCTGCCTGAGCCGATTCGGTATTCTTATCGTTCTATGGCCTTTACTCTTTCAATTACATATTATGTGGATTGGTTTTCTTACTGTCGTATTATCTATTTAAAACGATCTCACCCTAGTTCTCTCTCCGATTGTTTGGCTAACTGTCCAGCGGACTTAAAAGGCAAAAATACAGGTCATCAAGGCTATAAGTAAGTGATCCAGCAGGATATCATGTTCAATATTATAAAAATTTTGTGGCGGTAATGAAAAATTTTTTTTATATTGATATTTATTTAACGAATATTGTTAATTAATTTGTAGTTATTCTTAGTTACTATTGTTACAATATATAATAGTATAGAATATTGTTAGTTAATTTTCAATCTTAAAAAGTAAAATTTTTCGTTTTAATATTTTAATTTGCTCGTGGTTAAATTTTGTTCACTTCTTCACCTTACAGCATGCAATTTTTGTTTCATTTTCGTTGAGAATACAAATTAATTTATGAATTAACAATACTCGTTAAATGAATATCAATATAAAAAAAAAACTAGCATTTTCTATTCTTTTTTTAATTTAATTTATTGAAATTGCATTTTAATGCACATAAGTACATATAAGTACATAAGTACACAGTACATAATTATTATGAAATATATTTACCTTACAATGGTATTTCCAAATACGTTTTCATTACCGCCACAAAATTTTTATAACATTAAACATGATATCCTACTATATCACTTACATTTGGGTATTTTAATTTATAAAATTTTTTAATTTCTGAAATTTCATGACACTTCACCAAAGACTTAAATATAAGATTTTTTTTATGAATTTTATACGCGACTACTGAAAGTTAAAATACCGTTAGTATCCCTGTACAGTCTCCAGTACAATAGATGTATTTTCTCTTTCTAACATGGCAATCCGTATAAGTCTGTTGCGCTCGCACTCATATGAGTGTCTATGTATTTACTATTATATACTGATCTGGCAGACTTCTGCAACCGCTGAAATATTCTGGCTGCTTACATATACTTTTTAAACAATTAAAAGAACATGCTCTCAAAATTTTAGCCTTGTGGGAGCAGGTTATGAATTACTATTCCGATGACAACTTTGCTATTGTCTGGCACATACTTGCAATCCTCAAAATAGGTTGTCAATTTTTTTTTACACTTTAAAATATGTAAATTACAACACATTAAAATTGTAGCCTTGGGGGAATAGATTAAAAATAAATTTTTGTTTACATTTTTAAAAATTTAAGGGATAATGACGCAATCGCAAGATGCTTGCCAGAACGGTACTTTCTCAATTCACTGATAATAAAACATTATTTAAAAAATTTTTAGCTTTGTGGAAAACGGGTTAGTCGGATGGTTCACTAGCTCTTAGACTAATAGATGTATTTTCTCTTGCTAACATTGCAATCCGTATAAGTCTGTTACGCTCGCACTCCCATGAGCTTCTATTATATACTGTTCTGGCAGACTTCTGCAACCGCTGAAATATTCTGGCTGCTTACATATACTTTTTATACAATTAAAAGAACACGCTCTCAAAATTTTAGCCTTGTGGAAGCAGGTTATGAATTACTATTCCGATGACAACTTTACCATTGTCTGGCACATACTTGCAACCCTCAAAATAGGTTGTCAATTTTTTTTACACTTAAAAATATGTAAATTACAACATATTAAAATTGTAGCCTTGTGGGAATAGATTAAAAATAATTTTTTTTTTACATTTTCAAAAATTTAAGGAATAATGACGCAACCGCAAGATGCCTGCCAGAACGGTACTTTCTCAATTCACTGATAATAAAACATCATTTAAAAAATTTTTAGCTTTGTGGGAAACGGGTTAGTCGGATGGTTCACTAGCTGTTAGACTATGGGTGAGACTAATCTTATGGAAACAGCCAACTGTTGTACATTTTGGCTTATTGCACTCGAATGTTTGAATAATTGTCAAAATTTAATTTGTATAATTTAAATATAATATTTTATTAAAAAAAAAAAATATCACATGTTAATAACCTTAACCATTTTATTAATTAAAATATAATATGCCATTTACTACCACAATGTTATTAAAATATTTTCTTAATCGTCGTGCACTTTATCGTCCTTCTCCTCAAGCTTCTAGTTTTCCTTTTAATAAGTTGTAAATTTGTTTTTAAATCTTCCCAAAGTCAAAGTACGCCACTGGCAGGTTGTGTATTCATTTGCCATTTAAAACTGCATGGAAACTGTCATTTTATTTAAAATAGACAAGTAATTATTATGATTTTTTTAATTATTTATTGTAGAAAGAGTTAAAAATAATTTATTGCAAACTAAATTGCTACGTAAGAATTTAAAGACTGAAAACTTAAATTTGGAAGGAAGTTTGATGCCCACAACTGCAAATCATTCTAAGTAAATATGCATAAATGTAACGATCTAGTTATTTAAAGGAAAAGTAACCCAAAATTATTTTTTTTATATTGTGCCATGGAAGACAGCAGCAAATGCAACAATTAACAAATAAAGAACGATTCGAGTTTAAGAAAGCCATGCACGTAACGATACGAATCAAATTTACACACACATTTCAAAATTCTAAAAATTGTAAATTAATATGAATAGTTAAACTTGTGTATTACTTCTTAAAGATGATCATTCGAACAACAAATTAACCACAACACACAAAAATCATACATCGCTCACTTAAAAATTAATAAAAATCAACTTCAATCAGCTTCGGAAGCATATAAATAAAACATAAATTAACACTGAATCTTCATTTTTCAATAATAAGCTTGCATATTTCACGCACATCTTGAATAGACAGGTTGGATCAAATTTACATCAAAGGATTTTCACAAATTGGGACTTGTCCCAAATGATTTTTGTTTTTCTTGTGTAACGATGATGCATCGGAATCTAGAAAAGATTATTTTGTTAAAAGTAGTTTTAACTATAAAATGTAATAGGATTAGTATGAAAGACATTTTCAGTGACATGTTTGTATAATTTAAATTTCAATCAAGTGTTAGTTTTAAGAAAAAACTTTAAAAACTCAAAATGGGTTTTCGGTGACAACTGTCAGATTGGTTTTTGCAAGATTAAAGAATGAAAAATAAAGGTGCAGAGCCCTAACATGTATCAAAAGATGCGCATTTAAAAGCTCGAATTTTCGATGTAAAAAACTAAGATCCTAAGATAAAATTCAAAATGAAATTATAGAAAACGATGTTTATTAAATCACATGGTTTTGAAGAAGATTATTTTTGCAATTTGCTGAAGAACGGCTGAAGATAATGAAGTAAGAGTTTTTCAGTAGTTATCTGAATATGTGATTGAACTTTTTGCAAAGTTTCAAGAAGATCGGAAGAGATTTAGTAAAAAAGTATTTCAAGGCGAATGTGATTTTTCAATTTATTTCCAAAAAGTATAAAAGGCCGTCCAAAAACAATGTTATTTTAGTAGCTTTTTGTCATTTGCCAAGTGAACTTGTGCCAATCTAACCTCATAAAACAATTTTTGAATAATTTTTAATTACCAAGGCATTTTTAGTTGACATAAAAGTTTGAAATTTTGAAATTCATTTAATTTAAATAAATGTGCGAATTTATTATCGAAGAAAATTCTTATTGTAAAGAAGATTGTTACCTGATTTTGGAAATTATCAAGTATTTTTGAAGTAGAGATTCCTGACGTCGTAGTGCACCATTTAGTAAATTTTACAATTTTACTTGTGTATAATCTGGCCAGTATTATTCTTTTAAAACATTATTCCTCACATAATTAAGTTTAGTTTAAGTATCCTGACACCATTACAAATTTAGACACCTAAAATAATAAAAATTTAAATCATTGTTGTGAAAAAGTAAACATAAAAAAAAATTTAACCTACCTATTTCTAATAAAAACAAAGTGTGGTTAAGATTCCGATCCAGAGTCTTAACTTAGCTTTCTTGTACTTTTATATTAAAATTTTAACACATTAAATAATTACACTTGCCATAAATATTTCATTTCTTTACACTAATTCATTTTCCTAAAATTTCTACACGATACAAAACAATTTGATTACAGCAACAGGTAAGTTTAAAATTAAAAATAGATCACCAACTTTAAGCAGTCCATACGCGAGTAAGTCATCCCACGGACGACGTTTTTATCGGAGACATCGCAATAGACATGCACAAATCTAAAAAAAGGAACATACATGGAACACTTTGTGCCATTCCCAGTTGTAAAAATACTTACAAGACACAGCCTAATATTGCATATCATCTTTTTCCAAAAGATGAAGTAATGCGTAGAGCCTAGATTACTAAATGTAAAGGAATGACCAAGTTTAATCCACTATCTAGTCGAATCTGTTCGAATCATTTCAACAAGGACGATTACATAAGGGATTTGCGTAACGAATTATTAGGTACCTGCTGGTTAATTTTTCATCATAGTATGCAAAACATGTTACCGATTTTTTGCTTACAGCAGATATGCCAACCAGAAAAATTCTGAAACCAACTTCAATTCCTTCCCTTTTGCTACCATCTTGTGCTATCTCGAAACCTCTTACCAGCGCACCCACCTTACCTCGTATAACAAAACCGCAAAAAATTAAAAAGGATATTAAAAAAACAATACTTAAATCTACTCCTACCGGAAATGAAAGTCATTTTAATCCAGATGTTTTCAATGCCAAAGTGTCGGTCATGTTAAACGAAGATGTATCTGGTGTAGTACGTGGGAAGGCCATCAATTGGAAGGAAAAATACAAAAAACTTCAGGGAAAGTATGCAAAATTCGAGCAATCTGTGACATATTAGAAGAGCAAATATAAAAAACTACAGCCTACTACCATCAAATCGAAGAGAATAACCAAGCTAAAGCCCAAAGAACAGAAGGAAATCAAAATTACTACTTTAAAACTTATAAACTAAAATTGTTTATATTAATTTGGTCAATTTTTATATTACAAATGATTTACATGTGATATTGAATAAAATTATTGCTTATTGTTTATTAGATTTGTTTACAAAATTCGTACAACATTTTTTCACAAGTTAATTAAAAATTTTACATCAAACTATCCTGGTTACAAGTTTACCAGTTAACAAAATACCAATTACCACCCACAAATTAATTTTGTCGAAAGATGTAAGCGGAGTTTGGGTTTCATATTTTAACAGTAGTTAACATTTTCTCCTCTTATTGAGGTTTTCAGATTCCATGGAATTTAAATTACGTTTAAATATATTGTCGTGAAACAAAATATTTCGACTCACCCTGTGCTAAACTGTTAAAATTTTATAGATTTAATTTTTAAATCTTTAAATTGGAAAAGTACAGAGTGGGGAGAAAGGATAAAGATAATGGCTTTTTTGGCAAACTATGGCCGACAGCGGGTGCGAGATTTTGTATGCCCGCTGAATTTTGAGATTTGTGATATTTTCTTTTGAAGTTGTGAGTAAATTTTGGATTTATTAGATTGAATAAAATAATTTTGATGCGTTTGCATTATTGTGTAATTTTTGATATTTCGAAGTTTTGGAATTAATTATTGGATATTTTTTGAGAATTCACTACCGAGCGGTGGTAAGGCGATTAAATTTGGTTGTTAAATTAGAAGAAAAGCAATTGAAATCGTACCAAGATAATTTTGTGGAAGGTAAAAAAGGAAAAATAGATGGAAACAGTAGGAACTCGGATAAAAGTTGATACAAGATAAAAGTTTGAAAGAGAGAAGCGTTTTTTTTTAAGTTTGTTTTATATTTTGATAATTTGAATTGCTCTACATTCTAAATAATTAGTTTTTTTTAAAAATTTTTGATATTTTTTGTTTTATAGCACGACATGTGTAACAATCAATTGTTGCATTTTTTGTTTTTTTTGAATTTGTTTAATTTTGGTTTGGTGATTATTTAGATTTCTGTAAATATTGTTTTATTTTAATTTAAAAGATGGCGTTGCTAACTTTTCAATTTTACAAATGCTACGGTTTTGTGTGGTTGGTACAGAAGGTGATCGACGACGATCCAAGATGGTCGTTTAAGAGCGTCAGACAATAAAACCACAAAAACAGTAATTGGTGATTTGAAAATATAATATTTAGTTTTGAAGTGAAATAGTGAATTAGGTGAGTCACATTTTAATTGATTCTACTATTGATCTACTTTTTGAATTCTCAAATGAGAAATATTTGATTTTTGGTTAATATTAAAATTTACAAATGTATATTGTTAATTCACATCTGGCAAACAATTTTTGTACGATATAAATTCAGTTCACAAGTTACATTGAACGAATACTTGTGGTATTTCCTGATAACAGAAAGTTTGATTTCTTTTAAAACTATTTTTGCAAGTGACTAGAGTTACTTGGATTTGACTTGATTACCTTTCTATGTTTATCCTTAGGAAATACTAAGGTAATTTAAGTCATCCACTTGCTTCGCGTGCCGATCAGGACGGAGGAGTAATTTTTCTTTAGCGAACCGGCCTGTAGCGGTATCACGACAATTCTTTTCTTGCTGATAAATATTTCTTTTGAATAATAATTATTTTACATTTTGGAAATCTAGTCTTGTGCGAACTCCATTTTATTTATCATTTATTATTTTTTTGTTGAGATAGTGGAGCGACAAGAATTTTGTAAAGTCGTTTCATTCCTCAGCTGGCGCCCAAACACATTCTTCTTTTATTTTACGTAGCCACCTTCCTTTTAACGGACTCGCGAAGCTGTAAAGCTGCCCAGCTTCTTCGACAGTGGGTAAAAAACCCAAGAGCTAGCCTATCTACTAACGTCATCAGTAGAGACAAAAAGGGTTTCTGTGAACAATAGGAGAATAACGTTACACATGAGATTTGCGAATTTTCGTTCTAAGCTGCGCCCATAACTCCAATTCGCAACGGAGGCTTTAAGATATCGTGAAACAAAATATTTCGACCCACCCTGTGCTGAATAGTAAAATTTTGTGAATTTAATTTTTTAATTTTTAAATTAGAAAAGTACAGAGTGGGGAGAAAATGAACAGATAAAGGCTTTTTTTGCCAATTATGGCAGACAGCGGGTGCGAGATTTTGTATGCCCGCTGAGTTTTGATATTTTTGAGAATTAGTGAGTAATATTTTATTTTGATTGGATTTAAATAAAGTGGATTTTATGCATATGCATTATTGCGTTGTTTTTGGATAATTATTTTGATAATTTGGATATTTTTGATCAGTCGCTGCCGAGCGCGAGCAGTAGTCATTTGATTGATTTAAAGTGATTTGGAAAGAGAACATTTTGAGTAATAAATTCGATGTGCATTTAAAATTAGAAAATTAAATTATATTTGTACGAGCGAATGTGCGAGATATTGATAACTCGTCGATTTGGATAAGCGAGAATCAAAACTGCGATCCCTTGAGAAAATATTTAAAACATTACATTTAATTTGAATTTTGATTATTAATAATTTTTGGACAATTAATTTGTTTTTGGATAAGAAAAATTTGTAAGAAATAAGAAAAATTTTGAAGAATTAATTTTGGAACCTTTTGACTCTTGAAAATTAGCAACTGCTCACGCACACAGGGTTACCTGAGCAAGTATAAGTGTGTGGAAGTTTTCTACGAAAATACCATTTCAGTATATTATCTATTATAATTATTGTGTGAATTGTAGTTTTGATTATATCTGCGCTGCTCAAAATGTCGGCTACTAGTTCCTTGTTGGCTTGAATTTTTTTGTACTTAGTTAAACAGTCGTATCGATTCCTTTTAAATTTTATTCATTCCTGCTGGAAAAAGTTTGGTCTCTACTTCTTATGTCTTTAAGATCTACATGTTTTTGTACTGCTTCGTTTATATCAGATTTTTTACATAATTTTGGAATAGAACCGTGGGCTTCCTCACTCTGATGAGATTTCTTCACCTCCACGTTTTCGATAATTTGGAGAAAATCGGCTTCTTTCACCATGCAACCTGAGGATATCTTTTGCCTTAAGTGACGCAGATAAGTGGTAGCGAGCAATTCCAAATCAGGTTTCTTATGCCTTTCTTCCACTATCAAATTTTCAATTTTACTTTCAATTGCTTGGCTTATTACGGATAAGAGTGGAAAATAAGGTAATACCTTGATTAAAACAATTAGGCTGTTACGAATTTGGATAAACTCTTTCGAATCCAAACAAATCCATAATTGCTGTAAATTTTAATTTTTGCCATTTGAGACAAAGGTTTTCATAAGTAATGTGATCTGGTAGAATTTCTCCCAGCTCGTTAGTAAAGTGACATTTTGCTATGAATCTTTCGTATCCTGCGCACTCATTTTCAAACACATCTTTCGACTTATACCACCGCAACGTAGTCTTCAAAATGCCGGCCAAAAACCGACTATATCGCATAGGTTCGTTTTCCGTACTGGACCTGATAAGAAACGTAATGTCGGCAAGTAATTTATCATAACAAAGCAATGTCGGAAAGTTTGGGGTTTTGAGCATGTGAGTGACGTAAATAAACTTGGCACAATAATTAGCGTCGATGGCCGAAAAGGTACATCGTGGCAACAGGTACAATTTTAAAAATTCGATTACTTTGACGCTATTTGAATTTGCGATCCGTTTGAAAACCAATCATTTTTCTCCAAATTCAAACGAATCATGACGTTCTCTTTATGCTCATTTTGCCTTTTGCTTTCGTCGGATAAACTTTCGATCAATGCTGCGGTGCGTTCCAAATCCTTCTTTTTATTTTTAATACTTGTGGAATCTAAAATACCTTTATGTTTTTGCTGGACTTTGTATATAGTTTCTTTGTATATTTGATTGGAAATAAATATATCGCTCAAGCTTAACGACCAAAACGTTGTAAAAAGTTTTGATGACAGATGCTCCCATACCCTGGCAGGATATAAGGATGTTATCGAAGCATTTATCGGTTCCAAAATTTCTTTCACCACTTCAGAGTATTTCATACGTTTTGTCTCGGTCGGTAAATTGACAAAATCAGGATAAGATTTATTCATGTCCTTAAATTTCTTATGGATAAGAATATTTAACTTCGGCCTCGCCAGAAAGAATGCAAATTCTTTTTAGAATGTGATAATCATCCATCATGCTTTGAATTGACGGTAAATTATTAAAAAATTCCTCACCAGACAACATAGATCCCAAAAACGTTCCCAATTGTACCACAGTGTCTCGACATTGATCGATTAAGCTTCCCACAAGTTTTTGGTTATTTTCTTTTTCTTTGTAAGTTAGGTAGTTCATCTGCTGCACCATTAAAAAACACAACCCGACTGCTAAATTTTGTTTGGACATTGAATTTCTTAATTGCATGGAAGATTTTTTTACATTTTTTCTCTGACTATGATAAGTAACTTCCATTTTCAACAATTCGCCACCAGCTAAAGCATTGAGTTGAGTGCCCGTCATATTTTCGTTCAATTCGACCCCCGTCATCTTCCCAACTATTTCGTTTAAAATGATCAAATTCCTGTATGATTTTAGCTAATTCGCAAAATATTGCAACAATCCAGTAAGCTCGATATCGTATGTTTTGAAAACTTTCCCACAAAAAATTGCTAAACTTCTCAACCAACCAGAAATGGAAATAGCATCATTATCTAACAACCTGCACGTCAGTTTTGGACAAAGTTTCGATGACACTAAATGACAAAACATCGCACGATAAGGCGGTCAGGTACTTGAGAGAATCGGCGATTGGAATTATGATATTTTCGAACATTTGAATTTTGGTCAGAAAGTAATCAAAAACGATGACTGGAGAACAATTCGCCAATTTTTCAACTTTCCGACAAAATATTTTCACGTTTTCTTCAGTCACACTTTTCATTAACGTTTTGGTCGTTTCTACGTGACGACAACATTTTCGTAACAAATCCGGGTATGAAAAATACGTTGTTTTTCCACCGTTCATACAGGCTGTAGCGTGTCTGATACGGATATAATTTTAACACGCTCCATATTTCTTCAGCCACGCTGGAATTATAATCCAAAAATGATAATGCAGGCAAATGGTCCCTTCCAATAAGTTCAAGATATCGAAATATATGGATTCTTCAGTAGGGATAGAGCAATTTGGAGAATCAATTCCATAAGAACTCAAAGCTGCCTTAGCAATTATTGTTATTTTATACAAAAGCAAGCAATCGAAACGTAGAGCCGGTCCAAGAGTTAACATCATTGGTATGGCTACATTTCGTAACTCCAAGAAAGTGGCAGGCGCTTTTGGAGCTAAACCACCATCAAGTGTTCATTTAAACTTTTCCTTCAAAATTACACTTTTTTCTATAAATAGTTTCCAAGATGTAATAGATCAGTCGGCATAAAGCTAGACCGACAGGTTCGTGGTCGAGTACAAATTGTGGTGGTAGACGATTTATAATTTCTTTCACATTTATCCAATCTCCGACGTTCAGCAAAGTCTCACATAGACAAATTTTTTGATTTGCCAAATTCACTCTTGAAAAGCTTTCAATGTCTTCATTATCCACTATCGAAGTTTCGTCGTCTATCTTCTCCAATTGCTCTTTTGCCTTGGTTATATCTTCGTTATATCTACCGTTCGATCTTCTGGTTGCAAATAAGCGTATACGTCATCTAACAAAACTAGTTGGTGCCATAAGAGTTGAGCAGTTAATTGGTACAAAGTTTTTGGAATCAGGCCAACTAGATTGTTTTTGTAAAATGAATATTCGTACCCCAAAACTTGGGCAATAACTTTTTGGTCGCTCATATACGAACGAATCAACGGCACAAAAATAAATGCGTTTTTTTGTTTTTGTTCGAAACTTTCCAAAATCACAACGAGGACTTTGTTGGGGTCCAATCGGAAAATACCAATTAATGACTGGATTACGTCGAGCAAATATTTGTGGGAATCGGAATCATCAAAATCTTGGTTTAGTTCGGTCAGAAGCTTTGAATAACCTTCACTTTCTTCCGAAAACAAATTAAATTTTCTTTGTTTGTAGTAAAGCTTGGTTTTGACTTTTATAACATTTTTTCTAAAGTTTGAACTCTTTCGTATACCAAATTCCTGCAGTGTGTTAATTTCTAAACGTTCCTTCAGTAATGGTTCGGGTATAAGTTTCTTGCATTCCCGAACTACATAGCCAAAATTTTGTCTTTCTTGGGATTCTGTGTACCTTTTGCAAACCGAAGTGCTTGTATCCACTACGTTGAACGAATCGCAAATATTGGGGACCACTGCAGAATTTTGAATTACCAGTTCTTGTAAAGCATCGACAACAAATTCTTTTTTGATCGCACCTTGTATGCCACTATAAATTAAATGAGTTATATAGCCACCTATTTCACTTTTGTTGCCAAATATTGGATTTGTTGTTTCGTCTTTCAGCATCGGAGAGCACAATTTCAAGAATTTAGATTTTCCATTTTTTTCCCAATCTTTCCATATTTGCGGATCCATGTTGATAACCACTTTTAATTTTCTTTTTAATAATACTAAAGTATAATAATATGAACTTTCCTTATAAACGTTTATTTAAATAACAAAATATTTGCAGTTACCAACCAAAACGTATTTTTTTAGGGAGTGGTTAACGGTAATTCTCTTAATCCGGAATTTTGCATTTCGTATGTAGTATAGGTAGATCAAAATTTTGCAGAATTCTACACCTGCAATGCTTTAACTTTTTATATTACTATTGTTATTACATTATTGTTATTGTTATTATAACAAAATCAGATTTGAGTGCTGGACATAACCTTACTTTTTGTTGATTTTTACTGCAATTTTTTTGATTTTTCCCGGTTTTGGTTTTTGTAGATTACAATACCCTATGAATTTTACAATATTTCCTACTTTTATAACAATTTTTTTTTATTTCAATGAATATTTACAATCTGTTTTGAGAAAAAAAAAACAATAAGTAAATTATTTGACATTATATAAAGACTTGTTGAGAATATTTCATTAAATATTCTCATATTAAATTAACTTTTAAGTTCATATGTTAGTAATTAATTTAGAAAATTCAAAATTGTTGATTGAATCGTGTTAATAAATCGTTAGGCTTGAAACGCTTCAATCTTCTGATTTCATTGGACTGGTTTAGTAACTCTATTGCAAGTGCATTTGGATGCAATTCAATTCTGCTGCGATATTTGTCGTAGAAGTTTTTAATTTCTGTGTGTACTGAGTTAACTCGAAAATCACGATGAATTAAGTCGTTTGGTACATACTACGGTGCATTGACAATAGTTCTAAGTATCTTATTTTGATATCTTTGCAGTATTTCTATATTTGATGTGCTGGCAGTTCCCCAGAGTTGTATTCCGTATGTCCAAAATGGCTTTAGTATGGTTTTATAGATTAAGAGCTTATTTTCCATTGATAACTCGGATCATCATGGTGATATTATTGTTAATTATCAATATGTTATTTTATTAACAAAGTTAAATGTAAAAATTAAATTAAAAATTATTATGTACAATACGTTTTGTATATCATCCCGTAGCCAGTGTAGGAACACCGAGAGCACATACGCTCTCCAAAATATACAATGTTTAATGTTTTTATAGCTCATTCCATTTGACATAGTTACGTCAAAATCAAGTTTGTTTTGTCTGTAATTATCGTAACCTTGTCAACGACCTCCCCCTCTGTCGAAAATAAAACCGACTAAGGTCCTTAAAATATAAAGACTTCATCAGAGTTTTTGAAAGGTTTAGCCGTAGAAAAATTTAGCTAGGGTACTTAAATTATGCATCCTCAGCTGTTAATGCAAATAAAAAATGAAATTTAAAGAACTTTTTCATTTCCGGGTGTGTATCGCATCCTTTGGGATGCGCTTCGAAGATGGTATGAAAAAAAATGGATTGCTGGGACTCTTTAGAGAAGGCCCAGTAATTTATTCCTTCCCACACGGTGTTACATGAATTTTATGTTATTGGAGTTTATTTTAATTTATTGTGCAGAATTTTTTAATTTTAATTTTGTATAGTTTGATATATTTATATTAGATGGCGATTGGGTTAAGTTTTGATTCTTTGAGAACATGTTTGATTTTTGGAAAAATGTGCGTATGGATAAGATAATATGAACGGGGTTTTTAACTAAGAACGGAAAACGATTTTGAAAGAAAGGTAGCAGTTTTGTTGTGAGTTCTCCTGAAATTCTCTGGATCACGATAGCCTTGTGTGACCTGACAGCTTCTATTTGGGAAGAGTGCTCCATTTGGAAATTTTTCTTTATTGCACCTTTACGGGCACACGTGGGATATATATTTTGGAATAAATATTCCTAAAATAGTGGTTCTTCCTTCTTTCGTATTGTTGGATCTACGAGGATTGAAACTAGGAGCGTCCAATATTCCATCAAACTTCCACACAGCAACCAGCATAAGGTTAGACGTATCATTTACTAACTTATTTTGATGATAACCAACATAAGGGTCCGTTATATTATTACCTTCGGGATCCTTGCGTACCTACCCATTTGACGTCCTGTGTATTTTCACTTTCAACACTACCGTTGATTTTATATATTATCCGGATCATCAACTTTTTGGATTTGGAATTGGTTACCGGTTAACACCAGAAATAATCTATTTGTTTTATTGTAACAATTAATTGTTACATTTTTTGTTTCTTTGAATTTGTTTAATTTTGGTTTGGTGATTATTTGGATTTCTGTAAATATTGTTTTATTTTAATTTAAAAGATAGCGTTGCTAGTTTTCAATTTTGAAAATGCTGCGGTTTTGTGTGGTTGGTAGAGAAGGTTATCGACGACGATCCAAGATGGTCGTTTAAGAGCGTCATAGAACAAAACCACAAAAGCAGTAATTGGTGATTTGAAAATATAATTTTAGTTTTAAAGTGAAATTTAGTGAATTAGGTGAGTCACATTTTAATTGATTTTCCTATTGATTTACTTTTTGGAATTCTCAAATGAGAAATATTTGTTTTTGGTTAATATTAAATTTTACAAATGTCGATTGTAAATTCACATCTGGCAAACAAGTTTTATGTGATATAAACTAAGTTCACAAATTACGTTGAACGAATAATTTTGGTATTTTCTGATAACAGAAAATTTGATTTCTTTTAAAACCATTTTTGCAAGTGACCAGAGTTGCTTGGATTTGACTTGATTACCTTTATATGTTTATCCTTAGGAAATACTAAGGTAATTTAAGTCATCCGCTTGTTTCGTATGCCGATCAGGACGGAGAAGTAATTTTTCTTTAGTGAACCGGCCTGTAGCGGTATCACGACAACTTTTTTCTTGTTGATAAATATTTCTTTTGAATAATAATTATTTTACATTTTGGAAATCTAGTCTTGTGCGAACTCCATTTTATTTATCATTTATTATTTTTTTGTTGAGATAGTGGAGCGACAAGAATTTTGTAAAGTCGTTTCATTCCTCAGCTGGCGCCCAAACACATTCTCATTTTATTTTACGTAGCCACCATTCCTTTAAAGGACTCACGAAGCTGTAAAGCTACCCAGCTTCTTCGACAGTGGGCAAAAGCCCAAGAGCTAGCCTATCTACTATCGTCATCAGTAGAGACAAAAAGGGTTTCTGTGACCAATAGGAGAATAACGTTACATTATACTACGTTTATCTATGTCGTTACGTCATTATATTATTTTATTGAATGTTGCGTAAATTTTAATGTTATATATAATCAGTATTATTAAGTTCGAGCCGAAATTAATTTATTTTTAGTTAGGAAAAGTTAAAGTTTGCCATCACGTAAACACCTTTTCTTGTGAAGCGATACGCAAAATTCGGATTTTGATTTAAACATTCGGGGCACACCTATGTTAGTGTGAAATTACCGCGACTCAAAAGAATTGCAATTCTCCGGGTCTTGAGCGACACTTATATTTTTTTTAATTAATGACAATGGTTTGAAGAGTTTTTTTTTACCTAAGAGTTTATTTAGGAAATTATAAACTTTGCGTAGAACTAATAGACAACTGTGACTTGATCTCGTATGGTGCGCAACAACTTATTCATTTAATTTAAATTATTATTATCAGTGATAATTGTAAGACATTGTTGATCATTCTTTTTTTTGTATTGCCCATTAATAAATCTTATTGTGCTCGAATCTGTGGTGGTTTCTTTTATTTACTTAATATTTTTTTTCTCGAAAATTGGCTTACATCTCAGTGGTTAGTAATTACCAAATAAGTTCTCTGGATTCCTGAAATTTAATTACTTGGCGCCCTACCTAACTACTTCGTATAACCAGAGAGCACCTGAGCTAGCCCAGGGAAATCTTTTGTACCCATTGAGTTACAATAATCCCATGGGCTCTGAGATAAGTTATTGTGATAACTTACTTGGCAATTTACGTTTATAATTTTTTAAGGTAATTTTTTAGGGTACAACGGTTGAAAATAGAAATTCCCAACCTTTTATTTCGTGAGGGGTGAATCCGGTGTAACTGCAACAAGTTTGCACTTTTTCTCGTAAATGAAATACTTCCAATATTTGGAATATTTAAAAGGGTGCTTGAGCTAAAAACTAGATCAAAAAAATCAAAATATATTCGAAGCGAGCGTCGGCTATTTCATGGAAAGCAGCTGACAATTATCAAAAATATATATCGGCGTTGTACAACTTTGCAGATGAAAGAACGGAAACGAAGTAATAAGGAAAAAAACTTATCTTATTGCTGCTATTGAGTGGTCGCTATCGCTCGATTCTTTGGGTGTTTAAGAAATCCAATGACGAAAAAAATCAAAAGAATGCAATTTCCTTGAAATCAAAGGCAAAAACCAATTTTTTCGTCCACCAAATTTTGCCCTCCTCTCTAATCTTCCGAACTTCTTTTCTTCTTATCTCCCCCCACAACACGTTTGGCCATAGCGAAGAGATTAATTGATAATAAGCATCGACCGTCGTCGACAGAAAAAATATTAAAGGTGGTACATTGAAAGGGTTTCAGATGTTTAAATCGCCATCTCAAGAAGGTAGTAGGAATATGGATGGAACAAAAGATGATGAATTCTAACGAGTGTGTGACCACAAATGAAACCCTAGAAGCTTGAGATCTTTTCCATCGAGAGCTTTGTCCGTATTTGTTTTCAATCGAAAATTTATATCCTGTGCTTAAATGAAAGCAGGTAAATTAATGTTTTTAAACAATTACAATAAATTTAATAAATAATTATTTCCAATTCAACTCGAAGAATAAGCTAAAAATATGTACAACAGAACATAGTAAGTGAAAAATTTCAGTTGCTTATTTTCTGTATTTTTCTTCTTTACTTCTGATATTTGAGTTGGGAATTTGACTTTACAACTCCTTTGTGGCTTCTCCATCTGGACTGCAGTAGCAGGCCCGATACTGGCCTTATCTGCAAGCCAGATAAAGAATTGATTGGAAAAATTGATTGGTTCTACTCAATTAATCAGAGTTGCGTCTAAATGACATACCAACGAAGTTGCACATCAATCGAGTCCCAATATGTTAATCAGATACAATAACCCCCTCCCCCCACAATTGTATTCCTTCTTAATCGAGTTACACGCCAATGAAGTTGATAGATTAAAAAATATTATTAGATTAAACGACAGCCTGTAGACGAACGGGCAGTTAATCGTAGTAACTTGACTTTGAATGAGGTTTAAGAGAAGCAATCGTTGCAATTTAAAATCCAATTTATAGGATCAGGTAGCTGCCGTTTGTGAAAGGAAATTTCTCTATAGAATATATTATTATAACATAAAAATTTAAAATGGAAAGAAAAGAGCAAAACTTAGTTTACGTACTTTGAGACTGATTTCTTCGTTGGTACATTTTCCTGAGAACTATATGAGGTCCACATGTGTAACACCGACAAACCTTGTCAGCTTATCAAATTTGACGTATTCTTCACAATCCTCATACCAAAAATAGTGATTGAAAATTAATTCATTTGGCTTTTCATCATTACAAATAACTTCAGTCGTATGGAAGGGTTTACAATTAACCCTACCTTCCTTGCTTGCGCTCTCATCTGCTTTAAAATATATTGTAGATAATTCTAAAAATGAAATGACAGAAGAAAAATTTCAAAAATTTAAAATTATTACCTTTCATTAGATTGCTTAAGCTTTCATATTTGCTATCAACCAAAGTAATCGAATCAATACCCTCTTTTACATTATCAAATTTGATCAAAAACTTTATCTTCTGCAATCTCACTTTCTCTTCCGATGCCAGCATTTTCTACATCTAAACTATAATTTTCGTCTAATCGATAAACTTCTATTATTCTTCTATAAACTCTATTATTTGCATTTTTCTGGTTGTTGCCTCTATACGATCTTTTTTGATAGCTACTAGATTTGCTAGCAAAAATACTTTGACGGCCTACTGCATCTGTTAGTTCAATTACAACAATGCTATTGGAATCTACCAGTAAAACAGATATTATGAACCTATTTGTTCTAAAATTATGCAAGATTTCTCATTGGAATCAGTGTCGGTGCTTATGCTTTCAATTTCTGAAAGTGTATTAGCGTCGCTAGTATTTTGTAGATCCGATAAACTGTATTCGGTATTTGCACTTTCTTGTGGTTCCGGATGAAGTAATTGGTGTTTGGATTGAACAGCAATAATAAGGAAACTATCCGAATCGGCATGAACAAATTAAGTCTTCTTTCTTCTTCTTCTCCTTCTTCTTTCTGACTTTACATTCCTTGTGGAATTTTGCCACATTTTCCAATGTCTTTGAATCCTATTTGTTGGGATGTATTAGTTCCCTTATCCTCTTCTTCACATCATGTCACCTTTCAAATTCTCCTATCAGTCTTCGCATTCTCCACGACCTTAGCCCACCACTTTCTATTTCGTACTCTTCCTCTCCAGTCATCTACACCCATCTGCCTCAGATACTCAATCGTGTCTTCTCTCCATCTCTTTCTCGGTTTTCCTCTCGGCCTGTCCACCTCAGGTTTCCACTTCATTACTTTCGCAATTGCTCTTTCTTCCCCAGCCATCCTAATCTCAATGCCTTCACGTGCCTGACTATATCTGCATCTCTTATTTCATTTGCTAGCTCTGTTAGTTCTTCGATGTTGTCCTTCGCCAACTTTTACCGGACCCATTGAATGAATGAAAGTGGTTATTATTCCTGGCGGAATATCACCGTACCTCTTATGATGTACTTCGGATTCAGAATTTGAGGTGAATCACTCCTCGTTCCCGATTACTACAATCTCCTGTGTGTCTTTGCTTCTTCAGTTATCTTTCTCCATTCATTCCTGTTTTGACACTTAATTCTCCAGTTCTGGATGCCCATTTCGACCATGTCTTCCCTCACTTCATCCCACCATCTCACTCTGGGTCTTCCTCTTCTTCTCTCGTTTGGTGGATTCCATTCCATTACCCTTCTTATCGTTTCTTTCTCGTCTCTTCTCATCACATGCCCCCCCCCCACTTAATCCTCTGAGCCTTAATACATCTTACAACATTTTCGTTCTGCATTATTTCATTCAGCTCTGCATTTGTTCTTCTCTTAATTTCGTTTTCATTTAACTTTACTGGCCCTACTATTTTTCTAATTATTTTTCTTTCAAAAATTCTCAGCATCTCTTCTTCATGTTTTGCTAAACACATGGTCTCAGCCGCGTACATAAGTATCGGTCGTACCATACTCTTGTATATCCTTATCTTTGTTTTAACAGTAAGGTTTCTGTTACTTAAAAGACTTTTGTTAGGATAATATGCCTTATTGGCTGTCTGAATTTTTTTTTATGTTATCGCTTCTTTCGTTTTTATTATTTATTACGACTCCCAGGTATTTAAAAGTTTTCATTTCTTCAAAGCTGTATTTCTCTGTATTCAACGGTTGCATCATCCCTGGCGGACGATTACAAACCATATACTTGGTCTTCTTTTCATTAACTACTAGATCAAATTGAAGTGCTTGTATGTACATCTTTTCAAAAATTTTCAATACCTTTCTTCTTGTTCTAGCCATTATAACAATATCATCGGCATAAGCTAGTACTTGGGCTTCTTTCGTTATTATTGGTCCATTACATTCGACTTTTCTCATTATATATTCTATAACCAAGTTAAAGAGCGTTGCCGACAATGCATCCCATTGCCTAACCCCTGCATTAATGGCGAAAACATCTGCCGCTCCATATTTTGTTTTTACTGTGGCCTTTGTGTTCGTCAGGGCAAGTTTAACCATTCTCACTAATTTCTCCAGGATTTTCATTTCTCTCATACACATATATAGTTTATCTCGGTCAACTGTATCAAAAGCCTGTTTAAAGTCGATGAACAGCAGATGCAACTCCAAGTCATGTTCGTGGAATTTGTGCGTTATTTGTTTCAATATATTGCGATGATTTTTATAGTTTTAAGCCCCACGTCTGGGAGACAATAAATGCGATGAAATCTAGCCTCACGTTGCGGCGCCAATAGATGCGATGACCCCAGTCTCTCCAAAATCCAAAAATATTTCAATTCAATTAAATTCGAATTTTCAATCGCATATAATTTAAATTCAAAGTAAATGTTTTAATATTTCCTCAAGGGATCGCAGTTTTGATTCTCGCTTATCCAAATCGACGGCTTATCAATATCGACATTCGTTCGATCAAATACAAATTTAAAATTTTCTAATTTTAAATGTTTCACGTCCAATTTACGACTTTTAATATTTTTCTTCCAAATTAATCAACCAAATAATCAACTACCGCTCGGTAGTCACTCAATACCAAAAAAATATCCAAATCAAAATAATCCAAAAATTACACAATAATGCATTCGCATCAAAATTCACTTTATTCAATCAAAATAAATACTCACAATCTCAAAAATAACTCACTCGAGTCAAAAATTAACGAACCAAAAGTCGGCACGCTGTCTCTCGCGGCAACTCGTCGGCAAAAAGCCTATATCCTCGTCGATTCGCCCCCACCTGTCCAATTCTACAATCTTACAACTCAAAACTATTAAAATAAAATCTTCATCAAAATGTACAGGGTAGGTGCGAATCCCTTTGAAACACCACAATATGTATCGCATCCTTTGTCGACCTCCCTGCTCTAAAGCCATACTGGTAGTCACCAATAGTTTCTTCCGCATATTTTTTTAGCTTTACTAGGATCAGAGATGTGTAACGTTACAAAAATCGTTACGTTAAAGTAATAAATTATTAGGCTAGTCTAATAATTGCGACGCACTCGGTAGAGGTTGTAATCAACCAAGCGCTCGACTAAGATTCTTTTTGATTTTGAGAACGAACCTGGTGCGACGTTTTTAATAAAAGACAAATTATTATTAATAATTGGGAGTTAACGACTAAAATTTGGAAAAATTTAGATTGGAAACACCTAGTTGTATCATTTTTTTGGATGAAATTAATATTAAAGGTCTGGTTGGAGACAAGAATAATTATTGTCGTAATTAAAGGAAGAAAATTTGCAAGGTCAGGAATAATCAGCAGATAAACTATTTAACAAAGTACTACGTTGGGTTTTAAATCTAAATTGGTGGATATACTTCAATCGTCGGATCTGGACAGTAGCACCTGGATGGAACTACCGAATTTTTACCATTTGGATTGACCACTTATTTTTGTAGATAGATAATTACTGCTGCCGATTAAACCTTAGTTTTATGCAATCAGATTTTTGGTTTGTCCGATCGTCTACTTGTTTTCAGTTGGTCAACTTAGTTAGCTTGAGTTGGACAATTTTTGGTTTGTGGATTGCTTGTGTGAATAGCATTTATCTGTTTTAGTAGTTTCTATTTTATTGACACAGATCCGGATCCAGAAAAGAGCTCTTGGAAGGAAGTCGGACCAATTAACATATTTGTGTCTCTGCGATTACTCAATAGCAGGTTAGAAAGGAGTAGGACTGGGTAAGTGCTGTTCATTTAGTGTTTTACAATCATTTGTTGTCTAACGACACATCAAGCCTTGCACCGAACTAGTTGATTAGCTTTGGATGAGTGGATGTTGATGGCACTCCATCTATTTGGTTGCAGGCGACCATCAGTCAATCAGCAGTAGATTGCTTTTTTTTCTTTTACACGCCTTTAGCGTTTACTGTTTGGGACCTAGAGTCGAGGATTTATTGTATGACTATTGTACATCTGTGTTTTGCGTAGCTAAATCTTTCATCTTATTTATAATATTGAATAAATCCCCTTCATTCTGTTTGTTGAGTTTCATTTCAATATTTGGCGCCCTAAGAGCATTTCATTTTGAAGTTGATAGTATCACCATTTTCACCATTTGTGATAACCCAATACCAGGAACAATCTACCGAAGAACCTGCGATTGGTGGACATACCTACCCATCGCTTGAAGAACTGTGTGTTAAATCCCAATAGCTGGCCAACCGTGTAATAACAACTACGGTTAACTAAGTGGCATCTTGTTAGCGCTCACTTTAGGCTACAGATGATAACACTTTATATATGGTAGGCAACAGCGTTACTCCTCTATAGTTAGGGCATTCTTCCATTTTGCCTTTCTTATGCAACGGCACTATTTGCCCTATTCGCCATTCTTCGGGAAGTTCTTCATTCCTCCAAACTTTTTCCATTAGCTCATGTATCCACTTGTATAATGTTTCCCCCCCATTTTTTAACAATTCCACTCCTATTCGATCACATTCCGACGCTTTACCATTTTCCAAATTTTGTATTGCTTTAACGACTTCTTCATATTATGTTGGTGCGGCTATATTGTCATCATTATCGTCCACATGTTCTGATCGGTACTCTTGTTGTTTTTTCTCTTTCTTATTTAGTAGCATTTGGAAATGTTCCTTCCAAATTTTCTTAATCTTCTCTTCGCCACACTCGATCCTTCCATCCAAGTCGTTCATTGCTCTTAATTTTAAGCCGCAACTCTTTTTTTGTTTCTTTATTTGCATGTAGAATTTTCTCGTATTGTTCATATTGCCGTTTCTCTCTAGGTCCTCCATCTGATTTTTATCCATTCATTCTTCTTTTGCTTGCAGATACTAAAGACTTCCTTGCTTCTTTTTCTATATGCTTCGAGGTGGTCCGCATCTCCTGTTTTTAGCCACATGTTCCTTTCGTGCTTTTTCATTCCTATTTTCCTTTCACATTCAATATAAAACCATTTCTTATTCTTTTTTGTATTTTGGTAGCCTATCACCTTTTCTGCTACTGCTTTCACTTTTTTCTTTATGCTTTCCCACTCATTGTCAACATTGTCGCCCCTTGATGTACTTTTCATCCTCTCATTTCATCCTCTCGGATCCATTATTCTTTTCAATATTCTTACAAACACTCCAAGCTTCTCCTCTTCCGCTTCTGTTAGGCATAGTAGTTCAACTCCATATGTTGCAACAGGTTTTATTAAGGCCGTAACTCACCTATCAGCACAGCATAGGGACAGCGACTGATCATCACAAGCAAATTTTATTTCTTATGTTTATTTAAATACAAGCACACTCATCTAACAGCATCAGCACATCACCTGATAAGCACGTCAACGCCTCGACCACTAGACATTTCTCCGAGAGAATATTTTGCGGACGCCGTGCTTGTAAGGTGCTGATGCCTAGCCGATGCCATGCACTCATATATCATCACCTGAACATCACATTTCGCTTTTAGTACAAATTTTACTAATTGTTTTAGTAGATATATTTCACTATTGCATTAATCTTGTAGCAATTTTAAGAGTGCAGGCGATGAACAAAATGAATTCTGAAAAACTTAAAAAGCCTGTTTACATTATAAAATTTCTTTGAAATTCCTTAAATTTGTAGATTTGCGTAATATTTATTTTTCATATATTTTACGTAAAATTTTAAGGAAATAGGTGCGCCCTATTCATTAATTCGTTAAAATTTCTCTTAAAAGTCCTTTTAACGAAAATTTTAAGCATAATTTTGTACAAAAATTTATTTCGTAAACAGGCTTTAAAGACAGTTTGAAACCATACTTATTTTTTATATGACATAAGTGATAGTAAATAAAGAGACTGTAATGAAACTACCATTTTTTGATGAAATTTTATTTAAAATCGTAAAACAACCTTTTTAAAATGTAAAATTTAAATGATAGGCAACCCATGTTGCTGATTAAGTTTTATCAATCTTAGTGGGTTAAAAGGAACCTGTTAGAAGTTTACAATTACCTGTAATACATTGACTACTGGTAAAGATGACAGAGGATTCTATTAGGAAAAATAACCAGTTAAGTTTTCATCCAATGTTTTGGTTTGGTATAAATTTTCCTTTCCAAGGCAAGTATTGTTCCGTTAATTCTTTCGAAATAGGTCTGCTTGGCGATCATTTCAAAGAGTGTTGCGGTCAATACTTCGGAAACGTGTCTGCTTAGCGATCGTTTCAATTAATCCTGTTTCCCAGTACGTCGTTGCTGCCTGGCGTGTCGACATCATCACCTCCGTTCTGAAAATATCTTGTTTATAGCCTGGCGAGACAAGATTCCTAAAAACCATTTCTCATACCTGCCCTGAGTATTTTTCCGGAAGTTGTTAAAGCCTGGCGTGACAACTTCATCTTCTACATCCTAAAAGATCTTTTTTATAGCCTGGCGAGACAAGATTTATCCTACCTGTTATTGTGAAGAAATTCCCACCGGCGAAAAACCATCTAAGTAGTCGTAATTAGGTTACCAGTAGAAACGACAATCAAAGACGGGTATAGGTTATATTAGATCCCAGATAACAAAACCAGTAGTATTCAACGATTCAGACACAGGTACTCATAAATCCAGATTCCGCGATAGTAATATTTTAATAATAACTTTGAGTTAACCAGCAATTCAGTTAGGTACTAGTAGTTCGACTAAAATCTAAGAAAGGAACTTTTAGTTTGATATTTCAGTAACAACATTAAAACTAGATTCTCCTTATTTACCTGTAACTTCTCCTTGTTGAAACTAAAAGTGCAGAAGACTAAAACCGACATCAATATACACCAGCCATTTTTTATTAAACTTGTAAATAAAGAACCAGTGCCGACGCAGTACTATTCCCTTGTAGTTTTATAAAAGTCCGTTTAAGTTTGTAAATATATTTTTTTCTTTATTAATAAATATTATTGTTATTGTTTTTCGAATCAATTGTTTATTTAAAACCCCCCCGTTCCAGTCATTGTATTCGACTTATTCGAATTGGCGCCTACGCACCAGGTTTCCGTAAATAGAAGAGAGTGTGATAGCAAGAAAAATCGACAAGTTAGTCCACCTCCTGGCTCAAGCTCCCGTAGCTGCAATTTCACCTTCTCATTTAGGAAAGGCAAATTGGTCGCGCTACAAGACTCTAAAAAAAAGTAGCTTGGCAAGAAGTAGAAAATTTGAAACAACCAGGTTTCAACCAATCAACCTTTACCATGTGAAGTCTAGAGTCCGGTGCCGCGATTGTGCTGTTCCTGTGCCGAGGCGTTATATGAAACTATACACAACCATCAAGTTGGCCACTTGACGGTGCTATGATGATGCTTGTCAGGTGCTGTGCTGATAGGTGAGTTACGATCTTTAATGTTTTGGTGTTTGTAATCTTGGTGTTTTTTCTTAAGTTCCTGTCTTTCAATAGTCGTTGATTGCTGTGATAAGCTCTATTTCCTGTCATTATTCTATCCTTTACTATTTTACTAGTTTACCTGGATTCCAAGATATTTGAATTTACTGATCTCCTCAAACTCATAGTCCATGATCTTTGTTGCCTTTAGTTCTCCTTTTCTTCTTCTGTTACATTTCATTATTTTGGCCTTGTCTTCATTCATCAGCAACCCCGCCTTGCGGGCTTCTCGTTCAATATTCTTGAAGGCCTCCACCAGTGCACTGTGTGTTCTTGCAATGATAATCAGATGCTGCTATTTGTACTTCGTTGCTTATTATTGTTTCATTGCACCTTGCTCTCATTATTATTCCTTCCAGTACTATACCAAATAGGGTGGATGACAGAGCATCCCTCTGTCTCACTCCGCTGTCAAACTCAAATTCCAAAGTGTTGCCCATATTCGTTCTCACTATTGCAGTTGTTTTACTCAGTGTCATTCGTGTCAGGCGTATCAGTTTTCTAGAGATTTTCTATGCTTTCATTTCCTCTATTAGCTGGTCTCTGTTTACTCAATCGAAGGCTTGTCTAAAGTCAATAAACAGTGCCTCAATGTCTGTAATATATTTTGATATTAAACAACACCTCATGAATAACCACTTTATTTTCGCCAATGGCGTACCCCTGTTACCCCGCGCATAGATCACACTATCCTCCCCTTAGAAAAGAAAAAGAAATTAATATCATTTACAAATTCAAAATAAGTAGTATCTATAATAGTTTACAACTCAACACAACAAAACACAATTCGCTATTGATAAACAACAAAAAAAATTTTTTTCTTTTATTAGGTATACTGTAATCGTTCTATGGGTTTAATATTACGTCTAGGACTGTCCATAACATTAACAATTTGTGCCATTGCAGAAGTTGCCAAATCCACCACCTCATCATTTTATGGTTTTTCCACAAATTGTGATTCCCGAAATTGATATTTCTTAATCTGATTTATGTGTCTTTTCCAAATAAGGTTATTCGACGAAATAACTTTAACTAAGTATATGGATTTGGCAATCTTCTTAATTATTTCACCTTTAATCCAAGTTGGATTTCGAACATTTCGAAAATCTTTAACAATAACCACCTCTCCCACTTCAAATTGTACAAATCGTTTACCACCGTAATACATTTTTTGTTTCTTTCGGTGTCTTAGAACCCGATTTCTCACATCTGCTGGCTTGGCATTCTGTTTTTCCCCATTCGGTAATAAATTATCAAATCTACTTCTGACTTTTCTATCCCCAAATATCAAACTCGCTGGGCTGACCCCTGTAGTACAATGGGGAGTGATATAATAATCAAATAAAAAATTGCAAAGCACTTTATTTATGTCTATCGCGTTGCCTCTACCTACGGCGCTTTTAAGAGCCCCCTTTACCGTTTTGACTGCATTTTCATCCGCACCATTGGATGAAGGTTGACAGGGAGGGGATGTAGTATGTATTATATTATTACCCTCTAGAAATTTTTGAAATTCCCGAGAACAAAACGTTTGAGCATTATCCGTAACCAGTTGTTTGGGCAATCCAAACCTTGAAAATGTTGACCTCAACACTTCTATTGTGGCATTAGATGTTATGGAGTGAAGAGGAAAAACTTCCAACCACTTAGAATGTGCATCGATTAAAATTAGAAATTGTTTCCCCAAAAATGGTCCCATAAAATCTAAATGTAACCTATCCCACACGTTGTTTGGAAAGGGCCAATTTTCTAATACTGCTTTATTAGGGTTGCTTTTATTTAACCTACAATTCTCACATGCTCCGCAAACTTTTTCGATATCACGATCCAGACCTGGCCACCAAAAATAAGAACGTGCCAAATTTTTCATTTTTACTATACCTAAATGAGAGGTATGCAAATCCACTAATATGCTGTTTTGCATGATTTTAGGTATGATCAAAATTTAACGGAAAATGTTCATTCATTGAAAAATAATTTATAAAATCTATTTCTACATCGAGCCATATATTTTTTGAATCCTGCATGGGTAACCGTGACAAACAGTCTGCATAATTATGTTTTGACTCCACAAACTTAATATCGTACTCATAATTTGATAAAATAAGCGCCCATCTACGCAAGCGATTAGCCGAAAATTGAGGGATACTTTTTGAAGGGTGAAAAATGGCTGTTAATGCCTTACTATCCGTTAACAATGTAAACTTTTTGCCGTATAAATATTGATTAAACTTACTCAAAGAAAATATTATTGCCAAACCTTCTTTTTCCAATTGACTGTATTTTTCTTCAGCCTTTGACAATGTACGCGACGCGTACGCTACAGGTCTTTCACTACCATCTGCAAAAATATGACTTAACGTCCCGCCCAGACCATAATTGCTGGCGTCGGCACTCAATCTTATCGGAAGAGAAGGGTTATAATGCACCAGAATAGGTGCTGAGGTCAGCAAACCTTTAATTTTATTAAAAGCCTCCTCACATTTTGGCGTCCAACACCAATTAATGTTGTTTTTAAGTAAATTATATAGAGGATGTAATATTGATGCTAAATTTGGTACAAATTGACCATAATAATTAATTAAACCTAAAATGGACTAAAGCTGAGTGACATTTTCTGGTTTAGGTGCAAGTACAATTGCTTCCACTTTATCTTTTGCCGTATGCAAACCTTCCTGATTGATTATAAAACCCAAATAGGAAACCTCTATCAAAAAAGATGCACATTTATTTAAAGACACTTTCATCCCCGCATCTTGTAATCTCCGTAAAACCCTTTCCAACCTAACCAAATGTTCCTCCCGATTCCTACCTGTCACCAAGATATCATCCAAAAATACTACCACTCCCTCTATATCCTGTAATAAAGATTCCATAATTTTCTGAAACTTTGCTGGAATACTAGCAATACCAAAGGGTGCCCTATTAAATTGAAACAACCCTTTATGAGTAGTTATGGTCACCAATTTCTTTTATTCATTATCTAAAAGAACCTGTTGATAAGCATTTGACAAATTCAACTTTGAAAATTGCACCCCTCCTTGTAGTTTAACAAATAATTCATTTATACGTGGTAACGGATATTGATCAATTTCAATAAATGGGTTCAACGTAACTTTAAAATCTCCACAAATATGAACAGTACCTTCTTTTTTAAGTACGGGTACGATAGGTGTACCAAACGGACTATAATCCACCGGTTCTATAATACCTAACTCTTGCAACCTCTCCAACTCAGCTTCAACTTTATTTTTTATTGCAAACGGCAAACGGCCCTAAAAAAACGTGGAGTAACATTATCTGATTTCAACTTAATGGATATCACTCCCTTTGTAAAAGTGCCCACTCCAGGAGCGAAAACATAATTAAACTTTTTAAATAATTCTTTTAAATCACCCGATGAATTCAAAAAATTAAGTTGCGAAATTCCAAGCCCAAATTTATTAAAGAAATCGCGTCCCAACAGGGGTGGTCCTGCAGCATCCTCAATTATATATAAATTTAAATCCTTTTCCTTACATTGATATTTTATTTTACAAATTATATATCCCAATGGCACAATTTTACCGCCATTATACAACGTGAACACTTTATCAGTTTTAATTAATGGTTTATCTTTAAAGCTTTCGAAGTAAAAACTTTCCGGAATAACTGTTAAGGTGGAGCCAGTATCAAGATTGAATTTAAACCAAACATTTTCAATTTCTATATCCAATAATATTGGATTTGACTTAAATTTTAAATGATACAAACAATTATTATCAGACGGTTCCAAATAATTTTGATAATTTACCTTTCATTTATTCATGCACACTGTTGCCAAATGACCCTTCTTGCCGCATGCATGACAAGTGTAATCTTTAAAAGCGCACTTCTCTGTTGTATGATTTTGCCTTCCACAAACCTTGCATGGACTCCTTGACAAAGGTGTTGATGAAGTACCACGAGCTAGCATCCTCATCTTCTCCACTGCGACACCTGGACGTACGTAGTTTACTTCCGGTGGTTCCTGTTTCACCATACGTAACGACAACTCCATTGGCTTACTTGCTGATTTTGCTAAAGCAATTGATACCACTTTCTCCAACTTTGTTTCGATTTTTTCTTCTAATAACCGATCTTGAACGGACCCTGGATCATAACCAATAATGAATAAATCCCGTAAAACCATCTGTAATGCTGATGCTTCGAAATCACATGTGGCCGCCAAAGTTCTTAATCTAGCAATCCATTCTCTCGCTGATTCATTCTCTTCTTTTTTTGCATTATAAAACTTATTATCGAGCCGCAAATACCGATACTGTTGGTTTTAAATGTTTATCAATTAAATTAATTAACTCACTGTAACTTTTCTTTTCCGGTTCGATCGGTAAACACAAATTATATACCAATTGATAAGTATCTTCATTCAACAAATTTAATAAAATTGCCCTCATCCGCGTATCGTATGTTATGTCATTTGCTATAAAATAATTATCCATACATCTTTTATGATGCCATATTATATTATGCCATATTATGAGGCCATATTGAATTAATTGCATCAAATTCACTTAAATGTCCCACATTTTCCATTCTTACCGTATCTTTCGGGGTTCCCGGTGTTACCGACATTCTTATTAAATACACACTTTATTATATCTTAATTTGCCTCGTCGCCACTGTAATATATTTTGATATTAAACAACACCTCATGAATAACCACTTTATTTTCGCCCATGGCGTACCCCTGTTATCACGTGCATACATCACAATGTCTATGTCATATTTATATGTTTTTTCCATAATTTTTGTTACTATGAACAATGCGTCAGTTGTTGATCTTCCGGGTCTGAAACCTTGTTGGTAGTCTCCTATCTCTCTTTTCGTGTATGTCTGCAGTCTTATATGTATCAACCTTGTGAATATCTTATATGCATTTTTTTTTAAATATTTAATTTTTAAACCCCCTTTTCCCCCGAAGATCTAGTCTAAATATGCCCCTGGTTTATTGTCTTTTGTTCTTATTTCAATAGAAAATAAGGTTGCAAAATAATTGACGATTCAAAAATAATTAACAATTTTGGAAATTTAAAAGTTAAGAAGAAAAAACTGTAGGAAGAAGCCTTAATTTTATTTAATTTGATTCAAAATTTTTGTATTCGTACTGCGAAATTGTTAAAAACTAGAAATATGTAGGAATTATTTCAGTGGAACTAAAAAATGATAAAAAATTATTGATTAAAATAAAATTCAATAACTCCTCAACACAACTCTTAAAATTTATAATATCATCTTTGAACCACTGCCCGAATGACAATAGTTGCGCAGAAATTGCGTCAGAAACGCCATTAGAATACTTGAAATAATTTGTATTTGTAATTTTTAATATTTTAATATAATTCAAAATTTTGTTTAAATAATTTATACCGTACAGTAAAATAATATAAATAGTACTTATAATAATTATAAGCGCTGTTGTTTTGTGCAATAATTTTTTTAACGCTTAGGGAAGGGGCCCAAATTTTATAGTTACGGCTCTGTTGCCAACGCCACTCCATTGCGAATGTATTGCTTTGATATATTAGCACACACAAGAAAAATATATAGTTACCACATTTGTTTACTTTTCTAAATTAAATAAGAAACAAAATATTTCTTAAAGTTGCGCATCTTTTTAAAATACATAATCGATGTCTGTAACGATGTCGGCAACTGTATTATATGCGCAGTTGGCAAGAGTAAATGTAAATAACGGTACCGTCCCGGCGGCATTCGAAAATTCATGGCATTCAAATGCATGAAAACCAAAGTAATTAAAAATATACTGTGGTAAACATATTATTTAAATTTAAATTCAAATTTAAATTTGGTTACTAACATTGAAATTGGTAATACTGACGCGGTAGCGCCACCTACGAGGAAAGAGGGGTAGGCGAGAGGAAAGGAAGACAAGGACAGTTAGTTACGAACACCGGACAAGCAAGGATACATAGTGAAACGAAAGTGTGAAGTGAATTGTTTTATTTATATTGTGTGGTATTTTATTTAAAAACCTTTTCCAACCTAAAATTTACCTCGGCTAACTTAGCGGATTCGGTAGAGCATAAAACACCCAGTAGCGAATTCCTGTAGGTCACCCCGTCTGTCTTGCGAGCAAATAAAAACTCTTATTTTTGAATAACGAAAAATGTTGGTTTATTCAAAGGAAAATTTTGTTAGCGACAAATCTCGCTTTTAGGCTTTAGAGTGTATTTATGTTCATATCAAATTTTTAGCATAAACCAAAAATTTAGTTTTCGAAAAAGTGTTTTGTGAATTTTTTGGTTTATGCTAAAAATTTGATATGATTAATATCGAGTTACACTATACTTAAACCACTTATCTATTGATTATGAGTATTTATGTTCGACCACTGACTTTGAAATTTTATTTACTGTATTCAAAATCTTGCTAAATTTCAAGCTCATTTGTCGGTATGTGTTAAATGTGTAGCGAATACAATTATAATGTATTACAAGTTTTGGTTTTTTAATTTTTTATAATAAAATGTTTTTACTATGGAACTTTTCAATTTTCAAATACCTTGTATAACTCTCGTGTGTGGTCGGGTACGCGCCTTGTCTTGTCGATCACCATTTGCTTCTGTATCAGTGAGTGGCACACACGTGTGTGCCAAATTAACAAATTTCAGCAGACCTTAACTTAATTTGATTGCAATTTATCAATCTTTAAACCGTCGATCCAGTTTTCAATAATATCCAACTTAACTAACTTTACATTCAACGCAGGTAAGTAAATTTGCATTCGCATTAAAACTTTCAATGCTTTTTTCAAAATGGCATCCGCTTCTCCCTTTGACCTTCGCAATATTGCACACACGATTTCTTCTAATTTTTTTATTTTTCAGCAATTTTCTACTGAAATTGACGATTCCTCACAAATATTCACTTTTCCTGCTATCCACTAACGAAAATTTTAGCGCCCGTCCTCGCATTTAAGCGCTCTGGAAGACCTGGTTTCAACCTCAAGAAAATTTATTCTCCGTAAGTTCTTCAACTACGTACAGGATGTTGCACAAATTAATATTGTTTTCTTTTTTCGTAGATCGTTTTCGAAGCACTGCACAAATATCACTCATTCCAAGGTTTATAAAAATTACAATAAAATGTGTTGCGGATGTGTTTAAAGTATAAAGTTTAGCCTTTTTAATTTTCCTCTGAATAAATTAGAACTTATTTGCAGTACTTAAAACAAATAAAATGACCACGATCTGGACTTGCGGGTTGACAGTACAAAAAATCACCACAATATTTATATTTATTTGTATTAACTTTATTGTGAATAAACGTTATTCCAAACTGGTGACCCCGACGTGATCAAATAATGAATTAAAACAATGTCAAATCCAGTTGACAACACCGCAGCAACACCCTCAAACACACAAACGATCGCAAGGGTGTCCATCAAAATTCCGCCATTTTGGGAATAAGATCCCGAAACGTGGTTCGCCCAAATCGAGATGCAATTTGCACTCAACGGTATCACTCAAGACACCACAAAGTTTTACTATGTCGCAAGCAACTTAGAACAACGACATGCCAAAGAAGTACATAATACGGACATAATCGCTAGATTATCGGTGTCCGAGGAACATAAGATTAAACAATTATTAAAACGCGAAGAAATAGGAGATAGAACGCCATCCCAATTTCTTCGTCACATCCGAGACCTCGCAACCAACATACCAGACTCACTATTGAAAACTCTCTGGTTAAGCCGTTTACCCGGAAATACTCAAGCGATATTAGCCTCGATGGATATTAGCCAAAAGTTTGGATGAAATGGGTCGAGTAGCTGACAAGATTCAAGAAACAAATCCAACAAGAACACAGATAGCAGCAGTAACTGAGATTGCTGCCGGCACCAAAAACATACAACTAGGCCAGTTCGATCTATTGATGGCAGAAATCAATCAGTTGAGGACCGAAATAAACGATAAAAGACGAAGTCCTAGCCGTAGCAAAAACAAATCCACGAGCGAACCAAGAAACCGAGAGAAATCGTACTGGTGTTATTATCACAACAGATTTGGTAACGAAGCTCGAAAGTGTAGACACCCGTGTTCGTACAACAATTCGGAAAACTCTTTCGGAGGTCAATAAACGCGGGAATCGACCTCCGCAACACAGCACGCCGCCTAGTCATAACCGATAAAACGACAACTACGAAGTTTCTGATCGATACCGGAGCGGACATCAGTGTATTCCCAAAATCAGCTTGCAAAGACAAACGCGTGTTGCAAGATTTCAAGTTATATGCTGCTAACAATTCTGTCATCAACACTTATAGATTTATCACACTCAACCTTGACCTGCAGCTAAGACGGCAACTGACGTGGCGCTTTGTAGTGGCAGATGTAAGCAAAGCAATAATTGGTGCTGACTTCCTTCATTATTTCCGTTTACTGGTTGATATCCGCAATGGCCGGTCAACCAAGATATTATATGCTTCTACACGGCATCGTTCGACCTTCAAAGAGCAATTGGTATTTTCCGTTACACCTCGTTGAGAAGAAAAACAAGGAATTCCGACCCTGCGCGAATTATTGTGCTTTAAATGTATTTTTGGTGTATAAAAAGTTACCTTTCTTGGACATCCGATTGGCAAAGACGGGACCAAGCCCTTGCAAGAAAGAGTAGATGTCATCTTAAACAGCGAAAAACCAACAACGATTAAACAGTTACGTCGATTTCTCGGAATTTGTAATTTTTATCGACGTTTTATACCATGTTCAGCATCAATTCAAGGCCCGTTAAATAAATTGTTGAGTGGAAAAAAGTCGAGCAATGCAAAAATCGATTGGTCTAGACCGCCACAGCTTTCGTCAACCTCAAAAATGCACTAGCAAACGTTGCCCTTTTAGCGCATCCTTCCCCAACTGCACCTTTATCTTTAATGGTAGACGCATCCAGCGATTCGATGGGCGAAGTCCTGCAACAGAAAATCAACAATGAATGGCAACCGTTAGGATTTTTCGCCAAGAAATTTACCACCGAACAAACAAATTACAGCGCCTACGATCGAAAACTACTTGCTGCATATTCAGGTATTAAACATTTTTGCCATTCTCTAGACGGACGTGAGTTAACATTATTTACGGACCATAAACCTTTAGTTTTCGCATGTAACCAGAAACCTGAAAAATGCACACCACGGCAATTCAGACATCTCGATTACCTCGGACAGTTTACAACCAACATTGTACATGTGAAGGGTACAGAAAATATCCCAGCAGACACCTTATCTAGATTAGATAATGTAAATAATATCAACACACAATCGCTTAATGTGAAAGACTTATCGAAATCACAAGACGTTGATCCTGAAATCAGATTATTTTGTGATCAATCAAAAACATCACTACAGCTCAAAAAGATATAGTATCCTGATCATCATGTAGCCATTTATTGCGACACCTCGACGAATAATATTCGCCCATATGTAACCGAGCCATTCCGAAACCGAGTGTTCAACAGCCCGCATGGATTAGCACACCCCGGCATACGTGCAACAACAAAACTAATCTGCTCAAAATTTGTCTGGCTTAAAATGAGAAAAAGCATTAGAGTTTGGTGTAGAAACTGCACTGCCTGTCAACATTCGAAATTTCAAAGGCACACAGTGGCTCCAATCAGTAAGTTTACACCACCCACACGACGATTCGAACACATCCATTTCGACCTAGTCGGAGCCTTACCATGCTCGAAAGGATATACGTACTGCCTGACAATGATCGACAGGTTCACAAGATGGATCGAAGTAATACCAATTGTCGATATAGTTGCAGAAACTGTTGCCGAGGCATTCTTAATTAATTGCATTGCAAGATATGGTGTTCCCCTTCGAATAACAACCGATCAGGGCCGACAGTTTACGTCAAATTTGTTCGCAAACCTTGCAAAATTACTTGGTATGAACCACATCCAATCAACTCCATACCATCCCATGACCAACGGGATGTTTGAAAGAATCCATAGACAACTAAAATGTGCAATTAAGTGCAACGCCATTAACAATGACAAATCGTGGGTAGAAGCTCTACCGATTGTACTACTAGACATGCGAACTGCCTTTAAAGAAGACCTAAATTCATCGTCCGCTGAACTCGTGTTTGGCGAAACACTTAGAATACCCGGTGAAATTTTTTGGAGCAGTCACGATTCAACAGAACCATCCTCTATGGTAGCTAAATTGCGACAACATTTTAAGCAAATGATCACCTGGAAGTAATCATGATATTAATAAACAAACATTCGTACATAAGGATTTAGCAACCTGTCACACGTATTCATACGACACAATGGATTTGTGTCACGTTTGCGATAACGGTTTGCGGTAACGTTTGCGATACCTGGATTAAATACACCTACTACTAAATTGCAAAAATAATTTTTGTTCAAAAATTAAATGTTTGTAATTATTTGCAACAAAAAGTTTTTGCGCCAAATCGTCTCTGCACCAAATCGCTTCGCGCCAAACCAGCTGCGTCAAAAGGTTCCATTCCCGGTTCTGTATGCGTAACATATTCTTAGCGCCAGTTTTTTCTGTACTGTCGTCAGCATTGCTCTATATCACTTGATTTTTATAGCATCCCCTCAGATCGAGGCCCCGGATAGGATGATAATAGGATGATTGAGTGCACCACAGCTGTCAAGACTCTTCTCTTGGAGGTTTGTGGTCGCCTGTCGTTCGGTATTGACTGATTCAGAGTGGTATATGTCCTTTCTGCTCGGGCAGTAACCTCTGTTAAATGTTGGGCGTAGCTCAGCTTCTTGTCCAGTGTGATTCCGAGAGATTTAAGGTAAAGGTTTTGGTTTTACTTTGTAGTCACCCAACTTAAATTTTACTGGACTTATATCTTCAGCCGGTAAATAATACTGCCTCTGTTTTCTCAGGGACGAGAGTAGAGGGGGTAGACCAGTTCTGGATCAATTTTTTCAAAATTTTTCTAAGTCCCGAAATATGAAAAATTCTTCTAAGTCCCGAAATGTAAAAATGTATTTTTCTAAGTTCTAATCTAATGCTTATCATAGGTATTTTAAGATTTTATTGTAATTGATAATCACTTAAGTGTTTTGTATGATAATACAGAAATGTGTACTTAATATTAGAAAGTCTATAGGGTCACTTAAATTAATATCGCTAATCAAAGTATTTTAAGTACTTGTGATAAAAAGCACTTAAATATATTTTGATAATATACTTAACTTTCTTCCATCATATTGTTTCTAGATTATATAAACCCTGTAATATTTTTCTAAGTTCTAATCTAATGCTTATCATAGGTATTATAAGAATTTATTGCAATTGATAATCACTTAAGTGTTTTGTATGATGATACAAAAATGTGCACTTAATATTAGAAAGTCTATAGGGTTACTCAAATTAATATCGCTTCAATATAAATATAATATAATATAAACCTTCAATATAATTTAATGAGGCGTAAAGGGGTATTCCCTTATGATTATATAAAGTGTGCTGCTAATCTTGAGGAACCCGAATTACCAGAAAAATCTAAATTCTACAATCGACTAACGGAAAGCACCATAAAAGATGAAGAGTATTCTCATGCTCAAAACGTTTGGAAAATGTTCAACATTCAAAATTTAGGGGAGTACTCTGACTTATATTTAAAGACAGATGTACTGCTATTGACTGATGTTTTTGAGAATTTCCGCGATACTTGTTTTAATGCTTATGAACTAGACCCTGCACATTATGTATCAGCTCCAGGTCTTACTTGGGATAACGCTACGTTATTCATTACCGAGCACTCAAACAAGCTCTAGAATATGGTATGAAAATCTTAAAAATCCATAGAGTACTAGAATTTGAACAATCGGCATGGTTGAAACCCTATATTGAACTAAATACTCGAATGAGGACTAATGCTAAAAATGAATTTGAAAACACATTTTTCAAATTAATGAATAATGCAGCATTTGGTAAAACCATGGAAGACGTGCGTAAAAGAAAAATTGTTAAGTTGGTATCAAAGTGGGATGGACGCTGTAGTGCTAAGACGATGATTGCTAAACCTAATTTCAACAGTAGAACTATTCTAGATGAGAATTTAACGATAATCGAGTTAAATAAGACAGATATTATGATGAATAAACCTGTGTATGTATAGGTATGAGTATATTAGATATATCTAAAACCAAGTAATATGAATTTCATTATGCATACATGCGTAAAAACTTCCCGGTCAAAGTGCTCTACTGTGACACCGATTCGCTTGTTTATGAAATTAGATGTACGGATGTGTACAACACCATCAAAAGAGATATTCATCGTTTTGATACTAGTGATTATAAAACTGATAATCAATTCGGTATACCCCTTGTAAATAAAAAAGTACCAGGACTAATGAAAGATGAGAACAATGGTCAGATTATGACTGAGTTTGTAGGTCTTAGATCTAAAAATGTACAGTATACGTGTGAAGGGTGAAGACGCTGTTAAAAAGGCCAAGGGCGTTAAAAATTACGTAGTAAAAACTAGAATTTCTTTTAATGATTATATAGATAGTTTAATTAACAATAAGCTAATTTTAAGGGGGTAAAATAGTATTAGGTATGTAAACCATATTGTGTATAGTATTAGTTAAACGAAAATTGCTCTGAGTTCAAACGATGAGATGAGATGTATGCGTCCTAATACCTCAGACACAATATGGTTTAAAGACCTAATACTATTTTACCCCCTTTTTTTTATGGTGATTTTGATTCAGCTGAGTATTGACTAATCTGCTGAGATTTTTAATCCAGGTATTTTATTGTAGGGATATCATCAGCATCCTCTTCATTCTCATCGTCTTCTGTATCATTATCCTTATTATAAGAATCTTCCAGTAAAAGCAGATTAATGTGTTTATCATCTGTTGTAAAATTCTTCGTTAGTAAGGTGGGTACGACATCGTGACGTTTTCCAATAGGTTTTAATATGAAAACATTTATAGAAATATTATTTTTCTTTTCGAATTTTTTAATTTGGTCTAGAGTCATTGGCAATGAAATTCCTTCTAGATTTAGAACATCAGAATAGTGAGGGTATGAAGATATTCTATTATTATTCATTTGTGTAGGATATAATGCTGATATCACTGCCCAGGTAAAACATGCCTGATCTTCATTCCTAATGTTGATGCATGCTTTCTTATTTGCGATCCTCTGAATGGTTCATGTCGATTAAAATTAACAGCTACGTTTATTATGCTGGTTAAACTCCAGCCACTACCCCGTTCTTGAAAATCTTCCAATTGTACTGAAATATTATCTTGAACATTTGAACTCCACCATTCCTTCAAATCTGTAGTCGAATCCACTATAGCATTAGGAGTATTAAAGTGTTTCAATTCTTTAATAATTTCGTCACCTGTGTGATTGGAAAACTCACAGCATAAATCAACATTAATTTTTAGTAGCGGTTGGGACTTTAACGTATTTTTTACTCTGGCGGCGTAAAGAAATTGAGCATCTTCTCGAAAGGTGATAGAATCCACATGTTTTAAATTAATAATTACACCTGTTCTTATGCGGTTCTTAAAGGCAGAATGTACTTCTTCCCATTTAATTCGATCACTTCGACGTTTCACGTTATTTACTATAAAGCCTCCTCTCCTACGTAAAGCTTTAATGTGTGTTATATAACCTTCAAACAAAATAAAAAATGCTTTTTTAAATGAATAAATAATGAGTAAAATTTTTACCTTTGATCAATCCTAGATGATTTTCAATTTTTTTTCTACTACCATTACTTAATTCATTGATGCTAAGAGCTGAATTTAATAATCGTATATTTTTAAATCCTAATTTTATCCATTTTTCTATATCTTCAGGATTTTTTATTAATTCTAAGTATGCATCTTTCATCATTCGAACGATGACTGTTGATATTTTAGTAGGCGAAGACATTTTTCTTAAATATTTAAAACACTTGTTATACGAATATTAAGTGATAGACGTCTATATCGAACTACGTTTTTATCAAAATATTACAGGGTTTATATAATCCGGAAACAATATGGCGTAAGAATGTTAATGTATATTATCAAAATATATTTAAGTGCTTATTTGGTCGCAGTAGTTAAACTACTTTGATAAGCGATATTAATTTAAGTGACCTTATAGACTTTCTAATATTAAGTGCACATTTTTTGTATCATCATGCAAAACACTTAAGTGATTATCAATTGCAATAAATTTTTATAATACCTATGATAAGCATTAGATTAGAACTTAGAAAAATATTACAGGGTTTATATAATCCAGAAACAATATGCCGGAAGAAAGTTAATGGATCATTCGTTTATATTATCAAAAATATATTTAAGTGCTTTTTATCACAAGTACTTAAAATACTTTGATTAGCGATATTAATTTAAGTGACCCTATAGACTTTCTAATATTAAGTGCACATTTTTGTATCATGATACAAAACACTTAAGTGATTATCAATTACAATAAAATCTTAAAATACCTATGATAAGCATTAGATTAGAACTTAGAAACATTTTTACATTTCGGGACTTAGAAGAATTTTTTCATATTTCGGGACTTAGAAAAATTTTGAAAAAATTGATCCAGAACTGGTCTAGCCCTTCTACTGACGAGTTCTAACCCCTTTTGGTCATACATACTGTACGTTCTACAGCGTCGGGCCGACAACTGATCCCTGTAGGACTCCACTAGTTAGTTTGACGTTATCTTTGTAGTAGTGCTCGTTCACTAAGAAGACTTTATTCGTGAAGTAGTAATCCTTCACCACGTTCAGGAGATAGTTGAAGATTTCTCTTCTCTCCAGTACAAGTAATATTTCACTCCATCTTGTGGATTTAAATGCATTTTTAATGTCTAACGTGACGCTGCCATAGCCATTTTTACTATATTTCGTAGGGCGTCAATAGTTGATTTACCCTTGTGGAAGCCGAATTGATTGCCCAAGTAACATTTTCAACCTGGTAAATCTCTTATAAACTCCTAGCAGTGAAATCTCACAGGTACCTATCCCTGTCTAGAACTCTTTCTTGGATTAAACCAGGGGTCTGGGCCATTGCATAATCGCGCACATTATTTCACAGGGAAAATGTTACTTGGGTGGGATTCAAGCCCCCTCTGTTTTCAATTTCTTCCATGAGATTTGTGGGTTTTGTTTTAGGTGAAATATAACTTTATTCGTCAACGTAAACAAATAAATTAAAGATAACAATAATACAATATAATGAAATTAATTTATAAAAATAAATTAATTAAAAATGGATTTTTTTTAAATTGGCTTCCATTAATATTTACAATCTGTCAAATACAATCATTAATTGTATTGAGTAAAATTGAGTAACATTGAACAATTAACATGTGGGAGTGAATCCATTGATTCGCTTTTTTATACTACAACTTATACAGTTTTAATGCAATGATTATGGTAAGTTCTATCCGTTTTAAACACTTGAGGGTTTGAATCTCAAAACCAAATCAGACGGTCTAAACCGTTTCAGTCTTTACACTTTACTATCTCTAGTCAGTTCCATTGCTAGAGGGTTTGGGTGAGCACTAAGCCTATCATAATAGTTATACATAAATAATACTTTGTTATTTCCTCCCGTACCAACTTCATCTGAAGATTGCGTTGTATAATGGTTTTTGGGTACATACCACGGAGCATAAACAATAATTCTCAAAATCTTTGATTGAAACCTCTGCAGTATCTCGATATTAGAATTTGATACTGAACCCCATAGTTGGATTCCATAGGTCCATATGGGTTTCAGAATGGCCTTATACAGCAATAGTTTATTTTCGAGTGCTAATCGAGATTTACGTACCATAAGCCAGTACATCTTAGTCAACTTGCAGCTCAGTTGCTTTCTCTTGGTGATAATATGTTTTCGTATTTAACATATACAAGGTATTTAGCCATCGTTACTTTGTGGTAGTTGGCGATTATTCAAAAAAACTGGCGGACACGTCCCCTTTCTCATGGTGAACGTCACCTGTACCGACTTCACTTCGTTTGCTTTCATTCTTCATTGTTTAAGCCATATTTCGATTTTGTTAAGATGTTTTTGTAGTATTTCTGTGGCGAGATTTGGGTTTTTGTGTACTGCTAATATGGTGTACTATAATATGGTGGTGTCATCAGCAAACGTACCCATAGTATACAATACTGAACTAATTGGGAAAAGTGATGTATATTCGTCTCGATGTTTGACCAGAAAGTATCTGTCCATTAAGTAAGATTTTAATATTCTGTATAGGTTGTGAGGCAAGAATTTTTTGATTGTTGGAAAGTTCTTTAATAACTTTGCCCGTTATAAGGTCATATCCAGGTGCTTTCTTGGTGTTTAAGTTTTTGTTTATCATAGATCGTATTTCTGTAATCCTGAAAGGTTTAATTAGCTTTCCTAGCTGGTTAGGTGAGTTAAGAAATTCTTCGCGAGAAATTTCTTTTTTGAATGGGCTGAAAACTTCAGTTAAATGTTCAGCAAATAAGTTTGTTTTATATGCATTGCTTCTTGTCTAGCGCCCGTCTTTCTTCCTAATTGGTGGATTAGTCTCTTGTACCTTGCCTATATTTTTTGTTACTCTCCAGAGCGAGCAATCTGTAGATTTGGTTGCAGACAAATTTTGTAAGTAACTTTGGATAGCAGCACCACAGATAATCGCGATCATAACGGCACAGCTGGCAATCCACGAGATCGACGCCGAAAAAATCGCAGGCATAGTAAGCAGTCTGAAAAATCAGACTGCCTAAGTCACGATAAACCGCAACATGTTGGAAAAGTCAGAACACTCACCGTAACTGACGAACATCAAGCGTCGTAACAGTAGAAGGAAGGTAACACCCGGCGACATTAGCCGCAGACAAAGCCAAGACCCAGCCCAAAGACCAGCGGGTCCAGCGGACCCTGAAAACCTCAACGTCACGTCACAGTTATACATAGACGAAGGAGCTCAAAAGTGGCCTCCGGCCACGGTGCCGTTTCCGGATAGCAGCATTACTGTTATCTTTGAGCATATTTTTTAGTTCTCTGTTTGCTCTGTTGAGATTGCTTTTATTTTGTGGGGCTCTTGAGTTTTGCCAAGTCTTTCGCAATTTGCGTTTCTCCAACATTTTCTGTTGTAGGACATTTGTACGGTACGGAGCACGTTTCTTTGTTACCTGGGGTTGAATTTCAAGCCGCTAGCTGGTTACTTTGAATTAGATGTTCAGTTTCCTCGTCGATATCCTGATTTGTCGTAAGAGAGATGTCTAGCCTCAAGGTTTCGTTCATGATTTTCCTAAATTCTCGCCAATCTGTTGTTTTGTTTGTGAGATACGGGGCTTTCATAGTTGGTGTTAGTTGTGTGCTTAGAGTTACGATTAATGGCGTAACAAGGCAGTTATGGGCCTGTGTTTCCGACTGTCGGGCCCTAAAATTAGGCCCCTAAATGGATATTCAATTAACGTGGAATTTTTTAAAAATAATTTTAAAGCCTGTTTACATTATAAAATTTTGCTTAAAATTTTTATAAGACAAAAATTTCACTGTTTACACCTTAAAATTTTCTTTAAAATAACTTTTAAGAGAAATTTTAAGGAATAGATCAGCACCTATTTTCTTAAAATTTTACGTAAAATATAGTGAGTTTTAAGGTGCGTTTGATGTTAAAGGTGTAAACACAAATCTGCAAAATCTACAAATTTTAAAGAATTTTATGGACATTTTAATGAAAATTTTAAGTCGAATCAGGATGAGTAGTTAGTGTTTCTGGCACGCTAGATGACTGAAATTAATTAGCTGTTTACTTAAAAACTAATTATTGATGAATTTTAGATTTTAATGTTCAAATGTACGTAGAAATACAATAAAATTCACGCTAACGGAGTACATTTCCTTTTTTTATTTTTATTAAAAAAATAAACGAATTATAAAAAAGTATTAGTATTATGAAGGGCTCAGAAGATTATGGCCCCTTATGTCAGGACATGGAGCCGGAAGACTTGGCAAGCAAAATCAAAAATTTTAAAAATAGTCTTCAAGTCACTGCAGCAGAAGTAGATGCTTAAGAGCTCCGGACCAGGGGTCAAGCTGAAAATGAGTTGTGGTTTAAGAAAAGAAAATATCAATTAACTGCTTCCAATTTCAGCCGCATAGCCAAAAGACGAGCGACTAGTAAATGGTCTAAACTAGTCGATACGTTTTTGTACGGCAATAAACACTTTGAAACTTCAGCTACACGATATGGAAAAATGCACAAGAAAGATGCCATAGCTGCATTTATAAGTAAAACCGGGGAAAAGTTTCAGAATGTGGTTTATCTGTAGACGTGGAGTTTGGTTGGCGCATCTGTCGCATCTATCTGGCGCATCACCAGATAGTCTAACATCGACTGGAGGAATTATTGAAGTTAAATGTCCCTAAGTTGCGAGAGAATTGACTATCAAAGAAGTTGTTACAAAATTGAAGGGCTTTTGTTTAGATAAGAACGGAAAATTAAAAGGAAA